>JAGIQG010000008.1:65428329-66628329 GCA_024679065.1 Sphyrna mokarran
ATGTAGCCTAATCCAGCATGCAAATCAGCCTCCCTTCCATTAATCTGTTTACACCTCCACTGCTCAGCAAAGCAGCCAGCATAATTAAGGACCCCATGCGCCCCAGACATTCTATCTTCCACCTTCTTCTATTGGGAAAAAGATACAAAAGTTTGAGGTCACATACCAATCAACTCAAGAATAGCCTCTTTCCTGCTGCTGTCAAACTTTTGAATGGACTTACCTTGCATTAAATTGATCTTTCACTACATCCTAGCTATAACTGTAACACTACATTCTGCACTCTCTCGTTTCCTCCTCTATGAACGGTATGTTTTGACTGTATAGCACACAAAAAACAATACTTCTAACTGTATGTTAATATATGTGACAATAATAAATCAACTCAACACACATGCATAATAATATGCACACAACATCCATTCGCCCACAATAAAATATACTCAACATACACTCAATATATACACATATCCACTGCAATATACACATTCACAAATATTTTCACAAACACGAAGTAATATACATACAGAATCCACATACATATACACACACACACTGTAATATACACATATAATCTACACACACATATACATACACCCAGTATAATATAGTCACAGCATCCTGTCCAGGGAGAAGTTAGGGGTGAGAGGTTAAGAGTGAGAGGTTAGTGGCGAGGAGTTGGGGTGAGGGATTAGAGGTGGAAGGGTTAGGGTTAAGATGTTAGGGGCGACATTTGAGGGGTTAAGGGTGAGAAGTTAGAGATTAGGGGTGAGAGGTTAGGGTTGAGGGATTTGGGATGAGGGACTGGGGGTGAGGGGTTGGGGTGAGGGATGAGTGGTGAGCAATGAGGGGTGAAAGGTGAAGGGATTTACTTACAGCCAATAGGAGACACTTGTTTTCTTTAATTGCACCAACACATCCCAGAAATCCAACTATCATCACTATCAGGCCAATGGCAATCAGCAGGTTGGCAGCTGAGATGAAAGGGATAGTTGTGGAGAGCGTTGCAAAGTTACCCTGTGTTACAGCCAGCCAAATCCCAACTCCCAGGATTGCACAACCTCCCAACTGGAAAACAAAGAAAAATAAATCATCAGCAACTGATTATCCCAATCCGACTGAATAGAGGGATTGATCGCAACAAACACATTGCTTTCTTCGGAGCAGACTGAGACGTGGACTCCGGAATAATCATCACACTTAATTATTCTCACTTACCCCTAGCACTGACACACACACCCACCTACACATCAAGGAGACACTCATGCACACAGATACTGAGACATCCAGACATATCCACAAACACACACACCGAGATACACACATGCACCAAGTTACACACACACAGAGACCGAGACACACACCGAGACACACGCACACACCACGACACACACACCGAGATATACATGCACACACTGAGACACACACAGACCGAGACTCACGTGCACACGCCGAGACACACAAACACACACACAGACCGAGACGCACACAAATGCACCTAATGACACACACATGCACAAGCACCCACTGACACACACACATGTACCCATTGACAAATACACACATCCACTGACACATACCCACATGCACCCACCGACACACACATGCAAATGCACTCACTGACATACACACAAATGCACCCACCGTTATACACATGCACCCACTGACACACACACACACACTCCCACTGTCACTCACACACACACGCACGCACACCTGCTCACATACGCACATACATATGCACCCACTGACACACACGCACACACACCCACTGAAAACACATGCACACAGACACCCACACGCCCGAGACACACGCGCACACACACAGACACACAGCCACCAAGACACACACATATATCCAATGTCTCACACACAATGCACCCACTAACATACATGTACATGCACCCACTGATCTATATACAGATGTACACACCAACAAACACTCATACACACACATACCCATACACATGCACCCACTGACACACACAAGTACATACCGAAGCACACGCAGTACATGCACACATAGTGAGACACACCCACTGAGATGCACACACGTACACACATAGACACCCACTGACACACACATCCACATGCACCTATACACACATGCACCCAGTGACACACACACATGCACAGAGCACATAGACCCATTGAGACACACACACATGCACCACCAGACACACACGCACACATACACGTACATATACGTAGCCACTGAGACATACACACATACACACACACACACGCAGCCTCCAAGACACACACAAAGACCCACTGAGGCACACAATCACACTGAGGCACACACGCCAAGACATAAAACATATCCAATGTCTCTCACACATGCATCCACTGACACACATGTACATACACCCACTGACCCATACACATGCACCCAAACATGCATACGCACCCACTGACACACACAAGCACACACCGAGGCACGCGCACAAGCACGCAGAGTGAGAGACATCCACTGAGGTGCGCATATACACGTATACACACACACACACACACACACACACAACTAACATACACACAGACACATGCATCCACCAAGACATGCACAGGCACTCACTGAGCCACAGTAGCACATACACACTCACTGAGACACACACACACAAACACTCACCAAGATACACACAGAGACGCACACATGCAGACAAACAAACACACACACATGCACCCGTCAACACACAAAAGCACATCCACACTAACATGCATCCACACACTCATGTCCCCACCGATGCGCGCACACGCATACACACACACCAAGGCACACACAGACATACTCAGTGAGATACACACACATGCACCCACCGGCACACACACACACACGCATCTACCAGACACACATGCCCACATATATGCACACACACATACACACAGAGCAAGACACACACCCACCAAGTTGCAGATGCACACACACGAACACACACACGCATCACCTAGACACACATACAAATGTGCAGTCACCCAGACACATCCCCACCCACACACATACACACACTCCCTGAGACTCACACACACAGACACTCATCAAGACACATACGCACGTGCATTCACCGACACACGCACCCTCACCGAGACACACACACGCCTACTTAAACATAGTCACACATACATGCAGCCACCTAGACACAGACATATGCACACACATGCACCTAGACACATACACCTGCACTCATCGAGAAACAGACACACATACATGCACCCACTGAGACACACACATACACATCCACCCGAGACACAGACAGAGACACACACGTTCATCCACCAACACACACACACACACACACGTGCAGTCACCGAGACACACACACACCCCACCTAGACACACATATGTGTATCTACCTAGACACACACAAACACACATGCATCCACCAAGACACACACACACACCTACGGAATGGAATGCCCTGCCTGCTGCAGTTGTAGATGCGCCAAGTTTGGTGGCGTTTAAGAGGTTAGTAGATAAGTTTATGTATGAAAAGGGAATGGTTTAGGTTAGAGGGTCATTGCTTTTTCTTAATTGGTCGGCGCAACATCGAAGGCCGAAGGGCCTGTTCTGCGCTGTAATGTTTTATGTTCTACACACAAATACTGCACAAGACTCACACGTTATAGACATGCAATCGACACACATACACACACCAAGACACACATGCACGCACGCACGCACACACACACGCACGTTCCCACTGAACATACATATGCACCCACCGAGAACACACACATTCCCACCGACATACGCACATGCACCCACCCAATCCAAAGATGTGCGGGTTAGGTTGATTGGCCATGCTAAAAATTGCTCCTTGGTGTCCTGAGATGCTTAGGTTAGAGGGATTAGTGGGCAAAATATGTAGACATATCGGGGTAGGGCTGGATGGGATTGTGTTGAGTGCAGACTCAATGGGCCGAAGGGCTCTTTCTGCACTACAGGGTTGTATGATTCTATACACACACACTGATGTATAGTCACTGAGACATGCGCGCACACACACACACACACACACACACACACACGTGCATCATCAACACTCACAAGCACATACATACACACATATACTCCCTCTAGGAGTGCAGGAGGGTCCGCTGCCACACTGTGTGCAATCGATGGGGGAGCAGAGAAGGGGGGGCCTGCCATCAGACTGGGTGGCGGTGTGTGAGGAATAAGAGAATCAGGAATGTTGTAGGGGTGGGGCAATGTCTTTGGGGGCCAGGAGGAGGCATTATCCACCTCAGGTGAAATGTGGCAGTGGAGCATTTTTTTTTCTGTGCATGTGCAGTTGGAGGCTCCGTTTAGCCCTGCCCACAGACTTGTGCAGTGTGATTCAGAATTGCTGATATTTTGGGGATGCCTGAGAACGGATCTAAAAGTTAAATCTGAAACTCTTCCAGACTCAAGTGCGCCCAGCACTTAGAATCAAAATGGTACAATAAGGCCCAGTTACACAATGAGTGATCCTTACTGTCTGAACAAACAGAAACTTCAAATAATTACACAATAAGTGTGTCAGCATTTTGAACATACAAAGCCTGAGTGAGGTTAAAATGATTGTTTTATGGAGTGACTGACGTTGTTTTATTCAGCGTATAAGGAAATCAGACAATGCAGATCAACAACAGGACTGATAGCTCCAGATGAAAGGCTGGAATCGATTCTGTGAATGCTCTCATATGTTTCTATCAGAGTGTTTAAAATTAATCACTAACAGTTGAAAACATTAGGAAACTCAGCTTGTGGCCATTAGTCTCAGGGTTCAGAGACAACACAGAAACCTTTGTGTTGCGCTGACAGAGCAAGAAAATGGTCGATCTCAGAGTCTGACATTGATTGAAAGGCTAAATATTACTGTGCTGTCAACCTGCTGGCACAAACAGCAGATGTTCCCAGAGCACAGATCAGCTGTAATATGTGACATATTGTCAGCTAAATATGTCCTGAGGCGAGGTTAACATTCAACATTGAAACAAGAGCTTTTGAAGAGTCTCTGAGGCTGCTGGAACCAATCCAGTGTGACAATGTCAGACACTGGGCTCCATTCACATGGGCAAATGTCCTGATCAATGGCTCAAAGAAATGGCTGAGCTATAACCACCACCTAATGGTGCCCTGCGTTCAGTCGGCAATGCAGTCTGCAGATGTCTGTGGATCAGGATCCAGTCTGCGTTTTGTGGATCAGGGTCCACTCTCTATGTGCCTGTGGATCAGGATCCAGTTTATGTCTGTCTCTGTGGATTAGGATCCAGTTTGTGTGCCTCTGCACACCAGGATCCAGTTCATGTGTTAGTGCATGAGGATCCTGTGTGTGTTGTGTGTGTGGATCGGGATCCAGTCTGTGTGTCAGGCATCAGCACCCAGCCTATATCTCTCTATAAATCAGGATCCAGTCTGTGTACGTCTGCAGATCAGGTTCTAGTCTGTATCTCTCTTATGGATCAGGATCTGCCTGCATATCTGTGGATCAGGATTCAGTACGTGTCTGTGTTTTGAGATCCAGTCCGTGTGTCCCCTCTGAATCAGGATCCAGCCTCTGTGCATGTGTGGATCGGGATCCAGTCAGCATGTGCATCTGTGGATTAGGATTCAATCAATGTGTCTGTGGATTGGATTTAGTCTTTGTGTCTGTGGATGGAATCCAGATGATGTATCTGAGAACCAGGATCTGGTCTGTGTGCCTCTGCAGATCGGAATCCAGTACGTGTATCTGTGGACCAGGATCCAGTCTGTGTGTCTCCGTGGAACAGGATCCAGCTCTCTCTCTCTGTGAATCAGGATCCAGTCAGTGTTGTCTCTGTAGATCAAGATCTACCTGTGAGCCTGTGGATTGAGATCTTGTCTATCTGTGGAGCAAGATCCAGTCTGTGTGTGCCTGTTGATCGAAATCTAGTCTGCATGTCCTCTGTGGATCGGGATCCAGGCAGTGTGTGTATCTATGGATCAGGATCCAGTTTGAGAGTCTCTGGATCAGGATCCAATCTGTGTCTCTGTGGATCAAAATCCAGTCTGTTCTCAAGCTGTGGATCTGGATCCAGTATGTGTCTCTCTCTGGTCAGGATGTAGTCAGTGTCTCTCTGAATCGCAATCCAGTCCGTGTATCTCTATGGATCAGGATCCAGTCTATGAATCTCATGGACCAGGATCCACTCTATGAATCTCATGGACCAGGATCCAGTCTGTGTGTCAATGGATTGGGAACTAATCTGTTTGTCCAGTGAATCAGGATCCAGTCTGTGTCTCTCTGCAGATCAGGATCTATATGTGTTTGTGACCGTGGATCACGATCCATTATGCATGTTTCTGTAGACCACGATCTAGTCTGTGTGTCTGTTGATCAGGATCCAGTCAGCATATCCTCTGTAGATTGGGATCCAGGCAGCGTTCATGGAACAAGCGGAGAAGAGGATCAAAAGAGAGAAGGTGAGCGACTGACTTTAAGTTTTTTGTGGGTTTTCTGATTTTTAAAACTTACTGTAAACTTTAAACGGAAGTGAGCCGCGGGGTGTACTGGGAAGGGTTTCTTTAGCGCGCAAAGTATAAAAGGAAGGCCACAGTATACAGCGGGCAGCAAAGTGAGCAGGGAGCAGAGTGTGAGCTGAATGGACTTTGGCTCACAGGGCTTCGGTGAAAACAGGCAGAGGCAAGGTAGGTTGTGTTTTTTTTCATTCTTCCAAAACTATAAAGGAAATGGCAAATATGAGTGAGAGGCCGATTTGCCGCATTCGGTGTCGGATGTGGGAGTTCCTGGAGACGACTTGTCTCCCAGAAATCCATATCTGCGTCAGATGCGTGGAACTGCAGCTCCTGTGGGACCGTGTTAGGGAACTGGAGCTGTGGCTCGATGACCTTAGTTTAATCAGCGAGAATGAGAAATTAATAGAGAACAGTTATAGACAGGTAGTCACACCGTGGCCTTGGGAGGAAGACACATGGATCACAGTTAGAAAGTCAGAAGGGTGACGTACTAAAGAGTACCCCAGTGGCTGTCTCCCATAATAGTAAGGGCTGGGTGACAGGTGGGAGAGGGGAAGGGAGTGAGCAACGAGTGAGGGATCCCCTGTGGTTGTCCTCCTCCAAAATAGGTACATCATTTTGGATTCTGTGGAGGGGGATGACGATCCAGGGATAAGCCACGATGACCAGATCACCAGCACGGAGACGGGTTCTGTGGCCCAAAAGGGAAAGAAGGGGATGAGGAGAGCAATAGTGGTGGGGATCTCAATGGTTAGAGGCACGGATAGGCAGTCTGTGGGCACAAACAAGACTCCAGGATGGTAGTCTGCCTCCCCGATGCTGGGGTACTGGATATCTCTGAACAGATAGGAAGCATACTGAAAAGGGAAGGTAGTCAAACAGATGTCATTGTACATATTGGTGAAAATGACAAAGGTAGTAAGAGCAGGGCGGGGGGTGGGAGGTAGTCATACAAGAACAATTCCGGGAGTTGGGTGCTAGGCTAAAAAGCAGAGCCTCTAGGGTAGCAATCTCTGGACTGCTCCCGGTGCCTAATGCTAGTAAGGCTAGGAACAGGGAGATTGTACAATTGAACTCGTGGCTAAAGGGCTTGTGCAGGAGGGAGGGTTTCAAATTCATAGATTATTGGGAAGTCTTCAAGACAGGATGGCACCTGTACAGAAAGGATGGGTTAACTGGAAGGGCACAAATATCCTGGCTGGGAGTTTTGCTAGAGTGTTTTGGCAGAGTTTAAAATAATGTGGCAGGGAGGTGAGGATCAAAACAGAATGTCAGTTAGTGCAGAGGCTGGGAACAAGCTTGGGACCAGGACAAGGTTAGCTAAGAAAAAGAGCATTCTGGGGGAGAATGACCTAAGTGGATTTGAAGGTCTGGAAATGCACCTGCTTCAATGGGAGGAGCGTAACAGGTAAGACAGAAGAACTTAGGGCCTTAATGCTTACGCAGAATTTGGACGTGGTTGCAGTGACGGAGAATTGGTTAGAAGGAGGACAGAACTGAATATTCCGGGATATAAGTGTTTTAGGCGAGACAGAGGAGGGGCTAAAAGAGATAGGAGAGTAGCGATATTATTTAGGGAGCATATTACAGCAGTGCAGAAGGTGAGCAATTTAGAGGGGTCATGTAATGAGTCGCTGTGGGTGGAGCTCAGGAACAGGAAGGGTGCAGTCACTATGCTGTTGTATACTACAGGCCACCCAACAGCCCACGGGAAGTGGAGGAATGGATATGTAAGGAGATTCTGGATAAGTGCAGACAAAATAGGGTTGTTGTAGTGGGAGACTTTAATTTCCCTGGTATAGACTGGAAAGTGCTTAAGGCTAGGGTGTGGACGGACAGGAATTTGTAAAATGTGTATCAGAAAGTTCTTTGGAATAATATGTAGATAGCCCAACTAGAGAGAGGGCTATACTGAATCTAGTTCTGGGAAATGAGCCCGGGTCAGGTCATCAAAGTTTCAGAGAGTATCCTAGTGCTTCATGTCGTTAGTGTACGCTTGACCTGGACCATTTGATGGGCAACACGACAGCTCAGTGACTATCGCTGTGCTGTGCAGATACATGGATTTGGGCCTGTGTCTGTGGGAGTTTGCGCATTCTCCCCGTGCTTGCGTGGGTTTTTCTCCGGGTGCTCCGGTTTCCTCCCACATCCCAAAGATGTGCTCTTAGGCTAATTGGCAAAACAAATTCTCCCTAAATTGTCTCAAATTTGGTTTTTAATCCATAGATCTATAAACATAGACAGGGATCACGATAGAGGTGGGAACATCGGGGTGGCGGCGTGGGCTCGTTGGGCCGAAGGGCCTGTTTCCCATGCTGTTTTGTTCTTTGTTCTTTGAACATGTGGCAAATAGTGATCACAATTCTGTTAACTTTAGGATAGTGATAGACAAGGATGAGTGTTATCCTACGGGTAGGGGTGTTAAATTGGGAGAAGGCTAACTATAGCCAGATTAGGCAGGCATTAGTGGCCGTTGATTGAGAGAGGCTGTTTGAGGGTAAGTCCACGTCTGGCATGTGGGAGTCTTTTAAGGAATAGTTGATAAGGCTGCAGAACAGGCACGTGCCTGTAAAAAAGGATAGGAAAGGTAGGATTCGAAAGCCATGGATAACCAGGGATATTGAGGATACAATCAAAAAGAAAAGAGAGGTGTATGTTAGATCCAGACAACTAAAAACAGATGGAGCGCTGAAGGAATACAGAGAAAGTAGGTAAGAACTCAAATGAGGTGTTAGAAGGGCAAAAAGAGATCACGAAATGTTCTTGACAGACAGGATTAAGGAGAATCCTAAGGCATTTTATTCATACATTAGGAACAAAAGAGTTGTCAGGGAGAAAAAAAAACGAACCTCTCAGGGACAAAAGAGATAAAATATGCTTAGAACCCAAGGGAATAGGGGAGATCCTAAATGAATACTCTGCATCAATTTTCACAGAAGGGAGGGACGCGTTGACTGGGAGTATCTCAGAGGGAAGTGTTGACCGTTAGAGAAAATCTCCATTACAAGGGAGGAAGTGTTAGGTTTTTTAGAGAACATTAAAACTGACAAATCCCCAGGGCTTGATGGCATCTATCCTAGACTGCTCAGGAAGACAACAGATGAAATTGCTGGGCCTCTGATGGAAATCTTTGTCTCTTCATTGGATACAGATGAGGTCCTTGAGGATTGAAGGATAGGGTGTGCATCTATGGATCAAAATTCAGTCTGTGAGTCTTTGGATCAGGATCCATCTGTGTGTCTGTGGATCCACCCTGTGTATGTCTGTGGATCAGGATCCACCCTGTGTATGTCTGTGGATCAGGACTAAATTGGTGTCTCTCTCTGTGCGTCAGGGTGCAGCTCGGTGTGTATCTCTGTGCGTCAGGATGAAGGTTTACGTGTATCTCTGTGCGTCAGGATGCAGCTCTGCGTGTGTCTCTGTGCGTCAGGGTGTAGCTCTGCGTGTGTCTCTGTGCGTCAGCGTGCAGCTCTGCGTGTGTCTCTGTGCGTCAGGATGCAGCTCTGCGTGTGTCTCTGTGCGTCAGGATGCAGCTCTGCGTGTGTCTCTGTGCGTCAGGATGCAGCTCTGCGTGTGTCTCTGTGCGTCAGGATGCAGGTCTGCGTGTGTCTCTGTGCGTCAGGATGCAGCTCCGCCTGTGTCTCTGTGCATCAGGATGCAGCTCTGCGTGTGTCTCTGTGCGTCAGGATGAAGGTTTACGTGTGTCTCTGTGCGTCAGGATGCAGCTCTGCGAATGTCTCTGTGCGTCAGGATGCAGCTCCGCCTGTGTCTCTGTGCGTCAGGGTGCAGCTCTGCGTGTGTCTCTGTGCGTCAGGGTGCAGCTCTGCGTGTGTCTCTGTGCGTCAGGATGAAGGTCCATGTGTCTCTGTGTGTCAGGATGAAGGTCTACATGTGTCTCTGTGCGTCAGGGTGCTGCTCTGCGTGTGTCTCTGTGCATCAGGATGCAGGTCTGCATTTGTCTCTGTGCATCAGGATGCAGGTCTGCGCGTGTCTCTGTGCGTCAGGGTGCAGCTCTGCGTGTGTCTCTGTGCGTCAGGATGCAGCTCTGCGTGTGTCTCTGTGCGTCAGGATGCAGCTCTGCGTGTGTCTCTGTGCGTCAGGATGCAGCTCTGCGTGTGTCTCTGTGCGTCAGGATGCAGGTCTGCGTGTGTCTCTGTGCGTCAGGGTGCAGGTCTGCGTGTGTCTCTGTGCGTCAGGGTGAAGGTCTACATGTGTCTCTGTGCATCAGGGTGCTGCTCTGCGTGTGTCTCTGTGTGTCAGGGTGCAGCTCTGCGTGTGTCTCTGTGCGTCAGGATGTAGGTCTGCGTGTGCCTCTGTGCGTCAGGGTGCAGGTCTGCGCGTGTCTCTGTGCGTCAGGGTGCAGGTCTGCGCGTGTCTCTGCGTCAGGATGAAGGTCTGCGTGTGTCTCTGTGTGTCAGGATGCAGGTCCGCATGTGTCTCTGTGCGTCAGGATGCAGCTCTGCATGTGTCTCTGTGCGTCAGGGTGCAGCTCTGCGCATGTCTCTGTGCGTCAGGATGCAGCTCTGCGCGTGTCTCTGTGCGTCAGGATGAAGGTCTATGTGTGTCTCTGTGTGTCAGGATGCAGGTCCGCATGTGTCTCTGTGCGTCAGGATGCAGCTCTACGTGTGTCTCTGTGCGTCAGGGTGCAGCTCTGCGTGTGTCTCTGTGTCCCTATGGATCAAGATCCAGTCTGTGTCTGTGGATCAGGATCCAGTTTGGGTATCTCACTGTGTGGATGGAATGCTGCAATCTCTCTCTATTCAGCCTTTTATCCTGTTGACTGTTGATTGCTCTCATTGTTGGCTCTGTATCTCTGATGTTACGAAACAAATAATGAGTATTGTTTTCTGATATTTCATTAGAGGATTACAGTATTTCTAAAGCTTAGGTTGTGCTGTGGCAGGATAATCAGTGAGGATTATAAGCTCTGAAATAGTTTAAACTCTATAGGGGGAGTTTGAGCTGATTGAAGCTTGGTTGATACCGTTTTTTCGATGTGTCCACAGTAAACTGATGGAGTAGGTAAGAGCAAGGCCTGAGATGCCACCATTACTTATTCCCCTCTCTCTCTCTCTCTCATTGTCATTCCTTCCTGTCAGACATTTTCCCCAAAGTTAAACAAATAGATAATTCAAAGTTGAGCGTACTTAGCATGACCAATGAACTTAACCTGCACATCATTGGTCTGGGGGAGGAAACTAGAAAACCCAGAGAAAACCCACGCATACACAGGGAGAACTTGCAGACCCCATACAGTCGTCCAAGGTCAAAATCAAACCCTAGTCTCTGGAGCTGTGTTGCAGAAGTCCTAACCACTGTGCCACATTGCTGCCCTTCAAAAGGCAACATACAAGGTGTCCAGGTAACTTCTCCCCTCCATGATGTGTTGCAGTTCTGCAGCTCAGCCTCCAGCTCAATCACTCATTCACCAAGTCCACAAGCTCACATCGTGATTAGCTGCTAACTTTGAGCTGGCTTGCTTTGTACACTTAGCAAGATTATCCCTATTTATACCAACTGAAAGTCTACAAAGATGAATAAGCATTGCTGGCAAGAGAATACAATTCAAACTGATTAACTAATTGTAGCTGCATCTCCTATAGAGAGGCATTTATCCCTGACTAAGATGGAAAGCAAATTAACATTAACAGTAAATTTTAATTAAATTCTGAATACAAGCTAGACTATATTTTGGGAAGAGATTAATCTTTAAGATTAACAGTTAAAATCCCCTCATTCACCAAATTCCCCAGTTCACTCAGTGACCAGCTACACCACACAAGTGCCAGTCAATAACCATCTCAGGTGACAGGGATTTTCATTTTAGTTTCATTGTGGCTGCAGTGTTAGAGGCAGTCTTTAGAAGCAAGTTGGAAAAGAAGTCTCTTTCTCTCTCTTTTCGCTTTGAAGGTTTACCAGTTAGCTGAAAGAAAGGTTTGTTGCCATGCTACAGTAAAGAATCTGTGCTCTGGAATTTTGGGGAGTTAATCTGACTACAAACTACTTTGAGTTTAAGATCATTTGAAATCAGTATTCAATTCAGGGAACTGGATTCCAGGATCACGGGAATTTTAGCCTGTATAATGATACATCTGTGTAAAAGGTTTTGTTTATTGAATATTGGACTTGATTGGAACATTTGATATACATTGGTGAAAGGTTATATTGTATTATAGTGATTTGATTTTGATTTGTTATTGTCACATGTATTAACATATAGTGAAAAGTATTGTTTCATGTGCGTTATACAGACAAAGCATATCGTTCATAGAGAAGAAACGAGAGAATACAGAATGTAGTGTTACAATCATAGCTAAGGTATACAGAAAGATCAACTTAATGCAAGGTAGGTCCATTCAAAAGTCTGACAGCAGTAGGAAAGAAGTTGTTCTTGAATTGGTTGATACATGACCTCAAATTTTTGTATCTTTTTCCCAACAGAAGAAGTAGAAGAGAAAATGTCCAGGGTGCATGGGGTCCTTAATTATGCTGGCTGCTTTGCTAAGGCAGCAGAAAGTATAGACAGAGCCAATGGATGGGAGGCTGATTTGCACAGTACAAAGAACAAAGAACAAAACAGCATGGGAAATAGGCCCTTCGGCCCAACGAGCCCGCGCCGCCACCCCGACGTTCCCACCTCTACCCGCGATCCTTGTCCATGTTTATAGGTCTATGGATTAAAAACCAAATTTGAGACAATTTAGGGAGAATTTGTTTTGCCAATTAGCCTAAGAGCACATCTTTGGGATGTGGGAGGAAACCGGAGGGCCTGGAGAAAACCCACGGAAGCACGGGGAGAATGCACAAACTCCCACAGACACAGGCCCAAATCCTTGTATCTGCACAGCACAACGATAGTCACTGAGCTGTCGTGTTGCCCATCAAATGGTCCACGTCAAGTGTACACTAACGACGTGAAGCACTAGGATACTCAAAAAAAAAATCCAAGAGCAGTCCTCCCACGACCCATCGTGTGTATGCCCCTTGTTAGACAACAAGGTGGACCAAAGTACCTGTAGGATAAAAACAAGTACATCAATACCATCATCTATTTACACAGTTCCCAAGGACTCCCAAGGATCATGATCTCTATTTTAAATTAGTTTTCTATACCCCTCCATTCCCATTCTGTTCATGTGCCCATCCAAGTATTTCTTAAATAGCTCCAGAGTACCTGCCTCCACCACTTTACTTGGCAGCACATTCCATACCCCCACCACCCTCTGTGTGAAAAAACTCCCTCTAGCATCCAAATTATACCTTACCCCCTCACCCTAAGCCCATGACCCCTCGTGCTATTCGAGTCCATCCTAGGAAAAAGCTTAACCCTGTTTACTCTATCTATACCCTTCATAGTCTTGTACACCTCTATTAGATCTCCTCTAAGTCTACTCTTTCTAAGGAAAACAGTCCCAATTTGCCTAAACTCTCCTCGTAACTCAGACCTTCCAAACCAGGCAGCATCCTGGTAAACCTCCTCTGCACTCTCTCCAGAGACTCCACGTCCTTCCGGTAGTAGGGTGACCAGAACTGGACGCAGTATTCCAAATGAGGTCTAACCAACGTTTTATACAACTGCAACATTAAAGGCCAGCTCTTGAACTCTATACCCCTTCCTAAAAAGGCTAACATACTATATGCTTTCTTCACAACCTTCTCCACTTGCTCTGCCACCTTCAGAGACTTGTTCACCTGCACCCCCAGGTCCCTCTGCGTTTCTATACTCTTAATGGGTCTACTCTTTATCATATACCTCCCCCTACATTCTTTCTCCCGAAATGCATCACCTCACATTTATCAGGATTGAATTCCATCTGCCATCTGTCTGCCCAAGCTACCAGCCTATCTATGTCCTGCTGCATCGCCTGACAATGCTCCTCACTATCCGCAAGTCCAGCAATCTTTGTATCGTCTGCAAACTTGCTGATCACTCCACTTACTCCCTCTTCCAAGTCATTTATATATATTACAAATAGAAGAGGTCCCAGTACCGAGCCCTGCGGCACATCACTAGTGACCGACCTCCAGCTAGAAAAACACCCTTCCACTATTACTCTCTGTCTCCTATTACCAAGCCAGGTACTTATCCATCTAGCTACCTGTCCTTGTATCCCATTAGCCTTGACATTCTCAACTAACCTCCCATGAGGGACTTTGCAGTCGTTAATGATTAATGTTCTTGCTAATTTTCTTACTATACATGTTAACTATATTCTTAAATAAACATTGCATAATAAAAGCTCTCCAGTGGATCTTTTGAATCACATTTATGTGAAACATCTCATGCTTATCCTAGCCAAATTAAAAATTCAAAACTTCTGATTCAGGCAGTCTTCATAAAACATTCTGGAGTTTCTAACCTGAACCATAACACCAACAACAGAGGATCCAACAATCTCCCCTTGATATTCTATGGCATTACCATTGCTGAGTGCCCCACTATCAACATTCTGGGGGTTACCATTGACCAGAACCGGAATTGAACTAGCTATAATATCAATACAGTGGCAAAAAAAACAGGAATTCTGCATGAGTAACTCACCTCTGGACTCTCTAAAGCCTATCCACCATCTACAAGACACACGTGCTTGGATGAGAGCAGCTCCAACTGAATCCAAGAAACTCAACATCTTCCAGGATAAAACTGATTAACTAATTGTAGCTGCATCTCCTATAGAGAGGCATTTATCCCTGACTAAGATGGAAAGAAAATCAACATGGATCGTAAATTTTAATTAAATTCTGAATGTAACCTAGACTATATTTTGCGAAGAGATTAATCTTTAAGATTAATTGAAATCCTCTCACTCACTCAGTGAACAGCTACTGATTGTTTGTGAAAGGGGTAGCAATCACTCTCTCCACTGAAGAACAGTGACAGCCTTGAGTTTGATCTACAAGATGCATTGTGGGAACTCACCAATGCTCCTTTGACAGCAGTTTCCAAACACACAATCTCTGTTGGAAAGGACAGCAGACGCCTAGCAACACCAGCAACTAGAAGTTCCCCTCAAACTCATTCACCATCCTGCCTTGGATATATATTGCTGTTGGTCCATTGTCACTCGGTCAAAATATCTCCCTAACAGTACAGTTGGTATGCCTATACCTCAGGGACTACAGCAGTTCAAGAAGGCAGCTCACCATCACCTACTCAAGAATAATTAGGGAGGGGCAATAAATACTGGTCTAGCCAGCCACACCCAGATCCTGTGTATGAATGATAAAGAAATTCCTCTAAAATGTGCTCTCTCCTTCTCTCCCTTTGCTCACATTTGGCTGTGGGAGACTTTGTGTGAGACTGTAAGGGGAGTTGATGCAATTCTTACTCCTTGAGATATTGAGGATTAAATCAACTTGCTACCTGCATAAAACTTGGATGAATATCAGGCGGTCTTTCACAATAAACACCTGGTCCACCTGCTTCATAGCCTCTCGTGGCGAGTTGAAAATCTGTGTGTGTTTGGTGACAGCACATAGTATGGGTCTGTCCAGCATTTCCTTCTGTTGAATGCACTGACTAATATGTCCTATGCTCAGCAAGGTAAGACCTGCTGCCAAACTGAGCAGCCATCCCATTTACCAATCCTCGGAGCTGCATTATCAACTATCCTCGGGTTAGACTGTAAGCAACTTGCTCAGGCTCAAAAGGAGCTTTATTAAAGCTGCTCTTACATTGACTTTTCCTTTCACTATGTGTCCAATTAACAAAACTTGCACCTTCTAAATCCCTGACTGCTCACCTTATCTTCAAAATGGCGCAAGTAAAAACCGTCACAATCTTTGAGAATGAAGAGAAATTAAATTTGATGCTCTGTCTGGATTACCATCAATTTTATCTGATTTCACAATTTATTTATCCCCGTTCTCAAATCTTATATCCTGCATTCACTCACCTCATCCAGTTTGATCTTTTTTTAAACAGAATGCAGTCAGCTTCCCATTAAGTGCTGATCTGAATTCGTGTCCACACAGCTCTGTCTGTGGGGAAATAAGCTTCATGTCCCTTCTCTTGCTCGGAGCTGCTTTCCATGTCTGTGTTCCCTAGTTTTACATGCAGTTTAACTACACTAATCTTCTTCCATCTGTTACATTATTCATTTTCTACTGCAGTTTTTAGAGCACTATTCTTAAGATTTATTATACAGTATAACAAATTCTCAATTCTACAGGAAAAGTTAAACACAGCCATACACAAAACTCTCTACCATGGCCACCTCTACTCCAGCCCTCCCCACAACCATATCCTCCCCCCCCCGCCCCCCCCCCCCCCCCCCCCCCCCCACCCCGCCCCTCTACCCCCACCCCAGTCTGTTCTGCAGTTCCATTCAATCATGGCTGATGGTGATTTTCCATTAATCAACTCCTTGTCTTGACATCTTTTGGGGACCAGGACCCACACTTTCACTACATTCCAACATTGGCCATCATCTTTTAAAACCTCAAGATTTATGATGATAGCCCGATGCCTAATTGAGGACTGCAAGTCTCTCTAAACTTTGTCAGCTGAATCACTTAAATCACCCCTAATCCTATGGAAATACAGAGCCTGATTCTGCTAGCTATTCCTTACACTTCAATCCATATTGGCCCCAACATCTGAACAATATGGAAACCACCAAACCCATGGGAGGAAACATCAGTGAAAGATAGCTGGAAAAACATAGTGGAAGTAGAGAGGGACCAGAGGCAGGGGCACAGGGGGGAAGGAATGCCGGGGGTTGGGGTTTGGAGGGAGGGGCCATGGCAGAGAATACAAAGGGAGGAGCCAGGGAGCGGCAGAGTCCTTACTACCCAATCTCCTCACTGCTACTGATGGGAATTCCCCAGCTAGAGCCTATTACAAATTACAAGCTTCATTTGTAATAAAGCTTCACCAGGTGGAGCTTTGCTTTCTTATTTACCAGAAAGAAGTCTCACAACACCAGGTTAAAGTCCAACAGGTTTATAAAGCCCCTTGCTTTTGGAACCTGCTCCTTCATCAGGTAAGTGGGATTACAGTTCACAAACAGGGCATATAAAGACACAAACTCAATTTACAAAATAATGGTTGGAATGCAAGTCTTTATAAGTAATCAGTTCTTAAAGGTACAGACAATGTGAGTGGACAGCGCGTTAAAGACAGTTTAAAGAGATGTGTATTGTCTTCAGACAGGACAGTTAGTGAGATTTTGTAAGCCCAGGCATGGCATGGGTTACAGATAGTATGACATGAACCCAAGTTCCCAGTTGAGGCTGTTCTCATGTGTGCGGAACCTGGTTATCAGTCTCTGCTCCACAACTCTGTGTTGTCATGTGTCATGAAGGCTGCCTTGGAGAACGCTTATCTGAAGATCAGGGACCAAATCAGTGTTCTCCAACAGGAAGAGAACAGTCCTGCCTGGTGATTGTCGAGCAGTTTTCATCCATCCATTGTCGTAGTGTCTGCATGGTCTCCCCAACATACCATGCCTCGGGACATCCTTTCCTGCAGCATATCAGGCAGATAATGTTGGCCGAGTTGCAAGAGTGTGTATTTTATACCTGGTGGATGGTGTTCTCATGTGAGGTGATGGCATGTGTGTCGATGATCCAGCACGTCCTGCAGAGATTGCTGTGGTAGGATTGTGTGGTATCTTGGTCACTGTTCTCCTGAAAGCTACGGGCAATGGTCCGTTTGAGGTTGTGCAGTTGTTTGAAGACAAGAAGTGGGAATGTGGGTTGGCCTTGGCAAGATGTTTGTCTTCATTAATGACACGTTGAAGGGTCCGGAGAAGCCTCATTCCAACAAGACCTCTTCACCACACAGGACGTTCAACTGTTGCTATACACTAGATACATCAATGACACTTTCTTCCTTTGGATGTATGGTGAACAATCACTGAAACAATTATACGGTGATATCAACAAGTTCCATCCCACCATCAGACTCACCATGGACTACTCTTTGGAATCAGTCGTATTCATGAACACAGGCATCTCCATCAAGGACGGTCACCTTGGCACTTCACTGTACTGCAAGCCCACAGATAACCTCATGATGCTCCACCTTTCCAACTTCCACCCTAAACACGTTAAAGAAGTCATCTCCTACGGACAAGCCCTCTGTATACACAGGATCTCCTCAGATAAGGATCTATTCTGCATGCATGAGGACGGTCTCAACCATGATCTTGGGTTCATGTCACACTATCATCTTGACATGACAGTGTCACACTATCATGTGTTGGTTAACCATGACTTGCCTAGGCTTGAAAAATCTCACTAACTGTCCTGTCTGGAGACAATACACATCTCTTCAACCTGTGCTTAATCCTCTCTTCACTCACATTGTCTGTACTTTTAAGACTTGTTTACCTGTAAAGACTCGCATTCCAACCATTATTTTGTAAATTGACTTTGTGTCTGTATATGCCCTGTTTGTGAACTGAAATCCCACTCTCCTGCTGAAGGAATGGCGCTCCAAAAGCTAGTGGCTTGTGCTACCAAATAAACCTGTTGGACTTTAACCTAGTGTTGAGAGACTTCTTAATGTGTTTACCCCAGTCCAACACCAGGATCTCCACATCATTCCTTATTTACCAGCCACTGAAGCATGGTGTGTGGCAATGCCCACTAAACGGGCAGTGATGGAGTGGATAAGATAATAACATCCAGTCAGCTGTCTTTTCTCTCAATGCCTATGGAGCGGGCAGAGGTCAATCTGATCCTTCTCTTTACACACTAGTAAATATTATTCTATTTGGAATAGCCGGGAGTAAGTATGGTCAGCCTGATTGCTATTCCAGAGGGAAGATCATCAGAGACTGGAATTGTTGCACTGCAATATTACCTGTACAGTACATTCACCTAAGAACTTGCCCCCATGTGTAGTGGGGCTCCATCCACCTTAAGTTGGAGAGTTATGCCCCAACACACAACAAAACTTCAAATCAACAAAAAACAGAGAGAAGGTCCATTCAATCACTTCCTGTCATTACTTTGGTCCATACTGTCAGATTGCTGACTCTGGGCTATCCCCGAGTATTCCCAAATTCAGTAAGGATGGAGTTCCTGAAAAATGTTGACAACAATTCAGGGTAAACTTAAATGGAGGATTAATAAACTGATGTGGTTTATGTTTTCTTTGAAGACTTTCTTCTTGCTACCAGACTAAGGACTCTGTTGGTTCCTCTGGCCCCTCTCCCTCGTGTGACCAAAGATAATGCAGTTTGAGGAAAAAGAACTGGGAATTTGGAGATTGAGATTGGAAGATGAAGATGGGAAAATCCCTCGGGAGGATCTCTTTCATTACTGCTGATCTTTGAGCATCTGACACAATAACGTCTGAATTGCTTGACTCCCTTGAGGTGGACCCATTAATCCTCCTTGAGCTCCTTCCCTTCCGCCAGCTCTCACTTTCTTTAAATTGCTAACTCCGCTCTGGTTACAAATTCCAGAACATTCTACAATCTCATAAAGCTCTACATGAAAACCTTTCACATCCTAAATCTCTGCTACTGAATCTTGTACCTGTCTCTTCAACAACCCTAATCAGCCAATACACATTCAATAAGAGGTCATTTCTAACAGAAATGTGGTGAGGCCAAAATACAAAATAAGACATGAAGTGTAAAATCAGACACGAGAAGGTGTCTATGTCCATTTCACTCAGGACTGATTTAGAACATAGAACACTACAGCACAAATAGGCCCTTTGGCCCACAAGTTGTGCCGAACACATCAAAACCTACCCAGCCATAGACCTATCTATAACCCCCAATCCCATTGGATCCCATATACTCATCCAGAAGTCTTTTAAAAGACCCCAGCGAGTTCGCCTCGACCACCACCAATGGCAGCCGATTCCATTCACTCACCACCCTCTGAGTGAAAAACTTTCCCCTAGCATCCCCTCTGTACTTGCTTCCCTGCACCTTAAATCTGTGCCCTCTCGTCGCGACCATTTCAGCCCTGGGAAATAGTCTCTGAGAGTCCACCCTATCTATTCCTCTCAACATCTTGTAAACCTCTATCAGGTCGCCTCTCAACCTTCGTCTCTCCAGGGAGAACAGTCCCAGCTCCCTCAACCTGTCTTCATAAGGCATGCCTCCCAATCCAGGCAACATCCTTGTAAATCTCCTCTGCACCCTTTCAATAGCTTCCACGTCCTTCCTATAGTGAGGCGACCAGAACTGCGCACAGTACTCCAAGTGTGGTCTGACAAGGGTCCTATAAAGCTGCAGCATTACCTCCTGACTCCTGAACTCAATCCCTCGATGAATGAAGGCCAGTACACCGTAAGCTTTCTTAACCACATCCTCCACCTGGGAGGCCGATTTGAGAGTCTTATGGACCCGGACCCCAAGATCCCTCTGCTCTTCCACACAGCTAAGACTCCTACCTTTGATAGTGTACTCATTCATCCCGTTGGATCTGCCAAAATGGACCACAACACATTTATCCGCGTTGAAGTCCATCTGCCACTTCTCCGCCCAGTCTTGCATCCTGTCGATGTCATGCTGCAACTTCTGACATCCCTCCAGACCATCCACAACACCACCGACCTTCGTGTCATCGGTGAACTTACTCACCCATCCCTCCACTTCCTCATCCAGGTCATTTATGAAAATGACAAACAGCAAGGATCCTAGAACAGATCCCTGGGGCACTCCACTGGTGACCGACCTCCATGCAGAAAAAGAGCCATCCACAAACACCCTCTGCCTTCTGCAGGCAAGCCAGTTCTGGATCCACAAGGCCAAAGCCCCTTGGATCCCATGGCCTCTCACCTTCTCAAGAAGTCTTGCATGTGGGACCTTGTCAAATGCCTTGCTGAAGTCCATGTACACCACGTCCACTGCTCTTCCTTCGTCAATGTGTTCAGTCACATTTTCGAAGAACTCAATTAAGCTCGTAAGGCACGACCTGCCTTTTATAAAACCATGCTGACTATTTCTAATCAACCTAAACTTCTCCAAATGCTCGTAAATCTTGTCCCTCAGAAGCCTCTCCATCAGCTTACCAACCACTGAGGTCAGACTCACCGGTCGGTAATTTCCAGGACTATTCCTGTTCCCTTTCTTGAAAATAGGGACCACATCCGCAATCCTCCAATCCTCTGGAACCTCTCCCGTCTCCATCGACGACGCAAAGATCATTGCCAGGGGCTCTGCAATGACATCCCTCACCTCCCACAATAACCTGGGGTACATCCCATCTGGTCCCGGAGACTTGTCTATCTTGATAGCATTTAGAAGTTCTAACACATCCGCTTCCTTAATATCTACATACTCAATCTTTTCAGTCTGCCGCAAATTTGTAGTGCATCCTCCCAGATCACTTTCCACCGTGAATACTGAGGCAAAGTACTCATTAAGCACCTCTGCCATTTCTTCCGGTTCCATACAGACTTTTCCCCCTTCACCTTTTATAGGTCCTATCCCTTCTCTTCTCATCCTTTTACTTTTCACATATTTGTAGAAGGCCTTGGGATTCTCCTTAATCCTACCAGCCAAGGCCTTCTCATGACCCCTTCTGGCTCTCCTAATTTCCTTTTTAAGCTCTCTTCTATAAGCCTTATACTTCTCTAGATCCCCAACATCTCCTAGCTCTTTGAACCTTTTCATGGAGCATTTCATGAATATACCTGAGCAGATGAGCCATGATAATAGCCAGGGTGAGTTCAGTCTGGATTGAGGGAAGTGGAGATGGTACAAATTGAAATAGCGACCTGGAGCAGCCTTCTCTCCTTTGACAGGGTTTCAGTAGCTATGGTTGGACTTGGCTGTGAGACAGAAGGGGGCGGGGGGGAACAGTTTCCCACCACTTACTGCCTGGAATCACACAAGAAGAATGGCCATAAGAGAGAGAAAGAATCTGTAAGACAGTAATGACGCAACACACTCCAGAAGAGGGAGAATATGAATGAGTTTCAGAAATACAACAATGATTTATCCTTATCAGTTGAAATGGATGAATTCAAATAGCAGTGATAGTTATTGGTACCAATTTATGAGGGAAATCTTGTAATCCATTAGGCAGTGGTTTACCAGCCCTCATTACAACTGTAAATCAAGATTTCATTCCATTTTTCAACCAGGAAAAAGATCCTAAAAGTGTGTGTGCTTTCACAGTCCTAAAAGATTGTTCCACATTGAATAGATGGGGCTGTCCATCCTGCTAAACATTTCCCTGCTTCATCAATGACCTTCCTTCCATCATAAGGTTAGAAGACAGGATGTTTGCTGATAATTTCACAATGTTCAGCACTTCTCACACCTCCTCAGATACTAAAGCAGTTCATGTCCAAATGCAGCAAGATCTGGACAATATCCGAGGCTGTGCTGAGAAGTAGCAAGTAACAGTAATGTCACACAAATGCCACACAATGAGCACCTCCAACAAGAGAGAATCTAACCATTGCCTCTTGACATCTGTCAACATCCTGGGGTTACCATTAACCTAAACATAAACTTGACTAGCCATATGAATACTGTGGCTACCACAACAGGTTAAAGACTGGGAATATTATTATGAGTACCTTACCCTCTGACTTCCCAAATTCTGTCTGCCATCTATAAGGCACAATCAGGAGTGTGTTGGAATATTCTTGACTTGCTTGGATGAGTGCAGCACCATCAAAACTCATGAAGCTCAACACAAGGACAAAGTAACCCACTTGATTAAAACCCTATCCACCACCTTCTATATTCACTCCCTCCACCACCAATGAACTGAGGCAGCCATAGGTAGCAACTACAAGATGCTCTGCAGGAACTCACCAAGGTTTCTTTGGCAGCCCTTCCAAACCCACAACCACTACCACCTAGAAGGACAAGAAATTAGATACCTGGGAAAACCACCACCTGGAGGTTTCCCTCCAAATCACCAAGCATCGTGACTTGAAATATATTGCCATTCCTTTACTGTTGCTGAGATAAAATCCTGGAATTCCCTCCTTAACAACATCGTAGTGTATCTACAGCACTGGGACTGCAGTGGTTCAAGAAAGCCACCTTCTCAAGGATGGGTAATAAATACTGGCCCAGCCAGTGATATCCATATCCTACCAATGAAAAAAATTTAAAAATCAGGCATCGGTGTCAATGTTTAAAATACTGGGAGCAGCACTGACCACAAGAGCTGAAGGAGAGTTATCAATTTGTTAAAATTAGATCAATACAATGTAGATTTAACTCAACATCAGACAATACACGCTTTGTAACAAGCTCTTAAACTAATCTTACTTGACACAGAAGTTCAGTAACCTATGCCTACACATTTGACGTTTACCCAGTTAATCTTCAGACGATATCAATTATACTGCCTCAGTAACAACTAGCGGATACCGGTTACAGACATCTCACCGTCAATAATATCATAGAAAGGAACATGATTAAAGTACATTTTTTAAAGACAGAGCATCATCATACCTCCAACCACCACAACCATCTTCCTTTGTGCCAGGTATGACTAACCAGCAATGAGTTTTTCCCTGATTCACATTGACTGCAGTTTTATTCAGGCTCCTTAATGCTATATTTGGTCAAATGCTGCCTTAAAGTCGAGAAGTCGCTCTCACCTCTTTAATTAAAAGAGTTTGACAATTGGTGAGCAGGTGATTGCTGAGTAAGTCCCATATGATAGCACTATCAATATCATCTTTCCATCAATTTACTGATGATTGAAAGTATACCAAGAGGGTGGTAATTGGCCAGGTTGGATTTGCCCTGTTTCTTACATAGAGGACGTACCTGGGCAATTTTCAGAAAGACACTAGTTTTACGACTGTATTGGAAATGCTTAGCCAAAGGCGCTGCAGGTTCTGAAATACAACTCAGCAGGGCTATTGCTGGAATATTATCAGGGCCCCATTGACTTTGCAGTATCTAGTCAATTAACTATTCACCCTCCTTCACTACTGCTCTCTCTGACCGTTTCCTCCCAACCTCTGACTGCTCCCTCTCTCTTCTGCTTTCTTCTACATTTTCTGACCATTCCCCCTCATCCTCTGACCTCTTCCCCTCATCTACTGACCTCTTTCCCTCACCCTCTTTCTGACCAGCATCTATTAATTCCTGTATTCTGTACACTGCATCAACATCTGTACGGTCAGACTACACCAACATGTTAGATCCTGCATCCCATACACTGCAGCAATATCTATTCAATCCTGTATCTTGTAAACTACAACATCTGTTAAAGCCAATGGGGCTTTCAGGAGAAACTGCTTCCTGAGAAATAGGTCAGAATGTGGAGCTTGATACCACTGTTTAAGGTGCATTGTGTACATGTTTTCAAGGGGCAGGGAGAATGATGTATATGAGGGAAAAAGGAATAAATGGCTAGGGTAAGAGAAGTAGGATGGTGGGACGTTTAACTGGAGCAGAAAACACTCGATAAGGACCAGTTGGGCCAAACTCTCAGTTTTTGTACTGTACATGCAACGTTATTTTTTGCAAACTCTTTTGAATTACCACTTACCAGAATTGACCAGGTAGATTTGTGTGTTTTTTTAATCTGTTCAGAGGATTTGGGTGTTGCAGGCTGAGCCACATGTATTGCCCATCTCTAATTATCCTTAAACTGAGTGGTCTAACAGGCCATTGCAATGAGTCTGGAGTTACATTTAGGCCTGACTGGAGACGGATGGCAGATTTCCTTCTCTAAAGGATATTAAGTGAACCAGATAGGTTTTCACAACAATCAACAACAGTTTTATGGTCATCATTCAACCTTTAATTCCAGATTTTATCGGATTGAAACTTTATCTGCTGTGGTGGGATTCAAAGAGCATTGTCCTGGATCTTTGGATTACTGGACCAGTGACAATACCACCACCTCCTCTGAGAGAAGTGGTAATTCTCTGATGAGGTTTGACCTGTCAGAGAGGCTGTGTCATGAAGATAATCGAGGAGTGGCATTGAGATTGAAAGAAGAGTGAGTCTGTCAACAAGCTCTTAAAGAGTCTAAAATGTTGGCCAGTCTTTGACAAAGCTGTGTGAAATATCTGCTTATTCATGGCTTACCAGTACTGTGAAACTGATTTATTACAGTAATACAGAATTACTACTTACAAAGAGCAGAACTAACAGTCTGAGGAACATTGATTCACTGGTATGAATGTGAGCCATCTCTGATCTCAGCCAAAGCTATGCAATCCAGAGCTCTGCTGAATTCAAACCCTATTATCACTACATTTAATAAACTGATAACTCTGAGTAAACAACAGCTGGTTCCAAGACCATCCAGATCACTAATAGCCCTCAAAGCGAGGGGACAAACAGCTCATAATCCACACATGACCCCAATGCCACATCATGTCCACAATCCTGGCATGGCAGGTGGAGAAGGGTATAAATTTGGGTGCCGTGCCATTGCCTATGTGTTTCAGCCCATCCTCACAGCTATTTCACCCCTAGTGGGGGAGGTATCAGGCCTACTCACAGGCTATTTGACATAATCAAAATGGCCAATTTATGGCCACTGAAGTGTCTCCTCTTGTCATCTTACTGCTGATGGGGAAGTTGGTACCAAGGATTCAGGATGTCTAATAAAAACTGGGCTGGAATGGGTGGCAATTCCTTCTGGTCGTACTCTCTGTGTGGCAAAATATATTTATACCACAGATTGTGTCAGAAAATGAGCATCCCAAATAACAGAAAATCCAATTATTGTCCCTTGATATCCCACAGTATTACCAACACTGAATCCCACATCATTAATATCCTCCTTCAACAGTATCTTCTAAACCAGCAACCTTTACCATCTAGAAGGACAAGAACAGCAGATACCTGGGAACACCACCACCTGAAGTTTAGCCTCCAAATCACTCACCATCCTTATTTGGAAATAAATTGCAGTTCCTTCAGTATCATTGGGTCAAAATCCTGGAATTCTCTCCCTATCAGCACTGTCAGTGTACCTGTGCCACATGGACTGCAGAGGTTCAATAAGGCAGTTCATTATCATCTTCTCGTGGGCAATTGGTGAGTTACTAGTCAATAATAAGGAAATGATACATGAAACAAAAAAAACTTTGCTTCTTCTTTGTGACTGAGGATGCAAAAAAACATTCCAGTATTAGTTATAAACCAAGAGAAGAAAGGGAGGGAGGAACTTGGTGAAACTACAATCATACAGAAAGCACTATGGAGTAAACCGATGAAGTTGCGGGATGATAAAACTCTGGGACGAGGTGGACTTTATTCTAGGATCTTCAGGAAGTTGCTAAGGAGATAGTAGATGTATTGATGTTAATTTTTCTAAATTTGCTAGATACTGTAAAGGTTTAATACACAGAGAAGTAGAAAATATAATCTATCAAGGGGCAACATGGTGACTCAGTGGTTAGTACTGCTGTCTCCAGCAGCAGGGACCTGGGTTCAATTCCAGCCTTGGGTTACTTCTATGTTGCATTTTCTCCCCGTGTCTGCGTGGATTTCCTCTGGGTGTTCTGGTTTCTTCCCACATTCCAAAGATGTGCAGGTTAGGTTTATTGGCATGCTAAATTGACACTAGTGTCAGGGGGCATGGGTGGGATTGCAGTTAATGCAGACTCAATAGACCAAATGGAGGAAAGGCATGGTAGCTAAATTTGCAGAGACAAAGTAGGATAGGAAAGTGAAGAGGACATAAGGAGGTTGCAAACAGATGGACTATAAGATGCAAGAGGAGAAGTAAGACATTCGGCCCATCATGTCTACTCTACCATTCAAAGACATCTGATATAATCTTCAACTCTATTTTCCTATATTATCCGATAACCTCTTATTCCCTTATTGATTAGATATCTATCTAGCTCAACCTTGAACAAACAGGATGGGTCAGTGGGCAAAAATCAGGCAGCTGGAGCATAATGTGGGAAAATATGAAGTTCTACATTTTGGCAAGAAGAATAAAAATCAGAATATTATTTAAACAGAAAATGACTCTAGAATTCTAAGGTCCAGAGGATCTAGACGTTATAATGTATGCGTCACAAAAAGTTAGTGGGGAGGTGCAGCATATAATTAAGGAGGCTATTATTTATTATGAGAAGCATTGAATATAAAAATAAGGATGTTATGCTTCAGTTATAAATGGCACTGGTGAGATTATATCTCAAATACAATGTGCAGTTTTGGTCAGCTTCTTTAAGAAAGGACATAAATGCATTGGAGGCTGTTCAGAGGAGGATTAATAAATTAATATCCGGAATGAATGAGTTATCTTGTGAGGATAGGTTGGACTGATTGGGCATATTTCCACTGGAGTTTTGAAGAGTAAGGGATGACCTAATTGAATAAGAAAATGCCACCAATGTTTCCTGAGGTGGATGAGTCCAGAACTAGAGTACTGTTTTAAAATTAGGGGTCACCCTTATAGGACAAAGATGAGGAAAAATTGTTTTGGTGTTGGAGGAAGTTGGTTGAACATTTTTCAGATAGCGTTCAGAGATTCCCGTTGAACAAGGGAATCAAATGTTATTGGGATAGATGGAAACGTCGAATTCCAAACACAAACAAATCAGCCATGATCTTATTGAATGTTGGGGTAGATTGAGGGGATTAATGGCCTTCTTCTGCTCCTATTTCACATAATTAGGAATGGGCAATAAATGCTGCCCTACCATCCCAGGAGCAAATAAAAAATGAGGATGGCAGGATGCTATAAGCTTCAAGACTCTTTCAGTAAAGCTCAGATGTAGTAGCATTCTGGGAGAGTTAAATGGAAAGAAGATGAAGATGATTTGAGACCATGGCTGGAATGCCTGAGAAAAGTTGCAGGCAGTTTGGAGGAAGGAGACACTAATGATCAGCTCCAGCATGTCTATTCATACCAGAGCTTTTTTACTGGATTCACAAGGTTGATCAGGGGATGCAAAGGCACAAGTGGCCATGTGATAAGCTGATAAACACTTTCAGGGATCATAGAGTCTGCACATGAACAGAAGAAAACTTCCACAGACATCCCTTTGAAAAGACCCTTGCCTGGAAACTGCATCATGTGGAGCCCATTCTGTGTGAAGACACAAGACATCCAAAATAGGTGTCAGATCCTCTGTATTGCCAGCTCTGAAGCTGACCTTAAAGACGAAGTGCAGCTTCTCTCGTTCTGGTTAACTGTTCAATTTCTACAAGTTCCAGCAGTACAAAATGCACATGTCATCAAACATCTCATTTATCTGTATCTAAATCTCTAATATTTATAAGAGTACACACGGCCTGACAAAGCAGAATTACATACTGGGGGAATGTATGGTTTGAGGTGTTAACCTTGGTAACAGGATTTCTGCTCCTATTTAAAAAACTGGGAACAGCAGTAGGTTACTCAGCTCCTCAAGCCTGCTCCACTATTCAATAAGATCATAGCTGATTTAATTTTGATCCCAGCAGCACATTTCTGTCTACCCCTGGTAATCTACCATCCCCTTGCATCTATGGAATTCACTACCACAGAATGTAGGCCAAAATGTTGTGAGATTGCAAGAATAAATTAAATATAGGTCTTGGGGCTAAAGGGATGTGGGGAAAGAAGATCAGGATATTAAATTTTATGATCAGCCATGCTCAAAATGAATGGCAGAGCAGGGTCAAAGGGCCAAATGTCCTAGTCCTGTTTCTAGTTTCTATGACATGCTGCTCATTCAGCTTGCATCGGGCTTCATTGAAGCACTGCAACAACCAAGAATGGACATGTGGGCAAAATGGCACACAATAGGAAGGATACCATTGTGCCTACAGACTGAGTGAAGGTGCTCTGCAAAGCGGTCACTCAGACTGCATTTCGTCTACTAGATTGGGAGCAGCAAATACAATAAATCAAATTGAAGGAAGCGCAAGTCAAATGTTGCTTAACTTGAAAGGAGTGTTTGGGATCTTGAATGGTGAGGAGGGAGGAGGTAAACAGACACATATTGCATCTTTTGCTATTGTAAGGCAAGGTGAAATATGGAGGGGATGGGAGTGTTGGATGTGATGATTTGATATCCAACACATTCCTTCCTCTCTTTATTCTGGATCCAAAATGTTAAAAAAATCCCTCCCTACAGATGCTGCCAGACCTGTTGAGTTTTTCCGGAACATTCTCTGTTCTTGTTTCAGATTCCAGCATTGCTGTATTTTATTTATTATGGTAAAGCTTTCACTGAAGTTACATTAAAATATGATTTAATATTTCCTCAAACTATTTATTAGGTAAATGGTTTGCTGTCAAACATCATTAGTTGTCAAGATGCTAAAGAGTTTTGAATTCTGTGCATCAGCGTAAGTGAAAAGGATTTATAACCAACAAAACTCTCAATGAAATATATCTCTCATGCTGCTGCGGTTGGAGGACCCTCCACCAGTCCCCAGTGAGGTTCTACAGTAAATAAGGAAAATACCAGCCAATAGCTGGACAGTTATTGAACCTGGTCAAGTGTTCAAGGGAGATAAACATAATACAGGTTAACAGAAAACAGGCAGCATATATTCAGATTTTTCTCAACCTAGTCTCTACAAACCAAACAAATGACTTAGGAAATATTCCTCATGGATTGCTTTATTTGGGACTTTCAGAGAGCTAGTGATAAAATTTCATTTAAAAAACTTCTAACCAAATTGCTGGGAAGTTACACAACATGCTAATTGATTAGGAAGCTTGTTAATTGATAGCTACGCTAAGAAGTCTCACAACAAAAGGTTAAAGTCTAACAGGTTTATTTGGTAGCACCAGCTTTCGGAGTAGTGTCCCTTCATCAGTGAGTGAGAATTGTTTTCACAGACAAGGCATATATAGAGACAAACTCAATTTACAAGATAATGGTTGGAATGTGAGTCTTTACAGGTAATCAAGTATTAACGGTACAGACAGTGTGAGTGGAGAGAGAGCCAAGGTCGTGTTCTTACGTGAGATGATCCGGCATATCTTGCAGAAGTTGCTGTGGCAGGGTTGTAAGGCGTCATGGTCACTGTTCTCCTAAAGACTAGGTAGTGTGCTGCAGATAATGGTCTGTTTGAAGGCAAGAAGTGGGGCATGGGGATGGCCTTAGTGAGATGTTCATCCTCCACCAGTTAAACAATACATACTCTTGCGACCATCCACCAGGTACACGTTAGGTACTCTTGCACCTCGGCCAATGTTGTCTACCCGATACACTGCATGAAAGGGTGTCCCAAGGCATGGTACATTGGGGAGACCATGCAGATGCTATGACAACAGATGAATGGACATCGCTCGACCAGGCAGATGTGTTCCTTCCCAGTCAGGGAACACTTCAGCAGTCATGGGCATTCAGCCTCTGATCTCCGGGTAAGCATTCTCTGAGGCAGCCTTCATGACACACAATGCAGAATCACTGAGCAGAAACAAATAGTCAGGTTCTGCACACAAGGATGGCCTCAACCGGGAACTTGGGTTCACGTCACACTATCTGTAACCCCCACAACTTGCCTGGACTTGCAAAATCTCATTAACTGTTCTGGCTGGAGAAATGTACATCTCTTTAACCTGTGCTTAACCCTCTCTCCACTCACATTGTCTGTACCTTTAAGACTTGATTATCTGTAAAGACTCACATTCCAACCATTATCTTGTAAATTGAGTTTGTGTCTATATTTGCTCTGTTTGTGAGCACAACTCCCACTCACCTGATGAAGGGGCAGTGCTCCAAAAGCTTGTGCTGCCAAACAAGCCTATTGGACTTTAACCTGGCATTGAGAGACTTCCTACTGTGCTTACCCCAGTCCAACACGGACATCTCCACATCATAACCGATAGGTGCCAGGGGAACTTAAGGGGACATCAGAATGAAGGAAATAATGAACACAATTGAATTTAATTATTTCTAATGAAGTTAACGTGTGTTAGTGTGGATTTTTTTAAATCACGGAATTAATATATGTTGTGAGTGGATGCTATTGTTTCTAATGGAGTTAACATCTATTACTGTGTGGATGATATTAATTTGAATACATGGCGAAACACATATCTGCCAAACTCACACGGGAGAGTAGCAGAATTTCCAAGTCTAGTCCATTCCTAATGACATAGGCTTCACTCGTCTCCTTTCTCTCTGTGCTGCTTGTTTTATTTATACACAAGAGAGTTATCCAGCTCTTCCCTCTCTGAATTATTCTATAAAATACGAGACCATTATCCTGCATTGACAGCACTTTTTAATCATCTGCTCAGTTCACCCTCAGAGGATTTGACTTTATAACCTCGCTCTACTTTTCAACTGTTAATCCAAAGGGAGTAGCCCATCTGAGGGTCTCTGCTACAATTTTCTTCACTCCTTAAAGTTTAAAGGGACATTGCATTCTAGCCGCACTGTGAGGGAGCAAAGTTCTGACTATCCTACTGGCAGTATCGTTGGTCTATCTGAGATATCGTAAATACAACAAGAAAACCATTGTAAGAGTCCCGTAACACAGGGGGTTTCAGGAAGCTGAACATCGAATAATAGACACATACTTTCCCAGAATGGAGTACCTTGGAGATGAACAGATATAAAACCTTTTCAAAGTCAGAATCAAAGAAATCTTCACTGAACCGGCAGAGCTAAACACACAGCTTCACTCAGCAGCCTACACTTTAAGCTTTCAGCATTCACTTCAGGACCGTTTGCCACACAACCGATTTCAGTGTAAAATGAAGCCATATGAACAGGATTGAAGCTTATTAGAATCTTGTTTGAAGTACTGAAATTGGACTGAGAGGTTGTTTCTCATGTAGGAGGAATCTGAAACATGGACACAGTCTCAGGATAAAAGACTGATGTAGAGAAATCGCTTCACTGACAGGGTAATGAACATGTGGAATTTTCTATTCCAACAGGCTGCCGATGCCCCATTTGTGAATATATTTAAATCTGGGAAGGATAAATTGTTGGTCTCCTAGAATTAAGGGATATAGGGAGTAGGCAGGCAGATGGAGTTGAAGCCCAAGATCAGCCATGATTGTGTAAAATAGTAGGGCAGAATCAATGGGCCAAATGGTCTTCTCCTGCTGCATTTCCTATGTTTTTCTATAACCCAAACATGGGCAATGAAGGGAAGGTGGACTTGGGATCGAAGATGGGGGTGTCTCTTGTACTAAGTAGGAGTGCCCATTTTTTTCCATCACAATGGAGCCTGCAGTGTGCAGAGGATTGTCCGCCCAATTAGATCTCCCACTGATTGGAGTACATATGGAATTGATACTCACTGAATGGAGTGCAGATTAGTGGCTAACACCCTCACCTTCTACAATGGAATGAACAAGAGTAGGCCATTTGGTTCCTCAAATTTGTTTCACCAATTAATTACTGTACTTATTTCAGTTTAGAAGAATGAGACTAATAGGATTTGCAGGGGCCTTGACATTGTAGATGTTGAGGGGATGTTTCCTCCTGTGGGAGAGTCTTGGATCAGAGGGTATAAAATCAGCGTAAGAAGTTGTCCATTTAAAACAGAAATGAGGATGAATTTCTCCTCTCAGAGAATATTGAATCTGTGGAATTCTTTACCATTGAACATTACAGCACAGAAACAGGCCTTTTAGAACATAGAACATAGAACATTACAGCACAGAACAGGCCCTTCGGCCTTCGATGTTGCGCCGACCAAAATAAAAAGCAATGCCCCTCCAAACTAAACCATTCCCTTCTCTTCACTATACTTATCAACTAACCTCTTAAACGCCACCAAACTTGGTGCATCTACAACTGCTGCAGGCAGGGCATTCCACTCCCGAACCACCCTTTGGGTAAAGAACCTACCTCTGATATCTGTCCTATAACTATCACCCCTTAATTTAAAGCTGTGTCCCCTCGTGCTAGCTTTCTCCATCCTAGGAAAAAGGCTATCACTGTCCACCCTATCTAAACCTCTAATCATCTTATATGTTTCGATAAGGTCCCCTCTTAGCCGCCTCCTTTCTAACGAAAACAACCTCAAATCCCTCAGCCTCTCTTCATAAGACCTGCCCTCCATACCAGGCAACATCCTGGTAAACCTCCTCTGTACCCTCTCCAAAGCCTCCACATCTTTCTTATAATGCGAAAGATTTTGGCCCTTCTTGGTTGTTCCAAACCATTTTTCTGCCTAGTTCCACTGAGGAAGCTAAGTTGCCAAAGACCACAGCTACCTCCTCTCACCAGCCCTTCCCATTCATCCATTCCACCCATCAACATGTGGCCTCCTCCTACCCTTCCAAGTAAAAGGAAGGCAGGACACAAGCACTGAGAAAATTCAACCTTCTGCATGTTTGTTCATCACAGCCCAATGGTGCCAAACATTGTAAAACGTCGGATTTATTATATTCTTATTTATGAGAAGAGGCGTAAAATGAACCGAATGAGGTATTTCTGTCTCCATCCTAACATATGCTTTCCTTGTCTCTGTTCCCAGTCTTCTCCATATTTAGAATTGCCTCAATTTTCATTGCTAACATCTCCCGTTCCAAGTTAACAAATCCTTTGAATCTCAAACACTTGACAGCTTGCTTTTTTAATTAAATATTCCAATTTCCATTCCTTTCCTCACAGAGTTCTTGAATGTGTGGCTTGTTTCCCAAATCCATGCTCATCCTTCCCAAAACTTGTTGGGTAGAATTTAATGGAGCCTCGTGAATGGGCATGATGGCAAAGGGGGGTGCCAGGAGAATTTAACAGACATATCTTCTTTCCTCAGTAGGAAATGTGTTCTGTATTCAGCGGCGGGGAGAAGGCAACTGCTGACTTCCTTTTATTCAGAAGGGTAGGAGGAGACCACATGTTAATGGGTGAAGTGGGTGAATGGGGAGGGCTAGTGAGAGGAGATAATGGGATTATCTCCCATTAATGGGGAGGGCTAGTGAGGGGAGATAGTGAGATGCATGGGATTGAAGGTGATTTAGCAGTTTGGATTAGGAATTGGCTAGCTGATAGAAGACAGAGGGTGGTGGTTGATGGGAAATATTCAACCTGGAGTGTAGTTACAAGTGGTGTACCTCAAGGATCTGTTTTAGGGCCACTGCTGTTTGTCATTTTTATAAATGACCTAGATGAGGGTGTAGAGGGTTGGATTAGTAAATTTGCTGACGATACCAAAGTGGGGGGAGTTGTAGACAGCGAGGATGGATGTTACAGTTTGCAGAGGGACATAGATAGGTTGCAGAGCTGGGCCGTGAGGTGGCAAATAGAATTCAATATGGATAAGTGTGAGGTGATTCACTTTGGTAGGAATAACAGGCATATGAAATATAGGGCTAATGGAAGGACCCTTAATAGTGTTGTCGAGCAGAGGGATCTTGGGGTACAAGTACATAGCTCTTTGAAAGTTGGCACCCAGGTTGATAAAGTTGTTAAGAAGGCGTACGGTGTGTTAGCTTTTATTGGTAGAGGGATTGAATTTAGGAGCCGTGAGGTTATGTTACAACTGTACAAAACTCTGGTGCGGCCGCACTTGGAGTATTGCGTACAGTTCTGGTTGCCGCATTACAAGAAAGATGTGGAAGCATTGGAAAGGGTGCAGCAGAGGTTTACCAGGATGTTGCCTGGTATGGTGGGAAGGCCTTATGAGGAAAGGCTGAGGGACCTGAGGTTATTTTCATTAGAGAGAAGAAGGTTACGCGGTGACCTAATTGAGGCGTATAAGATGATCAAGGGATTGGATAGGGTGGATAGTGAGAGCCTTTTTCCTCGGATGGTGATGACCAACACGAAGGGGACATAACTTTAAATTAAGAGGTGGTAGTTATAGGACGGATGTCAGAGGTAGGTTCTTTACAAAGGGTGGTTCGGGAGTGGAATGCCCTGCCTGCAGCAGTTGTGGATGCGCCAAGTTTGGTGGCGTTTAAGAGGTTAGTTGATAAGTATATGGAAGAGAAGGGAATGGTTTAGTTTGGAGGGGCATTGCTTTTTATATTGGTCGGCGCAACATCCGAAGGCCGAAGGGCCTGTTCTGTGCTGTAGTGTTCTATGTTCTATGTTCTATATTGTAACTGATATGCTATCCCTGTTCCTTCTCCTTGAACTATCTGTGGCTTTCGACACAGCTGACCACATTGTCTGGCTATGATTACTGGAAGAGAACAATTTGAGGCAATGGCTCCCACACTGTTATCTCTGCTGTTCCTATCCTTGGCTCCTTCCTATTTCCCCTCTACACACTGTCACTCAGTGACACTGGGTGGGATTTTCCAGCCCTTCTCACCAGCAGAATTTTCCAACCCTCCTAATCCTGGCAAAAGCAAAAAATATGTCAAGGTGGAGCATGAGGCCAGGAACTCTGCCCCTTGGCCTGAAAGTGCACCTATACACCAGCCACATTGTTGTTGACTAGTCTGTGCAACATACCTCTCTATGTTGACACAAATCCCCACTTGTTAGTGAGGAAGATTTTGTGAGATTGACTGAACAGGATGTATTGTTATAGTTTCTGCTGCTGTCAGTCCTGTTATATTCTTATTCAGTATGATAAACTGAGCAGTTTCTCGCTCACAGGTATGGCATAATTTCAGAATTAACCACGTTGCTTGGATTCTGGAGACACATGGAGGCCAGACTGGAGTACGAGGGCAGATTGAGCATTATTGAAAAACAAGATGTGCTGCTGAAGCTTTTTGCTTTGTACTCATCTGGACAGTTACAAGAATACCAAATTTCAAAGGCAGCAACAATTTATACTTTATAAAGAGTGCTGATTTGTTGGCAAGTTTGATTTTGAATTCTGATTGCTTACCAAGAAAAATGCACAAGTGAACTACTATCCCTCAGTCTTTTGCATAATTCAAAAAGATGCAATGTTTGACATGTTCCTTTTGACTGCAGAGGATGAATGTAAATCATTTTGGCAAGAGTAAGTGGGCCACATTGTTGATTAAGTGGGCCTGATTAATAATCTTATTTCATTGACAGTGTCATACTCAGCACAGTCAGGAATGTTCATTAAGTGTAGGCAAATGTAAAACAACATGAAAAGCATGCTTTTCCAGCCAAACACACCCCAAAACAGAAAAACCGGCCCAAGGTCAATGGATCTTTTCAAAGTCTGCCTCTCACATCGCTGCAATTCCTGTCGTGGGTGGAATGGGAAAACTTGCCCTGTAATGTTTTGAGTAATAATCAAGGTAGGTGCACTTCCCACAAAAATATTGTTCTTTTAGACAGTGTTTTGTGGGACGTAGGCATCGCTGGCTGGCCAGTATTTATTACCTAGCCCTAAATGCCTTGACAAAGATAGCGGTGAGGTGTTTTCTTGAAGCACTGCAGTCCCTGAGGTGTAAGTAGTCTCTCAATGCCATCAGGGAGGAGTTCCAAAACTTTCACTCAGTGGCAATGAAGGAACAGTGAAAAATTTCCAAGTCAGGCTGGTGAGGAGGTGGAGAGGAATCTACAGGTGGTTGTGCCAAGTATAAGTGAACCTAATTAGTAAAGTGTTCTTTGAAATCTCTCTCTTTGATCTTTCGTTTAACCCATTTATCGGACAATGAAAAGTGAGTTAGAATCTTGCATGGTTTGATGCAGAAGTAAACTCTGTCACCATGCTAGGAAACAACCTTATGTTTCCAAAAGTTATTCCTCTCTGGAATTCCAAATAGAGATATCGGATGGATTTGAGAGCTCCGTTTCAGATTGAATGGCAGGAGTCAGTGTACAACTCCCTGACACAATAAAAGCAATCTTGTCCTTCTTTCATATGTCTGGGTAATTACATTTGTCAGATCCTTTCATTTAAACAAGTGCACTTTCTGCTTATTAAATCAGAGTGGGAGCTCAGTGATTTGCAGGAGAGGTATGTGAGGATTAGAGAGCAACAGCCTTTTCTGATGAAAATTTATCAGCTGCTCCCTGCTTGGGTAGAGGGGGAAGCGTCAATGAGCCAGCTCACTACCGGGCTGACATTGGTCAAGGATTCTTACAGTTAACTCAAGTGTGTGAAACATGCTGAAGATGCTCTGGGCAATACCCACTCAGAAAACTGACAAGCAGCAAGATAAATTTTAATGATCCTTGGACGACATGATATTCTAAGTCTGAGCCTGAAAGTAATTTCAATCAATGGCACAGCCCAAAATTGCAGTGTAATGCTACTCAGCATTCAGATGCTATTCATCATAAAGTCTCTCCCTTCGATCTGTGCTTTCTGTTGTTCTTACCCCAAATCCAGTCCCCAGTAGCTACCTGGTACTCCCTCAAGTAGCGGGAGGAAAAAAGATCGCAAGACTTAGATGTATATTTCAGCTTCTTGAACTCCTGAAAGGTTTTACAGCCAATCAATTTCTGCACAGCAGCCTCCCACTCCAGCAATACTATGCACTGTTGTATTAACTGTAAATATTTGTAATTAGCTAAGATCTAAGTAGCTAAGAACTAATGGTCATGTAAAAATGTTCTGAGGGCATGTTTTACACGGCATTTGAGACTGATGTGAGATGGAACAGAACCAGTTCAATCCAGTCTCTATTCAATCAGAGTGCATGGCAGATGTACTTTTGACCTTTCCAAGCTTAAAGTGTGATTATTAACAATATCTGGGAACTAAAAGACAATAAGACCATAGCATAGTGGCTGCAAGAATCTGACTAAATTTAAAACTTAGTACAGATTGGGAAAATTGATCCACGTCAGTGCCAGAGGAAAAACTTAGTGAACAGTCCAAAAATGTTCTTGCACATGGGTCAATTAGCAGAATTTGTATAAAGGCGAATTATTGGGAAAGGTTGTGCAGGACAAAAGGAGATGCTGATAGATAGGACACCAGAGTTAGTGCAACACAACTAAATCGTAACCAAAACATCCACACCCTGGAAAATGACATGTGTCTGCAAATACAACAAATAGGAGCCACTGGATGTTACAGTGAATGGAAGTTCACCCATCCCATTCAGATCAGGGAGAGAGGGACAAATACGGTCACAACAATGATACTGGAACACTCTACTCAGACTATACTGAAAGATAATACCTGAAAATTTTGATGAAGTCAATTTAGAGGAATGCATGAAGGAAAAGATGTTAACTGTGTGCTCAATGTCTCAAACAGATGAGTATGAAAAGTTCCAGCTCATCTCCATACACTTTGAGATGCAGGAAATGACACTGAGGGTTGAAGACAGTATTGAACTGACTGAAAAGCCCCTCTGATCAGAAACACGGAGAAATGTACCCAGTGTTTCAATAAGACTTTTGGAATGCTTCAAATGTTTTGAGTATCACATCTCCCCGGCCCCAGCAATGAAACCGATGTTTAATCTCATATAAAGCTCCAACAGAACTAAAAGAAATATTGGAAAGAGTCAAAGAGATGGAAGACTCAAGGGCGTTCAGTTAATTTCCAAATGTCGATTGATAATCTTCATAAAGTTAATAACTGGAATTGCTACACGATAGGAGCATTACATTTTAATGAAAGAGGGATGTTTTACATTGTTATATTATCTGTAAATACCTGTAAATAGCTACAAACTAATTGTGTTCAAGTGTTCCGGGGATGACATTTCATTGTTTCACGTGAAGTGGAACAGAACCAGTTCAATGCAGTCCTTCTATTAAATCAGACTGCATGGCAGGGCTATTAAACATCAAGAGTTTAATGATCCTTCCCAGCTTAAAATGTTTTTGTTAACAACATCTAGGAACTAAAAGACAAGACCATACAATACTGATCAGCAATAATCTGTTTTAGTGACACTGATTAAGGAATACACAGGAACTATCTATAAACATGGACAGGGATCACGTGTAGAGGTGGGACCATCGAGGTAGCGGCGCGGGCTCGTTGGGCCGAAGGGCCTGTTTCCCGTGCTGTTTTGTTCTTTGTTTTTGAACTCAGAGCTCTTCCTTGAAATAACGATGTGATATCTTTTATCTTCAATTGAAACATCACATCAAAAATGACGGAGCAGTATTCCCAATAGTACAACACCTAGAGTTCCCAGAGAGGGACTGGAACCCACAATATTCTGAATTGGAAGTGCTGCCAAAGAAACCATTGCTAACACTAGACGGAGCTTAGGGCTGAACAATGCCCCCCAAAATGGCCAGAGACACTTGCAGAAAGCAAACTACTAACTTCTTAGTGTGTGTGTGAGTTTTCCAAACAACCCACAGCGGTAAACAAAATATGTCAAGCCACATGACCCTTACGTTCTAGCTTGGGATGTGAAAGACTAGTATCTTCCTTGTCAGGTTTATTCTCGCCTGGTTGTAGACTAGTGTCTGCCTGTCAAAAGATGAATTGCTCAGCTCCAAAAAGACAGTAAAGACAATCCCAGTCAGCATTTAACTGACTGGGACTGCCCCACCTGTGACAGGGAATAGATATCCAATCAGATGTAATGACGTCTCACACCTTCAGGATTAGCCAATCAGACAGGAGCTTCTAACAGGTCATCTTGTTTCTTCCTGTCTGTGCCAATGTGAACTACAAAGTTGAACTGTCTTCTCCAGGGCACAATATAAAGCTGCCAGAGAGATGGCAGATTAGTACCTATGGGAATACACTCTTGATTTTCTGTCAGGGTTCACTTCCTTAACCTTCATTGTTCCCGAGACACCCAAAAGACTGTGGGGCCATTTATCCACAGCCAGGAGTCTGTTTTGTGGGCACCAGGGCATAACCACACATTGGTGGGTCCATGTGGGATGCATTCACCAACCACGCTACCTGTGCCCCCTGCATTTCAGCCTGGGTCCATGAGATACACCATAGGGAGGCATAAGAGGGCTGGCTGATGAGTAGATTATACTAGTGGAAGAGGCTGACACAAAAAGTTCTTCTTTGTCAATAGTTTCACTGCCAGGCATTGATGAGAGCTGAAAGTATGAAGTGACAACTAGAGTAACAATTAGACACACACTCTAGACACATTGCACCATCCACTGACCCAAAGTAAATCATTATGGTAAATGACATCTTGTAAATCGTTTCAGCCCCAAGGAGCGCAAATGTCCTCGTAAACATTCAGAGTCCCAAACATATACAAAAATGGCACCACATTCTAATGCAAAGCACCACAATATCTGCAGGTAATACTCAGTGTTCAACAATGGTATCACTAAAAGTATAATTGTACACTGACACACTGGCGTAAACATGGACAATCCCATACTGACACCCATGTGTCAACCATGTAATACACAGTCCCACAATATTATCTCAGCGCGAAGATACACAGTCCCACAATATTACCTCCACGCGAAGATACGCAGTCCCACACTAGTATCTATATGTAAAATTCCTCCAGTACGTCTCCGTATAAACAAATGCTGTTACACAATTTCATCTCAACGTCAGGATAAATCATTCCATAATGATATTTATACAAAAATACACTTCTAATTCTGACTTCCACATGTAAAGATGTACATGTCCACTGTGATAGTTTCTGAAACAAATTCTTCTCTAGCACTTTGACAAGCTACTGTGGCAAAGACCATGCTACGAAGTTAGCGGCTGTGATGAGTGATTCTAGCTAACTGTAAAAGATATTTCAATATGTGATCCTGAGAATATTGATGAAGAGGAGGAATTTCAGAAGCTGGAATCTAAATATTGTGACACCATCAGTTATAATGCAAATCAGTTATAATTTTCAAGAAGAAGGAAGCTTTGCATTTATATAGCAACTTTCATGAGCATTGGAATGTACAGCCAACGAAATACTTTTAGAAGTGTAGTCATTGTTGTATTGTTGGAAACACAACTGAGAACTTACACACAGCAATCTCCCACAAATGGGAAAATGTAACATCGATCAGATATTCTGTTTTTTTGTGATACCGATTAAAAGATAAATATAGTCTGAACTCTGGGGATAATCGCCTGTTTCTCTTTAAAATAACGCTATGGGATTATTTGATATACACCTAAGATGGTTTAAAATTCGGAAGACAACATTTCTGACACTTCAGCACTCTCTCCTTGTTGCACTGAAATGTCAACTTTGATTTTTATGCATGTCTCCAGAATGAGTCTTGAACCAGAACTTCGTGTCTCAGAGGCAAGAAGACTACTCTGATGAAACAGGAGAGGGGACGGGTAAGTGATGGAAAGCAGATGAGTGCTGAGGAGCGGAACTGTCAGTTTAGAAGCAGAGAATTAGATAATTAACTCAGTCCACATACATAACCCTCTGGAGGGACTGGCGGGGGGGGGGGCGAAATAACTCAACGCTAACGAGGAGAGGCACTCTGCCTCCCAGTCGCCCTCTGCTGGAAGATTACATGTGCCCTTGTGAAGAAGTGAAGAGATTTGCTCAGACACAGCAGGTGGCCATGTGCATCTCTGGGACGGTTTGGGGAATGTTGACAGGAACTTGCAATCTCCCAGCTGCAACTAAATCTCTGTCAGCAGCCTCTCCTGGGACGGAAACAGGATGAAGCTCACACGGGCTGACTCGTTCCAAAAAGTTACCCGGGGGCTGTCAGGCTGGGGAGGATTGATGGTTCCCTCGGCATTTAGGAGCCAAGCCTGGGCTTAAAAGGAAAGTATCACTGGACTGAGACACTGATGCGAGGCTGAGATGGGATAAAATTGCGGCTAAACGAGCAGGCGGAAAGTACTGGAAAAGGCAAGCGGCACTTACCCAGAAGAAGAGGTTAAAGATGAACATGAGGTATTTGAGACACTGCAGGCAGTTCTGGGCCATACTGCATCTCTTCAATTCTAGAAGGAATATAAAGGAGAGATCCAGGTAAAAGACCACATATTTACTGCCCTTTGGGGAGGTGTACTCTGCTTTGCTGGCTTTCGGACCCGGGTTAGTGTGTAAACCAAAGAAAGAGGAGTTGGCTTCAAACTGCCCGCCATACATGCTGCTGTAACGCCGAAAGGCGCCGTGTGCCGCAGAGTAGTCTTTACTGTCTAGGGATGGGCTGCGGTGGTAGGCAGATTCATCACTGTCCGATCTATTCATCTTCCAGACACTTCTTCTGGGGGATCTCTTTTAAACAAGAGAAAGCTTTCTGCACATCAGCATGCTCTCGGAAGAAGAGGGGGTGAACTGTCAGGACTCCCTCTCCGGGTGAGAAATGACTGTCACTTGGAGAACACTCTTCAATTCTGACCAAAGCAGGAGCGGGACTCTCACATAGTTCACCCCGCTACAGCCTCCTCATGCCTGTCAGAGTCCAGCACTGCCCGCGCTCTGAATACTTCCCGGGCCGCCCACTCTGTGATCTTCCTTCACTTTCAGCAAGTCCCCACTTCAAGTAACTATTCCCCCACTCCAGAGCAAGCCAAAGCCGAATCATCCGCTCCAGAGCAAAGCAGCTCCCCTCCTGTCTGTGTCAAAGTGCTAGCTCCTTCCTGTGTGTGTGTAGAAATGCCTTTCCATATTGCCTGCTCAGCACCTTCTCCTCCTGCTCTCTCTCTCCAATCATTGCTTCATTGTCATTAACCACTGCTGCCTCCCAGCCAATCATAACCAGAGCCCTGCCAGCCAGTCAGAGAGAGAGAGCAGCAGGGCTTGTGCAGAGGGGAACACCATCCCTCACTCTGCACTAATACAACCTCATTCATTCAGGTCCCCTCTCTCAGACTGCTGATTGCTTTACACTTCACACTCCCTCATTTAGCTCCCCTGGCCTGAGCTCAGTGCCTTCCAGGCTGTGTACCATGAGAATACATCAGCAGCTCAAATGAGCATCCTCTAGTATCCCACTCACTGACAGTCCCTTCCCATCTCTGAGAAAACATTGTTAACACGGCCCACCACACTCAATCCATTTAACGGTCAACATTGCATACTGAAGTGGCTTTTGAGTGTCTGTGAAGAATGTTGTGATCAAGGGAGATCTCTTTGCAATGCTCCCCTCAGAGAAACTGCATCAAATTGTCCCAACTGGAGTCAAGACCAAGTACAGTGGAGCTGAGTGACAGGGCATTGAGGTTTTCATTGAAAATTCAGTGGCTTCAGTTCCTCTCCTGTTCACTCTTACGTATTGTTTGATCTGGAGAAAGTTGGAGATTAAATCTGAAATCATGTAATTCTGTTAGTCTGATTCAAAAGTAAGACAGAATGATTGGAAGCTGTCACAGAAATTCACAACAAGTCTTTATTTATTGGCTCCCCAGAAATAAATATTGCACAATGAGAGACAACAACAAACCCAAAGTTCAGGAAGTGGGAATATATGGATTTCAAATTGATGTCTTCACATAATACCCTGTTATAACTTCTTTAATATTACCGGCTAACATTTTCCCTATTATAGACCTTAGAAGTGGCATGGAGACACAGTGGTGCCAGGGGTCTGGGTTCAATTCCCGCTTAGGTAACTGTTTGTGCGGAGTCTGCGCATTCTCCCTGTGTCTGCGTGGGTTTCCTCCAGGTGCTCTGGTTTCCTCTCACAGTCCAAAAGGCATGCTGGTTAGGTATATTGGCCAAGCTAAATTCTTCTTCAGTGTACTTTTGGAAGAGAAGGGAATGGTTTAGTTTGGAGGGGCATTGCTTTTTATTTTGGTCGGCACAACATCGAAGGCCGAAGGGCCTGTTCTGTGCTGTATTGTTCTATGTTCTATGTTCTATGTACCCAAACACGAAACGAAGTGTAGCAACTAGGGGATTTTCACAGTAACTTCATTGCAGTGTAAACAGAAGCCTACTTGTGATACTGATAAATAAATATAAACTTAACCAAGCTGACTGCTCTGCAGTTTCCTGCTTTCTGTCTCCCTCCATTTCTAAATAATGGAGTTGCATTTGTTATCTTCCAATCTAATAGGATCGTCCCTCCATCAGCTTTCTCACTCGCCAGTTCTTTTAAAACCCTAGGATGAAGTCCATCAGGACCTGGGTTCTAGACAGCGGACAACTCCAACAATTTGCTCAGTATCACTTTACTGGTGACTGTAATTTTTCTGAGTTCCTTCCTCCCTTCCAATCCCTGGCTACAGCTGCTTCTGAAATATTACTCGTACATTGTCTTTAGTGAAGACTGATGCAAAATATATGTTTAGCTGCTACGTACTTCAGACTCACTTTCTATAGGACGAGCATTCACATTGTTAACTCTTTACTTTTTAAAGTGTTTATAAAAATATTTTATAACTTACTATTTTTATATTTCTAGTGCGTTTTCCTAATTTTCCTACTTATTAATCTAGTAGTCATACTTTGCTGTTCCTTATATTCTATGCAATCTTCTGACCTGCCTGGGCAATTCTATGCCTTTTTTGATACTATCTATCTTTTTTTGTTAACCAGGGATTGTGGGTCTGTCCTTTGAACTATTTTTTACTCATTGGAATGTATTTATTTTGTGTATTCTGAAATATCCTTTTAAATGGTTGTCACCGCGTTTCTATTGACCTAATTTGCGCATTCAAAAAATTTATTAGTCACAAGCATGCTTACGTTAACACTGCAATGAAGTTACTGCCTCCTAATTGCCACACTTCGGCATCTGTTTGGGTACACTGAGGGAGAATTTATCATGGCCAATTCATCTAACCAGCACATTTTTCAAACTATGGGAGGAAACTAGAATACCCAGAAGAAACCCACACAGACATGGGGAGAATGTGCAAACTCCACACAAACAGTGACCCAAACCGGGAATTGAATCTGGGACACTGGCACTGTAGGGCAGCAGTGCTAACCACTGTGCCACCATGCTGCCCAATTCACCTACTCAGCTCTGCTTTCATGCCTATTAATTATGCTTATTTAAGTTTAAAACATAGTTTCAGACCCATTCCTCACTTCCTCAAACCAAATGTGAACTCTGTCATATTATGATCACTGCTATCTGGAGACATCTTCATTATGAGATCATTAATTACTCCTACCTCACTGCACCATACTATGTCTGGTCTAGCTCTTCAATTGGCTCCAGAACATAATGTTCTAAGAAACTATCCTGGAAACAGCCTATGAACTCCTCATCCAGGCTACTTTTGCCCATTTGACTTTTCTAGTGTAGTGTAGATTCAATAAGCTTCAATTATTCTTTTATGTTCCCACCCACCATTTGGTTACTATTTCAATGCCTATACATGACTCCCATAAGTGACTACTTGCCTTTACCATATCTCATTCCCTACCCAAACCATTTCTATGGTCTAGTTTTCTTAACTTTGATCAAACATTTTGATCAGCACTCTTGGTTCATCTGTTTTGTTTTAAAAGCCATGATGTGGAGATGCCAGCGTTGGACTGGGGTAAACACACTAAGAAGTCTGACAACACCAGGTTTAAGTCCAACCAATTTATCTTGTTTTAAAAGCTGCAGGCATTTAGATGCAGATCTTTTAATTTTATCATTTTGTTCTTTTAATAACCTCTAGTCTCATCTATTGATTTACTGTTAGATTTGTACTCTCAATCCCTTACTGTTTTGGTCTGTTTATCATTTCCCATAATAATATATTTTTACCTCTACACTTTGATTTATCACATATGAAATAGGAACAGAAGTAGGCCATTCCGTCCCATTTTCCCAAATTTCATCCCTTGCCCCCACTACTTTAAAACCTTCTCTAATTCCTAAAGTAATGCAGCACACTAGAATACCAGTTCCATCACATATCAGTGGTGTACCATCTCCTACTTTCCCCACTACTGGTGTCAGTGCCTAACAAACTGGAACCCACTTTTCCTATACCAGTCTTTTGAGCCAAACTTTCATCTCTCTCTGATCTGACTTGTCCTCTACCAATTTGACGTGGCTGAAGTAATAATCCAGGGGTTCTGCTTCTAGCTTCTCATGCTGACTATGCAGAACGTCTTTCAACATCCTGCTTGTATCATTGGTATCTACAAGGAAGACAACCACTGGGTCCTCCCCCTCTCATTGCAAGTTCGTCTCCAGTCCCAAGCAGATCTATCAAACTCTGGAAGCAGGCAGGCAACACAGCCATCTGGTCCCATGCTAATTGCTGCTGAGAACAGTGTCAATCCCTCTGACTATATTGTCCCATATTACCTAAAAAGAGCTGGTGAAGGAACAGAATGAAACCTCAGAAGCAAAGTTGAATTACATATCGAGAGTTAAAATAGCAATTTTCAGCTTTTGTGTTTCGTTCTGTCTATATTTGAAAAAATTTGTTAACTTGTATGATGACTTTAGGTTTGTTTCAAACAATGCCGATATTGATCCCCTATAGACATAGGGGAATAAAAATGTACCATGTGTTGTGGAAAAATTATTTCTGTATAATTTCATTGTTCAGTCTACATTATTTTCAGCTAGACTATTAAAATAATACCGCTATGTTTCTTCCCCATCTCCAGCTCCATATGAATAGCTTCCTGTACCACGGTGCCATGGTCAATCAGTTAATACACCCTGCAGCCCCACTCGCACAAAAACAAGCTGAAAAAATCTAATGTCTGTTGGACAATTGTAAAGGCTGAGCCTCATGCATTCCCAGTCTCTGAGTCTGGTGCCTGCCTCACATACAGTGACACCCTCCTATCCTTGTCGCTGACCAAATCAGAAAAACCTATACTAAGGGTGTGATTGCCTTCTGGAATAATTTGTCCACATAACTGTCCTCTTCCTGCTGTTCTGCAGTGTCTGCAGCTGGGCCTCCAGTTCAATATACCTAAGCTGAAATTCATCAGCCACAAACACTGCCTTGGATCACATGAAGATGTGTTTGCACTGGATCATGCTGCAGATGTATTTGCATTGGATCATGCTGTAGATGTATTTGCATTGGATTAGACTGTAAGCATATTTGCTCTGGATTACACTGCAAATGTGTTTACGCTGAACCATGCTGCAGTGTGTTTGCACTGGATCACACTGCAGGCGTGTTTGCACTGGATCACACTGCAGGCGTGTTTGCACTGGATCACACTGCAGGTGTGTTTGCACTGGATCACACTGCAGGCGTGTTTGCACTGGATCACACTGCAAATGTGTTTGCACTGGATCAAACTGCAAATGTGTTGGCACTGGATCACACTGCAAATGTGTTGGCACTGGATCACACTGCAAATGTGTTGGCACTGGATCACACTGCAAATGTGTTTGCACTGGACCACACTGCAAATGTGTTTGCACTGGACCACACTGTAAGTATGTTTGCATTGGATCACACTGCAGATGTGTTTGTACTGGATCACATTGCAGATGTGTTTGCACTAAATCACTCTGCAGGTGTGTTTGCACTTCATTACACTGCAGATTTATTTGCACTAGATAACACTGCAGATATATTTGCACTGGATCACACTGCAGATGTTTTGCCCTAGATTACATTGGAGATGCACTTGCCCTGGATCACATTACAGGTGTTTTGCCTTAGATTACACTGCAGATGCATTTGCACAGGTAGCACTGCAGATGTATTTGCACTGGATCACACCACAGACGTGCTTGTACTGGAATAAAATGCAGATGTGTTTGCATTTGATTACACTGTAGATATGTTTGCACTGGTTAACACTGCAGGTATACTTACACTGCATCACACTGCAGATGTTTTGCCATAGATTACATTGGAGAACGCTTGCACTGGATCACACTACAGATGTTTTGCCCTAGATTACACTGCAGATGCATTTCTTTAATAACACTGCAGATGTATTTGCACTGGATCACACTACAGATATTTTTGCACTAGATTATACTGCAGACGCATTTGCACAAGTAACATTTCAGATGTATTTACATTGGATCACACTGCAGATGTGTTTGTACTGGATCACACTGCAGATGAGTTTGCACTGGATCACACTGCAGATGAGTTTGCACTGGATCACACTGCAGATGAGTTTGCACTGGATCACACTGCAGATGAGTTTGCACTGGATCACATTACAGGTGTGTTTGCACTGGATCACACTGCAGGTGTGTTTGCGCTGGATCACACTTCAGATGAGTTTGCACCAGATTACACTGCAGGTGTGTTTGCACTTGATTATATTGCAGATATGTTTGCACTGGATAATACTGTAGATATATTTGCACGAGATAATACTGCAGATATACTTGCATTGGATCACACTGCAGGTGTGTTTGCATTGGATCACACTGCAGATGTTTTGCCCTAGATTGCACTGCAGATGCATTTCCATCAGTAAAACTGCACAAGTATTTGTACTGGATCACAATGCAAATGTGTTTGCTCTTGATTATACTGCAAGTGTTTTGCCCTTGCTAATACTGCTGGTGTGTTTCACAGGATCACTCTGCAGATATGGTTGCACTGGATCAAACTGCAGATGTTTTGCCCTAGTTTACAGTGCTGATGTGTTTGCACTGCATTACACTGCAGCTGTGTTTGCCCTTGATCACATTGCAAATATGTTTGCATTTGATCACACTGAAGATGCATTTGCTCTTGATCACACTGCAGAAGTTTTTGCACTGTATCACACTGCAGATGTTTTTCCCTTGATAATACAGTGGGCATGTTTTCGCTGGATTAAGCTGGAGATATGTTTGCACTGGATGACACTGCGTGTGAGTTTGCCCTAGATTACACTGCAGTGACATTGCAGTGAAGCCAACTGGTGGACTGATTTCCAAGCACTGATCTTGAATTTTGATATAAAGAGTGAAACTAACACTAGTCTTTCAGTAGTAGTTATTATGATCTTCTCTAGAATTCAAAACAAGAGTAGGCCACTAGACTTCTTCAGCCTCTTCCCTTATTCAATAAGATCATGGCTGATCTGATGTGTTCTTAACTCCACTTTCCTACCTGTCATCACAACACACATGATTCCCATGTCAATCAAAACTCTATTGCCGTAGTGTTGCCTTTTTAAGGGATGATCCTTAAGTTTCTTATGATCATACTGGAACCTACGGAGATGCAGCTAAGCCACTTGGGAGCAAGGGCATACACCCCTGGGGCTGGGGGACCCTCAGTTGGTGCCAGAGAGCACAGTGTCACCCTCTCTTTAGTTGTGCCTGACCATTGCTTATATTTACATATTTATACTGTTGGCAATAAACCCTTTTTTACTTCAAGTCACAGCAAGTCACCATCAAGTTATTATATCTTCAGCCTCTTCAGGAAGACATTTTTACATATTGTAAATAGTTGAAGCCCTAGCATGTGGTATTCCACTAATAACAGCTTGCTCCTACTCAAAGAAAACACAGCTATCCCTCCTCTCTGCTTCCTGTTAACTATCCAATCCTTTATCCATGGTAAAATGTTGCCCTCAAAACAACAAACTAATTTTTTGTTCAACAACCTTTGATATGGCACCTTCTCAAATGTCTTTTAGAAATCCAAGTACACCACATCTCTAGGTTTTCTTATATCCATGTTACTTGTCACTTACTCAAAGAACTCAAATAAACTTGTCAGACACAATTTCCATTTCATAAAACGATGTTGATTCTGCCTGATTATATTATGATTTTCTAAATAACCTGTTAGTACCTTTTTAATAATAGATTCTCGCACTTTCCGTATGATAGACATTGGACCAAGTGACCTATATTTTCCTGCTTTCAATCTCCCTTCTTAACAGACGTGTTACATTACCGGTTTCCTAAATCCACTAGGACCTTTCCAGAAATTTTGGGAGATTATGACCATTGCATCAATTATCTCTGCAGTCACTTCCTTCAATATTGTGAATGGAATCAGCTGCCGTCGGTGGTGGTCGAGGCGAACTCGCTGGGGTCTTTTAAAAGACTTCTGGATGAGTATATGGGATCCAATGGGATTGGGGATTATATATAGGTCTATGGCTGGGTAGGTTTTGATGTGTTCGGCACAACTTGTGGGCCGAAGGGCCTGTTTGTGCTGTAGTGTTCTATGTTCTATGTTCTATGTTCTAAGACCCTAGGATGCAGATCTTCAGATCAACCTTTAGTTCCAATAGTTTTCCCAGTATCTTATCCCTATTGATTGTGATTGTTTTAAATTCCTCCTTCCCTTTTACCTCCTGATTTTCATATATTCTTGGGATTTTTCTGAATATTTTATAGTGAATACAGACACAAAATACTTGTTCAACACTTCCATAATTTCCTTGTTTTTTAGTATTCATTCCTCTTTCTCATCTTCTAATGTACTCTTTAGTTACTCTTTGCCTTTTAAAACACTTGTAAAAATTCTGACAATATTTATATTTTTAGCCAACTTTCTCTCATACTGTATTTTTCCTTCTATTTTTTGGTCATCTTTTGCTGATTTCTGAAATCTGTCCTATCTTCTGGCCAATCAATAATATGTGCAGTGTTATAAACATTTTTGTTCAATTTCATACTACCTTTAACTTCCTTAGTCAGCCATGGCTGATACAATCTTCTCCTGGAGTCTCTTTCTCTCAGTGAAATATATCTTTGCTGAGAGTTATGAAACATCTCAGATTAATAGTCATAGAAATCTAAAGCACAGAAATGGGCCTTTGGTTTATCATGTCTGTGCTAGTCAAAAACAACCACCTAACTATTCTAATCCCATTTTCCAGCACTTAGCCCATTATCTTGTATGCCTTGGCCTTGCAAGTGCACAACTATATGCTTATGAGGGTCTCTGTGTCCATCGCCCAGGCAGTGAATTCCAGACTCCCACCACCCTCTGGTGAAAATGCTTTTTCTCTCATCCACTGTGAACCTCCTGCTCTTACCCTAAATCTGTGCCCCCTGGTCATTGATCCCTCCAACATAGAGAAGTATTTCTTCCTGTCTACTCTGTCTCTGCTCCTCATAATCTTATATGTCTCGATCATAATCCCCTATCAGTCTCCTGTGCTCCAAGGAAACACCTCCAGCCTATCAAATCTCCCTTCATAATTAAAACTCTCCAGCCCAAGCAACATCCTGGTAAATATCCTCTGCATCCTTTCCAATGCTATCACATCCTTCTTATAATGTGGATTCCAGAACTGCACATAAAGCTCTAGCTGTAGCATAATTAATGTTTTATACAGTTCCAGCATAACTTCCCTGCTCTTAAACTCTATGCTTCAGCTAATAAAGGCAAGTGTACCATATGCCTTCTTACTCACTTTATCCATCTGTCCTACTACCTTAAAGGAATGATGTACAGATAGATCAAGTCTGTCTGATCCTCTGTTCTTATAATCTTGCCATTCATGATGTATTCTCTTGTCTTGATTGTCCTGCCCACCTGCATCCCCTTGCACTTATCCAGATTGAATGCGTTTGCCACTGATCAGCCCATCTATATCCACCTGTAATCTAAGGATATATCCTCCTCACTGTTTACCACCTCACCAATTTTCATATCATCAGTGAACTTACTGATCAACTCTCCTACATTCAAGTCTAAATCATTTATATAAACCACAAACAGCAAAGGCCCAACACTGTTTCCTGGACTCCACCAGACATCGATTTCCTGTCAGAAAAACTTCCCATGATCATCACCCTCTGCTTCCTACCACTCAGTCAATTCTGGATCCAATTTTCCAAATTCTCTTGGACCCTATAGGGCCTTATTATTGCTATCCGCCTCCCATGTGGGACCTTGTCAAAAACCTTGCTGAAGTCCAAGGAAACCATGTCAAGTGCATTGCCCTCAATGACACACCTGATCACCTCTTCAAAAAATTCAGTCAAGTTGGTCAGATATGTGGGCAGCACGATGGCACAGTGGTTAGCACTGTTATCTCTCAGCAAACCTGCGTTCAATTCCAGCCTTTGGTCACTGTCTGTGTGGAGTCTCCACATTCTTCATGTGTCTGCGTGGGTTATCTCTCGGTGCTCCGGTTTCCTCCCACAGTCCAAAAGACGTGCTGGTTAGGTTGATTGGCCATGCTAAATTGACCCTCACCAAGGTAAATACATGGAGTTATGGGGAAGGGATTGAATGGGATTGTTGTTGGTGCATTCTCAATGGGCCAAATGGCTTTTCTCTGCACTGAAGAGGTTCTATGATTCTATGTCCTCTCCTTAACAAAACCATGCTGACTGTTCTTGATTAATCCCTGCTTCTCCAAATGCAGATTAATTCTGTTTCTCAAAATTACTCCCAATAGTTTCCCCCACCACTGAAGTTTGAATCATGGAAACCCTGGAGTGCAGTAGGAGGCCACTCGGCCTATTGAGTCTACACCAACTTTCCTACAGAGCATCTTACACAGGCCCACCTCATCTCTGTAACCGCCCACACTTACCCTGTTAATCCTCTAACCTTGGGACAATAAAGGGCCAATCCACCTAACCTGCCCATCTTTAGCAACTGTGCTAAATACTGTACCACAAGATCACCCTGACTGGCCTATTGTTTCCTGGTTTATCCTTTCATCCCTTCTTGAATAATGTACGATGCTGACAGTCCTTCAATCTTCCATATCTCTGCTGCGGCCAGAGAAGGATTGAAAATTATTGCCAGCACCGGTGCTATTTTCTCCCTTGCCTCAGTCAACAGCCTGGGATACGTTTTATCTGGTCCTAGAGATTTTTCTAGTTTTAAGCCTCCCAGACCACTTAGAACCTGCTCTTTGTCTATGTTAATTTCTTTAATTGTGTCACAGTCCTTCTCCATACTACATCGTAGGGAATACATCATAGACTTATACCGTCTCTCTCACTAGTGAACACCAACACTAAATATTCATTTAGAACCCTACCAGTATCTTCTGGCTTACACACAAATTACTACTATGATCCTTAATGGGCCCAACTCTTTCCCTAGTTATCCTTTTATCCTTAACATATTTGTAAAATAACTTAGGATATTCCTTTATTCTACCTTATACCTGGGAATAGAGGGATACAAACGAATGGTCTAGCTGGGCTCATGAGCGGCGCAGGCTTGGAGGGCCGAAGGGCCTGTTCCTGTGCTGTATTATTGTTTGTTCTTTGTACCTACCAGTATCCTTTAATATCTCTTTTTGCTCTTCTAGCTTCCTGTTTAAAATTCCTCTTGCATATTCTATACCCCTTTAGTGCTTCTGATGTTTTGAGCCCTTGATATCTGTGATAAGCTTCACTTTTTCCCTTTATCCAATGCTGCATATTGCTTGATATCCAGGGTTCATTGGTCTATTGAATGCCATCCTTTTTCTTTATTCAAACTTGTTGTCCCTGTGCTCTCCCTATTTTCTCCTTGAATGCATCCAACTCTTTTGTCACAGATTTACCTAAAAGTGTCTGTCCCCAGTCTATTCTGTCAAATCATATCTGATCTTATTAAAAATCAGCCTTCCCTAGGCTTCAAACTATTATTTCAGGCCCGTTCTTGCTCTTTTCCAAACAATTTGGAATCTAATGGAGTAACGAGGGCTGAGGTGAGGAATAACACTCCCAAGCAGTTGGTGATGCAAGAATTGTGTGTATTTCAAATGTAACAAGAAAGGCCACTTGTGGTGCAGAGCAAAGCAACCAGTCAATGCAAAAAAAAGACAGTGACTATTAGCTTAACTTAGAAACAACTCGAATGTGAAACTTAGAAACAACTTGAATGTGAAACCAGGTGATCTGAGTCATTCACCTAAACCTGGTCCAGATAAGCAAAGTGTTCAAAGTACAAAGAAGTTGATACGCGAAGTGGCGGGGAGGGGATTGGGGGGTTGGGGGGAGGGTGGGGAATGGTGATGAAGGGGGGCAGGCATAGTCATAAGGGACAACATTTTGTTATCTTCAAAATAGTCTCCATCCATTAAGACCAGGTGAGTCAGGTGTCATTTTGTCCACGTATATCGGAGAGACACTGCAGACTTTAGGTACAATAACAGTAACCATGGCATATCAGAACCAGGAAGCAAAGCTGCTGGTTTTGATAATCAAGGGTCACAGATCTTGTTCAATAGGGAGTGATTGGTAAAAGTGGATACGGCTAAACTGGCTGGAATTTTTGAACATGAGGGGTTTTCAGCTGCTGCTGGAGAAATATTCCAAGGTTTTCTGAGATGAATTAAGATGTTTACGAGGAATTGAAACTAAAGTTTATCAGGATCAGGAAACGACACTTAAACTTTTTTGACTCACCCAGTGCCTTACACCCTTCATCAGAAGGTGGAAATTGAGCTTAAAAAGCTGGAAAATTTAGGTATCATAAAGTCCATGCAATACTTCAAATGAGGTGCAGCCATTGTCTCCCATTTTAAAACTGGATCAGACAATAAGAATTTGTGTATTAAAAATCAATAGAGGAGCACAGATTGACAGATATCCCAAACCCAGAGTTAAAGATCTCTATGCTGAACTAGTAGGAGGTTTAGCATATACCAAATTGGACCTCAGTCATGTCTATCAACTGCTGGATTTCGATGAGGACTCACAAAAGCCAGTGACAATCAATATGCACAAGGGTTTATACCAGAATACAAGGTATACTCTTTTTGAAGTCTTGTCAGCCTCTGCCAGTTTCCAGCATACGATGGAGTCTCTTGCAGGGCATCCCCAGGGTGGTGGTTTATCTGGATGACGTACTAATTACTGGAACTTCAGATCCAATTTAGAAGAAGCTTTGAGATGATTTAAGTAAACAGGGGTTAGACTCAAATGAGAAAAATGTACTTTTCAATCTGAAGAAGTTACCTGTTTAGGATTTAGGATCAATTCAAAAAGACTACATCCCTTGAAAGAAAAAGTAAAAGCCATCAAGAAGGTCCCATAGCCAAAAGATATATCTGAGCTGAAATCATTTCTAGGAATGGTAAATTACTATGGCAGATTTTTAAAAATATTTCTGTCATCTTGATGGAGAACAAAATCACCTTAGACAAAGCTGTGGAGCTGGCCCAGGTGGGGCAATCTTGACCCCACTTCACCAACTGATATAAAAAAAACCAACAGTGGAAATGGGGAAAAGAATTAAAGGAAGCCTTCACAAAAATAAAACAGGCTCTGCAATTGTCTGCCTTTTGGTTCATTTTGATCCAAACAAACCCTTAGTAGACTGCGATACTTCAAGGTATGGAGCGGGAGCTGTTTTATCCCACTGGATGCCTGATAGTGCAGAAAGTTCCTTTGTCTTTGCTTCCAGAATGTTGTCTGACGTGGAGAAGGAATACTCACAAATAGACAAGGAAAGCTTAGGTACCATCTACGCAATCAAGAGTTCCATTAGTATTCTTATGGCCAACATTTTACAATAGTCTCAGACTACAAAGTATTGTTATGTCTATTTAGAGAAAAGAAATTGCATCTGCAAAGATGCAGAGTTGGGCTCTTTTGTTAGCAGCATACAGTTATATATTTTGGCATTACCCAGCAACGCAGATACAATATGCAGATCTTTATCATATAACATCACCTCAAACATAACCACAGGGGTCACACTATTCGAATTACTGATAGGCCATCAGTTAAGAACACAATTGGGTGTGATATTCCCAAATTTGGCAAGGAAGGTGGAGGCTAAGCAAGCCTCTCAGAAGGAAAATCATGATTCAGGAAGGAAAACCAGGGTGTTTAACATAGAGGATACTGTCTTGCTTAGAAATTTCATATGGTGGCTGGCAAAATAGTGGCTCCTCCTATGTTGTGGAGATACAAGGCTATCAGCTCAAAAAATACATGGATCACCTGTGGAGAAGAGCAATAATGGGCACAGGATCCACAAGGGTCATGGATGGAAGTGGGAACATTAAAATGGGCCCGTTTCCCTTACTGTGTTGTTCTTTATTCTTTTTAAGTGACCCCTGCAAATAGTTGGAGGATGTTGAGTCTGTTTACTGTGATTAACGAGCCTGCCTTTTTTCATCAGACCACTCTGACCCTTTAAATGGAGAAGTATCTACCACTGAACTGAGGGGCCAAAGAGTCCAGAAGTCTCTGGACTGATTGAACCATTGATGGCTTTTCCAGTAGATTTTCCTCATACCTTTTTTACCTGCTGTGTACCTTACTCATCCTTTCCTTGTTTCTTCTCAGGACTGCGTTGAATTTTGATTGGGAGGGGGGTGTGGAGTATAGTGGTGAGTATCTTTAAGCGGGTATGGGCATGTTTCCTGAGTGCTATATGACTGACCAGGACCCTATGGATATCATGGCGAAAAGCTGAGCTGATTGGCAGGAGGGTGCATACCACAGGTTGAGGAGGGATTCGCAGTTGGAAACTAGGAGTCAAGCAGAGCAGTCATATTGTAATCTCATCTGACCTTTTGTACATTAATGATTCTTTATTTGAATATAAAGCCTTTTATTGTTAAGCATATTGAGTTACCCTCCATCTATTACAGGATCTACAAACTATTCACAAAGTGACTTCTTACCTTTACTGTTTCTTAACTCTATTGAAATTGGTTCTCAAATTAAGGCTATCTCATTCTATTGTCATTTCATCTTTAATTAACAAAGCAATCCCACATCCCTTTCCGAGCCCCCTAGCTATCCTATGAATCAAGAATAATAAAGATTTAGGAGATAGAGAGAATAAAAAGAATGAGATAGAGTTTAGGAAATAAAGAGGATGGAGAGAATGCGACAGAGTTTAGGAGATAGGAAGGATGGAGAGAATGAGACAGAGCTTAGAGACAGAAAGAATGTTTAGAATGCAACGGAGTTTAGAAGATGGAGAGGACATAGAGAATGAGATAGAGTTTAGGAGGTAGAGAGGCATGTTGTTTGCTGACTGAGTTCACTCAGTGATTCCTTCTTTCAGTGCACGTTGTGATTTTACAGCCTGACATTTGATTTAAGTTCTGCACTCTCCAAGTCCCATCTATAATTGACCGCGGGCTATGTGCAGTTCTCCTTCTGCTGCTTGAACAGTGAGCAGCTGATTCATAGAGGCAGTAGCTATTTCAGATAGAGAGTGCACACTTCCAGTCACAATATTCTTCACAGAGTCAGAGCAATGTAGCCTTGAAATACACAAAGAAAGGAACAGTTACCCTGATCTCACATCATCTATAAAGTCTGCAATGTCTCAATAGGAATTGTGAATAACTTGACTGCTCTGTCACAAGAACTGAGAGTTGAGAAAAAAGATTCCAGAGAATTTGAGAGGAAGGAAATCAAAAGACGGAGAAGGCAACATAGAGTAAAGAAGGGGAAAGAGTTGATATCCAGCAAGAGATGATAGGTGGATATTGCATGGGGAGAGATTATAGAGAGAGGAAGAGGTTCTGGAGCCAAAGGGAGGGTGAAGATACAGAGAAGAGAAGAGGGAGTAAAGAAAGAGAGAGAGAGAGAGAGAGACGATGTGATGCAAAGATAGATTATAATGAAATAGAATCATAGCAAGAGGCCATTTGGCCATCGAGTCTGCGCCGACAATAATCTCACTCAGGCCCTCAGTATTTACCATGCTAAGCCTCCTGACACTGAGGGGCAATTTGCTATTGCCAAACCACCTAACCCATAGATCCTTGGAGCACCCAGAGGAAACCCACACTGACACAGGGAGAACATGCAAACTCTGCACAGTGTCCCAAGGCTGGAATTGAACCGTGGTCTCTGGTGTGTGAGGCAGCAGTGTTAATTGCTGTGCCACTATGCTGCCCACCATTCAGCTGTGACTGACTGAAACATTTGCTAATTCAGCAATTTTCTATTTTTAACAGCCCAAGAAAAAATATCTTTATAACATAATCTAGCTGATGAATTTTTTTTAATTGCTCATGTCACAGCTGTGACAGTATCCCCAGAGCAATATCCCACCTCACAGATGCTCCTATGTTTAGATCAATTGTAACATTTTCCCCAAGCCCAGAATCAAATCCCACGTCTCAATCTCACTCAACTTCATTCCAACAGAGGAAATTGTGTTTGTTCTTAAACTTCATGTATCCCTGAATTCCTTGGTACTGCATTATTCCAGCAACCTTAACCCCTCTAAACTCCACTCTCCATAACCCTCGCAACCTCTCCTTGTAACCCCCCCAAATACCCCACCTTCTAAAACCCCATAAGGTCATTCCCCATAGCCCCTAAACCCCATCTCTCTTAACTCCCATAACCCCTCCCCATAACACCCCAAACACCCCACCCGTATAACCTCCCAAACACCACCATCCATAATCCCAAACCCCACCGTCCATAAACCCCTAATCCTTACCCTCCATAACCTCCCCAAAACCCGACCCTCCACAACCCCTGTAATCCCTCCCTGTAAATCCCCAAGCACACCACCCCATAACCCTCCTAAACCCCATCCTCCAAAACTCTGCAAAACTCCAGTCTCCATAATCCCCTTAACTGTTCCCTGTTATTTTAGATAGTAGGGGATAGATAGAGTAAACAGTGTTAAGCTTTTTCCTAGGATGGACTCAAATAGCACGAGGGATCACAGGCTTAGGGTGAGGGGGGGTAAGGTATAATTTGGATGCTAGAGGGAGTTTTTTCACACAGAGGGTAGTGGGGGTATGGAATGCGCTACCAAGTAAAGTGGTGGAGGCAGGTACTCTGGAGATATTTAAGAAATACTTAGATGGGCACAAGAACAGAATGGGAATGGAGGGGTATAGAAAACTGATTTAAAATAGGGATCATGAGCCTTGGGATTCCCTGGGAAGTGTGTAAATTGATGATGATACTGATGTACTTGTTTTTACCCTACAGGTGCTTTGGTCCACCTTGTCTAACGAGGGGCGTACAAGCGATGGGTCGTGAGAGGGCTGCTCTTGGACCTTTTTCGAGAGTATCCTACTGCTTCACATCGTTAGTGTATGCTTCACCTGGACCATCTGATGGGCAACACGACAGCGCAGCGACTATAGCTGTGCTGTGCAGATACATGGATTTGGGCCTGTGTCTGTGGGAGTTTGCGCATTCTCCCTGTGCTTGCGTGGGTTTTCTCTGGGAGCTCCGGTTTCCTCCCACATCCCAAAGATGTGCTCTTAGGCTAATTGGCAAAACAAATTCTCCCTAAATTGTCTCAAATTTGGTTTTTAATCCATAGATCTATAAACATAGTCAGGGATCGCGTGTAGAAGTGGGAACATCGAGGTGGCGGCGCGGGCTCGTTGGGCCGAAGGGCCTGTTTCCCATGCTGTTTTGTTCTTTGTTCTTTGTTCTTTGTAAATCACCCAAACACCTACCCCATAAGCCCCTAAACCCCACCCTCCATAATCTCCTACACCCTACCCTCTATAACTCCCCAAAACCCCACCCTTCATGACTCCCCTAATCCCCACCCTCCATAGAACATAGAACATTACAGCGCAGAACAGGCCCTTCAGCCTTCGATGTTGCGCCGACCAATTATGAAAAAAGCAATGACCCTCCAAACTAAACCATTCCCTTCTCTTCCATAAACTTATCAACTAACCTCTTAAACGCCACCAAACTTGGCGCATCTACAACTGCCGCAGGCAGGGCATTCCACTCCCTACCACCCTCTGGTAAAGAACCTACCTCTGATATCCGTCCTATAACTATCACCCTTAATTTAAAACTGTGTCCCCTCGTGCTAGCTTTCTCCATCCTAGGAAAAAGGCTATCACTGTCCACCCTATCTAAACCTCTAATCATCTTATATGTTTCATAAGGTCTCCTCTTAGCCGCCTCCTTTCTAACGAAAAAACAACCTCAAATCCCTCAGCCTCTCCTCATAAGACCTGCCCTCCATACCAGGCAACATCCTGGTAAACCTCCTCTGTACCCTCTCCAATGCCTCCATCTTTCTTATAATGTGGGACCAGAACTGCACACAATACTCCAAGTGCGGCCGCACTAGAGTTTTGTACAGTTGCAACATGACGTTGCGGCTCCGAAATTCAATCCCCCTACCAATAAAAGCTAAGACTCCGTATGCCTTCTTAACAACCTTATCGACTTGACTGCCTACTTTCAGGGATCTATGCACATATACACCAAGATCCCTCTGTTCATCAACACTATTAAGAATCCTACCATTAGCCCTATACTCTACACATTTATTATTCCTGCCAAAGTGCATTACCTCACACTTTTCCACATTAAACTCCATTTGCCACCTCTCGGCCCAGCTCTGCAACTTGTCCAAGTCTCTCTGCAAACTATAACACCCCTCTTCACTATCTACCACTCCACCGACTTTAGTGTCATCCGCAAATTTACTAATCCATCCTTCAATACCCTCATCCAGATCATTTATAAAAATTACAAACAGCAGGGGCCCCAAAACAGACCCCTGAGGTACACCACTTGTAACCGAACTCCACGATGAATATCTCCCATCAACCACCACCCTCTGTCTTCTATCTGCTAGCCAATTCCTAATCCAATTAGCTAAATCACCCTCTATCCCATACATCTGCATTTTCTGCAGAAGCCTTCCATGGGCACCTTATCGAACGCCTTACTAAAGTCCATATATACCACATCAATGCCTTACCCCCATCCACCTCTTTGGTCACTTTTTCAAAAAACTCAATAAGGTTAGTAAGGCACGACTACCCTTCACAAAACCATGCTGACTATCCCCAATCAATTCATTTCTCTCTAAATAACTATAAATCCTATCCCTAATAATTCTCTCCAATACTTTGCCCACAACAGAAGTAAGACTCACTGGCCTATAATTCCCTGGAAGTCTCTCTTCCCCTTCTTGAACAATGGGACACATTCGCTATCCTCCAGTCTTCCGGAACTATACCTGTAACGACGACCTGAAGATCAGAGCCAGAGGCTCTGCAATCGCCTCTCTTGCCTCCCAGAGAATCCTAGGGTAAATCCGTCCGGCCCAGGGGACTTATCTAACTTCAAACCCTCAAGAATATCTAGCACATCCTCCTATCTACTTCAATACTTTCCAGTTTGCAACCCTGTACCCAGTGTTCTCCACAACTACATTTACATCTCCCTGCGTGAATACCGAAGAGAAATATTTGTTCAGTGCCTCTCCAATCTCTTCAGGCTCCATGACAACTTCCCACTGCTGTCTTGACTGGCCCTAATCTTGCCCTAACCAATCTTCTATTCTTAACATATCTAAAGAAAGCTTTAGGATTCTCCTTATTCTATCAGCCAAAGTCTTCTCGTCCCCTCTTAGCTCTCCTCAATCACTCTTTAGCTCCCTCCTGGCTAATCTATTTAGCTATCCATTGCACTAACTGAGCCTTCAAGCCTCATCCTGACATAAGCCTCCTTTTTCCTTTTAACCAGCAATTAACTTTTTTCGTACACCAAGGTTCTCTTACTCGACCATTTCCTCCTTGCCTGACAGGGACATTTTATCAAGGACTCGCAGCAGCTTCTACTTGATAAGCTCCACTTTCAGATGTTCCCAGTCCTGTAGTTTCCTAGTCCAATCTATGCACCCTAATTCCTCCTATGCCTCATATTAACCTTCCCCCAGCTATAACTATGCCCCGATTCATGCCTATCCATCCATAAAGGTGAACGTTAACCGAATTGTGGTCACTATCATCAAATGTTCACCAACTTCTAAGCCTAACACCTGGTCTGGCTCATTGCCCAGCACGAAATCCAATGTAGCCTCGCCTCTAGTTGGCCTATCTACATACTGAGTCAAAAAACCTTCCTGCACACTTTGTATGAAAACTGACCCCTCTAACTAGCTAGAGGTTTAGCTATTCCAATCAATATTAGTAAGTTAAAAGTCCCCCATAACAATTACCCTATTACTTTCACTCCTGTCCAGGATCGACTTTGCATCCTTTCCTCTACCTCTCTAGAACTTTTGGGAGGTCTATAAAAGACTCCCAACAGGGTGAACTCTCCTCTCCTGTTTCTAATCTCAGCCCATACTACCTCACAGACAAGTCCTCATCAACTTCTTTTCTGTCACTGTGATACAGTCTTTGACTAATAACGCCCTCCTCCCCCCCTTCTACCTCCTTCTCTACTCCGACTACTCCATAGTACAGACTTCTCTACTCCATAACTCCCCTAAACCCCACCCTCCACAACCCCAACTAAACCTCACCCTCCATAACCCCAACTAAATCCCATCCTCCATAGTTCTCCTAAATTCACCCTCCATAACTCCCTTAAACCCCACCCTCCATAACCACCAAACCCCAACCTGCATAATCTCCCAAACCCCACCAAGTATAACCTACCTAAACCCTACCCTCCGTAACCTTTGTAACCCCTTCCTTTAATCTCCCCAAACATCCCTCTATAACCCCTTAAAAACCCCATCCCTCATACCCCTGAAACTCCACCCTCACATGACCCCCTACACCCCTCACCTCCATAGATTCCAACTCCCATCTTCCATAATCCCCAAACATATCCTCCAAACCTCATTACCTCCTTCCCCTAATCCATCCCACGCACGCCCCACCCCTTAACAACCCTAAAATCCTCCCATCCTCCATAACCCCCCTAAACCCCACTTCCTGCAACCCCACCTCTGTAACCCCCTAATGCCACAAATCCCTTCTAAAACTCCCAGATCCCTGAAACCGCCTTCCTCTGTAAAAACAGCAGGGGCCCCAAAACAGATCCCTGAGGTACTCCACTTGTAACTGAACTCACGATGAATATCTCCCATCAACCACTACCCTCTGTCTTCTATCTGCTAGCCAATTCCTAATCCAATTAGCTAAATCACCCTCTATCCCATACATCTGCATTTTCTGCAGAAGCCTTCCATGGGCCACCTTATCGAACGCCTTACTAAAGTCCATATATACCACATCAACTGCCTTACCCCCATCCACCTCTTTGGTCACTTTTTCAAAAAACTCAATAAGGTTAGTAAGGCACGACCTACCCTTCACAAAACCATGCTGACTATCCCCAATCAATTCATTTCTCTCTAAATAACTATAAATCCTATCCCTAATAATTCTCTCCAATACTTTGCCCACAACAGAAGTAAGACTCATGGCCTATAATTCCCTGGAAAGTCTCTCTTCCCCTTCTTGAACAATGGGACCACATTCGCTATCCTCCAGTCTTCCGGAACTATACCCGTAACCAACGACGACCTGAAGATCAGAGCCAGAGGCTCTGCAATCGCCTCTCTTGCCTCCCAGAGAATCCTAGGGTAAATCCCGTCCGGCCCAGGGGACTTATCTAACTTCAAACCCTCAAGAATATCTAGCACATCCTCCCTATCTACTTCAATACTTTCCAGTTTGCAACCCTGTACCTCAGTGTTCTCCACAACTACATTTACATCTCCCTGCGTGAATACCGAAGAGAAATATTTGTTCAGTGCCTCTCCAATCTCTTCAGGCTCCACGCACAACTTCCCACTGCTGTCTGTGACTGGCCCTAATCTTGTCCTAACCAATCTTCTATTCTTAACATATCTAAAGAAAGCTTTAGGATTCTCCTTAATTCTATCAGCCAAAGTCTCCTCAAGTCCTCTCTTTGCTCTCCTCAATTCACTCTTTAGCTCCCTCCTGGCTAATCTATAGCTATCCATTGCACTAACCGAGCCTTCAAGCCTCATCCTGACATAAGCCTCCTTTTTCCTTTTAACCAGCGAATTAACTTTTTTCGTACACCAAGGTTCCCTTACTCGACCATTTCCTCCTTGCCTGACAGGGACATACTTATCAAGGACTCGCAGCAGCTGCTCCTTGAATAAGCTCCACATTTCAGATGTTCCCAGTCCCTGTAGTTTCCTAGTCCAATCTATGCACCCTAATTCTCTCCTGATGGCCTCATAATTACCCTTCCCCCAGCTATAACTACTGCCCCCAGCTTCATGCCTATCCCTATCCATCACTAAGATGAACGTAACCGAATTGTGGTCACTATCACCAAAATGTTCACCAACTTCTAAGCCTAACACCTGGTCTGGCTCATTGCCCAGCACCAAATCCAATGTAGCCTCGCCTCTAGTTGGCCTATCTACATACTGAGTCAAAAAACCTTCCTGCACACTTTGTATGAAAACTGACCCCTCTAACGAGCTAGAGCTATAGCTATTCCAATCAATATTAGTAAAGTTAAAGTCCCCCATAACAATTACCCTATTACTTTCACTCCTGTCCAGGATCGACTTTGCAATCCTTTCCTCTACCTCTCTAGAACTTTTAGGAGGTCTATAAAAGACTCCCAACAGGGTGACCTCTCCTCTCCTGTTTCTAATCTCAGCCCATACTACCTCAACAGACAAGTCCTCATCAAACTTCTTTTCTGTCACTGTGATACAGTCTTTGACTAATAACGCCACTCCTCCCCCCCTTCTACCTCCTTCTCTACTCCGACTACTCCATAGTACAGACTTCTCTACTCCATAACTCCCCTAAACCCCACCCTCCACAACCCCAACTAAACCTCACCCTCCATAACCCCAACTAAATCCCATCCTCCATAGTTCTCCTAAATTCACCCTCCATAACTCCCTTAAACCCCACCCTCCATAACCACCAAACCCCAACCTGCATAATCTCCCAAACCCCACCAAGTATAACCTACCTAAACCCTACCCTCCGTAACCTTTGTAACCCCTTCCTGTAAATCTCCCCAAACATCCCTCTATACCCCTTAAACCCCATCCTCCATAACCCCTGAAACCTCACCCTCCATGACCCCCCTAAACCCCTCCCTCCATAATTCCCCAACTCCCATCTTCCATAATCCCCAAACCTATCCTCCAAAACTCCCATTAACTCCTTCCCCATAATCCATCCAAACGCCCCACCCCTTAACAACCCCTAAAATCCTCCCATCCTCCATAATCCCCTAAACCCCCACTTCCTGCAACCCCCACCTCCTGTAACCCCCTAAATGCCCCCAATCCCTTCTAAACTCCCAAATCCCTGAAACCCCCTTCCTCTGTAATAACTCCTAAACTCCCATCCCCCCCATTCCCTGCAACACTTCCTAAACACCCCACCCTACCGTCTTTAATGCTCCCTAAACCCCCTCTCCCCAATGCTCCCTAAATTCTCTCCTTATAACACTCCGTAAGCACCCCCTATTACTCTCCCTAAAACCCACTTCTCCCTCTGGAAAGCTCCACAGTGCTCCATATATTTTTCATACAGAGGGTGGTGGGGGTATGGAATGCACTGCCAAGTAAAGTGGTGGAGGTGGGTACTCTGGAGTTATTTAAGAAATACTTAGATGGGCACATGAACAGAATTGGAATGGAGGGGTATAGAAAACTGATTTAAAATAGGGATCATGAGCCTTGGGAGTCGCTGGGAAGTGTGTAAATAGATGATGATATTGATGTACTTGTTTTTATCCTACAGGTGCTTTGGTCCACCTTGTTGTCTAACGAGGGGCGTACACACGATGGGTCATGAGAAGGCTGCTCTTGAATTTTTTCGAGAATATCCTAGTGCTTCACATCGTTAGTGTACGCTTGACCTGGGCCATTTGATGGGCAACACGACAGCTCAGTGACTATCGCTGTGCTGTGCAGATACATGGATTTGGGCCTGTGTCTGTGGGAGTTTGCGCATTCTCCCCGTGCTTGCGTGGGTTTTCTCCGGGCGCTCTGGTTTCCTCCCACATCCCAAAGATGTGCTCTTAGGCTAATTGCAAAACAAATTCTCCCTAAATTGTCTCAAATTTGGTTTTTAATCCATAGATCTATAAACATGGACAGGGATCGCGGGTAGAGGTGGGGACATCGGGGTGGCGGCGTGGGCTCGTTGGGCCGAAGGGCCTGTTTCCCGTGCTGTTTTGTTCTTTGTATATCTCTGTAAAACCTTTGTGACCTGGTCCCTGGACTCTTGTATAGCTCTCCTTTTCTCTATAACATTTACTAAATCCCTCAACGTTTTTCGCTCCTATTTCTAAAAGCCTCAATTTCTTTTGGACCAGGTTATCACTCATTTTTTCTCATCTGACTCCATGGCATAGAGTTAGTTTCCTTGTTTCTTTCTTTTAATGTTACTAGTGATATCCAAATGCAGCTTGCTGTTGTTGTGTATTCAACACCTGGGGGTTAGCTACTTCCTGAAGATAATGTGGAGAATATCATTACACGGTACCAAAGTTAAACTACTGCTGAGATTTAGGACTTCACTGAGGTACAAGTGAACAGGATAGCACAAAACAGTCTCCCTTTGTGGAAACTGGATGGTTTGAAGTTCTTCCTGCAGAGAGAACGGGGCTCTCGTGGTACGAGTGTTTATAAAGCTTTCATACAAATAATGGTCATGATGGACACTGAACTGGAAGCATTTAGAATATTCCAGAAGTGTTTTTCCTTTGAAGTGTAGTAGTCAGGAGCTTAATTTCTTCAGCCAGACATCAGGAAAAAAGTCTGTTGGTAAATAGAACGAAGTACTATATGTAGAGAGAGACTGGTAAAGGTAATATATAAAGAAAGGTTGCAGATGACAGGGGGATTATAGCCACAGAAAAAAGGATACACAGCCAAAAAGATTATAGGCTGGAAGATTGAGAGAGGGAATAGAGGGGTGAAGGAGAAAGAGGAGAACTCTACAACTTGAGAATTCCAGAGGACAGGAGCAAAGTGATTGGAGGTACTGCCAGAGTGTCAAGCTGAGCTCAGAGAGGTAAGGAAGGAAAAAGCTTGGAGTAATTCAAATCTGGGATAAGAATTTTTAATTGGAGCCACTAGTGAGTAGCAGCCAAGAGATGTCAGTTAGTTGCGGGCAGCAGAATTTTGGATGAGTTGAAGTTTCTGAGTGGCAGAAGCTGGGAGGATGAGGAAATTAGCACTGGAATAGTCAAATCCAGATGGTGATGATCTGGTGAGAGCAACTTTTATCTATTTAGAGTGGGATCCCCAACTCATCTGATTGGCTGGCAGCCATGTAGTCAAAGGGTGAAGTTCAGGACAAAAGGGTTACTGTTAGGTCAAAGGGACAAGATCAGGACAAAGGATCACTGTTAGGTCAAAGGGACAAGATCAGGACAAAGGATCACTGTCAGGTCAAAGGGACAAGATCAGGACAAAGGATCACTGTCAGGTCAAAGGGACAAGATCAGGATAAAGGATCACTGTCAGGTCAAAGGGACAAGATCAGGATAAAGGATCACTGTCAGGTCAAAGGGACAAGATCAGGATAAAGGATCACTGTCAGGTCAAAGGGACAAGATCAGGATAAAGGATCACTGTCAGGTCAAAGGGACAAGGTCAGGATAAAGGATCACTGTCAGGTCAAAAGGACAAGATGAGGATAAAGGATCACTGTCAGGTCAAAAGGACAAGATGAGGACAAAGGATCACTGTCAGGTCAAAAGGACAAGATGAGGACAAAGGATCACTGTCAGGTCAAAAGGACAAGATGAGGACAAAGGATCACTGTCAGGTCAAAAGGACAAGATGAGGACAAAGGATCACTGTCAGGTCAAAGGGACAAGATCAGGATAAAGGATCACTGTCAGGTCAAAGGGACTAGATCAGGATAAAGGATCACTGTCAGGTCAAAGGGACAAGATCAGGATAAAGGATCACTGTCAGGTCAAAGGGACAAGATCAGGATAAAGGATCACTGTCAGGTCAAAGGGACAAGATCAGGATAAAGGATCACTGTCAGGTCAAAAGGACAAGATGAGGACAAAGGATCACTGTCAGGACAAAGGATCACTGTCAGGCCAAAGGATCACTGTCAAGTCAAAGAGACAAAATCAGGACAAAGTAATACTGTCAGATCAAAAGGACAAGGTCAGGACAAAGGATCACTGTCAATTCAAAGAGACAAGTTCAGGACAAAGGATCACTGTCAATTCAAAGAGACAAGTTCAGGACAAAGGATCATGTGAGGTCAAAAACACAAGATCAAGACAAAGAATCACTGTCAGGTCAACGGATCACTGTCATGTCAAAGGGACAAGGTCAGGACAAAGGAAGAAGGTCAGGAAAAGAGAGAAGGTCAGGCCAAAGGAATACCCCAGACAATGGCAGTTTCCAATAACATTAAACATTCAAAAAGACTGAGTTTTAATGAAAGCCCATGTTATCTACATTAGGATGTCTATCATTTACCCTCACAAACTAATACATAATTTTTCTCAAACACTGCTACCCATCCCAGTGAATATGACACCGCTGGTTAGAGATGGCAGTCAGGTGTCACCCTGTGAAGGTCTGAAATAGTTTACTACTCAGTATCTCCAGCAGATATCTTCTATTTTTTACATCCTTTAGCAAAAAAAAATCATCATTTTCAGTGAGCTGGAATGAGAGGAGGAAACCCAGCTGAGAAATTAGTGGGCAGTTGTTCAATGTGACTATGAATAGAATTGGAGAATTGTAGGTGCCAAACAGGTATTCTAATGCAGTTTGATTGCTCGCTGACTGTAATGCTGAACAGATATGCAGACAGGTCCATGAGTGGGGGATGCAAAGTTCAGCAAGGGTGGGAGCTAAATCTGACACAACAATTCTAAGGAGACCTCCATCTGACTCTACAGAAATAAGACTGACAAAAAAATTGTTGTTTACTGAGTACCTTCCATTTCAAGATTACTTCTAGGCTTAACCATCTTCAGCTGCTTCATCATTAGGCAGGTAATTGGACGAATAAACTGGAAGGAGGCGTTCTTGGGGAAGAGTACAGAAGGAAAGTGGTGGATATTCAAGGAATGTTTGTCTGGGGCTCTGCAAGACAACGTTCCGAGGAGACAAGGAGGTTTTGGTAGCACGTGGGAACCGTGGTGCACGAAGGTTGTGGTGAACCTAGTTAGGAAGAAAAGAAAGGTGTATAAAAGGTTCAGAGAACTAGGAGATGTTAGGGATCTAGAGGAGTATAAGGTGTGTAGAAGGGAGATTAAAAAGGAAATTAGGAGAGCCAGAAGGGGTCATGAGAAGGCCTTGGCAGGTAAGATTAAGGAGAATCCCAAGCCCTTCTACAAATATGTGAAAAGTAAAAGGATGAGAAGAGAAGGGATAGGATCTATAAAAGGTGAAGGGGGAAAAGTCTGTGTGAATCCGGAAGAAATGGCAGAGGTGCTTAACGAGTACTTTGCCTCGGTATTCACGGTGGAAAGTGAATTGGGAGTTATACTGCAGGTTTGAGGCAAACGGAAAAGATAGAGTATGTGGATGTTAGGAAAGAGGATGTGTTAGACCTGTTAAATTCTATCAAGATAGACAAGTCTCCGGGACTGAATGGGATGTACCCCAGGTTATTGTGGGAAGTGATGGAAGTGGTTGCAGAGCCCCTGGCGATGATCTTTGCGTCGTCCATGGAAACGGGAGAGGTTCCGGAGGATTGGAGGATTGCGGATGTGGTTCCTATCTTTAAGAAAGGGAACAAGGATAGTCCAGGAAATTACTGACCGGTGAGTCTGACTTCAGTGATTGGTAAGCTGATGGAGAGGCTTCTGAGGGATAAGATTTATGAACATTTGGAGAAGTTTAGACTGATCAGAAATAGTCAGCATGGTTTTGTCAAGGGCAGGTCGTGCCTTACGAGCCTAGTTGAGTTCTTCGAAAATGTGACTGAACACATTGACAAAGGAAGAGCGGTGGACGTAGTGTACATGGACTTTAGCAAGGCGTTTGATAAGGTCCCACATGCAAGGCTTCTGGAGAAGGTGAGAGGGCGTGGGATCCAAGGGGCTTTGGCCTTGTGGATCCAGAACTGGCTTACTGGCAGAAGGCAGAGAGTGGTTGTGGATGGGTCTTTTTCTGCATGGAGGTCGGTCACCAGTGGAGTGCCCCAGGGATCTGTTCTGGAACCCGTGCTGTTTGTCATTTTTATAAATGACCTGGATGAGGAAGTGGAGGGATAAGTTAGCAAGTTCGCCGATGATACAAAGATCGGTGGTATTGTGGATGGTCTGGAGGGATGTCAAAAGTTGCAGCGGGACATAGACAGGATGCAAGACTGGGCGGAGAAGTGGCAGATGGACTTCAACGTGGATAAATGTGTAGTGGTCCATTTTGGCAGGAATAATGGGATGAAGGAGTACAATATCAGGGGTAGGAGTCTTAGCTGTGTTGTAGAGCAGAAGGATCTCGGGGTCCAGGTCCATAGGACTCTTAAATTGGCTTCGCAGGTGGAGGAAGTGGTCAAGAAGGCGTATGGTGTACTGGCCTTCATCGAGGAATTGAGCTTAGGAGTCAGGAGGTAATGATGCAGCTCTGTAAGACCTTGTCGGACCCCACTTGGAGTATTGTGCGCAGTTCTGGTCACCTCACTATAGGAAGAATGTAGAGGCTATTGAGAGAGTGCAGAGGAGATTTACAAGGATGCTGTCTGGATTGGGAGGCAGGCCTTATGAAGATAGGTTGAGGGAGCTGGGACTCTTCTCACTGGAGAGACATAGAACATAGAACATAGAACATAGAACATTACAGCACAGAACAGGCCCTTCGGCCTTCGATGTTGTGCCGACCAAGATAAAAAGCAATGCCCCTCCAAACTAAACCATTCCCTTCTCTTCCATATACTTATCAATTAACCTCTTAAACGCCACCAAACTTGTCGCATCTACAACAGCTGCAGGCAGGGCATTCCACTCCCTAATCACTCTTTGAGTAAAGAAACTACCTCTGATATCCGTCCTATAACTCATACCCCTTAATTTAAAGCTGTGTCCCCTCGTGCTAGCTTTCTCCATCCTAGGGAAAAGGCTATCACTGTCCACCCTATCTAAACCTCTAATCATCTTATATGCTTCAATAAGATCCCATCTTAGCCGCCTCCTTTCTAACGAAAACAACCTCAAATCCTTCAACCTCTCTTCATAGGACCTGCCCTCCATACCAGGCAACATCCTGGTAAACCTCCTCTGTACCCTCTCCAATGCCTCCACATCTTTCTTATAATGTGGCGACCAGGTCGCCTCTCAATATAGGTTGAGAGGCGACCTGATAAAGGTTTATAAAATGTTAAGAGGAATAGATAGGGTGGATTCTCAGAGACTATTTCCCCGAGCTGAAATGGTCACTATGAGAGGACACAGGGAAGCAAATACAGAGGGGATGTTAGGGGTAAGTTTTTCACTCAGAGGGTAGTGAGTGAATGGAATTGGCTGCTGTTGGAGGTGGTAGAGGCAAACTCGCTGGGGTCTTTTAAAAGACTTCTGGATGAGTGTATGGAAACAAATGGGGTAGGGGGTTATAGATAGGTCTGCGGATTGGTAGGTATAGATGTGATCGGCGCAACTCGTGGGCCGAAGGGCCTGTTTGTGCTGTCGTGTTCTATGTTCTATGTTCTATCAATGACCTTCATTCCATCATAAAGTCAGAATTTGGGGATGTTCGCTGATGATCGCACAATGTTCAGCACCATTCACAACTCCTCAGATACGGAAGCAGTCCATATTCAAATGCAGCAAAACCTGGACAATATCCAGGCTTGGGCTAATAAATGGCAAGTTACATTCCCACCACGCAAATGTCAGGTAGTGATTATCAGGAGAGAATCTGACTGTCACCTCTTGATATTCAATGACATTAACATTGCAGAATCTCCCACTATCAACATCCATAACTTTGACCAGAAACGGAACTGTGCGAGCTATTAAATACTGTGGCCATATTGGGATCTCTCCCTCACTGACATGACAATGTCAGCAAAATTTACAACAGGTTTTTAAAAATGTAAATCAGGTGAATGGAAACCACCGGGGGCACACAGGTGAGAGTCTTCCCAAGCTGTAGAGGGACATACCCGGGCACCATGCTGGCACTATGCCTGCTGTCTGGAGCAGTACCAAGGGGCAGTGCAGGGGCAATGCCAGGAGGTAGATGTCCTTTGAGGAGTTATACTGGGGGGGGCCGGTATGACTGCTGGGGGGTGGTTTACTACATGTGGTATGGTCCCTATTGTGAGGGGTATCCTGTATGAGGGTGGTCCCTATTGAGGGGGTTCTCTGTGGGTGTAGAGGCAATCCCTGTTGAGGAGTCTCTGTGTGGGGCACTGGCCCCAGGGAGATCTCTATATGTGAAGTTGAGGTTTCCACTGGAGAAGTTCTCTGTGTGTGAGAGTTTGGGAGGGGTGGTTTTGTTCCTGTTGTAGGGGGATTCTGTGTGTATGTATGGACATGATCCTGTGGGGGTTGGGAGAGTCTCTGTGTGTGGGAGTATGGTCCCCATTGTGGGGTATCCTATGTGCATATGTTTGTGTGGGGTAAGGGGGATGTTTCCCACTGGGGGGAGTGTTCTCTGTATGTGTGAGAGGGCGGAGGTGATTCCTGTTCAAGGGAGTTCTTTGTTTGTGAGGATGTGTCCCTGTTGGAAGGGTACTCTGCGGTCCTGGGCACAGGAGATAACCCTCTGCCTTCTTGCCACTAATTTTTGCAATTTTGTAATTTGCATTTTATTTTACTTAATAGCTTTGAACTTATGTCTATAGTGAATGCCTAATCCTTTTGTATTTTTTACTTGGTGAACATCGATCTTAACCCATCCTGTGCTTTGGTTCATAGAATCATAGAGACCCTATAGTGCAGAAAGAGACCATTTGGCCCATCAAATCTGCACTGACCACAATCCCACCTAGGCCCACTCCTCATACACCTACATACTTTACCTGCTAATCCCTCCAAGCTACGCATCTCAGGACACTGAGGGGCAATTTTAGCATGGCCAATCAACCTAACCTGCACATCTTTGGACTGTGGGAGGAAACCGGAGCACCCGGAGGAAATCCATGCAGACTTTTTATTTGAAAGCAGTAATCCCTGGTTCTAGATTCTCCCACAAAAAGAAATACTGTCTCTCCATCTAACATGTCAAGACCCTCAGTGTCTTACAAGTTTCAGTCAAATCATCCATTCCTGGTATTAGTCTAAACTTTCATTGAACTGCTTTCAGTTACATCCTTTCTTAAATAAGGAGACCAATATTGTAACAGTAATCCAGATGTCATCTCACTAATGTTCAGTACATCTGAAGCAAACTACATTTATAATCCCCTTACATTTAACTATGACTTTTTATTGGCTTTCTGAAATGCTTGCTAAATCTGCATACTAGCATTTTGTGATTCATGCACTCGGGCGCCCATATCTCTCTGGATGTCAGAGCTCTGCAATCATTTAGATAATAAGCTTTTTTATTCTTTTCACCAACCTCACATTTTCCCATATTATACTCCAATTTGCCAGATATTTGCCCACTGACTTCACGTATCTTTGTAGCCTCCAAATGTTTTCTTCACAACTTACTTTCCTCTCTGTCTTTGTGTCATCAGCAAATTTAGCAACAGTACATTCAGTCTCTGAATAAGTAAGTTAGCGGACCCTTTTCTATTTTTCTTGTAGTTCTATTTCCTGGATAAGGAAATATAAAATAGTCTGCCAATTTACACTCACTTGTTCTTGGATCAATGATAAAAGCGAACATGAATCCATGTCTCCCTGTATCTTATCCCTCACTGTGCACAGCCAGGAAGGGAAATGAATCAAAAGGCTGCTTTTGACCACATATCTCCCAACACAAGCAGCAAGGTATTTATAGACTACTGAGACAAGCTTACAGATCTTTTATTATTTACACTCTTCAAACATACATCAAAGCTAGCTCATTAGTTCCTTAACTGCCTATGATCTTAAAACCCCTTTTAACTTACGTGAATGCATAGTGCTTTCAATATGAGATCTAAAAGTAAATCTCTTTGTGGTCAGTTTTGGAAAAGATGACAGCTCCATACAACTTCCAAGCGCAAGAACATCTAAAGTAATAATTATTCCATAGGTTAAATGTGTGCATGTAGATCTATAGGATGAATCATTCCGTATGTGTAGATATATATAAAGTTAATAATTCCAGGTGATATATATATGATTGTTAACCTATAGATGAGCACTTGCTCCACATTATGGATGTGTCAGTTTGTGCTCACAAAAGTCTCCTCTGACTGCTCCTGGTGTAGCTCATGAAGCATGAATCACTCTCCAATGTAATCCAGTTTGTTATTTTCACATATTCCATTCAATATATATACAGCTTCGCATCATAGAATGGAATTGAAAAGATGCTAAGTAAAACTGTCACAGGAGTGTGAACTATTCAAAACCCAAAACTGCACTGACCAATCTGCTGGTCCAAAATACAAATTATAAAGCACCATTCAAATCAGACCTAGTTCAGTTCAGCAGGAATATGGTCACTTTACCAACAAGCTGTGCACATAGAGCTAGCAATATCTGTTATATTGAGTGACATCGGGAATCCAATGTGAATGGATTCTTCAAAGATAAAGAAGGAGAAGCTAACAGCTTAAACCAAGCAGCAACAGAAAACACAGAAATCATCAAAGTAATACATTAGATCACAAGGACATAACTTAAATAAAACGGTGAATTTAACTAAATAAAAATCAGCTATACAAAAATAATTGAAACAGAAGTTAGTGTTACTGAATTACACACTCCCACACCTCCTCAGCCACATACCACAGTCTGACACTCTCTCACACACACGCACACCCACGCGCATACATACAAACACAAACTAGCAGATCCCTACAGCCATATACACACTCTGACACTCTCTCACACACACACAGGCATGCACACACACACACACACAAGAACACACTGTCTCACACACACACAAACACTCTCTCACACACACACACTCACACACACCAACAGCCATATACACACACTTACACTCTCACACACACACAAACTTACACACCCCACAACCACATATACACTCTGACACTCTTTCTCTCTAGCGCACACACATACACACATACACACACACACACTCATACACACTATCTCACACAGACACACATTCTCACTCACGTGCACACTAACACACACATACACACTCACGCATACATACAAACAGTCACAAACACACGCACGTTCTCTCTCTCACACACACACTGTCATGCTCAAACACACATATACACTAACACACACACACACACGCTGTCACACTTTCACACACAGTCACACACACACAGACACATTCTCACACAGTCACACACACCCACTCACACATACCCACTCACACACACATACACAAATTCACACACATTCTCACACATACATATGTGGTGTATTTGGACTTTCAGAAGGCTTTCAACAAAGTCCCATATAAAGGATTAAAATTAAAACACATGGTATTGGGGTAATGTATTGAGATGGATAGAAAACTGGTTAGTAGGCAGAAAACAAAGACTAGGAATAATCAGGTCATTTTCCAAGAGGCAGGTCATGACTAGTGGGGTAGTGCAGGGATCAGTGGTAGGGCCTCATTCACTATATATATTAATATATATATTAATGATTTAGATGAAGGAACTAAATGTAATATCTCCACATTTGCATATGACATAACGCTGGGTTGAAGAGTGAAGTGTGAAGAGGATGCAGCGATCTTTCAGGGTGATTTGGACAATCTGAGTAAGTGGGCAAATGCATGGCAAATGCAGTATACTGTGGATAAATGCGAAGTTATCATTTTGGTAGCAAAAACAGAAAGACAGATTATTATCTGATAATTATTGATTGAAAGAGGGGAATGTGCCATGAGACCTGGGTGTCCTTGTGGATGAGTTGCTGAAGGTAAGCAGGCAGGAGGTACAGCATATGGCAAACAGCTAAAAGTTTTGAATACTGGAGCAGGGATATCTTGCTGCAATTATAAGGGGTGAGGCCACACCTGGAGTATTGTGCGCAATTTTAGTCTCTGAAGAATGATGTCCTTGCCATTGAGGGAGTGCAGAAAAGGTTTTATCAGACTGATTCCTGTGATGAGAGGACTGACACGTGAAGAGAGATTGGAGTTCAGAAGAATGCAGGGGGCTCTCATTAGAAACCAATAACATCCTAATCTGACTGGACTGAGTAGCTGCAGAAACCTGTGTCCAGAATCAGGGGTCACAGTCCAAGGATACAGAGTAGACTGCTTAGGACTGAGATGAGGAGAGAATGTGGTCAGTTTGTGAAATTCACTACAAGTGAAAGCAGTTGAGGCCAAAAAATTGTGGGTGAAATTCCCCCCCAAAAATTTTAAGTTTCGAAATCATGGATAAACTGATGTAAATCACTATTGTTTTTTCACACTAGAATCTCCCACATTCTATGCCCAGCAGAGATCACGAGTGTGAATATTTCAGCGAGCAAAACCTATTCACACTGGAGAGGCTGAAACCAACAGAACTCGGGCATGCACAGTAGCTACAAACTGTCGCATCCAATTTGCTGGCCAGCTCGATTACTTGGCCAGTCCAGGTCTCCCACAGTCCTGCCTCCCAAATCCCTTCCCATGGCCCATTTGCAGTCCCCCCATCCATTTGCAGGCCAACCACAAACCCCCATTCTCGTCTGGCCCACCCCAATCTCCAGCCTCCCACCCTCTCATCCCCAGCAGGGACAATACCCCCTGCAGGCAGACCCACCCCACCCACACCCTGGTAGACTTATCCTCCTGCAAGACATGCCGGATCATCGACAGGGATGCCAATTTCTCACGTGAGAACACTATCCATCAGGTAGACGGTACATACACTTGCAACTTGGCCAACATTGTCTACCTGATACATAGGAAAGGATGTCCCAAGGCATGGTATAGTGGGAGACCATGCAGACACTACAACAACGGATGAATGAACACCGTTTGACAATCACCAGGTAAGAGTGTTTTTTCCCTGTTGGGGAACATTTCAGGGGTCACCGGCATTCGGCTCCTGATCTTTGGATAAGCATTCTCCAAGGCGGCCTTCGCGATACATATCAACGCAGAGTCGCTGAGCAGAGACCAAGTTCCACACACATGAGGACAACCTCAATTGGGATGTTGGGTTCATGTCACACTATAATTTGCCCAAGACTTGCCTGGGCTTGCAAACTCTCACTAACTATCCTGGCTGGAGACAATACACATCTCTTTAACCTGTGCTTAACCCTCTCTCCTTTCACATTGTCTGTACCTTTAAGACTTGATTACCTGTAAAGATTTGCATTCCAACCATTATTTTGTAAATTGAGTTTGTGTCTTTATATACTCTGTTTATGAACTGAAATCCCACTCACCTGATAAAGGAGCAGCGCTCTGAAAGCTAATGGCTTTTGCTACCAAATAAACCTGTTGGACTTTACCCTGGTGTTGTAAGACTTCTTACTGTGTTTATCCCAGTCCAACGCCAGCATCTTTACATCATGAGATTGGAGACAAACTGAGAGTGACATACATCTTAGAAGGACTATACCATTAATCCTTGAACACTAAACCTAGCCTCTTATCCCTCACCTTCTGTAACAATGCCAAATCCAGCGATGTCTCTACCTCTCTTCAGTTCCAAAGAAGAGTCAGTTTGGACTCAAAGGTAACTCTGTCTATAGCGACTGTCAGATCTGCTGAGTTTTTCCAGCACTTTCTGTCTTGATATTGTGAATGTCTATCTGTGAGTGTTGGAAGTAATCCTTCAAGTAACATTGTAGAGTGCTGAGAACAGAATATAGCCCTACATCAATCTAGATATAACTGGCCAATCAGAGAAAGAACGTACCAGGTCAGAGAGTACACCCCTTTGCTGCATTCCCAACACTTGCTCAACAACTGGACGAGGGGCCACTGCACTGCTGAGAATGATTTGCACAAATACCAGCTCTCTATGATACTCAGAACTGATTCTAACAGAGAAATCATGATCCGTTTCAACCTACAGAGCTCATGCATAATTCTAAGTCAGCTTTTATCTTGATAAATCAACCTTCCGTGTTTTGATAACTCTTCAATTCACCCCAAACTGTTTCAGAACAAACCATCACAACATGAAGTCAAAATCAAACAATGTGTGGAGCAGTGGTGAGTCCCACTCCAGGGTGAGAATGAGTAAGCCAACACTGAACGTGTAAAGTTCCTGTCTGAGATTGGAGACACAAGAAGAAGTCTCACAACACCAGGTTAAAGTCCAACCAGTTTATTTGATAGTAAACCCACAAACTTTCGGAAATAGTGTAAACTAGTTGGACTTTAACCTGGTATTGTGAGACTTCTAAATGTGTTTACCCCAGTCTAACACCGGCATCTTTACATTATGAGATTGGAGACAGCAGTGTCCTGGTGTCATAGGGCTGCTTCTTTGACAGAGTCTTCAACAATGTTTATGGTGTGTTAGAACCCAGTCTGGGGACTTCTTATCCAAACTGGCTGCAGTACACTATATACAGCCGAATATAGCGAATAGTCAAACATATTCAGCAAAATCAAAATGTCAAAGAAAAGCCTCATTCGTGGACATTACCAAAATACACACTTGCAGACACACACTCACACATACACATAACTCAGTCACAGACACACTCAAACTCGCAGACACACATACACACACCCTCACAGACATACATTCACACATATACACAATCGCAGATACACACACGCTCGCAGACAGACACATACTCGCCGACACATACACACATTCACAGATATGCACATTCGCAGACACACACACAACACACACTAGCAGACACATACACAGAGACACTCGCAGAGACACAGACACACTCACAGACACACACACTTGCAGACACACACACTTGCACACTATCACACACACCTTCACACATTCATGCACTCACAGACTTACACACACTCACAGACACACACACTTGCAGACACACACACACACTCGCAGGCACATACTCGCAAACACATACACACGCACACACACAATTCACATACACACACACACACAATTCATACACGCTCTCACACAGACACACACACTCGTGTGATCTTATTCAATGACGGAGCAGCTCAAGGCCAAATACACATCTGCTCACAGGCACATACACACACACGCTCGCAGACACACACACACGCTCTCAGACACACACATGCTTGCAGATACACACACAGACGTAGACAGCACATGCTCACACACACTTTCATGTGATCTTATTCAACGATGGAGCAGCTCAAGACCAGATGGCCTACATCGCCTAGTTCTTATGTTCACACACATGCACACTCGCATATACATACAGTCATACTTACACACACACACCTAGTACTCCCACACACACACTCACATACACAATACTCATGCAAATCACACAGATGCACAAACACAGACTCACATTCACGTACGCATGCACATGCACACTGCAAACATGCAAATTCACACACACAAACCCACACACATACTCATACACAGCCACACATGCATATTTGCAGACACACACACACTCTTGCATACTCACACACTCTTGTATACTCACAGGTACACAAACTCAGCCACACAGTCACACATATAGATACACACAAGCATATGCTCACAAACACACAGAGAAATACACATACGCTCACGTACACTCACATAAACATATGCATTCAAGCATTTGCTCAAGCACTCTTGCGCACGCATGCACACAATGCTCACACATATTCAGTCACGCACACATGGACTCACACATATACCTATGCACACAAGCATATGCTTGCATGTGCAAACACGCATATACACTCATACACACTCATATACACACGTATTCAAACATCTAATCACACAATCTCTCACAGACACAAATGTACATTCACACATGCTTTCACACCCACACACACACCCTCATACATATGCACAGTTGCACACACACACATGCATATGCAATTCATACAAACATGCTCACAGATACACTCAGAAGGACAGACATACTCATACACACTCACTCACACACAAACTGAGTTGCAAACAGTCATAAACACTGACGTGCACACCCACTCTCACACATTCCTTCATACACATGCAATAACACATTCACACACACACTTATGCAGACACAGGCACACACACTTTTGCATATACACATGCACTACAAGTGTATGCTGACACACACACTCACACACACCCTGCAAACACACATGCGTACAATGACACACATACTCACATATAAACACATTTGCATGGACACGCACTTATATTCATGTACAAACATACAAGTACACACATAAAAGCATTTTCTCACACACCTCACATGTACACATTTACACTCATATACTCATACAGGCACACACACAAATGCACTGACAAATGTGGACATACACTTTCACACACACACACACACGCATCCACACTGATATACATTTACACCAAGATCTATTGACCTCACTGCACCTTGTTTTGGTTACCCAGCACTGCGACTCTTCTCCATTAAACCCATCTCTGCGAGCCACTGTTACTGAGGATCTATTCTAGGCCTATTTTATTGACAGCAGCTTGTTTCATTGACCAAACGAGTGCCTCTTTTCTTAGGTGTACCTTGTTTGGGATGTAGAAACAGCACAGGGCCGTCCCAGACTACCAGCGATGAGTTGTGGGCCTCCATCCCCTCTGCTCCCCGGCCTTCTCACCCTTGTCCTTCTCTCAGACACACTGAACTAGGCCTGACTCCTGCTTAGACACTGACAGATCTATGGAATGCTGCTGCACATTCCCAAACTATTTTGGTCCGGATATGCCATATGTTAGATAGAATTCTGGGACACCCTTCTCCTTGCTCCTGGATCTGCTGCACAGATGCATAACAGGCTTGAATAGTTAACATTCTGAAAGGAGTGAAATTCAAATCATCCTTCCATGCGGTCATCTAGCCATTGCATCTTTTAATAAAACTTCTCCAGATTTCTTTCGAACTTTGCCTGCCTCCTCCCTTTCTTTCATCCGCCCTGTGTGACCATCACACTCAGCCTGTTACACTGGGGAAAGCAGATCACTGGAGTGACTGCTTTGTAGACAATCCTCATTCAGAATGTAAGCATGTCCCTGACCTTCCTGTCGCTGGGTGTTTTAATTCCTATCCTTGCTGCCAGTTTGACCTTTCTGTTCTCAGTTTGCTGCCCTGCCCCAATGGAGTTGAAAGCACCTTATCGTACAAGTCAGCACTTTACAACCTTCCCAATTCAACATTGAGTTCAATAAGTTCCCATCAAATTCCTGTCCCCATTTTTATTTATTTTTCTTCATTAATTTTTAAAATTCTTGACTCTCTGCTTTTGGATAACAGCTATTCATGATTTTACCATTCACACCTCCTCTGGAGTCATGGTTTACACCATGAGATGCCCCATTATCACTCCCTTTGGCCTGATACCATGCTGTTAACCCTTCCTGTCCTTCACCAGCATCGTCACTTGTTGTGAACCTGTCATCTAATGAGAGGTCACTGACCTCAAATGTTAGCCATTAATTTCTGCGTTATTTTTGGAAGCAGGGCCAGCAGGGAAGTGAAATTGTGTGAGATGACTTGCACATGGCCTGACATCTTTGTACGCTTGGTGGGAACACTTGGATGTGGGCAGCATGCCCAATAACAACTACTCAGCCAGTGAAGAGGGTGATGGACTGGAATTTCCCATTGCCCGCGTGATTTATAGCTTAACGCACTGGTTTGTTCAGCCCCGACACCCCCGCCATGGCCAGCCTAACCCCTCCCTCCGTGGCCAGCCTAACCCCCTCATAGCAAGCCCAACCTTCACATTTCTCTACACTCCCCATGGCCAGTCCCTGTACCCCACATGGCAAACCCTAACCCCCCCAAAGACCAGCCTTGTCACCCCCAATGCCAACCCTGTCACCCTCCCCCCCATGGCCAGCCCCAACCCCCCACCTCCCCACCATGGCCAGGTTTGACCCCCCCTGCCCATAGCCAATCGTGACACACTCATGGCCAGCCTAATTTACACCCCCCCCCAACAACTAGTCCTGATTACTCCCACCGATCCCTAATGCAATATGCATAGCAATCCACCCCAACCGCCACCACTAATCAACCCTGGCTCCAGTAGGCCCTGCCCCTCAGGCACTGCCCCCGTGGCACTGCCCTTGTGCTTGGTGGACATGACAGTAATTGGCAGAGGGGCAGAGAGGACCCACAGAAATGTCAGGCAGCTGGTCTGTCAATGTGATACATGCTTGTGTCTGTGCTAGTGCCCAATTGTGACAGAGTGTATGACATGGATGGATCTGTCAGTAGCACCTCCTCAGCCATCACTGGAATGTCCTGGAGATCCCGAGGATCCAACTGGCTGTAGAGGATGACTCAGCTGAGGGAGGTGGTGATTGGTCAGTGTTATCAGGAGTCACACAGTCAATGCCCATATTCAGCAGTCAGGTGAGATGGGTAACAACGGCACTGTGGGATCGTTGCTGAATAACTGGGCCTCTTGTTACAAATCTTCATGTGAAATAATCCAACACTGTTTGCAGTCTCTGTCTGCCCCACATTGTCCTCTGGACTCCGAAACTCCTGCTTCTACAGAGTGTTGGCTCATACTTGGGCTCTGATATGTCTATTTCAGTTGTGTTCAGGATGAGCCAGTTGACCACTCCAGCACCAGCTGCTGAGCGTAGTGGCATTCTGGCTCCTGTCATCTGTAAATACAGAGGTCCATTCATTGGCACCTGAGCAGGGTACCTTGGCACTGCACATTGGGCATGGGGCAGTGCCAAGGGAGTGGGGCATATAGGGGCAGTGCCCAAAGGGCAAGATCATAAAGTCCTGCCCAAACCCAATGGAGGTTTCCATTCTGAGAACTTTGCCTGCACAAAATGGTAGAGTTTGCACCACGGTATCAGTGGCCACTGATGTGCTGCATTTTAAAGGGATACAGAAGGCCACACTACCTTTTTGTGATAATCTTTATTTAATGTTCTCTGCACATTGCCGCAGTCAGTCTTATTTTCTGTTCTGTCTTTTTATTTGTCTCGGAGTAATCTTGAAAAGCTGCCACTGTTTGCATCATATACATCATCCACAGCCAATTTTGCTCAAAGTTGACAATTTTGCCAATGCCAACCTGTGTGTTTGTGAAATTATGACCCTGGAAAATGCACTGAATGTAACTGTGCTGCCATTGGCTATGATACCCTGGATTTGACATCCCAACATACAGCAGAGAGAGATTTGGAAAGCGGGTGGTATGTTACAAGAAAGGATTTAGTGCTCTGACTGCTGAATCTGTTGCTTCCTTGAAGCTGCTAATGTAATGTGATTATTGGAAGGAATTGCCCTATCTCAGCTATGACTTACCACAATCAGACAGCACAATATGGCTGGAGTGCAAGTTTCAAGATGGTAATGTGTGCTGTTAGCATTACTCCACTGAGTCACTTTGTTCTAATCTGATTATGAAGCCATGGTGGATTTATCAATAATGATGTGACATATAACCATTGACGTGCACTGAAAGCCTTTATATACATTGGAAGAAAGCTATTTTTCATCAATAATTCTCTAGGGATGGCAGAATCTGTTTCTGTGTGATTAATCTTTAGATAGGGAGAGGAAACTGCATCTGGTTTTAAAAGTTGAAATACTGAATTGTCCATCACACATGACAGCAGCTTCCTGTCCAATCTACTGGACATGGACACTGTGTTCCCCATATTTACTCAGGGCTGGGAAAAGAGACAGAAAGGAGCATTCAGATGGGGTCCTGGAAATCTCTCTTTTTCTCAAATATTCAGCAGTTTATAAGCAATGAAGGAGTCAGGGATCAAACAGGACGTGATCAAAGGGGAGAGGTGTGTCAAAGGTCAGGGGAATGTGGGATTCAGAGATAGTGAGGAGTGGGGAATTAGAATGTGAGATCCAGAGAAGTGAAGGGAGTGATATAAGCCTTCAGAACCCAGTACAACCCAAGAAAACTCAACACAATCAAAAAATGATTAGATTCTGTCTTGTCTGATAATCATAGAACAAATATATATACACACATAATATACATATTGTGCGTAAGAAGAATGATTAAAAATTCAGCTTTCTGCTGGAGGTAGTTAGTATGTCAGGAAAACATGTAATTCAGATGCTGGGAAAGCAGGATAATTCCTCATTTTAACCATGTAGTATTTACCTAAACATGGAATTAATGGGTTTTTGTTTACAGATGGAGATTTCCCCTGGGGTTTTTGATTAAGTTGATGAACAGGGTCATGTGATAATGTGGTTACTGGGAGGACCTAGGCCTGTGGCAGAGAAACTTTTAGTTTGGCAGGGATTTGTTCAAAGACAGAGGTCTGCAAGCTGCTCTTAAAATCAAAATCTCCCTCAAAGTTTTGAAGCCGTCTACACCCCTTATAGAACAAAGAACAAAGAACAAAACAGCACGGGAAACAGGCCCTTCAGCCCAACGAGCCCGTGCTACCACCCCGATGTTCCCACCTCTATCCGTGATCCCTGTCTATGTTTATAGATCTATGGATTAAAAACCAAATTTGAGACAATTTAGGGAGAATTTGTTTTGCCAATTAGCCTAAGAGCACATCTTTAGAATGTGGGAGGAAACTGGAGCACCCGGAGAAAACCCACGCAAGCACGGGGAGAATGAGCAAACTCCCACAGACACAGGCCCCAATCCATGTAGCTGCACAGCACAGCGATAGTCACTGAGCTGTCATGTTGCCCATCAAATGGTCCAGGTCGAGCATACACTAACGATGCAAAGCACTAGGATACTCTCGAAAAAAAATCCAAGAGCAGCCCTCTCACGACCCATCGCGTGTATGCCCCTTAGCAAATATATTTAGGGTTGCTAGCTGCATTTAATGTGGAATTTATATCTATAAGAGGAATGTTGCTTATTGGAATAGAAACAGTGATCAGATGAGGAACTTGCTTTGTTTCTTTTCATGTTTAACTATTGTTCAAATGGGTAAGAGTTAAGTTGTTTTTATTGTCAGGGTTATAATTAAACTGTGTTATTAAATAAAGTTTGTTTTATTGTAAAAGATCCCTAATTTGTAAGCAAAATTACTTCCAGAGTGAAACATCCTCACCACACACACATGTGAAAACAGAAAAGTATGTCTTCTTGATATAATTTGGGATTCTGGCCCAGGACCCTAATATTTGGAGATGATTAATGCCTAGAACTTGCAAATAGGAACATAAAGTTCAGGAACAGGAGTAGGCCATTCAACTGCTCTGCCATTCGATAAAATCATGGCTGTTATAGCCCTAATCTCAATTACACTTTCTTGCCTCTCCCCATAGCACTTGATTCCTTTGCCTGTCAAAATTCTTCAACAAGATTCAATATTGGGGTGGACTTGAATAAATTCAATGACTTCACTGCTTTCTGAGGAACAGGATTCCACAGACCAATGACACCCTGAGAGAAAGAAAATCCCCTCGCCTCCATCTTGAAAGGTAAACATTAAACTCTTAAACTGTATCTCCTAGCTTTAGTCTATATCACAAGGGGAAACATGCTTTGATTTTGTGGGGTAATTTGAGATAGCCAGTACTATCTTCAACTATAGACAATACAAAACTTGTGAGGCAGATATCTCTGTACAAAGATGTAACATTTATTCGAAACAAAAACATAACAAGCAGCTGGTCAATGATCACCAAAAGAGTTAAGTATCTCTGAAATAAGGCAATAGAACCTCTCTGATAAATCTGACGTATACAATCAAAAACAGATCAATTATAGTTTTTCTTATCAATTATTCCTGCTTTACACTAGCTTAAATTCAAATCACCTTCACTACACACAAACCGATAATAATAACTGTTATTATGTACTCCAGTCAATTGGCATTTACCTTCCTGCATTATGATATTCTTTTTGTCCATTAAATCTGGATGCTGCCATCTATTCTGGCTAAAACTAATTTTCCATTGCAAAGTTACCTCGAAGGTCTTCGAGAAAGGTCAGTGTGAATATTCCCATGGGTTTGTTTTTAAGTCATTCTTAAATCAGACAGCCATGCATTCCTAGGTCTGAGTGCATCGCCAGCTGATCTGAACAATGAAAGCCAATTCATAAATGTTTCACTTTCTGCTGTTGTATAAGGCACTGCCTGATGTCAGTCTGATTACTCTTGAAGCTTTTCAAAGATGTTAATAAACACTTTACTTAAACCATCATGCCTTGTGGTAACTTGCCTTGACTAACTTAGTTTATAATTCATCTAGTATACTTAAAATGCATTTAAATTATAAATATATGTTTTAAAATCATGATTGTTTAATTCTCTTACTGCATCCACATATGTGTAAACAATTTGGCTCGTTAGCTTATTAATTTTGTTTCAAGAATCATTAAACTCTTTATTAGTAGTCCTGTCAGTCCCTTATGTATTCTGTTTAAAACATTAAAGCTGATTAGAAATTTCCCTCTTCAGGTATCTGCTGTATCGAGCCCCCTCACTGTCTTATATGTTTAAATAAGAGCACCTCTTACTCTTCGAAACTCCAATGGATACAGGCACAACCTTTTCAACCTTTCCTCATATGATAAGCCTCTCATTTCAGGAATGAGTTAAGTTAACCTTCTCTGAATACAATTATATCGCTTTTCAAATAAGGACACCAAAATGGTACACAGAATATAGATGTGCACCGGAATTCTACTGCCCCGCCTGCCACAGAAATCAGAATGGACGATAAATCTCCATTGTCCTTGGGCAGGACTTTCCAGGCCTGGGTCAAGTGAGGCTATAAAATCCTGCATATGATCTCCTTAAACCTTGCACAGCTGCAATAAAATCTCCCTATTTTTATATACTAGTCCTCCTGCAGTAAACATCAATATTTTATTTGCCATCTTAATCATTTGCTTGACATTTTTTTTAAGATTTATGGACCAGGACTTCCAGATCCCTCTGCACTACTGAGTTCTGCAATCTCTCTCTTTATTTAAATTAATAACATATTGCTATTAATCTTCGTGCCAAAGTGGAGGTGTTCATATTTTCTCACTCTAGACAAAGTGGTCACGTGGGGATGCAACCACTTAAAGGGTCACATGACGGGAGTGCGGGAGTTTTCCCCAGAGCATGAACAAAGTACCTGTACAGCTGCTCAAGCTAGCAAATAAATTATTGTTCTTCTAAGTCCTTGATCACCAGTTATCAGAACCCTGTATTTCTATATGGTTCCAGGAGTTGGCAGTATGGCACAATTACTTCACTGCATCCACCCACTCATATCCAAAGAAAACATTGCAGACAGTTGGACAAAGTTTGAAAAGAAGCAGTGTATCTAGTGTGGTACTGGATTATTGGATAAAGCAAAAAAGGTACCAGCTTAACGGTTCCCAAAACCAGTAAGAAATTTGAGTTGCTTCTTCTTGAAATGGAGGAGGAGAAAGAGGACTTGAAAATAATCTAAAAACATTTTAAAATGTTTGCCTTCCAGTGAAGAATATATTACTTGACAGGCAGGTGTTTAACTCTACAAACCAAAGATTAGATGAATTGAGACAATTCTCTATGGCAACATTGAACATTTTAACACAAAAATGTGTATTTGGCACCTTGCTGGTGAGTTAGTCAAAGATTGAATAGTCTGCGAAATCCACAGTGATTGTGTCTATAAGCAGCTATCGCAAGAGAAAGATTTAACATTTCAAACAGCCAATAGCATCTGCATGTTAAACAAGAATCTGAAAAAAGCAACAAGTTCAAGTTCAAGTGGGAAACAGAAGTTTTGGCAGTACAATGTACACATTACACTAACTGCAGTGACTATCGCCCTCAAAGCAGAACAACATGTTTCTCATATGGTAAATGCTGCAATACGGGGCAGCGCAGTGGCACAGTGATTAGTACTGCTGTCTCACAGTGTCAGGGATCTGGTTCAATTCCCAGCTTATTTGTTTGCAGATAGTTTGCAAACTTCAGACTGTCTGTGTGGAGTTTGCATGTTCTCGCCGTGTGTGCAAGATTTTCTCTGGGTGCTTTAATTTCTTCCAATACTTCATAGATGTGTAGGTTAGGTCGATTGGCCATGTTAAATTGACCCTTAATGTCCCAAGATGTGCAGGATAAGGAAATTAAAGAACAAAGTACAATATGGCTTGGGAAACAGGCCTTTCAGCCCAACGAGTCCGCGCCGCCATTTTAACATTATTAGTGCCCTCCTCTACCTAAGACCTTTGTCTACACTGTCGGGGAAGATTGAGGGTAATTTAATTTAGGGATAATTTGTTATACCAATCAGCCAAAGAGCATGTTTTTGGGATGTGGGAGGAAACCGGAGCACCCAGAAAAAACCCACGCAATCACGGGGAAAATGTGCAAACTCCTGCAGACACTGGCCCAAATTCATGTATCTGCACAGCAAACAGTGATAGTCACTGAGCTATCGTGTTGCTCGTCAGATGGTCCAGTTTAAGCGTACACTAACGATGTGAAGCAGTAGGCAACTCTCGAGGCAACATCCAAGAGAAGCCCTCGCATGACCCACCACATGTATGCCCCTTGTTGGACAACAAGGCGGACCAAATCACCTGCAAAGTAAAAGAAAAGACATCAATAAACATGCAAAAACTTAAACATTTACAGAATCTCCAGAAGCGCTGAAATAAAGCAAGTGAGCCATGAAATATGTTAGAATGTCCACAGGAATCAATTGATTCCCAGGGACATCCCAAGGCTCATAATCTTTATTTAGAAAAGTCTCCTGTATCCCTCCATCTCCAGTCCGCTCATGTGCCTGTCTAAATAAGCCTTAAACAACCCTAATGTGCCTGCCTCCCCCACCTTACTTGGCAGCGCATTTCAGGCTCCCACCATTCTCTGTGTGAAAATCCTCCTTCTAATATCCAAGTTATACCTCGTCCCCTCTCATCCTAAACCCATGACCCCTCATAATTATTATATCCAACCTAGGAAAAAGCTTACCACTGCTCTCTTTATCTGTACCCTTCATAATCTTATACACCTCTATTAGATCTCCCCTCATTCTCCACCTTTCAAAGGAAAACAGCCCTAATTTGCCCAATCTTTCCTCATAGCTTAGCCCTTCCTCTGGTAAACCTCCTCTGCACTCTCTCCAGGATCTCCAAGTTCTTCTGGTAGTACGGCGACCAGAACTGGATGCAGTACTCCAAATGTGAGTGAACCAACGTTCTATACAACTGCAACATGAAACGCCAGCTTTTATACTCTATACCCCTTCCTATAAAGGCAAGCATTGTCACCCTCTCCACCTGTACTGTCACCTTCAAGGACTTGTGTACTTGTACCCCCAGGTCCCTCTGCGTTTCTATACTCTAATAGGCCTGCCATTTATCATGTAACTCCTCCCTACATTATTTCTTCCAAAATGCATCGCCTCGCATTTATCTGGGTTAAATTCCATCTGCCATTTCTCTGCCCAATATACCAGCCTATCTATATCCCACTGCATCGTCTGACAATGCTCCTTACCATCAGCAAGTCCAGCCATCTTCGTATCATTTGCAAACTTGCTGATCACCCCACTTACTCCCTCTTCCAAGTCATTTATCTATATTACAAATAACAAAGGTCCTGATACTGAGCCCTGAAGCACACATTAAAAAAAAAGGTTATAAACCTCCAGCTAGAAAAGGATCCTTCCACTGCTACTCTCTGTCTCCTATTACCAAGTAAGAAGTCTGACAACACCAGGTTTAAGTCCAACCAATTTATTTGATAGTAAACTCACAAGCTTTCGAGGTTCCCCTCTTTGCCAGGTGAATGAGGTGTTCTGGTCTCAACACATATAACAGCACAGACAGTTTACAGATTACTGATTAAAATCTGCTTTATCCTGGACCAAAATGTCTTCACCTTCAACAACCAGTTTTTCATCCAGACATACGGAATAGCCTTGGAGACCAAATTCGCACCTCAATATGCCAACATCTTCATGCACAGGTTTGAACAAGACTTCTTCACTGCATAGGACCTTCAACCGATGCTATACACTAGATACATCGATGACATTTTCTTCCTTTGGACTCATGGTAAACAATCATTGAAACAACTACACGATGATATCAACAAGTTCCATCCACCATCAGACTCACCATGGACTATTCTCCAGAATTGATTGCATTCTTGAACACACGCATCTCCATCAAGGATGGTCACCTCAGCACCTCACTGTACCGCATACCGATAGACAACCTCACAATGCTCCACTTCTCCAGCTTCCACCCTAAACGCGTAAAAGAAGCCATTCCCTTCAGACAAGCCTTCCGTATACACAGAATTTGCTCAGATGAGGAGAAGACAGACACCTTCAGATGCTGAAAGATGCCCTCATGAGAACAGGATATGGCGCTCGACTCATTGATTGACAGTTCCGACGTGCCACAGTGAAAAACCGTGCCCAAAGAAGAGACAAAGATTTGTGTCAGAGGCCCAGCAATTTATCTCTCATCTCCCTAAGCAGCCTAGGATAAATGCCATTAGGCCCCAGAGATTTATCAGTTTTAATACTACCTAAAAACCCTAACACTTTCTCCCTCGTAATAGACATTTCCTCTAACGGGTCTTCAACTCCCTCCAAGACAGTACCTGATAATAAGTCCCTCTCCTTCCTGAATACTGACGCAAAGTATTCATTCAGGATCTCCCCCATTCCATTGGACTCTAGGCATAATTCCCTTCCTCTGTCCCTAAGAGGACCAATTGTTCCCTCTAACCACCTTTTATTCCTAACATAGGAGTAAAATGCTTTTGGATTTTCCTTAATCCTATCTGCCAAGACTATTTCATGCCCCCTTTTTGCCCTTCTAACTCCCTGTTTGAGCTCTGTCCTACTCTCTATATATTCTGCCAATGCTCTCCCCATTCCCAGTTGCTTAGATCTAACATATGCTTCATCACGGGCTACAGGTCTGAATGAGATTTCCCCCTAGTGTTAAGGGGATTACATGGGGTTACAAGGATAAGGCTTGCATAAGATTGTTGTCGATGCAAGCTTGACGGGTCGAATGGCCTCCTTCTGCACTGTAGGATTCTATGATTCTATAAATGGCAAAGGGAATCATTTTGCAAAGTGCTGCAGATTGAAGCCACAGCAGCCTTCCTTTGCCACCACCCACATTGTAGCTAATCAGTCCTCCAGTTAGGGGCATTGGCCAGGTAAACAAACTGAAGCTCAGCCAAAGAACCCAAACCACAAAGCCTTTAACAACACTCTACTGTGAGAGGCAGCAATGTAACAGAAATAGGTGAGATCTTCACCACCCTGAACATGATTTGCAAAATCTGGAGCAAAGTGTAACATATTGCCCAGCCAAATGCTATGGGTGCTAGTCCCATATGCTGCATCGGATCCCAGTACCTCAGATGGACCTCGAAGTCTATGACAGACAAACAATCAGAATTAATGGTGTGGCCAGTCTCTGCTGCACGCTTCAAATTTTATATAGTTAACCAGAACGCAAGGCCACAGTTAGGTCTTTGGGATAGCATTACACTGGGATTCAACACCAGGACTCAGAAATGATAGAGTAGAAAGACCTTTTCAACAGTGTCATTGGTAAGCTCCCAATAGTACACCAAACGAGAGTGGATGACTTGGTACTGAGTGCTTCAAGAAGAGTACCAATTGCCATGAAACAGGAAGTGGTCACTGAGCAGCATTGGATAACGACACTGGGTATCATAACTCCTATTATTATGGCCACGGGCTGGGTTTCAGAATGGAACAGGTGATAAGGACAAAGAACAAAGAACAACACAGCATGGGAAACAGGCCCTTCGGCCCAACGAGCCCGCGCCGCCGTCCTAACATCTTTATGACATAACCATGACCTTAGGCTATGCCTATTGTGGAAGATTCCCATATAGGGACCAATATAGGGACAATTTGTTACCCAATCAGCCTAAGAGCACATTTTTGGGATGTGGGAGGAAACCGGAGCATCCGGAGAAAACCCACGCAACCACGGGGAGAACGTGCAAACTCCTGCAGACACAGGCCCAAATCCATGTGTCTGCACAGCAACAGCGATAGTCTCTGAGCTGTCATGTTGCCCATCAGATGGTCCCATCAGATACACTAACGACGTGAAGCACTAGGCAACTCCTGAAGCAACATCCAAGAGCAGCCCTCGCATGACCTGCCGAGTGCATGCACCTTGTTGGTCAAGGTGGACCGAATTGCCTGTGGAAACAAATAAGACAGTAAACATGAGAAAAACTCAGGGATAGACATCCCTGAGACAAAAGATATTCTAATACTATTTGGTCGTCCCAAAGCTCCCGATATTTAGACAGTCCTACTATATCCCTCTATCTGCAGACCGCTCATGTGGCTGTCCAAGAGACCCTTAAACAACCCTAGCGTGCCTGCTCCCACCACCTTACTCGGCAGTGCATTCCACACCCCCACTACCCTTTGTGTGAAAAACTGCCCTCTAATATTCATCTTATACATAGCCCCCCTCACCCTAAGCCCGTGACCCCTCGTTCTATCCATTTCTAATGGTGGAAAAAGCTTACCACCATTTACTCTATCTATACCCCTCTTAATCTTATATACCTCTAATAGATCCCCTCTTAGCTGACGTCTTTCAAGGGAAAACAACCCCAGTGTGTTTAATCTTTCCTCGTAAGACAGCCCTTCCATACCAGGCAGCATCCTGGTAAATCTCCTCTGCACTCTCTCCAGGGCCTCCACATCCTTCCGGTAGTACGGCGACCAGAACTGAACACAGTACTCCAAGTGAGGCCTAACCAACGTTCTATACACCTGCAACATCAGATTCCTACTCTTGTATTCTATAGCCCTTCCTATGAAGGCTAACATACCATACGCTTTCTTTATCACATTCTCCACCTGTACTGACACCTTCAGAGACTTGTGAACCTGCACGCCCAGGTCTCTCTGCGTCTCTATACTCTGGATAGTTTTACCTTTTATCCTATAACTCCCCTCTACATTATTCCGGCCAAAATGCATCACCTCGCATTTATCCGGATTAAATTCCATTTGCCATCTATCTGCCCAATCTACCAGCCTATCTATGTCCTGTTGTATTGCCTGGCACTGCTCCTCAGTACCTTCCAATCCAAGCATCTTAGTGTCATCAGCAAATTTGCTGATCACACCACCTACCCTCTCTTCCAAGTCATTTATATATACCACAAATAGAAGAGGTCCTAGTACTGAGCCCTAGTACGGAGAACAGTGATAGTAGACATGCCTAATGCTAAGCTTTTCTGGTTGTGAAATTTGGATTCTGGCAGATCCCAGGAGATGAAAAATCACTAAACTAACCACAATCATATCTTTAGTGAGCAGGAATCATTTTCTTTGATTCCCTTGGAATCTCCACTGGCAGCAAGGTCTTCCAGCAGCAACATTGAAATCATTGTTGGTGACATCCTGGTTTGGGGTCACACTATGTAAAAACATAAAATAGGAGGTTGATTCTCCCAGCCCATTGCACTGTTACTGTAGTACAGCTGACCAGGAAACTCAAGCAGAGGCTGTATAGCGGATTCCCCACTGACAACCACGGCCTCCGTGAGTCTCTGGCATCCATATTTCCAGTGTCATCAGCTCCACACCAGAGCTGCAACATTTATGAAAATGTTCATTGGACTGTATTTTAAACCTGATTCGTGGACCCGGGAGTGAAATCTCCAGGCTCACTCGCATCTCTCCCCCCACCCCCGCCACCCCTACCAAGAGTGTTTCATCCCGGGGAGTTTACAACAGTTCTCCCTTTGCAGGGAGCTGCAGGCCTGATCGTGGTGGAGTGAAGGGAGGCAATCAAGGCCTTCCAGAGGAATAGAGGTAATGAGTCATAGAGGTTTACAGCATGGAAACTGGCCCTTTGGCCCAACTTGTCCATGCCGCCCTTTTATTTTTAAAATCCCTAAGTTAATCCCAATTGCCTGCATTTAGCCCATATCGCTCTATACCCATCATACCCATGCAACTATTTAAATGCTTTTTAAAAGACAAAATTCTACCCGCCTCTACTACTACCTCTTGCAGCTTGTTCCAGACACTCACCACCCTCTGTGTGAACAAATTACCCCTATGGACACTTTTGTATCTCTCTCCTCTCACCTCAAATCTATTCCTTACCTTTGGGAAAAGATATCGATTTTCTAGCTGATCTGTGCCTCTCATTATTTTTTGGACCTCTGTAAGGGTCACTGCTCAGCCTTCTACTCTCCAGAAAAAAAGGTCCCAGTCTATCCAGCCTCTCCTTATGACTCAATCCATCAAGTCCCAGTAGCATCCTAGTAAATCTTTTCTTCATTCTTTCTAGTTTGATAATATCTTTTGTATAATACTTTGTATAGGGATTTTGAGCAGAAGGAGGGAGACCAGCGATCTGGACTGGGCATTAGAGTGGAGGTATGGGGGGAATGGTGGGACCTGCCAGGGAGAGATGGAAGGGGAGGAATGAGTCAGGACTGTGAAAAGGGGTCAGGGCTGCGGCTGTCAGAGAGACAGTGATGCGAGGTCATGGGTTGGCCAGCGATCGGGAGGCCGACAGTGCAGGGCTTCTGCATATGCACCAATCTCCATTATGACAGACTGGCACATGCACAGTAGCCTGCTCAACATTATGCTGCTGGCCTCTCTAGTGGGAATAGGTCCTGCCCCTGGATTTTTATCAATCTTCACACTGTGTTGCACAAAGTGTTGGAAATTCATTTTGAAACTGCCACTCAAAAACCAGCATAATTTACTCTAATTTTTATGTAGATTTGGCACTTCAAATATTTTCAGGAGAATTCTGCCCTTTATCTCCCCTATCATTTCCTGTCAATATCTTGAAAACTTTGATTAGATCACCCCTTTCTCTGCTAAATTCTAAAGAAAACAAAACCTAATTTGCATAATTTTTCATTTTACTTAAACCTCTGAAGTCCCGGTATTCCTGAGGTTTTATTTTCCTTCCTCTGGGCTCTTCCATTACCTCTTTCCTGAGGTCTTTGTTGCATCTGGACCATTTTTTGACAGTTTCCTCTATGTGGGATCTTCTCCAATTTTCCTGACCATTGCCCTCTGTTACTTCTTGTGGCTGCTGCATTAAATGCACTACCTTAAAGGTCTTAGGTGTTTAGATCACCAACAATCAGCCCTAGTCCCTCCACACTGCTCTATAGTTAAGAAAGCTCACAAACGCCTCTACTATCCTTTCCTTCTCTATATACGGTAAGCTTTGTCTGTGCAAGAAACAATACTTTTCACTGCTTACTAATACATATGATAATAATAAATCAAATCAAATCAAAAACCGCCTTAAATTCATTACCTCTTTAAATGCATTACTGCTTTAAGACGAGCAGAAAATGCTGGAAAATCTCAGCAGGTCTGACAGCATCTGTGGAGAGAGAATAGAGCCAACGTTTCAAGTCTGGATGACTCTTCATCCTCCAGCTCTAATGAAGGGTCATCCAGATTCAACACATTGGCTCTATTCTCTCCACAGATGCTGTCAGACCTGCTGAGATTTTCCAGCATTTCTTGTTTTTATTTTGGATTTCAGCATCTGCAGTATTTTGCTTTTACTGCTTTAAGACTGTCAGCTTTTCTTTAAACAGTGAATAGCTGCTGGTTCTCCCATTGTGCTTTTCCCATTACTTTTTCAGGTTTTGGCAGAAAACTGCCACCACTCCTTTGAATCTTTATTTAAACTTTTAAAATTTTACTTCTGTACAAAGAAAAATCTCCTCCAGCGATCTCCGCAGACCTTTCTTCCCTTTGGACATTTGGAGAGTCATTTCCTCTCTTGTTTTTGATGTGCTGTTTTTGTTGTTTGTGTTGGAGACCCAGCATTTCTGAGGTCCAAGGGGGTGTTTTGAAACATTTTTACTTCTTTTTTAAACAGGTTGGTCAAAATACCACTGCACAATGCAGGGGCCCACGTCCCCGTCCTCCGCCCTTGCAAGGTCTCTGCCCAGATCAGGAGTCTTTTTCCTTATCTTCATTTTTCCATGCTTTTTAAATACTGTCTTTGTTTTATTCATGAAAGAAATGTGGTCAAGAGCAACATTTTATTGCCCATCCCTAGTTGCCCTTGAGAAGGTGATGATAAACTGCCTGTTTGAACTGCTGTAGTCCCTGAGGTGTAAGTTTTTTCATTCATTTGTGGGACATGGGTGTCACTGGCTGGCCAGCTTTTATTGTCCATCCCTAGTTGCCCTTGGGGGACAGTTGAGAGTCTCTGGCTCTGGAATCACACGTACGACCAGGTAAGGGCAACAAATTTCTTTCCCTAAAGGGCGTTACTGATCCAGATGGGTTTTTCCGACAATGGTTTCATGGTCATCAGTAGATTCTTAATTCCAAATTTTTTTTATTGAATTCAAATTCCACCAACTACCATGGCGGGATTCGAATGCAGGTCCCCAGAAAATTAGCTGAGTTTCTGATTAATAGTCTGGTGATAATACCATTTGGCCATCACTTCCCCCTGGTACACCACAGTGCTGTTAGGCAGGGAATTCAGGATTTTGGCCCATTGACAGTGAAGGAATGGTAACATGTTTCCAAGTCAGGATGGTAAATGACTTGGAGGAAAACTTCTAGGCTTTCCACAAACATTTAATCCCTCCATCCTGATGAACAATAGGAATTATGTCTACCATCTACAAGATACACTGCAGAAACTCATCAAGGTTTCTCAGGCAGCACTTTCCAAACCATGACCATGATCATCTAGAAGCACAAGACCAGCAAATAACAGAGAATATCACCACTTAGAAGTATGGATAATGAAGTTGGTCTTTCTCCAGGCACAGTAAGAAGTCTCACAACACCAGGTTAAAGTCCGACAGGTTTATTTGTACGACTTTCACTCACTTGATGAAAGACCAGTGCTCCGAAAGCTCATGTGACTAAATAAACCTGTTGGACTTTAACCTGGTGTTGTGAGATTTCTTACTGTGCCCATTCCAGTCCAATGCCGGCATCTCCATATCATTTCTCCTAGGAATCTGCAGTGATAACATTGGAAGGCTCGTGGTGAAGTATGTAGGAGGATGTGTGTGATACGATCTTATGGAGTTGGGAATGAGAATGGTTCTGGGGCATCAGGAATCAGGAATTGTTGCCTATCAGGAAGAAAGCTGGAGTGGCCACATAGCACTAAACAATATAATCCCTGCTCTGATTCTGGCTGAAATGTATCTCCACTCTCCCGAGCATTGCCAGCACTTCCTCAAGTGATGTGCTCTCATGTAGGTGGGCTTACCTTTGTGTGTCCATATGTGTGTGTGTTTGTGTGTGTATGTGTATGCATGTACATGTGCACGTGTGTACATGCATGTGTGTGTGTGTGAATGTGTATGTATGTATGTGAATATGTCTACGTGTGTGTGTATGCATGTATATATGTAAAGAACAAAGAAAAGTACAGCACAGGAATAGGCTTCTTGGAATCCAAGCCCGTGCTGATCATGATGCATGATGCCCTAACTAAACTAAAAAAAAGCCTTCTCCTCTTAGTCTGTCAATTTCCCTCTATTCCCTCCCTATTCATGTACCCCTCTAGATGCCTCTTGCTAATGTTGCTAATGTACCTGCTTCCACTACTCTCTCTATCATTCACTGCTTGCTGTGTGTAAAACTTCCTCTACACATCTCCCTTAAACCTTCCCACAGAAAAGATTTACCAGAATGTTGCCTGGTCTGGAGGGCATTAACTACGAGGAGAGGTTTGTTCTCACTGGAATGATGAAGATTGAGGGGCAACCAGATAGAAGTCTTCTGAGGGGCATGGATAGGGTGGATAGTCAGAAGCTTTTCCCCAGAGCGAAAGAGTCGTTTGGTAAGGGGCATATGTTTAAGGTGCGAGGGACAAGTTTTGAAGGAGATGTACAAGGTAACTGTTTTACATAGAGGGTTGTGGTGCCTGGAACCTGCTGCCAAGGAAACTAGCAGAAGCAGACACGATAGTGACTTTTAAGGGGCGTCTTGACAAATACATGACCAAGATGGGAATAGAGAAATATTGTCCCTGGAAGAATAAAGGGTTTTAGTTCATATGTACAGCATGGTTAGTGCAGGCTTGGAGGGCCAGAGAGCCCGTTCTGTGATCTAATTTTCTTTGCTCTTTGTTTTTCTTTATTCGCAGCTTGGACTTGTGCCCCATGTAATTTACAGTTCCATCCCGGGAAAAACCTTTGAATATCCACCCTATCTAGCCTCTCACAACTTTGTAGCGCTCTATCAGGTCTATTCTTAGCCTCAATATTTCCAATGAAAATGATCCTATTTTATTCAACCTCTACTCATACCCTTGAGACCAGGCAGCATCCTGGTGAATCTTCTTTGCACTCTCCCTAAAGCTTCTATGTACTTCCACTGTGTGGTGACCAGAACTACACATAATACTCCAAATGCAGCCTAACCAAGGTTTCGTATAACTGCAACATGATTTCCCAACTCCTACACTCAAAGCCCCAGCTGATAAAAGCAAGCAAGCCAGATGCCTTCACCTAGGCCACTTGGATTGCCACTTCTAGGGAACTATGGACCTGACGCCCAGATCCCTCTGTAAAAGTTCCTAAAGGTTCTGCCATTTACAGTATAATTCACACCTAAATTTGATTCTCCGAAATGCATCACCTCACATTCGTCCAGATTAAACTTCATCTGCCATTTCTGTGCCCAAGTTCCCAATCTATCCATATCCTGTTGTACCCTCTGACAAACCCTGGAACTATCATCAACTCCGCCAATCTTTGTGTCGTCCACAAACTTACTAATCAGACCACCATCATTTTCTTTCAGATCATGTATATATAGTACAGAGAACAGAGGTCCCAGCACTGATCCGTTCAGAACACCTCTAACTACAGATCTCCATTCTGAAAAACTATCTTCCATTGCTACTCTCTGTTTTCTAAAACCAAGTCAGTTCTATATCCCTCTAGCCAGCCCACCCGAATCCCAAGTGATTTTACATTTTGTACCAGTCTGCCATGTGGGACTTTGTCAGATGCCTTACTGAGTCCATATAACCTACATCCATGACCCTTACATCCTCAATTACCTTTGCCGCATCTTCAAAAGATCCAAATAAATTGGTGAGACATGAAGAAAGTGATTCTTCCAAAAAAATTTGAAGTGCCGAATTCACGTAAAGACTGGAGTAAATCCTGTTGGTTTGTTCAGCAGAATTTTCAAAATGTATTTCCCACACACTGTGCATCACAGACTGCCCTGGCATGAATCATACTGAAAATCAGTGGGCAGAGTCTATTCCTGCTGGACAGGCTGGCAGCATAGTGCTAAGAACATAGAACAATGTTCTATGTTCTATGTTCTAAGAGGCTGCACATTAACCAATCTGTCATAGCAGACACCAGCACAGAGCTGCTCAGTGGACCCACACTGCACTGGCCTCCCAATCGCTGGCCAGCTCGATCACTGGCTAGCCTCGCAATGCTGACCCTATCCCCTCACCCCATGCCTCAATTGCTGACCTCCTGGACATGCCCAACTTCCACACCACCACCAACACCCCTCCCCTCCACCCCCCACAACTCCTGACCTGCCACGAACTCCCTCCCCCAACTCCTGGCCTGCCACGAACCCACCCCAACTCGTGACCTGCCACGAACCCCTCCCCCCACCCCACTCCTGGCCTGCCATGAACCCACCCCCCCCCACTCCTGGCTATCCAGATCTTCCAATCTCCCACCATCCTGATGAATCCCCCCACACCCGCCCGCCCCCGGCAGGCTGACTCTGAAAGGCTTCTGATGACTCCTACTCTTCGAGTGAGATAGGAAAGATCTATTCATACTTCCAGGGAAGTCATTTTCAATGAGATTCTATTTATCCTTGTGGAAATGCACATCGAGCTTTAAATGTCTTCGCATGATTGGATATGTCTACAATCAATCTGTTTGGAGCATTCCAGAAGTTTGACATATTATAGTTGTAAAACATCAGATGATCTATTTTTCAGGCTCCTTGTGTCCATTTAAAAGAAAGATTACCTTATTTAGATAGGATGGAATTTTGGCACCCTCCTGCTGTGAGGGTTGGGCCACAAAATTTAGTGCAACATTCAAAAGATCATTGCCCTCAGGTGCACCGGGAAGTCCTGCTCGTGAGAGGGGCCCATAATCTGCGATATCACATGAGTGAAACGTCACATGGTTGAAGAGGTCTTAGGTGTGTCTGAGGATGCAATGGTGTGGGCTCTGTGGTAAAACAGTCGATTAAGTGGAGGTTATGGTACTGGTTATTGAGAAATCAGTTTGGGAGATGGGATCTTACCACGCCATAACCACAGCATGCATGTGTTTTTAACATAGTACTCATTCAGTATCCTATCCTCAAACATACTTATGTGAAAGGAGCTGCTGCAAGATCTCTGCTAATCTATTTTAGTTACATTTAACAGATGTAAATGATCAATAAGAAAACTGTCTGTATTGGAGTTAATGGGACACAGCAGCCAGTGGCCCAGGGACTAAGATATTAGGCTAATTTGCTTCAACTGGATTGACAAATACTTTGAAATAAAATCCAGAAATGAGACAGCACTTGTCAACTCCAGTGCTCCCCAGCATCTCAGATGCCAGTCTCCAGCCAATTCGATTCACTCCACGTGATGTCAAGAAATGGTTGGAGATACTGGATACTGTAAAGGCAATGGGCCCTGATAACATGCTGGCAAAAGTACTAAAGACTTGTGCTCCAGAACTTGCTGCTCCCCGAGCCAAGCTCTTACAGTACAGTTACAATACTGGCATCTATCCAACAAATGTGGAAAATTGCCCAGGTATGTCCTGTACACAAAAAGCAGGACAAGTCCAATCTGGCCAATTACCGCCCAATCAGTCAACTGTTGATCGTCAGTAAAGTGATGGAAGGGGTCATCAATAGTGCTATCAAGCAGCACCTGCTCAGCAATAACCTGCTCAGTGACGCCCAGTTTGAGTTTCGCCAGGGTCACTCAGCTCCTGACCTCAATACAGCCTTGGTTCAACATGGACAAAAGCTGAATTCCAGAGGTGAGGTGAGAGTGACGGCCTTTGACATCAAGGCCACATTCGACCAAGTATGGCATCAAGGAGCCATAGCAAAACTGGAATCACTGGGTATCAGTGACAAACTGTCCGCTGATTGGAGTCATACCTGATACGTAGAAAGATGGTTGTGGTTGTGGAGGGTCAATCATTTCAGCTACATGTCATCTCTACAGGAGTCCCTCAGGGTAGCATTTTAGGCCCAACAATCTTTAGCTGCTTCATCAATGACCTTCCTTCGTCATAAGATCAGAAGTGGGGATGTTTACCAATGATTGCACAATGTTCAGCCCCATTAGTGACTCCTCAGATACTGAAGCAGTCCATGTTCAAATGCAACAAAATCTGGACAATATCTAGGCTTTGGCTGACAAGTGGCAAGTAACATTCATGCCACACAAATTCCAGGCAATGACCATCACTAATAAGAGACATTCTAACCACCGCCCCTTGACATTCAATGGTGAAACAGTCACTGAATCTCCATTGTCAACATCTTTAGGGTTGCCAGAAAGTTAACTGGACTTGCCATGTAAACATAGTGGCTACAAGGGCAGGTCAGAGGCTAGGAATACTGCAGTGAATAACTCACCTCCTGACTCTCCAGAGCCTATCCACCATCTACAAGGTACCAGTCAGGAGTGTGATGGAATACTTTCCACTTGCTCCAACAGCACTCAAGAAGCTTGACACCATCCAGGACAAAGCAACCTGCTTGATTGATGCCACATCTACAAACATTCAATTCCTCCACTACCAATGCTTAGTAACAGCAGTATGTATTATCTACACATTGCAATACAGCAATTCACCAAAGCTCCTTAGACAGTATCTTTCAAACCCACAGCCACTCCTTTCTACAAAGACAAGGGCAGCAGATAAATGGGAACACTACCACCAGCAAGTTCCCCTCAAGCCAATCACCATCTTGACTTGGAAATATATTGCCGTTCCTTCGCAGTCACTGAGTCAAAATCCTGGAATTCTCTCCCTAACAATATTGTGGGTAATCCACAGAACATGGACTGCAGCAATTCAAGGCAGCAGCTCAGCACCATGTTCTCAAGGGTAACTAGGGATGGGCAATAGATGCTAGCCAGCCAATGATGTCTATGCCCCACAAACTCGTCTTCCTGAAATCTATTGATAAAATTCCTCATGACAGGGTACAGAGTGAGGATTGAAGTGGGTAGTGTCACAGTTGAACAAATAGACACCTTTGTTTAGGACAATTGATATCAGAAGATGGTAGATGTGATGGTAAAGATAGAAGAAGGATAAAGATGGCCAGAGGTAATTTTGCAAAGATGAAAATGTGTTAACAACAAGAAAATGCAAGCTTGAAACAAGGAAAAAAAATCATAAGATGTTACATTCTGTCCACTTTCTTGTCTGCCTCAGGAACCTGAACAGTAAATAAATATCTGGGGAAGAAAACTGAGGCCTTTGAAATATGGATTTGTGTTTAAAATTCCAAATGGAGACCATCAGACAAATCAAGTCCTTGACGTTGCGAGAACACCAGTACCTCTAAACATTAGACTAAGAAAGGAAAATATCAACATTCTGACGATTTGTTCAGAGGTAAAAGTTACAGATATCTCTTCTAGTGGACACAGTGGAGAGAGGGCAGAAAGATGGGCCAAGCTAGGCACTGCACTCAGGACAGAATATTTCTGAGGAAGGTCCTCACTCAAAGGAATCACAGAAGATCCCCACCAACAGGGACCAGACGTAATGGCCTTGTTGGTGGGATCAGAAACCATTGAAACATCGGGTGATCAGGGACAGGGCCGGGCAATGCTATAAATTGCCACTATTGACCTCGTTGGAAGAATGGGCTAGAAAAAAGGACATTTCCTCACCCATTCAACACTTTGAAATTTTTTGAATAAGTTCCACCCTCAGTCTCTCAGCTTCCGCTTGGCCCAGTTTTCACCAAACTCCAAGTACTCTTTTCAGCTAAGCAGTGCAAGCACTGCAGTGCAAGCAAGCAGTACTGAGGTTAGCTCCTTTTTATAGGAATCAAAAATAATGCTTTTTGAACTGGATTCTACCAGATTCTCTTGATAGAGAACTGACTAACAAAAAAACTGAGGTAAATTATTGATTTTCAGACTGGCAACAGATTACTACTGGGGTGTCACAGGATCAAAGTTGGGATCTCAGTTATTTCCAATTGATACTTTTGATTTTGATTTAATTTATTATTGTCATATGTATTGGGATACAGTTAAAAATATTGTTTCTTATTCACTAAGCAGACAAAGCATATTGTTCATAGAGAAGAAAAAGAGAGTGCAGAATGTAGTGTTATAGTCATAGCTAAGGTGCAGAGAAAAACTGAGTAAGTGCAAGGCAGGATCATTCAGAAGTCTGATGGCAGCAGGGAAGAAGCTGTTATTGAGACAGTTGGTGCATGGCCTCAGACTTTTGTATCTTTTCCCGACCAGAGAAAGTGGAACAGAGAATGTCTGGAGTGCGTGGGGTCCTTAATTAAGCTGGCTGCTTTGCCTAGGCAGCGGGAAGTGTGGACAGAGTCAATGGATGGAAGGCTGGTTTGCATAATGGATTGAGCAACATTCACAACCTTTTGTAGTTCCTTGCAGTCTTGGGCAGAGAAGAAGCCATAGCAAATTGCGATACACCAAGAATGCTTTCCTTGGTGCATATGTAAAAGTTGGTAATATTAAAGTTGGGCAGACGGTGGCACAGTAGTTAGCACTGCTGCCTCACAGCAGTGACCTGGGTTCAATTCTCAGCTTAGGTCAGAATCTGTGTGGAATCTGTAGGTTCTCCCTTGTCTGTTTTTTTTTTGGACGGTCTAGTTTCCCCCACAGTCCAAAGATGTACAAGTTAGATGCATTGGCCATGCTAAATTCACCCTTGGTATACCTGAACAGGTGCTGGAGTGTGGCGACTAAGGGATTTTCACAATAACTTCATTGCAGTGTGAATGTTAGCCTACTTGTGACTCTAATAAATAAACTTTATTAATGACATTGCTTGAAGGGCCAACAGTTGCAGGTAAATTTGCTGATAGTGCAAAAAGTAAGAAAGCAAATGGAATGTGATGTAGCAAAATGTAAGATTATTCATTTTCGTGGGAAGAACATGAAATAAAATATTAAAATAGAGGGAGCCTTCAGGAGACTGCAGGACAGAGAGATCTAGGTTTCTGCAAACATGAAGCTGAATAAAATAAAGATATTGTTACAGCCAGTAACTGAATAGCAACTGGGATGTTGCCCTTTATTGTAAGGGGATTAGAGAGGATATACTGCTCAGAAACAGGCCACGTGGCACTTAATCTCCACGCGAGAATCCTCACATCAATTCTCACCAAATTCAACAACTGTAATCCTCTATCCTGTTCCTTCCCAAATGCTGGAACTGCTCCCTTTCAATGTATCTACACTGTTTACCTCAGCTCTCTGTGGATGGAGTTCACCGTTATTCCATTGCGTAAGGAAGTTTATTCTGAATTCCAAATGAATTTCTCGATGACAGTTATCTTGATGGTCTCTAGTTCTGTTCTTCCCCACAGGAGGAAACAGTCTCTCAGTATTCTCTCCCTCAAAACCTTTCCGAATTTTCAAGAGTTCAGTGACGTCACACCCTTGGCCTTTATTTCAAGAGAGAGCCAGCCTGTCAATCCTTTCCCAATATGTAAACCCACATTTTTCTGATATCATCCCTGTACATCTCCTCTTCCCTTTCTCCGGTCAATCTATTTATATTTTGTAATACAGTGAGAAGAATTACACACTGTACTATCAGTGCGGTGGAAGCAAGGTTTAATCCAGGTGGAAATGAACTTCCCTATTCTTTCATTCTATCCCTCAACAAACACATTCTAATGCTTGGTTTGTTTTTATAACTGTTTTGCCCCCTGTGGCACAATATCTATTGATTGGTGTGTTTTACTCAGGAAACTCTTTGTTCCTCCATCCTATCTAAAGTCACACACATTCCAAGTAATATGATTTCTATAATCTATCTGCCACAATGTAAGTAGAAACATAAATTTACAGAATCTGTAGGTAAGCTTTTTCCTAAGTTGGATACAAAAATTACGAGGGACCATGGCTTAGGGTGGGGGGGGGTCAAGGTATAATTCAGATCTTAGAGGGAGGTTTTTCACACAGAGGGTTGTGGGGGCCTGGAATACACTGCCAAGTAGGGTGGTGGAGGCAGGCACGCTCGAGTTAAGGTTTACTTAGACAGGCACATGAGCAGACTAGAGATGGAGGGATACTGGAGACTGTTCTAAATAAAGATCAAGAGTCTTGGACATCCCTGGAAATCAATTGATTCCTATAGACCTTCCAACACATTTTATGGCTCACTTGTCTTACTTCTGAGCTTCTAGGGATTCTGTAAATGTCTAAGTTGTGCATGTTTATTGATGTCTTTTCTTTTACTTCACAGGTGATTCGGTCCACCTTGTTGACCAATAAGGGTCATACACATGGTGGGTCATGCGAGGGCTGCTCTTGGATGTTGCTTTGAGAGTTGCCTAGTGCTTCACGTTGTTAGTGTACGCTTAAACTGGACCATCTGACGGGCAACATGACAGCTCAGTGACTATCACTGTTTGATACATGGATTTGGGCCAGTGTCTGCGAGAGTTTGCACATTCTCCCCGTGATTGTGTGGGTTTTCTCACACTCCAAAAATGTGCTCTTAGGCTGATTGATGTAACAAATTATCCCTAAATTAGTCTTCCCTCAATCTTCCCCAGTAGGTGTAGACAAAGGTCATAGGTAGAGGAGGGCACTAATAATGTTAAAACGGCGGTGCGGGCTCATGGGGCTGATGGGCCTGTTTCCCACACTGTATTATTCTTTGTTCTTTGTAATCCCTACAGTCCAGAAAGATGCCATTCGTCCCATCAAACCTGCACCAGCAACAATCGCACCGAGACCCTATCCCCATAACTCCACACGTTTATCCTGCTAATCTCCCTGATACTAAGCAACAATTTAGCACGACCAGTCCACCTAACCTGTGTATCTTTGAACTGAAAGGAAACAGCAGCAACCAGAGGAATTCCACACAGACACAGAGAGAACATGCAGTTTCTGCACAGACAGTGACCTGAGGCTGAATTGAAAACGGTTCCTGGCACTGTGAGGCAGCAGTGCTAACTACTTAAACTTCCTCAAGTTGAACCACATTTGCCAATTATTTGTTCATTCTGCAAGTTTATTAATGTCCTCCTGTAATTCGCTTCAATTCTCTACAGTGATGAGTTACAACCTCCCAACAACCTTGATCCCATTCATTACCAACAGACCATCCAGGATTCTATATCAGATTATCCGGGATTCTACACCACAGACTATCCGGGATTCTACACCACAGACTGTACAGGATTCTATATCTCAAACCATCTGACCTTCTGTATCAGACTATCCAGGATTTTGTATCACAGCCTGTCCGGGATTCTGTGTCACAGACTATCCGGGATTCTGTATCACAGCATATTTGGGATTGTGCATCCCAGACCATCTGGGATTCTATATCAATCTATGCGGGATTCTGTATCTCAGACTATCCAGGAATCTGTATCAGACTATCTGCGATTCTGTATCAGACTATTTAGGATTCTGTACCACAGATTACCCAGGATTCTGTAACACAGACTATCCGGGATTTTGTAACACAAAACTATTTGGGATTCTGTATCAGACTATCCGGGATTCTGTAGCACAGATTATCCGGGAATTTATATCTCAGACTATCCCTGATTTTGTATCAGACTCTCCGAGATTCTATATCACAGTATATCTGGGATTCTGTATCACAGTCTATCCGGGATTCTGTATCAGATTATCCAGGATTCTGGATCATAGATGTCTGGGATTCTGTATCACAGACTATCCAGGATTGTGTATCACAGAATATCCGGGATTGTGTATCACAGACTATTTGGGATTCTGCATCTTGAATTATGCGGGATTCTGTATCAGACTCTCCATGATTCTGTGTCACAGACTGTCCAGGATTCTGTATGACAGATTATCCGGGATTCTGTATCAAAGATTATTCAGAATTCTGTGTCACAGACTCGTCGGGAATGTGCATCCCAGACTGTCTGAGATCCTGCATCTCAGACTATCTGGAATTCTGTATGAGTCTATCCGGGATTTTGAATCACAGACTATCCAGGATACTATATCTCAGATTATGCAGAATTCTGTATCTCAGACTATCCGGGAATCTGAACCACAGACTATTCAACATCCTGCATCACATACTACCCGAGATTCTGTCTCTCAAACTATCCGGGATTCCGTGTCTCGGACTATCCAGCATTCAGGATCAGATACTATCTGAGATTCTGTATTTCAATCTATCCAGGATTCTGTATCAATCTATCCAGGATTCTGCATCACTCTGTCTGGGATTCTGTACTACAGATTATCCAGGATTCTGCAACACAGACTATCTGCAATTCTGTATAACAGATAGTCTGAGATACAGAATCCTGGACAATCTGGAATTCTATATTACAGTCGCTTTGACAGTGGCGTCAGGTTTCTGAGAACTCTTCAACAAAAGAATCCCAGCCTATGATACAGAATCCCGGATAGTTTGAGTTTTATCACAAACTTCACATTATCGAATTATGGTTTCTGCAATTACTGCTGTTTTCACAATTACAATGTATTTCTCCTTTCAATGAAGCAGAGTAACACTGTGTGACCATCACTGTCACTCCATCTCCTGAATTTACTCCCAATTGGTTTCTTTTAATCAGAGGTAGTAATCCTCGCTCTGGAATTCTGGCATCAGCAAATTCATCACTCGATTTTGTGAAGCATCAGGATAACACTGCGGAGCTTTGACTCAATCCTCCCAGAGAGGCAAAGCTCCTTCATTAACAATTCTTTGTTTGAGGTTTCTTGTGGAGAAGTCTGATTTTATTCTGGAATATTTCAATCATTGGCATAATGCCACAATCATTCACGTCACTCGAGTCTAGGAGTGTCCTTTTGGCCAGTGCTTCCCCCTCACTCCTGGATTGGCCAGATATCAGCTGATATTATAGACTGATCTCCAGAGTGATGTTGTTCTATTTCACCCAGGGGAAACATCACACAATCACAGATTACTTAAATGTTCTTTCAGATCTGAGGTTGTAGGGAACACTGGTATGACTGATTGCCAATCAGGTAATGGGCAGCACACTTACTTTTCAATTGATCGCAGTGGTGCAAAGATGGATTAATTTATTGCCTGTATACTAGGCAGGTATGTAGTGAAGTGAGTATTCACATCAATCACAATACCAAACGGTTTATGACCAACAAAATATAAACCATTCACAGTGTCAGCAAATTCCATTCACTGTATAAACAGTTGCCGTTACCGATGAGGGCAGTAGTGTTTGTCACGTAATTTTTCCTCACTCAGTGTGGTGTTAGATCAGTTTTATTTTCTACAGTAAATATAAAAATACAGGGTTGGGGAAGGTCCCCACTGTAATCAGTGATGGCTACTGTAACATAACAGGAAGTTAGAGGGAGGAACAGAGAGCCACACGCTTCCTGGTGACTTTCTCTGCTCCACAGCACCTTTATACAGAGCAACTGGGAGCCAGAATTGACCCAGAATGATGACAAGGCACAACCAGCACAGAATCAGCACAGTTTACAGCTGCCAGCTTAAGGTTAATTATATTGTTAACTATCTCTCCCACCGCACTCCCCTCATTCTTTCCAGCAAGCAGTGTGAGGATGGCAGTGATCCAAGATGTCATTCCCAGGCCCAGTTTGTGAATCGTGTCTCTCTATCACAGACACAAGAAGGCCATGACTCCTGAGTAACACATTCATTGTCCCCCTTCTCATGTGTGGGGCTGGCTGCAGGGATCCACTCTTCACCCTGTCTGGGGTATGTACCAAAGAAAGAGGCAATCAGTGGAGAAACTGCTGCGTACACAGTGGTAGAGCTGATGTGTACACAGTGCAGAGGCTGATGTGTACAGTGGAGAGACTAGTGTGTACACAGTGGAGAGGCTGGTGCGTACGTAGTGATGGGTCTGATGGATGCACGGTGGTGGGTTTGCTGTGTATTCAGTGGTGAGGTCAGTGTGTACACAGTGGAGGGGCTGGTGTGTACACAGGGATGGGTCTGATGGATGCACGGTGGTGGGTCTGCTGTGTACTCAATGGTGAGGTCGGTGTGTACACAGTGGAGGGGCTGATGTGTACACAGTGGAGGGGCTGATGTGTACACAGTGGAGGGGCTGGTGAGTACACAGAAGTGGGGTCAGTATGTACATAGTGAAGGGTTGGTGGGTACATAGTGGAGGGGCTGGAGTGTACACAGAGGCGGAGCTGGTGTGTACACAGTGGAGGGGCTGGTGCGCACACACTGGTGGGGTTGGGTGAGGGGGACACATCAAGGATGTTGGTAGGTGTTAGGGGCTGTGGTGAGGGGTGGGTTAGAGGTCTATCATTGGTCAGTGAAATCAGCCAAATTAACTTGAGGAGAGGTTGTTAATGCATCACGTGGACACTCCGCAGTGGCACAGAACGACAGTATCCTTTGGAATAACCCAAGGCTGGAGATGCCAGTGAAATCCAGAACCTTATCTCCAGCTGATCCATCTCTCTGTCTTGGAGGTTTCAAGAGGAGAAGTTATAATGAACAGCCAGTTTTCAGTGCACTGTTTCTTGGGAATTCCAGGTATGGCCTCGGAATGTGGTTCATTTAGTCATGTGGCATTCTCAGGGCAGGCATCAAATGCCCAGAAATAGTCCAGTGGCAGTGTGGCCTCATCCTGATAGGACAGGTTCTTAGGGAAACTGAGTAGGTGGCAGAGGAAGGCCCTGTACGGAGAAGGGAGGGAGTCCCAATGTGGGGAGTGGGGAAGGGATGACCTGGCTGTGGAGAGTGGGGTAGGGGTGATCTGGGTGTGGGGAGTGAGAAAGGGGTGATCTGGGTGTGGGGAGTGAGGAAGGGGTGATCTGGGTGTGGGGAGTGAGGGAGGGGTGATCTGGGTGTGGGGAGTGAGGGAGGGGTGATCTGGGTGTGGGGAGTGAGGGAGGGGTGATCTGGGTGTGGGGAGTGGGAGAAGGTAATCTGGGGTGGGTGATCTGGTGATGGGGAGTGGAGTAGGGAGGAGGTCAGGGAGGGCAGAGAGGGGATCCTGAGTCTGGGCTCTAGAATGAACTGCCTCGTATTTGACACTCTGATGATGACTGGTCTTATGGAAAGTTGCGCTGTGAATGCAGAGAGGAAATTGCCTTCCGGCTGGATCTAATACGGAGTGTCTGCCTTCAGGTTCCTGTACAGGCAGCAGGTAAAGATCATTCCAAAAATCTGCAAAGAAAAGAACATTGTGTCAACATTATTCAATCATCATTACCAACACGTCAACAACACCATCACATCGACAATGTCAGGCCAGGACCGAGGAGAACTCTCATACTGAGACCAAGGAGAGCTCATACACTGAGCTCCACACTGAGACTGAGGGAAGCTCACACATGGAGCTCCACACTGAGACCAAGGAGGGAACGCACACGGAGCTCCACACTGAGACTGAGGAGGGAACACACTGAGCTCCACACTGAAACCAAGGGAAGCTCACACATGGAGCTCCACACTGAGACAGAGGAAAGCTTGCACATGGAGCTCCACACTGAGATGAGGAGAGGTCACACTGAGCTCCACACTGAGACCGAGGAACTCTCGATGAGGCACTCTTTCAGCTATTTTGAAGTTCCTGGCTGCCTTAGCTTTTTTTCTCATCGATGAAGAACTGTCCGGTTATGTGCCATCTTCCAGACTGACAGGGATTATCAGAGCTGCAGGACATCAATAGAGCCTAATCTTCTTGAACATTTCAGCTCTAACTTGTTTCTGGTGTGGCTGAGTGACGAGGGAGTTTAGCAGCTGGCGAGGGGGCTGGAGGCACAGAAGTCAGACTGATGCTGAAATGAGGGGGTGAAGCTAGGAGATAATACAATAAACAGGATTCTCGTCGGTCAGTTTAGTTACTCATTCAGCGCACACCCAGGCCTGACCCCAACCCAAGTCTTTAATAAATGTGTTCATACCTGGACACAAGCGATTCCTATTCCCACTGCTCCAATAATCCTCAAATGGGCCATGATGAAACCCTCTAGCTTGGTAATGCAGCCCCCCTGTAAAAAAAAACAACAGCTTCGTCATTTTCTGCTTCCCAGTTATCCAGCATCACACAACAAGTGCTCCAATAAAGGGAGTGCAGAAATTTATCTGAGTGCTTCCAGGGATTTAAAGGAGCTACAGGAACCAGAGATTAAAGTCTAATAAATAGAGGAATGGCAGGACAGTTTGATCCCGTGGAGTGTGCATCTTGTTCTATGTGTGAACTCCAGGATATTTCTCTTTTTTGGAATCACATATACAGCGAGGGGATCTCAGTTGCAGCACATTGAGCTCTGGTTGAGCAGTTGCTATAAAAGTTTACTGGATAACATGTTGGTAGATGTGACCACCTCACAGCTTAAGGATTTAGAAAGCAGATGGGGAATGGGTATCTGCCAGGCAGTCAGGAAACACTAGGCCAGTAGTGCAGGCATGCCCCAAGTGTATCTCTTTTCTCTAACCACTATTCCATTCTCAATGCCTCTGGCAAGGCAGCCAAAACCAAATCCAAAGGGGAAGATTGGAAAGGTGATCTCCATAGAAATTCAATAGTGAGAGATGTTTATGTCCATGCAAAGACATGAATCCAGAATGTCACCGTTACTGAGTGGCTGAAGAGCACCCTGATGGAGAGGGTGAATAACCAGGTGTCACAGTCCACAGAGGTACCAATGACACAGTTAGAAAGAAAGGATAAAGTCCTGCAGATAGAATTTAGGGAGCTAGGCAGCGATGTCCTGATTACTTCCAGGACTACGTGCTGGTGAGTTCAGGAACAGGAGGATAGAACAGGAAAATGTGAGGTTGAGAGGTAGGTGCAGGAGATGTAGGTTCCTGGGATATTGGCACCAGTTGCATGGGAGAATATGCTTGTAAGGAGAGATGTGATACAACCAAATAGAGCCACAATTGTGTTCTAGCTGAAGTGGTTTGCTCATGCTGTTGGGGTGGTTTAAACTAACTGGGTACGGGGTGAGAACCAAGAGGCAGTACCAGACAGAAATACCAAGAACTGGGAGAGGGAGAGATAATATTTTCCACCCTAGTATTCAGTGCAATCGGAGTAAGAGAAAAAATGGTGAGGCTTTTATAAGGGTTAACTGTGTCTTTATATTACAGGTGGTCACATAGATACGTGATACTACAGCAATATCAGAGACTTGACTAAACAACATTAGGACTGGACCTAAATATTCCTGGATACAAAGTGTTCAGGAAAGATTGGGAAGGAAACAAAAAGGGGGATGGGGAACATTGATTGAGGTGAATATTACAATATTCATCAAGGTTCCTTAGGCGGTGCCTTCCAAACCTACAATCACTGCCATCTAGAAGGATAAGGGTGGCTGACACGTGGGAACACCATCGCCTAGAGGGTCCCCTCCAAGTCACTCAGCATCTTGACTTGGAAACATATCGTCGTTCCTTCACTATTACTGGGTCAAAATCCTGGAATCCCCTCCCTAACAGCAATGTGGGTATACCTACACCACAGGAACTGCAGTGATTCAAAAAGGGAGCTCACCAGCAGCTTCTCCAGGGTAATAAGGGATGGGCAATCAATACTGCCTATCCAACAACACCCCCATTCCAACAATAAATTTTAAAACATAAAATAAATGATGGACTTTGAAGGGGATTTACACTGGGAGGTAGGAGACATGGCCAAGATATGAAACAAAAGCGCTACAGAGGTTTTTAACCAAGGAAGAGGATACCACGGTGAAACAGGAAATAGTTCAGATATGAGAAAGGTTTAAAATTGATAAGGAGGAGGTATTAGACATTGATGGTCAGATCCCTCTGCCGCCTGTCCAGAGGGTCAGAGCCTCTCTGACAGTCAAGCGCCTCTCTCTCTCACTCACCTCCACTTTGTAGATGTTGGATGGATGGTCCCTCTTGCCACAGCCAGTGGTGACAGTTTTGCAGCAGCTGTCAGGTACGATTCTGTCTCCAGAAAATCCGCCCTTCACCCACCGGCTCTCCTGCCAGTCCTTTGAGTTGTTACTCCCACAGCAACGGAACTAAGGATGTAAAGACAGAAAGAAAGAGACAGGGAGGGAGAGAAGAGTTTAGTCAGAGCTCTCAAAGTTCTTTCTCAGCAAGATTGAGACTATTAACTGCTCTGTCCTCTGCCTCCCTCTACCCCCTCCTTTCTCTTCACAAACCTTGGTATCACATTTGATCCTGCGATGAGCTTCTAATCCCATATTCACATTGTATCTAAAACTACCTTCATCCACCTCTTTAACATCATTTAACTTTATCCCTGCCATAGCTGATCTGCTGCTGAAATTCTCATCCATGATTTTGTCACCACTCAACTTGACAATTCCAATGTGGTGATTTTCCACATTCTACCATCTGTAACCTTGGCATCATCCAAAACTTTCCTGTTTATGTCTTAACTTGCAACAATATATGATTCCCTAACAGCGCTGTGCTCGCTGTCCTCCAGCGCCTTCCAGGCAAGCAGTGTCTTGATTTTAAAATTCTTATCCTTGTTTTCCAAGTTCTCCATAAGTTTGACTCTTCCCATCTCTATAGTGGTCTTCAGCCCCTCAGAGATATCTGCTTTCCTCTTAATTCTGACATCTTGTGCATTGCCAATTATAATTACTCCCCTATTGGTCATCATGTCTCAGTTGCCCAGGCTCTGGAATTTCCTCTCTAAGCTTTTCCACCTTTCCACCTCACTTTTCTCTTTTAAGAATCTTCTTGAACACAACTTTTGACAAATCCTCTGTTGATTTGTTCTAATGTCTCCATGTGACTTGGTGTCTTATGTTGCTTTATAATGTTGTCATGAAGCTTTTGGTTACCAGATCTCATACCCCTGTTTTACAATTCAGTTCAGATTTGCAGTTTATAATAATCCCTGGAAATTTTACTACATCCAAGATCCCATTGTAAACACAAATTATTGTTATCATATCTGTTCAACCATCAAAAGCAATTTCCAAAACATCTCTAGTGGTCACTCCCCTGATGATCACACTCCCCACTCCCCCCTCCAACCCACAGTGGTCACACTCTCTGCCCTACCCACGGCGGTAACACTCCCCCCTCACACATGGCGGTCACACTACCCTCCCCACCCCCTCCCAAGGAAAGTCACACTCCCCCCCCAAACCCCCACCACAGTGATAACATTTCCCCACCCCCACGGAGGTCACCCTCCCCCCACCCAGCAGTCACATCTCCACCCCGCCCCCCCACCCCCCCATGGAGGTCACACTCCGCCCTGCCACGGCAGTCACTCCTCTCATGGTCACTCCCTTGGCGGTCACCATGTTTTCCTGAGCTGATGGTTACTCACTTCTTGCTGAAGTTTGTCCACAGCCTTGGTGATTTTTGTGTCTCCTTCCACTCGGTATTTTTCAATCATCGTCACCCTCAGGTTAGCCTTCAGGTCATCACCAATCTGCAATAGAGAACAGACTATGGGAGTAACAGAGTGAAGGACACTGCAAGGTAGTGAGCAACTGAGGGCACAAGGGGGGCACGAGGCACGGAGGGTCCAAGGGAAGGATGGCTGAGGGACGGAGGGGAGAGCTGAGAGATGTGGGGGTAGTTGAGGGACGGCAGGGCGGGGGAGCCGAGGGACAGTGGGGGGGGAAGCCGAGGGATGGAGATGAAGTTGGGCCAAGGAATGGGGCGGGGGCGCGAAGGTTTGAGGGATGAGCCGAGGAACAGAGACGGGGCAAAGGACGGAGGAAGTGCTGAGGGACGGGAGGGGGGGCTAGGGATGGAGGGGGGAGGGCAGAGGGATGTTGGGTGGGCTGAGGTGCAGAAGGGGTCTAAGGAATGAAATGGGGGCACCGAAGGACAGAGAGGGGGGTGAGGGACAAGGTGGGGGGGGGCAATGGTGAGGGCTGGAGGGGGTGAGGAATGGATGGAGGGGGAAAGGGAGTGAAGGGACAAATGGGGTAAAGGAGTGAGTGATGGAGGGTACAAGGGAACAATGGAGGAGGGAATGGAGGGGGCAAGGGAGAGATAAATGGAGTGACAAAGAGAAGGGATGTGGGAGAGAGGGACAAGGCAGGGGGCTATGGGATCAGTGTGAGCTACTGCTATACCCAGATCTGATATTCCAACCAATATTTTGTAAGTTGAGTTTGTGTCTTTATACACCCTGTTTGCGAACAAATCTCCCACTAACCTGATGAAGGGACAGCGCTCTGAAAGCTTGTGGCTTGTGCTACCAAATAAACTTGCTAGACTTTAACCTGGTATCCTGAGACTTCTTACTGTGCTGTCACTGGGTGTCAATGTGCGACACAGATACCTGCTGTACCCAGGTCTGACATGAGGACGGTCTCAACCGGGATCTTGGGTTCATGTTGCATTATCTGTAACCCCCATAACTTGCTGGGGTTTGCAAAATCTCACTTACCATACTGTCTAGAGACATTACACATCTCTTTAACCTATGCCTAATGCTCTTTCCACTCACATTGTTGGCATCTTTAAGACTTGAATAGCAGCTTAGCTGTAAAGACTCACATTCTAATCAGTAATGTGTAAATTGTCTGTGCTGTTATATCTGAGGCGAGAACGCTCCATTCACCAGACAAAAGGGCAAACCCTAAAAACTTGTGAGTTTACTATCAAATAAATTGGTTGGACTTAAACCTGGTATTGTCAGACTTCTGGGACAGATACTTGCTATACCCAGGTCTGACACTGGGTGTCAGTGTAGGACACATACCTGCTGTACCCAGATCTGACACTGGGTGTCAGTGTGGGACACAGATACCTGCTACACCTAGATCTGATGTGGAGAACACCTGACAAGGGAAACCTCGAAAGCTTGTGAGTTTACTATCAAATAAATCGATTGGACTTAAACCTGATGTTGCCAGACTTCTTACTGTGTATACCTAGATCTGACACTAGGTGTCAGTGTGGGACACAGGTACCTGCTGTACCCAGGTCTGACACTGGGTGTCAGTGTGGAACAGCGCATTAGCAGTAATTAGTTGGGCTCTGATACTGTGAACTTTCTCCTCCAACTTCACCTCATTTCCGTCCTTCAATTTTATCTATTTTAATATATTTCATTGTTTCACTTTTCAATCTTATAAAAATCTTGCTTTTTTATCTTTCTTCCCCCATGGTTTCCCCTTCCCCAACTCCACTAGGGCATCTGTGACATGTCTCAGGTTGTCCTTTGAAGCTCTGCTTAATTTTGTTCTGCCATTTCCAAATTCTGATCTCATAACAGATGTTATCAGCACTATTCTTGGCCATTATCACTATTATTACATTCCCTATGTCTGTTTGTCTATGATATTTTCTGTTTCTCTCTCCAGCTTCCACAGCCTAACCCCCACCCTGCCTTACAGATTAAATTATAAATTCCAGTATAAATCTATTGTCTTCAGCTCTGATGAAGGGTCACCCAGATTGAAACATTGGCTCTATTCTCTCTCCACAGATGCAGTTAGACTTGCTGGGATTTCCTTCTGCATTTTGAAACTGTTCGTTCACTACACTCAGGTTTTTTTAAAATTTTTTAATGGAGGTACAGATGATCAGATTTCGGTCAGAGATGAGAAAGTTTTAAGTAGAAGAGAGTGATCATTACCAGAGGTCACACACTGGTTGCCTCATTTCTGGAACTCATTCAGCAAGGGGCATGTAACTGGGGGTCCACAAAGCAGCAGTCACCGGTTCAAAGGATGAATCAATCTGAGACATTAACTCTGCTTCTGCCTCTGTAGATGATGCATGAACTGCTGAGCATTTTCAGCACTTTCTGTTGTCCTTCAACAATGTTACCCTTCACAGAATGGCCAATAAGTTCCCTGGACCTGATGGCTGCATCCTAAGACTGTAAAGGAGACAGCTACAGAAAATAGGGGCTAGACTGGTGGTAATCTTTCTTAAATTCTGGAGAAGCTCCAGAGATTTAGAAAACTGCCAATAGAGTGCCCTTATTCAAAAAGGGAGACAAAAACAAGTAATTGTAGGCCAGTTAGTTTAACTTCAGTCATTGGGAAAATTTTAGATTACAAAGAAGGGATGTAATAGCAGAACATTTAGAAATACATAATATAATCAAACAGAGTCAGCCTGGCTTCGTGAAAGCGAAATTATGTCTGACGAATTCATTAGAATTCTTTCAGCTGGTAATGGAACAAAATAAAGGGGAAGCAGTAGATGCAATATACTTGGATTTTCAAAACGCATTTGATAAAGTACTGAACAAAAAAAAATTACTTAATAAGAATCCATAGTGTTGGGAGCAGTATATTAACATATATAGAGGACTGACTAGCTTACATAAGATAGTGAGTTGGAACAAGAAGGGTATTTTGGAGATGACAATCTGTAATTAGTGGAATGCCACAGGGATCAGTGCTGGGGCCACAATTATTTATAATATATGTTTAAAACTATGCAAGATAGTAGTTCTTAGGAGGAGAGATTGAATAGATCGGCATTTAAAAAATGAAAGGCAACTTTATTGAGATGTATACGATTCTCAGGGCCTTGACAGTTAGATACTAAGGGGATGTTTCCTCTTGTGAGGTGTCTCAGGATAAAGGGTCACCCATTTAAGACAGAGATGAGGAGGAATATCTTCTCAAGGAGGGTACTCAATCTGTGGAATTCTTTACCTCAGAGAGCTGTAGAGGCTGCATCGATAAATGTGTTTAAGGCTAAGACAGACAGGTATCTAACCAGGAAGGGCATTAAGGGTTATGGGGATGAGACGGAAAAGTGGAGTTCAGGGCTATATCAGATCAATCATGATCTCACTGAATATCGGAACAGACTTGATGGGCCAAATGGTCTATTTCTGCTACTGTATCTAATGGTGTTATGAAGACAGAGGACTATTGAACTATTAAATGAGGGTTTGGTTTTCACAAGAGAGAATTCTGTCAGTAGGGGGAATATTGTATCTGATTAAAATTAAATACACTTCAAAGTGTAATGGTGAGAGGGAAACCCACATATACAGAAACTCACAGGATCTCACAACTGATCAGCATCTAAAATAGGGATCATGAGCCTTGGGAGTCCCTGGGAAGTGTGTAAATAGATGATGATATTGATGTACTTGTTTTTATCCTACAGGTGCTTTGGTCCACCTTGTTGTCTAACAAGGGGCATACACGCAATAGGTTGTGAGAGGATTGCTCTCGGATCTTTTTCGAGAGTATCCTACTGCTTCACGTTGTTAGTGTTTGCTTGACCTGGACCATCTGATGGGCAACACGACAGCTCAGTGACTATCGCTGTGCTGTGCAGATACATGGATTTGGACCTGTGTCCGTGGGAGTTTGCGCATTCTCCCCGTGCTTATGTGGGTTTTCTCCGGGTGCTCCGGTTTCCTCCCACATCCCAAAGATGTGCTCTTAGGCTAATTGGCAGAACAAATTCTCCCTAAATTGTCTCAAATTTAGTTTTTAATCCATAGATCTATAAACATAGACAGAGATCGCAGGTAGAGGTGGGAACATCGGGGTGGCGGCGCGGATTCGTTGGGCCATAGGGCCTGTTTCCCATGTTGTTTTGTTCTTTGTTCTCTTATAGGATATAGGTGTCTCTGACTATCCAAGTTACTGCCCATCCCTAACTGCCTTTCAGAAGATGGTGATGAGCTGCCTTCTTCAACAACTGCAGTCTCTAAGGTGTAGGTACACCCTTGGTGTTGTTAGAGGGAGAAACAAAGTTGGAGAAAAAGAGGGGTAAAACAGAGTGTGAGAAACACATGGTGCAAAACAGGGGGCAAGAAACAATCTTAAATTCAAACCCTGTGTTAATAAACGCTAACACACTGTAAGCCTTCTTCACGGCTCTATCCACTTGAGTGGCAACCTTCAGAGATCTGTGGATATGAATCCCAAAATCTCTCTGTTCCTCTACATTCCTCAGAACCCTGCCGCATTCAACTTTGTCCTACCAAAATGAATCACCTCGCATTTAAACTCCATCTGTCACTTTTCAGCCTAGCTCTGCATCCTATTAATGTCTCTTTGCAGTCTACAAGAGCCCTCCCTCTCATCCATTACTCCACCAATCTTGGTGTCCTCAGTAAATTTACTAAACCTTCCTTCAGTCCCCTCTTCCAAGTCACTGATAAAAATCACAAACAGCAGAGGAACCAGCGCTGATCTCTGTGGTACACCGCTGGTCCCCAGTCTGAAAATTTTCCATCCATCACCGCCCTCTGTCTTCTATGAGATAGCCAGTTACTTATCCAATCGGCCAAATTTCTCTGTATCCCACAATGCCCTACTTTCTTCATGAGCCTACCATGGGGAACCTTATCAAACGCCTTACTAAAACGTATGCATATGACATCAACTGCTCTACCTTCATCTACACAATTAGTTACCTCCTCAAAGAATTCAATTAAACTTGTGAGGTAAGACTTACTCTCACGAATCTGTGATGACTATCCCAGATTAAACTGCATCTTTCCAAATGGTCATAAATCCTATCCCTTAAGACATCTTCCATTAATTTACTGACCACCAAAGTAAGACTAACCAGCCTATAATTACCAGTGTCATTCCTGTTTCCTTTCTTGAAGATGGGAACAACATTCACCACTCTCCAGCCCTCTGGACAGTGAAGACCCAAAGATCAAAGCTAAAGGCTCTGCAAAGTCCTTGCCTCCCAAAGTATCTTAGGATGTATCCTATCATCCCATCTGGCCCAGGTTGAACTTATCAATCCTCAGATCTTTCAAAATTGCTAATATATCTTCCCCCAGAATGTGCTCTAATTATCTATGTAAATGAAACCCTCTGTCCTACACCACCCCTGCAGCCACGTGTTAATCTGCACTCTCTTCCTATTCCTCAACTCACTTGCATGTGACACCAGCAATAAACCAGAGATGACAACGTGCTGGCTCTCAGCTTCCATCCTAGCTCCCTAAATTTCTGTTTTAAATCCCCTTCCCTTCTCCTACCTACCATGGTACCGAAGTGACTTGCGACTGATCCCCCTCTCCCTTAAGAATCCTGAAAACACGGTCTGAAATGTCATGTACTCTGGCACCCAGGAGGCAACACATCATCAATGAATCTCTTTTGCTGTTCAGAACCTCCTATCTGTCCCTCTAACCATCGTGTCTCCAATAACTATTACTCTCCTGCTCTCCCCACTTCCTTTCTGACACACAGAGATGGATTCAGTGCTGGAGATCCGGTCACTTTGGCTTACCACTGGGTAAATCATCCACGTGGTATACTTGTTGCTGAGGGGAACGACCATAGGGGATCCCTGCACTGGCTTCTTCCTCCCAGCCCCTCTCACCATCACCCATCTATCTTCATTCTTCAGTATATTTAAATCCTTGAAGCTTTTGTCTATGATCACTTCTGCCTTCCAAACGATCCTAAGTTCATCCAGCTCCAGCTCCCTAACGTGGTTTATGAGGAGCTGGAGATGGGTGCACTTCCCATAGGTGAAATCAGCAGGGACACTAACGGCATCCCTCACCTCAAACATTCTGCAGGAGGAACGTTGCACTGCCTTTCCTGTCATTCCCTCTAGATAACTTGCTGATAAAAAGAAAGATCTTGCCTGATATTCCCTCATCCCTGTTAGGTTAGAGGAATAAATGAAAATAAAAGAAAGAAGAAAGCTTACCTGCTCTCACTCCAAGTCTTTTTTTAAGGTTCGAGGAGGGAAGATGGTGGGAAGACTCTACACGTGTAATGCTCGGGTTTCCTCCCCGTTCAAATTTATTGGGCAAAAAAAAACTTACCAGGTCTCACTGGGGCCTACTTCCGGCTGCCTTAGAAAAATCTCCGAAAGAAAGTAAATTAAGAATTCCTCCTACTTACTAGCTTTCCTCACATGAATCACCTCTCTGGCTGCTCCTCCGGAATAATGAGGTCAAAACCTTGAAGGTTTTAGAGAAAAAAAACTTCCCGGGTCTCACTGGGGCCTACTTCGGGTTTTACACTTCGTTATTGCCAAAATATTATCAAGGCCAACAGTTTCTGCAGTATCCAGTGTCTCCAGTTCTTTGAGGTGTGCTTTGTGTGACCTGAACTTGGTGTGGATTCAGGACTAACATTCAAGAAAATAATTCATATTATTGAAAACAAAATATAGTGGTATTGGGAAAATCCACAGGATTGGGACAAAGCTAGCACAAGTAGGATGGGCTAAATGGCCTTCTGTATCATTGTATTAGTTGAAGTGATGGGTAGGCCCCTAGCAGTCGGTGAACTGAAAAGTATGTAATGTAATACATTTCATCAAATGAGAGTGTTTCAATCTCTGCATTATAAGTGAGACATGCCGAAGGCAGTGTATAATCACAGCCTAGAATACATCAGCAATACCTTCAGACACTGAAGACACAACTCTTCAAATTTAACAACACCAAGAAAAACATTGTCCTCAAAGTGAGGCTGTCAGTGACCTGCATAACAAGGCTCAACATGTTGCTCAGAGATTTCCAAATAGAGGCTTACCTGCTGATAGTAGATATAGGCCAAGATGCCAGCTAGGATCTCCAGCACAAAGATAAAAAGCAGCAAGGCAAAATACTGCAATAAAACACAGATTCTTGTTAGCCCCAAATCCAAACATTACTCCCCTACAGAGAGAAACAGGCAGAGAAAGAGAGAGAGAGAGGTAGGCAAAGACAGAGAAAGAGGCAGGCAGAGAGAGAGAGAACAGGCAGAAGAGAGAGAAGCAGGCAGAAGAGAGTAAAAAGAGAAGCAGGCAGAGAGAGGAGGCAGAGAGAGAGAGACAGAGGCATGCAGACACAGAGAGAGAGAGAGGCAGAGAGAGAGAAAGACAGACAGATAGACAGGATGGGCAAGGGCAGATGGGGGGGCAGGTGATGGGGGGTTGGCGAGGGGGGGGTGGATGAGTGGGCATAGCAAGGGGGAGGGCTGGGTGAAGTGGGGCAGGCAGAGGGGCAGGCAATTGGACCATCTCATGAAGTGTATATAAGGTGGAGGAGGGGAGGCGAGGGAGAGAAAGAGAGAAACAGCTAAAGAAAGAGAGAGAGAGAGAGAGAGCCAGACAGAGAGAGAGTGAAACACAGACAGACAGAGAGACCAACAGAGATACAGACAGACAGACTAAGCGAACCACTAAAACATCAGATCCAGACAAGGAATGGGTAAAATTATTCAAGGATTTGGAAGTGTTCGCTGGGATTACAATTCTCAGAATATGTGCTCAGTTGCTGTTGTGATTTCCTGGCAGTGAGAAATAAATCCCAAACTTGAGAATTTACTGTTATGCTCCATGAACAAAGGATACCGGGAGTGGAATCAGCAAGTCAAGGTTAGAGAAGGGTTTGATATTTAGGTGCCGCCCTTTGTGTAACATTCCCTCTCGAAGCTGCAATCAGAACAATAAACTGCAGAAAAACACGCTGCCGTTACTACAGCAACCGTTATCAGCTGCCTTCAGTTCTGGGATGAATCGTCACAACCGAGCCTGTATCAGCTTTCCCAATCTCGGCCTGGACAGAGGGAGGGCAGATCCGGACATCACTCATCACTGACACAAACACTGAAACCAAACATGGAGATGGAGACACCACAACAGAGTCACTCACACACTCTCCTGCCAAGCACTCTCCCAGCGTCTGAGTCACCCATCAGGAATCTGGCATTCTGTATCAGCCCCTGTCTCTGAACACAAACCCAGCCCCCGGCCTCCTGTACACAGGCTATAAACACAAACCCAGCTCTCAGCCTCCTGTACACAGGCTCTGAACACAAACCCAGCCGCCTCGTCTCCTGTACACAGGCTCTGAACACAAACCCAGACCTCGGCCTCCTGTACACAGGCCCTGAGTACAAACCCAGCCCTCAGCCTCCTGTACACAGGCTACAAACACAAACCCAGCCCCTGGCCTCCTGTACACAGGCCCTGAACACAAACCCAGCTCCCTCGTCTCCTGTATACAGGCTGTAAACACAAACCCAGTCCTCAGCCTCCTGTACACCGGCCCTGAACGCAAACCCAGCCCCCTTGTCTCCTGTATACAGGCTATAAACACAAACCCAGCCCTCAGCCTCCTGTACACAGGCCCTGAACACAAATTGAGCCCGCTCGTCTACTGTACACAGGCTCTGAACACAAACCCAGCCCCCTCATCTATTGTACAGAGGCCCTGAATACAAACCCAGCCCCCGTCTTCCTGTACACAGGTCGTGAACACAAACCCAGCCCCTCGTCTCCTGTACACAGGCCCTGAATACAACCCAGCCCTCAGCCTCCTGTACACAAGCCCTGAATACAAATTGAGGCCCCTTGTCTCCTGTACACAGGCTCTGAACACAAACCCAGCCCCCTCATCTATTGTACACAGGCCCTGAATGCAAACCCAGCTCCCTCATCTACTGTACACAGGCCCTGAATACAAACCCAGCCCCGGCCTCTTGTACAAGGCTGTGAACACAAACCCAGCCCCTGGAATTCTGTACACAGGCTGTGAACATCTAGTCTCCATGCTCCTGTACACTGGCCCTGAATATAAACCCAGCCTCCGGCCTCCTGTACACTGGCCCTGAACACAAACCCAGCCCCCTGGCACCTGTACACAGGCCTTGTACACAAATCCAGCTGCTGGCCTCCAATACACAGGCCCTGAATGCAAGCCCAGCCACCAGACTCCTATACACAGGCCTGAACACAAACTCAGTCCCCGGAATCCTGTACACAGGCTGTGAACACAAACCCAGCCTCCTGTACACTGGCCCTGAACATAAATGCAGCCCCCCGGCTCCTGTACACAAATCCAGCTGCTGGCCTCCTATACACAGGCCCTGAACACAAGCACAGCCACCAGACTCCTGTACACAGGCCTGAACACAAACCCAGTCCCTGAAATCCTGTACATAGGCTGTGAACAAAGCCCAGCCCCCAGCCTTCTATACACTGGCCCTGAACACAAATCCAGCCCCCGGCCTCCTGTACACAGGCCGAAACACAAACCCAGCCCCTGGAATCCTGTAAAAGCTATAAACACAAACCTAGTCTCCAGCCTCTTGTACACTGGCCCTGAATATAAACCCAGTCTCCCAGCTCCTGTACACAGGTCCTGAATACAAACCCAGCCTCCAGCCTCCTGTACACTAGCCCTGAACACAAACCCAGCCCACCGTCTCCTGTACACAGGCTGTAAACACAAATTCAGCCTCCAGCCTCCTGTACACTGGCCTTGAACATAAACGCAGTCCCCTGACTCCTGTACACAGGTCCTGAACACAAACCCAGCCCCCAGTCTACTGTACGCAGCCCTGAACACAAACCCAGCCCCTTGTCTCACGTACACAGACCCTGAACACAAACCCAGCCCCTTGTCTCATGTACATAGGCCCTGAATACAAACGCAGCCTCCCGTACACAGGCCCTGAATGCAAACCCAGCCCCCGGTCTCCTATACACAGACACATTCAGTCTCCTGTCATTCGCTGATGATTTTCTTTTACTGTGTAATTCCATCAATATTAAATCTATTTGGGGATTAGGAGGGGGCTGCAATACAGCAATCCCATGGCCTTTCTACACAATGTCTGGCACTGATGTTGACCTCCAACAAGGCCTCACCCACTGCCACAAGTAACCAGTATATGGCACTGCCATCAGCTCCTCACAGTGCTGCTCTCAGTCCACTAACCCAACCACTGCAAACTGTGAAGAATGAATGTTAAGAGAATGTTTCTACTGCTCGGGGAATCTAGAACACAGGGAACACAGTTCCCAGATAAAGGTCCAATCATTTTAGACCAAGATGAGGACAAATACCTTCACTGAAAGGGCTGTGAATGTTTGGGATTCTGTATCCCCGAGGGATATGGATTTTCTATTGTTTATATACTTAAGGCTGGGAAAGATAGAGTTTGGTTTTATGGGAATTGGGGTATATGGGAAGAGGGGCAAAAATAGCCATTCAACAGTGGAGCAGGTTTGATGGGCTGAATGGCCTGCTGCTGCTGCTGCTTTTTGTGGTGCTCTTATTGCTCAAGTCACCTGATTATTCTGTCAAACTCTTAGCACATCACGACGGTTTCAATATTTCCAAACCAAACACTGGAGCTGAACTAAACAAACCTAACACACTACAATCTGATATTAACCTTTGGCATATTCAAATAAAACTGGGTGTATTCTGAGGGGGGATTTGGAGCCTGAAGCCACTGGGAGCAGTGGGGTGGGGGGGGATTAGTGATCCAGGCCTGCAGCCTGTGGGGATTTGGAGCCTGAAGCCAGTGGGAGCTGGGGAAGGGAGGGGGGTGGATTAGTGATCCAGGCCTGCAGCCTGTGAGGATTTGGAGCCTGGAGCCAGTGGAGAAATCATCCATTAGTTTCAAGCTGTCAAGTCTGGATTGAAGAGGACATACCTTAGGACTAGCAAGTCCCAGCCTGCCTAATGTTAGGGTAGCCTAAATGCTAAGTCTGATTTCTTCCTCAGACAAGCCTGTCTGACTCAACACACACAAATAGCGTTAGCTCACAAACCACAATCGCCTAGAATTGTGGCTAGCAACAGGTCAGCTGTCTTCCACAAGTGTCTGCACTGCAGCACTCACATTGCTGTGCTGACAACATCTACTGCACTAACAGGCTTGTTCATTCCCCACAGCGCTACCCTGTGAGAACCAATTGATACTAATCTTTGCCCAGACTCAGAGGTGCCCAGCTGAGGCAGTGTTCTCTGATGGACTGTTAGGATTAAATTGAGTTCTGTCAAGCCTCTGGCTCAGCAACAGGCCATGTGACAACCTCATCAACTTTCTCTTGCTCTACTTCATCCAACACCAATATTTCTTTTCTTTCTGTGTATTCACCCAGCTTCCCCTTACATATATCCTCAGTATTCTGCTCAGCTCTTCGTGTGGTAGAGAGATTTTCACCATTCCCTGGATAGAGAGGTTTCTCTTGAATTCTCTGAAGAATCTATCGCCTATGCTCAGGTCATTACCAGGCCACCCTTTTGTCTTCTCTTTTCTTGTGTGAAGAGTTTGGGCCCTTTGTGTGATTACCACACCACCCACCTCCATGAGTTTGACTACCATCCACAGGAGGGCCCCGGACTGACAGACTCCTGCCTTGGTGACTTAGTGTCCTGAGCTTTCCCTGTCAGAGAGTCCAATGCAGGGGCCTGTAGAATAGTGTTTAAAAATGTCACTAACCATCCTGAGGTTGGCTGGAACCTTCCTTCAGGTTGTAGAGCAAACTAAAGTCTGAGTTGGGCAATTCAACCACATAAAATTTAAAGTTTATTTATCAGTCATAAGTAAGCTTACATTAATGCTGTAATGAAGTTACTGTGAAATTCCCTAGGACCTAGGGCATCACACTGTGTTAGCTTGGCTCTGGTCCCCACGTGACAGGCATGGGATCCAGCTAAATGGATACAAAAATTGGTTTGAAAAACAACCTTCTAGACTACCCTCTGGCTTCAGAGAAGCCAGAGGGTAGTCGTAGAAGGTTGTTTTTCAAACTGGGGACCTGTGACCATTGATGTGCCTCCAGGATCAGTGCAGGGTCCACTATTATTTGTCATTTGTATTAATGATTTGGATAAGAATTTAGGAGGTATGGTTAGTAAATTTGCAGATGAAACCAAGATTGGTGGCATAGTGGACAATGAAGAAAGTTACCTAGGATTGCAATGGGATCTTGATCAATTGGGCCAGTGGGCCGACACATGACAGACAGAGTTTAATTTAAATAAATGCAAGATGATGCATTTTGGTAGATTGAACCAGGGCAAAACTTACTCAGTTAATGGTAGGATGCTGGGGAGAATTATAAAGCAAAGAGATCTAGGGGTACAGGTTCATTGCTCTTTGAAAGTGGAGTCACAGATGGACAGAGTGCTGAAGAAGGCATTCAGCATGCTTGGTTTCATTGGTCACGACACTGAATACAGGAATTGGGACGTCTCACTGAAGTTGTACAAGACATTGGTAACGCCACACTTGGAATACTGTGTACAGCTCTGGTCATCCTATTATAGAAAGGATATTATTAAACTAGAAAGAATGCAAAAGAGATTTATTAGGATACTATCGGGACTTGATGGTAAGAGTTATAAGGAGGCTGGATAGACTAGGATTTATTTCCTCTGCAGCATAGAAGACTAAGAATGATCTTATAGAGGTCTATAAAATAACGAGGGGCATAGATCAGCTCGATAGTCAATATCTTCTCCCAAAGAATCTAAAATTAAAGGGCATAAATTGAAGATGAGAGAGGAGAGAAACAGAAGTGTCCAGAGGAGTAATGTTTTCATAAAGAGGGTGGTAAGTGTCTGGAACAAGCTGCCAGAGGTAGTAGTAGAGGCAGGTACAATTTTGTCTTTTAAAAAGCATTTAGACAGTTACATGGGTATGATGGGTACAGACAGATATGGGCCAAATGTGGGCAATTGGGACTAGCTTAGGGGCTTAAAAACAAAACGTGGTATGGACAAGTTGGGCCAAAGGGCCTGTTTCCAGGCTGTAAATCTCTATGAATCTAAGCTATGACTTATTTCCCAGCGCTGTGTCAATGGCACTCCCTGCTCTGCCAGTGCCCTCAGGTAAGCAGTGTCATTCTCCATCCCTTAATCATTTGGGTTTAACACTCAGACATTATCCAGAGCTCCCTCGCCTGTCAGAACACATTTATTCTTCAAGGTTTATTTCTCTCTAACTAACTCACTGTCTCCACATGACATTCCTAGCCCTCACTCAGATGAAAAATAAAATCTGCCTCTTAGTCAAGCTGAAATGTCACAATGGCTTCTAGGTTTGAAAAGAAAGAGAGACATTTGTTATCAGAAGGATGTAGAGAATCCTTTACCCTGTATAATTGGGGGTTCATATGGAGGGGTAACCAGCCAGAATCTGCTCGGAGGGATATAACAAGAGGGCAGTAGAAAACAACAGGCCAAAGAGCCTGAGCTTTGGTCGATGTCTCAAACAGCTGAGAATGCAGTCTTCTCAACTGCCAGAGTGCTGAACATGGAGAAACCAAAACAGTTACAGCCCAAAGTTAATCTATTTTTATAAATATTGTTCCTATCTGAGAGTCAGTGACCTCATGACACAAGTCAGACTCTGCTAAGTAGAGTTAGCACAAGGCCATACCCCCATCACCCTGAAACTAACAGCTCTAAGTCTGTGACTAAACCTGAGCTAATGCAGTTCTTAGCTCCACCCAATAACAGATCACTATAAAAGACTGTTCCATTAATCATTAACTCACACTCTTTCCACCTCGGGCTCTCTATATCGTCACTTCTCCCTATTTAACCCTTCCGTGATCACGATATCCCTGTCATTCTGCACACCAATACTTTTCGGGGAAGCTTGGCTAGCTGAGTTCAAATCATCATCTGAGCCTGTAACACACACATCTGCACTGACAATGATATGCACACCTCACACATGCACATACACACAAATATACATACATACATAAACATAAACAAGTACACACATTCATAAATATAAATATACACACACACAGACACACACATCAGCATACAGAGTAAACTGAGGTGCCAATCTTTCAGGATAGAGTCTGTAAAATGAAGATATAATCTGCTAGACACTGCTATGAGTGACTTAAGGCAGGAGAGAAATCAGACCTGGTTTTCTGATTTTCATTGACTAATTATGACAATATTGGTAATGGGAAAATGGTCTGAATGATTTGAAGTCTTCAGGAATATACCAGTCAGAACTGAGTGAGCAGCAGTGTAAGGCTAGTGGAGTCTGAATGCATAGTGTTAGCCTAGGTAACTAGGCCAAGACTGACTGAATCACTTCACCCCCAAGAACTGAGCATGTCCTGGCTTATTCACACTTCCTATTTCTTAACTGTTTAAATTATTTATTTAAATGATGAGTAAGACTGCAAGATATAGCAGTTCAGGGGGAAATGTGTGGTCTTGTACGTGAATCACAAAAAGTTATCATTCACGTATAGCAAGTGATTGGGAAGGCAAACAGAATATCGGCCTTTATCACAAATGTACAGCACATTGGAGAGAATACTGTGGCCCTCCGGACCTAAGGAGCAATAGGCCTGCATTAAAATCAGTTCTGAGGAGGCAGATTAGGTAGATTCCTGAGATGAAGGGATTTTTTTAATCATGAAGGAAGGTTGAGGAGGGTGGGCTTATAGTCTTTGGAGTTTAGAAGAAGAAAGGTCTTATTGAGACATGAAGATTCTGAACAGGGAGCTGGTGAGAGATGTCTCTTTATGGGGGAATCGATACTTGGGGCACAATTTAAAAATAAGGGGTCATTCATTTAAGATGCAAGGAAGGAGGAATTTGTTCTCTGAGAACTGATCATTTCTGGCATTCTCTGCCCAGAGAGAAGTGGAGAATGAATATACTCAGAGCTGAGATTGACAGATTTGTGATTGACAAGGGAGACAAAGGACAGGGTCACACAGACTAATGGAGATTAAAAATCACTAATGCTCTGTACCACTCGCAGTAAATTCCTCCTCTCTTTAAAGGTCGCACAGCAGCCAAGGATTCCAGTCAGCATGACAATGACCCCAGCAACCACCAAGATGTAGGCCGCAGCAGCATAGGTGCTGGAGGAGAGCAGACTGATATAGTCACTCTTCTCAACCAGGGTCCAAATACCAACCGCCATCACCACACCACCTGCCAACTGGAACAGAGAAGAGAAAGTTGGTAACACTGTGGCATCAATATTGCAGGAAGGCAGAGAGAGCAAAGCACAGCGGTAATACTGGAGGGTTAGATACACAATCTGGCTATGAGTGCCCCACTGGCATAACCCCTCCCCCGACATTAGCTGCCACTCCTGACACTGGACACCAGTGCGCCACTCGCACACCAAATCTCCCAAAATATGATGCCAGTTCCCTCCCATCTCCCTCTTACACAAATCCAACATGCAGCCACATCCTTACCCAGAAGAAGAAGTTGAAGATGAAGAGCAGGTATTTAAGGCAGATGGTGCCACAGGTATCACGTTTCTCAATGTATTCACCCATTGTCCAATCTGAGGAAAGAAAGAAAGACATAAAACCTTCAATCATAGTGATCCCCCTTCTGTACAATATTATATACAGCACTAACAGAACCATTCACACAGTCTCCTGTCTATATATTATATAAAACACTAACAGAACCATTCACACAATCTCCTGTCTATACAATATTATATACAGCACTAACAGAACTATTCACACAATCTCCTGTCTATTCAATATTATATATAGCACTAACAGAACCATTCACACAGTCTCCTGTCTATTCAATATTATATAGAGCACTAACAGAACCATTCACACAGTCTCCTGTCTATTCAATATTATATACAGCACTGGCAGAACAATTCACAGAGTCCCCTGTCTATACGATATTATATACAGCACTGACAGAACCATTCACACAATCTCCGGTCTATACAATATTATATAGAGCACTAACAGAACCGTTCACACAATCTCCGGTCTACACAATATTATTTACAACACTAACAGAACCATTCACACAGTCTCCTGTCTATACAATATTATATACAGCACTGGCAGAACCATTCACACAGTCCCCTGTCTATACAATATTATATACAGCACTGACAGACCCATTCACATAGTCTCCTGTCTATACAATATCATTTACAGCACTGACAGAACCAATCACACAGTCCCCTGTCTATATAATATTATATACAGTATTGACAAAACAATTCACACAGTCTCCTGTCTATACAATATTACATACAGCATTGACAGAACCATTCACACAGTCTCCTGTCTATATATTATATAAAACACTGACAGAACCATTCACACAGTCTCCTGTCTATACAACATTATATACAGCACTGACAGAACCATTCACACAGTCTCCTGTCTATACAATATTATTTACAGCACTAACAGAACCATTCACACAGTCTCCTGTCTATACAATATTATTTACAGCACTGACAGAACCATTCACAGCCCCCTGTCTATACAATATTATATACAGCACTGACAGAACCATTCACACAGTCTCCTGTCTATACAATATTATATACAGCACTGGCAGAACCATTCACACAGTCTCTTGTCTATACAATATTATATATAGTACTGACAGAACCATTCACACAGTCTCCTGTCTATACAATATTATATATAGCACTGACAGAACCATTCACACAGTCTCCTGTCTATACAATATTATTTACAGCACTAACAGAACCATTCACACAGTCTCCTGTCTATACAATATTATATGCAGCACTGGCAGAACCATTCACACAGTCTCCTGTCTATACAATATTATTTACAGCACTGACAGAACCATTCACACAGTCCCCTGTCTATACAATATTATATACAGCACTGACAGAACCATTCACACAGTCCCCTGTCTATACAATATTATATATAGCACTGACAGAACCATTCACACAGTCCCCTGTCTATACAATATTATATATAGCACTGACAGAACCATTCACACAGTCTCCTGTCTATACAATATTATTTACAGCACTGGCAGAACCATTCACACAGTCCCCTGTCTATACAATATTATTTACAGCACTGACAGAACCATTCACACAGTCTCCTGTCTATACAATATTATTTACAGCACTGACAGAACCATTCACACAGTCTCCTGTCTATACAATATTATATGCAGCACTGGCAGAACCATTCACACAGTCTCCTGTCTATACAATATTATTTACAGCACTGACAGAACCATTCACACAGTCTCCTGTCTATACAATATTATATGCAGCACTGGCAGAACCATTCACACAGTCTCCTGTCTATACAATATTATTTACAGCACTGACAGAACCATTCACACAGTCCCCTGTCTATACAATATTATATACAGCACTGACAGAACCATTCACACAGTCCCCTGTCTATACAATATTATATATAGCACTGACAGAACCATTCACACAGTCCCCTGTCTATACAATATTATATATAGCACTGACAGAACCATTCACACAGTCTCCTGTCTATACAATATTATATACAGCACTGGCAGAACCATTCACACAGTCCCCTGTCTATACAATATTATATATAGCACTGGCAGAACCATTCACACAGTCCCCTGTCTATACAATATTATTTACAGCACTGGCAGAACCATTCACACAGTCCCCTGTCTATACAATATTATTTACAGCACTGGCAAAACCATTCACACAGTCCCCTGTCTATACAATATTATATACAGCACTAACAGAACCATTCACACAGTCCCCTGTCTATACAATATTATTTACAGCACTGACAGACCCATTCACATAGTCTCCTGTCTATACAATATTGTATACAGCACCAACAGAACCATTCACAGTTGCCTGTCTATACAATATTACATGCAGCACTGATGGAACCATTCATGCAGTTCCCTGTCTACACAATATTATATACATATTGACAGAACCATTGACACCTAAACCACACATTACCAACCTCTAATTATACAGACCGTACCCGGTACAGGAACAGGAGGATCCTACAATTCACTCCGTACAGAATCAAGCTGAGCAATTCTAGAATCAACAGATCAGATCTAAGCTCTGCATTCCAGCATGTCCAGCTGTGAATGGTGGGAGACAATTAAACAACTCACTGGAGGAGGAGGCTCCACAAATAACCCCATCCTCAATGATAGAGGAGCCCAGCATATTAATGCAAAAGATAAAGCTGAAATATTTGCAACAATTGTCAGCCAGAATTACGAAGTGAATGAATCATCTCAGCCTCCTCCTGAGGTTCCCAACGTCACAGTTGTATTCTTCAATCAGTTCGATTTGTTCCATGTGATAACAAAAGACAGCTGAAGGTACTAGATACAGCAGAGCACATTGACCCTAACAATATTCCAGCAATGCTAATAAAAGCTTGTACTCCAGAACTTGCTGCGCTCCTAGCCAAGCTGTTCCAGTCCAATTACAGCAGTGGCATCTACCCCATTAACATGGAAAATTGCCCAGATATGTCCTGTTCAAAAGAAACAGGACAAATACCAACTTGGCCAATTACTGCCCTGTCAATCTATTCTCGCTCTTCAGTAAACTGATGGAAGGGATCATTGACAGGGCTTTCGAGCAGCACCAGCTCAGCAACAACCTGCTCAGTGCTGGGTCACTCAGCTTCTGATCTCATCACAGCCTTAGTTCAAACGTGAACAAAAGAGCTGAATTCCAGAGGAGAAAGTGAAAATGACTGTCCACGTTTGACTGAGTATCACATCAATGGGCACCAGCAGAACTGGAATAAATAAGCATCAAATAAACTCTCTGCTGTTTGGAGTCATAGCTGGCACAAAGGAAGATGGTTGTGATGATTGGAGGTCAGTCCCCTCAGCTCCAGGACATTCCTGGAGGAGTTTCTCAGGTTAATATCCTAGGCCCAACCATCTTCAGCTGCTTCATCAATGACCTTCCTTCCATCATAAGGTCAGAAATGGGATGTTCAGTATTACTTGTAGTCCTTGTCCACACACAACCAGACCTAAACTAGCCAGGCTTGGTCTGACAAATGGCAAATAATATTCATGCAGAAACAACCATCTCCAACAGGAGAGGATCTAACTATCTCCCCTGATATTAAACGGCATTACTATTGCTGCAATTCCCACTAACAACAACATCCTGGGGATTACCATTGATCAGAAACTGAACTGGACTAGCCATATAAATACTGAGGCTATCAAAGCAGGTCAATGATGTTCTTCTCTTTTATTCCACAGGTGCTTCAGTCTGCCTTGTTGTCCACGTACTGATGGGTCATGCAAGGGCTGCTCCTGGATTTTTTGAGAGTAGCCTAGTGCTTCACGTCATTAGTGTACGCTTAAACTGGACCAATTGATGGGCAACATGACAGCTCAGTGACTATCACTGTTTGCTGTGCAGATACATGGATTTGGGCCGGTATCTGTGGGAGTTTCGCGCATTCTCCCCGTGGTTGTGTGGGTTTTTTTCACGTATTCTGGTTTCCTCCCACATCCCAAAGATGTACTCTAAAGCTGATTGGGTGAAACAAATTGTTCCTAAATTGTCTCCCCAATCTGGTTTCCAATGTGGATTTCCATAAACATAGACAAAAGTTATGAGTGGAAGAGGGAACTCACACTGTTAAAATGGCGGTGCGGGCTCGTTTGGCTGAAGGGCCTGTTTCCCGTGCTGTGTTGTTCTTTGTTCAAAGTAATCCTGCAGCAATTAGTTCACTTCCTGGCTCCCCAAAGCCTATCCACTTTCTACAAGCACCAGAGATGTGATGAAACACTCCCCACTTGCATGGATGGATACAGCTCCAACATTCAAAAAGCTTGACACCATCCAGGACAAAGCGGCTGCTTGATTGGTACTCCACCTACAAATATCCACTCCCCCCACTACTGACAAACATCTACAACGTGCACTGCAGAAACTCCCAAGGAGTTTAGGCAGCATCTTCCAAACCCATGATTGCTACTATCTAGAAGGACAAGAGCAGTAGATACTTGGGAACATCACCACCTGGATGTTTCCCTCCAAGTCATTCACCATTCTGACTTGGAAATATATCGCTGTTCCTTCACTGTCAGGTGTTTAAGAGCTGGAATTTATCAAACTGCTCTAAGAAGCCGACAGTACTTTCCATTTTGAGGTTTATCGCTAGCCTTTTCCACAAAGCATTTATCCATTAGCAACGTGGTGAAGGGTTCACTTTCAGCCCCACCCACATTTCAAACAGTACTCACTTGCCTCAAAGGTACTGTATTTCCTGAGAAGTTAGAAAGGATGTACAGCTTCCCAAATTAAACACACCCACCCTCTCCCTCCATACCAGCAACAGCTGCTGTCTCACTGAATCAGGAATTACATCTGCTGCTTAATATGCAGCTTTCAGTCTGAATGCAAAGCTCTGATCAGCCCTCACTTCCTTTCAATGAACAGAGTTTAGGCTGAGAAGTGATACTTGTCAGTTGCTACTTCTTGAACAACGCTGTTCCTGGTGAACGTTTGTAGATGGGGTGCCAATCAAGTGGCTGCTTTATCCTGGATGCTGTTAAGCTTCTTGAGTGTTGGAGTTGCACCCATCCAGGCAAGTGGAGAGTATTCCATCACACTCCTGACTTGTACTGTTGAATGTGAAAACTGTTCTGGGGCAGTTTACACTGAGATCTGGCTGATCAGTCAGTTTCCTCTCCATTCCGCACAAAGTAAAGGCTGATCTGGTGTCAAGTTGACAATCCGGATGCAGCTCATGAGCAATCCTCAGTATTGTCACATTTGTGACTTTAATCTCGCATCGTGAAGTACATTGGAAGTTTAATCTTTGGCAAAGCAGTAAGGCAATAAAGAAGAGTGAGTGTTTACTGCACTGACTGCTGAACAGTAGTGAATGCTCAGTAACATCATACATCTGAAATATAACCACAGCATGGATTTATTGTAGAGCAGCAAGTCCATTCAAGTAGATTCCAAAATGGACCCCCTCTATTCCTTGCAGCAATCCTAGGGTTGGTTACAGTGGAAGGCTGGGGTCCAATTCCTCAGTCAGTTAAAGGTTTACTGGAGTAAGTGCAGGACGGTAGCCCCCGACCCCTTCTCTGGCCATTGAATGGCCAGTGCAACTTGTTACAACGTGACCAGACAACACTGATGCCCACACAACTCAGAAACATCCACAGGAGCTGCTAAACAATCAGAAACACTGCCCCTAAAGTAGGATCTGAACATCACCAATCGACATGTCCAAGGCCCGACATCCTCCTAGTGTGTAGATGCACACCAGTGTTTGTGTCAGTACTACAGATATTCCTGCAGTGGACCATATAGGCTACTGTACTGATGGGATTACAACCTATCTGGTGCTTGAGGCTATTTATTCAGTGAATAACCAGATATTTAAATGGATCTACTACTCAATACCATCTCTTATAAAGCTGTAAAGTTGGCTGATTCCAATACTGACTGCATTTTCAGTATCCTTGAGCTTCAGTTTTCATTAACTACAAATAATTCCATCACCCTTTTATGATTCACGACATTGGTTAACAACTGGATTTCAATGTATGCAAATGTGAGGTTATGCACTTGGACAAAGCATTATAAAGACTAATTTCTAAACAATGAAAAGCTAGTAGCAATGGAGAATGGCATAGGCAGGAAATAAATTCAAACTGTTCCTGAGCCTTAACCTAGAGTATGAGAGTCATGAGTACGTGTAAATACTTGCAAAAGGCTTCCTAAGATTATTAGTAATTTAACTGTTTTCATTGTTACATGATACCATTAGTGGATGATGGATGAACAACTCTGGAGGACAAATGGAGCATGAAGGGGGAAGGAGACTAGAATTGGCATGTAAGGGGCATGGGGTGTGGTGGAGTTGGGGGGGGTGGAATGATAGCTGGAGGCTCTAACAACTTTAAAAATAATTGGGACAAAGTCCTAGGGAATAGATAGACAGGGAACAAGGATTGTATTCTCTGGAATTTAATAAGTAACACACTGATTTGATCCAGGCTTGTAAGATGTTAAGGGAAACGGATTAGAGAGAAACTATTTCTCATGACTCGGCAACTTCAGACTGGAGAACATAGGTTACTAAATTTGAATTATACCTTTTGTGGGTAAAATTTGGAACGATTAATACACAAAAAGATTGAAAAAGGTTAGAACGCTTGTCTGTAAATGGTAATTGCTGCTTAATCAATTGATAATAATAGATCTGATTTCTAATAGAGTGGAATAGAGGTTGAGCTGATGAAGTTAAATCACACATCAATCATGACCTCATCAAATGAGGGGCTGAATGGTCTCCTCCTGTTCCCATGATCCACTTATCAACTGGGTTAGGACAAGGACTAAGACCTCTACGGAGTCACACCATTGGCTGAAGGAGGAAGCAGACTTAGTTTGCTAATCTCTCCTTTACTTCTGCACATTCTTTTCAAATTCATTCAGAGATATACACACTTTCCTTCCTGGTTATTTATTGAATGGTTCAGGACACAAGAAGGCTGTTGTGTTGTGATATTGGCACTGGATGAGTAATCTAGAGATCCAGGATAATGCTCTGAGAACCCAGGTTCAAATCCCATCAAGGCAGACAGTAAAATTTGAATTCAATAAAAATGTTGAACTAAAATTCTAATGTTGACCACGAATCCATTGTCGTAAAGACCCATGTGGTTCATTAATGTTGTTTTGGGAAGGAAATCTGCCATCCTTACCTGGTCTGGCATACAGGTGACTCCAGATCCACAGCAATGTGACTGACTCTTAAATGCCCTCAAAGGTGGGCAATAAATGCTGGTCTACATCCCTTGAACAAATTAAAAGAACATACAGGACAGGACTATAGTATCTCCTCCTCCTTGTACACTATGCTACATCTAAGTCCCACACACAGTTAAAGCATTAAAGATTCTCAAATGCTCTATCTCCCCCTCAAATACCAGCAGTAACCCTTCACCAGTTGTCCATTTACTCTACCCACACTTTCAAGACAAAGGAGCTGCTATCAGGGTGCAGACATATTTAAAGGTCACATGACAGTGCGCTGCCCCCACGATGAAGGACTGTACCCACTGCAAGGGAAGGGCACAGGACAACATCAGGCTCATTACTGATGCCTGGTCTACTTGGTAGTCTCCAACTCAGCCTTGAGCTCAGCAGTGGGCACACAGCCAAGGTACAGCTGGTACATGTGGCCCGTGAACCCCAGCACCAGTCACCAGCAAACAACACAAGAAATCATTTCACAACAAAGGAAAACAATCAGCGGCTTGAACACGGAGGCTGTGGTACTGAGCGGAGCGGACTCCAAGAAACAATTAGAGAAATTATAGTACAGAAAGCCACCATTCAGCCCATCATTACTTGCCCCACTATCATGCGTAGCCAGCCCGTCTCTGTCGTGGTGCACTGCACCCTTTAATGTTATTCTTCAAGGTTTTCTCTGAAACCTTCTTAAATGAAGTCATTTTTAATGAGTGATATTTACTCTTGAGAATCTCATTGTGCTAAGATATTTCCCTAATCTTAAACGTGCTAAGATATTTCCCTAATCTTAAACATCCAATAAGATTAAAATGCAGGGAAGATGTCTCTTACTCCTTTACCTATCCGAACTTTTCCTAGTTTTAGACATTTTTATCAGACATTCCTTTATCTTTCTGTTCCAGTCAATATAGTGAGACCAATAACTCTAGAAACCAAAACTCTAGTGACCAAAGAGGTGGATGGGGGTAAGGCGGTTGATGTAGTATATATGGACTTTAGTAAGGCGTTTGATAAGGTGGCCCATGGAAGACTTCTACAGAAAATGCAGATGTGTGGAATAGAGGGTGATTTAGCTAATTGGATTAGGAATTGGCTGGCAGATAGAAGACAGAGGGTGGTGGTTGATGGGAGATATTCATCGTGGAGTTCGGTGACAAGTGGTGTGCCTCAGGGGTCTGTTTTGGGGCCCCTGCTGTTTGTAATTTTTATAAATGATCTGGATGAGGGTATTGAAGGATGGATTAGTAAATTTGCAGATGACACTAAAGTCGGTGGAGTGGTAGATAGTGAAGAGGGGTGTTATAGTTTACAGAGTGACTTGGACAAGTTGCAGAGCTGGGCCGAGAGGTGGCAAATGGAGTTTAATGTGGAAAAGTGTGAGGTAATGCACTTTGGCAGGAACAATAAATGTGTAGAGTATAGGGCTAATGGTAGGGCTCTTAATAGTGTTGAGGAACAGAAGGATCTTGGTGTATGTGTCAATAGATCCCTGAAAGTAGGCAGTCAAGTGGATAAAGTTGTTAAGAAGGCATATGGAGTCTTAGCTTTTATTGGTAGGGGGATTGAATTTAGGAGCCGCAGCATCATGTTGCAACTGTACAAAACTCTAGTGCGGCCGCACTTGGAGTATTGTGTGCAGTTCTGGTCCCCACATTATAAGAAAGATGTGGAGGCATTGGAGAGGGTACAGAGGAGGTTTACCAGGATGTTGCCTGGTATGGAGGGCAGGTCCTATGAAGAGAGGTTGAAGGATTTGAGGTTGTTTTCGTTAGAAAGGAGGCGGCTAAGAGGGGATCTTATTGAAGCATATAAGATGATTAGAGGTTTAGATAGGGTGGACAGTGATAGCCTTTTTCCTAGGATGGAGAAAGCTAGCACGAGGGGACACAGCTTTAAATTAAGGGGTATGAGTTATAGGACGGATATCAGAGGTAGGTTCTTTACTCAAAGAGTGATTAGGGAGTGGAATGCCCTGCCTGCAGCTGTTGTAGATGCGCCAAGTTTGGTGGCGTTTAAGAGGTTAATTGATAAGTATATGGAAGAGAAGGGAATGGTTTAGTTTGGAGGGGCATTGCTTTTTATTTTGGTCGGCACAACATCGAAGGCCGAAGGGCCTGTTCTGTGCTGTAATGTTCTATGTTCTATGTTCTAAACACATTTCTCTCGAAAAGAAAAACTATAGAAGTGATCCCTATACATATCATTCCTATACAAAGAACAGAAGAGTTTGATTTTATTATTTTAGCATCAGGATGTTTGTGTCACTGGCAAAGCCAACATTTATTGCCCATCCTTTGTTAGATTTCAGGTGGCTGGCTGCCTTCTTAAACTGCTGCAGCCCCTGACATCTAGATACACCCACGGTTAGGGAGGGAGTTTGAGGATTTTGACCTAGCAACAGTGAAGGAATGGCAATATATTTCCAAGTCAGAATGGTGAGTAGTTTGGAGGGGAACCTCTAGGTGTTCCCAGGTATTTGCTGCTTTTGTCCTTCTAGATGGTAGCTGCTGTAGGTTTGCTGCCCAAGCAATCTTGATGAGTTTCTGCTGTGCATCTTGTAGATGGTGCACACGCCTGCCATTGTTTGTCAGTGGTGGAGGAAGTGAATGTTTGTGGAAGGGGTTCCAATTAAGTGGCTGCTTTGTCTTGGATGGTGTCAAGCTTCTCCAGTGTTGTCGGAGCTGCAGCCATCCAGGCAACTGGGGAGTATTCCATCACACTCTTGATGTGTCCCTTGTTGAAGGAGCGATCTTAACACAAACCCCTAGGATGTGCTACATTTTGATTAAATGAGTAAAATTGTTTAGCTTCACACCACCAGCTTTTCAACAAAATGTTTTGGTGGCACTTTATTCACAGTGCAATCCTCTTTGTTTGTCATGAAGGTGTTGATGCTGACCTAACAGATGATAGACACAAAACATTAATTAAGGTAGTGGTAGCAGTTACAATGAGAGTCATATCACTGAGGTAATCAGAATGTAATGATCTGTGAACCATAAACTGAAATCCACAAAGGGCCGACAAGCAGGTTATGACCATCATGCTTTAAATAGCTGAGAACACGGCAAGTCCTTAGTCAGCTGAACAGAAACCTGAGTTTCCTCTGGGTTCTCTGCTCCTAGTGTCCAAATGATGCTAAATTCACCCTCAGCATACACAAACAGGCTCAGGACTGTGGCGACTAGGGGATTTTCACAGTGACTTCATTGCAGTGTAAGTGTAAGCCCACTTGTGACATGAATAAATAATCCATAAATTGTGAATGTGGTGTGGGGCTGATGATCATATCGGGTGCATCAGACACTTGACCATTGTCTCATGGCCCAGGAACATCGTCAAGATTGGCAGACCTTTGTTGATAGTCCTTTCAAACAAAAAGCTTTCTAAGCACTAGCAGGTCGCTCTACTGGTGTGAGGCCTACTATAGTTAACCAGGTCACCGCATTCCTCTTCTTCTGAACATGGGGTATGAATTTTGGATAGAGTGAAGGAGTAGATCATTAAGATGAGAGCACTAGCAGAGTTTGTATGAGCCAAGCAACCTTCCTGACAAACTGTTCGATGTATGATTGTCTAGCAATCCTGTTTCCAGAGAATTGCCCTGGTTGGTGCCTCTGCTAATCCATCACTGGTTTATCTCAAGTGTTTTACACAAGGCTTTGTGTCAGCAGTTTTAAGCATTAACCCCATTAACACAGAATCCTTTATCATAGTTCCCTATCTTTCATTCTCCCTTGCTGCAAACTTCCCTATAGAATATGGAGATATATAGTAGATGAGAATTGCTGCCCCTCTTCACTCCCCACTCTGACTCTCCTACCCCACATTTTTTCTTTCATTAGTCTCTTGTTCATCAATGTGCTGCTCAGTTCCTTTGCCAGTACCTTTTTTTATTTAACACAATTCGACCCTTCAGCCTCTTTGTTTCTCCGCCAAGGCCTTCATATCAAAAATTTCCATTATTACATTCTTGTCCTTATTACATTCTAATGTCTCCCACTATGCTGGGAGTTAGGATTCATCTTGCTGCTGTCTCAGCTGACAAAGCTCCAACCTGGGACAATGACTGTCCTCCCCAAAAACCCCTGACAGCCACACCATCAGCTTGACAGGTTCGGAGAGAAATTGGCAAAATTCTGTCTGCTCGGCAGGTTAGACTCCTTGAGATAGGCCCGAGAGCTCTTGACCACAACAAAATCCCCTCCCTCCCTCCTCCACTCCCCATCAGACTGGGAATGAGAATGTGTCCGTACTAAAGCACACTGAAGCAGCAGCTGCATTGTGGATGCTTTCTTTGGCCTTGGTGGTTGCCATTAGCAACACAAACAAAACAGTTAAACAGTGTGTGATCCTAGACGCATACAAACACACATATACTTTTCATTTCTCAACAGTATTTACTGTTCAGAAAGGCACAGATGTTAGGGAACTTGGGGAAATAAATTGTGCTGTCGTGAGGAGTGTATATATAACAGAAAATAAGTTCTGGAACTCTTAAAGTGCATCAAGGTAGATAAATCCACGGCACCTGAAGAAGTGTATCCAGGACATTGGGGGAGGCTACAGATGAAACTATGGGTCTCCTAGCAGAAGTATTGGAATCATCTACAGCCACAGATGAAGTGCCTGAACATTGGAGGATAGCAAATGTTATGTCTATGTTTACGTAGGGCTCAAGGAAAAGCCTGGAACTACAGGCCAGTGAGTCTAACGTCTGTAGTGCACAAACTGTTAGAAGATATTCTGAGAGACAGGATCTACAGGCATTTGGAGAGGCAAGGACTGATATGAGACAGCAGCTTGGCTTTGTGAGTGAAAAATCATATCAGACAAAGTTGATTAAGTTTTTTGAAGGGGTAACGAAGAAGGCAGTGCCACTGATGTTGCCTACATGGACTTTAGCAAGATCTTTGACAAGATATGCATGGTAGATTATTGCATAAGATTAAATTTTACGGGATCTAGACTAAACTAGCCAACTGGATATAAAATTGGCTTGACAACAGAAGAGAGAGTGTTTGTAGAGGGTTTTTTTCCAAATTGGAGGCCTATGACCAGTGGTATGCTTCAGGGATCCTGAATCCACATAAGAATGAGTGGGAAATTAATGATTTGGATGAGAATTTAGGAGGCATGATTAGTAAGTTTGCAGATGACATCAAGATTGGTGGCACACTGGACAATGAAGAAGGTTTCTTCAGATTGCAACAGGATCTTGATTAATTGGATCAGTGGGCTGATGAATGGCAGATGGAGTTTAATTTAGATAAACGTGAGGTGATGCATTTTGTAGCTTGAATAGGTCCTGCCCTGATTCAGTTAATGGTACAGCACTGGGGAGAATTTTAGAACAAAGATATCTAAGAGGATAGATTTATAGCTCCTTGAAAGTGGAGTCACAGGGTGGGCACAGTGGTAAAGAAGGCATTCAGCATGTTTGGTTTCAATGGTCGGAACACTGAATACAGGAGTTGGAACATCTTGTTGAAGTTGTACAAGACATTGGTAAGGCTACACTTGGAATACTGTATGCAATTCTGGTCACCTTATTATAGAAAGGAAAGGATTATAAGAAAAAACTTACTGGGATGCTACCGGGACTTGATGGTTTGAGTTATAAGGAGTGACTGAATAGACTGGGATATTTTTCCCTGGAGGTTAGGAGGCTTAGGGATGATCTTATAGAGGTCTATAAAATAGGGGCATAGATCAGCTAGGTAGTCAGTATCTTTTCATAAAGGCAGGGGAATCTAAAACTAGAGGGCATAAGTTTAAGGTGAGGGGAAAAGATACAAAAGTGTCCAGAATGGCAATTTTTTTCATTCAGAGGGCGGTGAGTGTCTGGAATGAGCTGCCAGAGATAGTAGTAGAGGTGGGTATAATTTTGTCTTTTAAAAAGCATTTAGATAGTTACATAGGTAAGATGGGTATAGAGACATGGGCCAAATGCAGACGATTGGGACTAGCTTAGTGGTAAAAACTGTGTAGCACGGACCAGTTGAGCCAAAGGGCCTGTTTGCATGCTGTAAATCTCTATGACACAGATAGACAGACTGATACACAGACAGACAGACAGACAGACAGACACACACACACGCATATATTTGGTCAAGTGGACATGAAGTTGGTCAAACAGCTCCACTGCTGACACTGGGCACTTGGATAGGCCAGGAAATTCAGCCTTTGCCCAACACACCATGATAAACGTTTGGAGAAATTTATCTCAGGAATGACTGGGCTAAAAATGTTTTCCAGAAACCACATGTCATTGTTTCAACAGAGCCCAGCTGAGGAGCAAATCAAACAGTCCTCAGGCCGTGTCTCGACATTACATCACTTCAGTTATCACAGGCAATGCACACACTGCAAAACTATACTGTGTGATTACAGAGTGGGCAGAGCAGGGATCAGCCAGCTCCAGCAAGGAAACTGCTCACAAACTCTCTGAATGTAGAAGGGAAAATTAGTTGGGAATAGGATCCTGGTTTCCATGTCCAGCTGCAGCTAGGAAGTGGGCACTGTATGGGGAATGAGCGGGAATGTAATCAGTTGGTCACATGAAATGCTTTGTCACAGTCTCCAGCCCTACTCTCCATACTTGCAAATGACAATGATCTAGACTGATTGCTCTATGCAGACAACATCACTTTAGATATCTTTGCTGAGAAGCAGGGGGAAGATCAAAAGCCATTCCAAGCATTCCTCTCCTCTATGAGGAACAGTAGGAGGGCCAGATAGAGGACAGTGATTGTCAGTGTGGGTGTGCCTCATTCCTCGTCCATAGCATCAAACACAAAGTCTCTCATAGTCTGTGTCGCATGGACTGGTCAACCATGTAGAGTCCACTGCCCCCTCAAACCCCAACCTCGACAGGAGCTGATTCTGCACTTTGTAGTGTGCTGTGTGTTCTGAATGGTACAAACCAGCCAAACACATCTTATCCAGTCAGAACAATTACAATGATCTGCTGAATGGGACAGTGCAGTGGGATAGAGTGCTTGAGAAGATTTATAATATGCAGCATTTACTGCACCCTCTCTTCATTAATTTAGTCGTTTCACAGAGTCACTCAGCAGAACCTGGATATAGAATTGTAACTTGAATGATTCAAGCTGAATTATAACAGTTTGTTTGTCCGCATGTCAAATGGCTGTAGCATTCCCATCCCCTCCCGACACATGATTATGTAGTTTTGTATTAGCCGACTGCAGAAACGCTGGATCCAATTTTAACCCATTAGGTCTTTCTATTTTGGTTCTCCCCAGTCAGACAAGAAGGTGGTGTTTGTGTCTGACATCAATTGCAAGACGCACACTGACTGTGACCTTACAACCTGGATGTGATCTCAGCTCAGCAATGTAACTTTATCACGTTTTCACTTAGACTTGTGTTTCATATTACTCTTTGATTGGTCAGTGGTAGTCACGTGGCCAGGAACAAATCAAATTCAACAAAAATTTCACAATAAAACTCTGCACTTTCACACAAAACAAAACTTTTGGAAAGGAAAAATAACTTTCCCTCCAGTTGTTGTGCTTTTAATGCTGATTGCCCACATATCAAGAGCCTCATCCACTGAGGTCAACACCATTTTATTGGATATTGCTCACGAGCAACACCAAAGGAGAGCAACAAGTATTTCAAGAACTTCAAGGGACAGAATCTAACTCTGAAAACCTCACCGTAAATTTGATGAATCAAATAACGTGTCACCTAGTTTCACATCACCAATTAATAGTATCTAAAGATGGGCTTCCAAGTAAAAGTGGAGCATAACAAAACAACTTAAAACACTCAATCCAACTGCACAACTACGTTGGGTGCAAAGTTCCCTCTAACTGTTCCATCAAACTCTCCCACAGGTATAGCGTGGTATTAAATACAGAGGAAAGCCCCCTCTACATATATACACCATGCCACTCCATGTGGTACAGTGGTTAACACTGCTGCCTCACAGATCCAGGTACCTGGATTTAATTCCCAGCTTGGGTCACTGTTTGTATGGGGTTTACATGTTCTCCCCCTGTCTGCATGTTTCCTGTGGAAGCTCTCGTTTCTTCCCACAGTCCGAAGATGTGCAGGTTAGGTGTTTTGGCCATGCTAAATTGCCTCGCTGTAGGTTAGAGTGTTAGTGGGACAAATATGTGGGGTTACAGGGATAGGGCTTATGTGGGATTGTTGTTAGCGCAGGCCTGATGGGCCAAATGACCTCTGGCACTGTCGGGATTCTATGACAGGTACAGCACACAGTTAGATACAGAATAAAGCTCCCTTTACACTTTCTCATCAAACATCCCCAGAACAGGTATAGCACGGTGTTAGATACAGAATAAATTTAGACTGAGAAAAGGCAGCTTCAAGGTTGGACCATCAGTACACTCATCAGCTGGGGTTCATTGCTCTAGCAGATATTAGTTTATCATTTTTAGTATAAAATGACATGAGTAGATACTTTAATTCTGTTTGAGGCACAGTGTATAAAATAGGCCCATGTACAGTCCCATTGTTTCCAGCTTCCCACTTGTTACTGTATCACGCACTAAACAAATACATTGAGCTGAGGTACAGTGCTTGCTGCAAGTACACAGAAAACCCGGCACACAGGCACAAACATCTCTTCAGAAATAAACTATTCCATCAGTTTGTTTACATGTAACTCTGACCCAAAGACCCAGAATAACTGCACTAACAGCTGCTGTCCCAAAATAGTCAATAATGAGAAATGGACAAGAGACACTGGCAGGATCCCGCACACCCAAGCACTGGCAGGATCCCGCACTCCCCAGGCACTGGCAGGATCCTGTACTCCCACGCACTGGCAGGATCCCGCACTCCCCACACACCGGCAGGATGCCGCACACCCAGGCACTGGCAGGATCCCGTACCCCTACGCACTGGCAGGATGCCGCATTCCCTACGCACTGGCAGGATCCCGCACACCCCACGCACTGGCAGGATCCCGCACTCCCCACGCACTGGCAGGATCCCGCATTCCCCACGCACTGGCAGGATCCCGCACACCCAACGCACTGGCAGGATCCTGTACTCCCACGCACTGGCAGGATCCCGCACTCCCCACACACCGGCAGGATGCTGCACACCCAGGCACTGGCAGGATCCCGTACCCCTACGCACTGGCAGGATCCCGCATTCCCCACGCACTGGCAGGATCCCGCACACCCAACGCACTGGCAGGATGCCGTACTCCCCAAGCACTGGCAGGATCCCGCACACCCAGGCACTGGCAGGATGCCGCACACCCCACGCACTGCCAGGATCCCGCACCCCCAATGCACTGGCAGGATGCCGCACTCCCCAGGCACTGCCAGGATCCCGCACCCCCAATGCACTGGCAGGATGCCGCACTCCCCAGGCACTGGCAGGATCTTGTACTCCCCAAGCACTGGCAGGATCCCGCACACCCAAGCACTGGCAGGATCCCATACATCTAGGCACTGGCAGGATCCTGCACCCAGTTACAAGTGATCTGACGGACTTTTCGCTATGTTTATAAAGCGGGATCCCAACACAAATGGCTGCGCTTTCTCTAAACTGTGGGTGTGACCGTGAAAACTTGGTTCCCAGAGCCGCTGACACTCGCCCTCGCCAGTCTCTTACCCCGGGATCACAGCCAATAGTCCCGGCTGCAGTCCTGCCCCTCTTACCCGGTGCTCTGCTCTCGGCTCTGCTCGCTCTCACCCGCTCCGGGACTGCTCTGAAACTGACTCGGGGAAAACTGGGTGAAATGACAAAGAAAAAGCAAACCCGCCCTCAGTGAATCAAACTCCTCCCCAGAGTAAGGAACAAGGCATTGCTCGGTGTAGAGCCGACCCCCGAGACACCTAGTGGACACATACACAGAGAGAGAGAGAGAAAGGAGCTAGTATTGTAAATTAACAAACTCCAGGCTGCAATTAAATCCCATTCATTAATAAATCCGCAATTACAAAAATACTCTCAGTGAGTATTTTTTACAACAGTTAGCAGAAAAACCCTTCACTGATGCCCCTTAAAAGAAAACATGCCGTCCTTAGCTGCTCTGTTCTACATGTAACTCCAGGCCCACATCCATGTGGCTCAGACTGAAGTGGTCTCACAAGCCACTCAGTTATTTGTAGATTTTCTGAAAAGTTAATAAGGAATCAAACTAGTCAGAGCACCCAGCATCCATCTAGGCACCAGAAGCAGTAACAATTAATGCAGCCATGACTACCCTGCAAAGTCCTCCTATTAACATCATCCAAAATTGGGAAAGCTGTCTCGCAGACTAGCCAAATAATCGGCTAATATAGTGCTACTCACAGAATCGTATCTTATAGATAATATCCCAGGTACCACTATTCCTGGGTGTGTCCTAAGAACATAAGAACTCGGAGCAGGAGTCGGCCATCTGGCCCTCGGGCCTGCTCTGCCATTCAATAACAGCATGGCTGGTCTTTTTGTGAACTCAGCTCCGCTTACCCACCCGCTCACTATAATCCTTAATTCCTTTACTGTTCAAAAACTTATCTATCCTTGTCTTAAAAACATTCATTGAGGTAGCCTCAACTGCTTCACTGGGTGAGGAATTCCACAGATTCACAATCCTTTATGTGAAGAAGTTCCTCCTCAACTCAGTCCTAAATTTGCTCCCTCTTATTTTGAGGCTATGCTCCCTAGTTCTAGTTTCACCTGCCAGTGGAAACAATTTCCCTCCTTCTATCTTACCTACTTCAATAAGATCTCCCCTCATTCTTCTGAATTCCAATGAGTATAGTCGACTCAGCCTCTCCTCATAAGCCAATCCTCTCAACTCCAGAATCAACCTAGTGAATCTCCTCTTACCCCTTCCAGTGCCAGTATATGCTTTCTCAAGTAAGGAGACCAAAACTGTACACACGACACCAGGTGTGACCTCACCAGCACCTTACACAGTTGCAACATAACCTTGCTGTTTTTAAACTCCAACCCTCTGGCAATGAAGGACAAAATTGCATTTGCCTTCTTAATTACCTGCTGCACCTGCAAATCAGCTTCTCCAGATTCCTGCACAAAGACACCCAGGTCCTCTGCACAGCAATACGCTGCAATTTTTTACCATTTAAATAATAGTCCATTTTGCTGCTATTTCTACCAAAATGGATGACCTCATATTTAACAACATTGTACTCCAGCTGCCAGATCCTCGCCCACTCACTTAGACTATCAATATCCCTTTGCAGACTTTCAGTGTCCTCTGCACACTTTACTCTGCCACCCATCTTAGGGTCATCTGTGAATTTTGACATACTATACTTGGTCTCCAACTCCGAATCATCAATGCAAATCATAAACGATTATCATCCTAACACTGATCCCTGAGGCACACCACTAGTCATTGATCGCCAACCAGAAAAACACCTATTTACCCCTACCCCTTTTTGTTAGTTAACCCATCCTCTATCCTATAACGCTATGCACCTTTATCTTATATGGTAGTCTTTGTCCTAACCCATTAGAAATGATGGCACAGTGATGTACAGTTGGGAGACAGGAAGTCCCGCATTTATACAGCACTATTCACAGATCTCAAACATTTCAAAGCATTTTACAGCTGCTTTTGGAAGTAAAGTCACTGTTACATGAAACACAGCAGCTAATTTGAATACAGCAAGCTCCCACAAGCAGCAATCTGGTTATGTTTCTGGGAATGTTGATTGAGGGATATAGGGTACGACTCAGGAAGGTACTGACATGCTCTTCTTTGAGGGCACAGAATGTCCATCACCAAGAGTGGGTTCAGTAGTATGGTTACTAACTCAGTCGGCTGGCTTCTGAAGGCCATATCTGCCAGAATGGGTCTTTGGCAAGTGGTGATGTGTAATAATAACCTAAACTTTGGTGTACAGGGAACAATTTCAAAGATGATACAAACCTTGGTAGCATTATGAACTGCGAAAATGACATTGTGCTATCATTTCTAATGGGACAGGACATGTCCAGAATGATGGTGTCTGGGACATTATCTGTAAGGTATGATTCTGTGAGTATGATTACGTCAGTCCATTACTTCAAAAGGACATAGACAAATGGAGTGGACAGATAGGTGGCAGATGAAATTCAACATGGAGAAATGCGAAGTGATCCAATTTGGTAGGAAGAGCTTGAAAAGATGTTATAAAATAAGAAGTACAACATCAAAGGGGATGCACAAGCAGAGATACATATGTATAAATCATTGAAGGTGTAGGTGGAGGCACAGTTCATAAAGCAGAGAGTACAAGAGTAAGAAGGTTGTGCTGAATTTATATAAGTCATTAGTTTGGCCTCTGCTGGTGTATCTTGTACAGCTCTGGGCATCGGAACAATGTGAAGCGACCGGAGGGAATGTAGAATAGATTCATTCGAGTGGTTCCAGGAATGAGGAACTTCAGTTGGGAGGATAAATTGGAGAGATTGGGACAGTTTTTCTTGGAGAGAAGAAGGCTGAGAGAAGACTTGACAGAAATATTCAAAATCATAAGCAGTCTGGACAGAGTAGATTTGGAGAAACTGCTCCCTCTCACAAAAGGATGAGAGGGCACAGATTTAAAACAATGAGTAAAAGTGATATGAGAAGAATCTTTTTCATGCAGTGAGTGTTTAGTGTCTGGAATTCATTGCTTGAGAGTGTGATGGAGGCAGGTTTAATTGAAGCATTCAAGAGAGAATGAGGCAAGTGTTTGCAAAGGAATAACTTGCGCGGATACCAGGAGAAGGCAGGGAAATAGAAGTAAGTAAATTATTTATTTAATAAGCCAGTGCAGACATAGAAACATAGAAGATAGGAGTAGGTGGAGGCCATTCAGCCCTTCAAGCCTGCTCTGCCATTCATCATGATCATGGCTGATCACCCAACTCAATAGTCTAATCCTGCTTTCTCCACATAACCTTCGAGACAAGATGGACTATATGCTCTCCTTCTGCAGCCTAACAAAATCTATGATTTTGAGAGCACTAACAACTTGCAGATGTGTTTGTATCTAATCTATATTCAATAATGAAACCTTTGTATTATCAGTGAATGGAAACAGCTTTTCTTTGTCTTCCTTATGTAAGTGGCACTTCAAACAGTGCAGCAGTCCTTCAGTAGTGCTCCAGCATATCAGCCTTGATTTTTGTACTCAATCTTTGTGGAGAGGGTCTTGTACCCCGAATCTTGCAACTCAGAGTACCAACAGCTAACATAAATTTAAAAAATGACAAAGCAAGAGAGAAAAATAAGAAACAGGGAGGAAAAAATGAAGAAATAATGAGGAAGAAAGTGAGGGACAGAGAGAAAAATGAGTCAGAAAATGAACATGAGAGAATGTTGAGAAAAGGACAGAGACAAAGAGTGAGAACAAGGGAGAGAAACAAGAGAAGGATAACTAAAAGAATGAAATGGAGAGAAAGAAAGAGGAAGAGAAGGAGAGACAGCAAAGAGTTCAAGAAAGAGAGGCAGGGAAAAAGGAAGATGTCATTCAGGGTACTGGAGTGAAAGTGTATCTCAGAGTAGGAACTGGCCTTTTTGTCAAACATGACCCTGAGGTGAACCAATTAGCGAAGAGGAAGCCTTGGGCCTTATGTCCCCAGTGAAGTGAATTTCTAAGGATGCTGTTTGCCTTATGGAATTCCCAGGAATAGGATTGGTCAGTAGCTCCTACATGTTACTAGACAATTTTACAAAGCTACCAAGCTAATGTGGTTTCCATAAAAGGAAAGGATTGACCGTGGTGGAACCCCAAACTGAGCATCCATGGGCAGGTTATGGCTGAGTTCACACCGCTGTTGATGACCCCTTCCATCACTTTGCTGATGATTGAGAGTAGACAGATAGGGCGGGAATTGGTTCGTGTTAGATTTGTCCTGTTTCTTGTGTACAGGACATACTTGGGCAATTTTCCACATTGCCGAGTAGATGCTAGTGTTGTGGTTGTTTGAAATAATATGCAACTGGGAGAAATTGTTGCTCTCAAGAGTTGCTTCTGGGAGAACAGGACCAGAAAAAACACTTCCTTTGTCCAGAGAGTGAGCTGGAAAACAGAAGAATATTTTGATGAAAATGTGTGGTTAGAGAATGCGTGTTCTATGATTTAGCCAGGCTGGAATGCAAAGGCAATGGGAGGGGGATGCACACAGAATTATTAAAACATCAGCAAAAATGTAAACACAATTAATGAGAGGACCACTATGTCCAGGATAGTTATCATTCCTTCATTCTCACATTTCATTGGTTCCCTCAGAGAAACATACTGAGTTGGGGAAATAATTTAATACAATGCTAATACATTATCCAGCGAAACAAGATGGAAGAGAGCAACAGAGAGAGAGAGAGAGAGGAATTCTGGAAGCGAGGGACAGAATATGGAAGGGTGAGATCAGGGGAGAAAAAGAGGAAAGAAGAGGGGGTGAAAGTAGGATAGCAAAAACCTGGCAAGTAAGGGAAAAAGAGGGAGGCAGGGAGATGGAGAAAAGTAAGGAAGAGGGAAGAAGTGAAGATGGGAAAAAAAGAAAAGCTGTGAGTTTGGGAGTGAGGGAAGGAGGGAGATAAGTCCTGAGAGTATGGATGGGATTTTACAGCCTCATTTAAGGAGACTGGAAATTCCCACTCGAGGTCAACAGAGATTTCCATTATGGGGCCTTCGCCCGAGTTAATTCTGTGGCAGGCAAGGTGGTAGGTTTCCAGCCCAGGTGTCAGAGTAGCCCAGAAGGAGGTTGTTGGGGTCAAATGGGGAGAGGCTATGGAGGGATTCATCAATAAGGATTGGGACTGGAAATAATAGCAAGCATTAGCCTTTTTGCTATGTGAGTAGAACTTGTGAGGACAACATCCATCTGCTGGTTAATTAATGGCTGTTCTGAACAAGTCGGATCTCAGCAGAAGCTATTTCCGGGTGTGTAATATGAGCAATGTTGGACTTGTGGGTGGCACCGTGGCACATTGGTTAGCACTGCTGTCTCACAGAACCAGGGACCTGGGTTCGATTCCCGGCTTGGCTCATTGTCTATGTGGAGTTTGCACATTCTCCCCATAATTGCATGGGTTTCCTCTGGGTGCTCCAGTTTCCTCCCACAGTTTGAAAGATGCACTGGTTAGGTGCATTGGCTATGCTAAATTCTCCCTCAGTGTACCCAAACAGTGCCAGGGTGTGGCGACTTGGGGATTTTCACAGTAACTTCATTGCAGTGTTAATGTAAGCATACTTGTAACACTAATAAATAAACTTTAAATTTGATATGGTTTCAGCAGCCAGCCACACAGATGAGCAGCATCCTGGCCTGGAGGCAGAGGCTAGTGGAATCCAGTGGACACATTCAGAAATGGGAGACTATCATATCAGCAACCTGAGTACCTAGGGCCACACTTCATCAGTGGGGTCAATGGACCCAAAGACTTTGCCAATGGGCCCCTATAGGTCACCAATAAGGGGACTGGCAGCCCAATAATCTCAACAGTGCCACTGAGAGTAGTGTCTGCTGCTGGGCTGGAGGAAGACCACCTTCACAACCCAGTAAGTGGGGTGTGCCAGGCCCCGGGCAGCAGGTGATTGGTCAGGACAGATGGGTGTGTCCCTGCTGGGTCTCAAAATTTGGAGACTATCAGGGGTCCACCAAAGACAGAAGGTGAAATCAAATTGTTTAATATATTCGAATAGACTCCAATAAAAGGCAGGCCACTGGTGGACAGAAAACTGATTGTACATACAGCAGAAGACAAATCCACACCTGCCTCCCACAAAACTTTCAATTGGAGCCTTCAAAGTCTGAGATTTATATTTATATTTGGTCAGGTATCAGAGAATATGGAATTAAAGCAGATAAATGAAGTTATAATGTGGATCAATAATATAACTAAATGGGGGTTCAGGTTTGAGGGGCTAAATGGCCTCCTTCAAATGGCCTTGTGACAAAGATACAGCAGCTGGTCAGGAGACGCCCCCTTCCCTCCACCCAGTGAAAATTGTTGGTGACACAATCTGAATGTTGTTTGTTCACTTATCAGATCGATGAAGAAGCTTGGACAAGCTCAGAATAAGAGCAGAACTATAAAGAAAGCATTGTGTGGTTACTAAATTAGCTGATGAGGCGGCCTCCTCCCCCAACACTTCAGCACCACCTTGTTCTGCTCCTTCTCTGTTTCCCCACTCCAAACAAACTCTCTCCTTACACGAGACATCCCTGCTACTCACCAGCAGCACAAAACAATGATTCTGTGTCAGTGTGTGCAATACAAGGTTCCCTCTTCAGAAAGTCACAATAATGGCTCTTATTGGGCCTGTATTTATGGAAGTTGTATTGTTAAGGGACAGAGATTAGAGGTGGAGGGAAAGAGCAATTACAACCAAAGAGATTGAGAGAAAGGGAGGGGAGAAAGAACAGAGATAGAAAAAGTGGCTGAAATAGAGTTGCAGCAAATCGCTTTTGTAACACTTCTAACATTATAAAACTTCCTGATATGTGTCACACAAGCATTAGTAAACAAAAGGCAGCTAGGAAACAGAGAGGACAAAGTTCCAAAACTTAGAACCCTTGTAGCAGAGTCAGCAATGATGAAGAAATGAAAATCAGCTTGCAAAAGGTAACAAATGGCGGAAGACAGAGAAATCTTGGCAGGTGGTGAAGTTAATGGGGTCAAAGGGGAATGGGAAGTGGCAGCAGAGTGTTGGATGATTGGATGACAACTTTACAACAGATGTAAAGTGGAAAGTTAATGCAGAGAAACAGAGGGAAAGAGGACAAAAAGAGTGAAGGACAAAGAGAGGGAGAGAGAGAGACACACACACACACATACACACGCACACGCACACACACACACTCACACACACACACACACAGGATCAGGGACAAACACACACACACACACAGAATCAGGGACAAACATATACACACACACACACACACACACACACACACAGAATCAGGACAAACATACACACACACACACACACAGACATACACACACACACACACACACACACACAGGGACAAACATACACACACACACACACACAAATCAGGACAACACACACACACACACACACACACACACAGAATCAGGGACAAACGTACACACACACACACACACACACGAACACACACACACACACACACACCACACACACAGAATCAGGACAAACACACAGACTCACACACAGAATCAGGACAAACACACACACACACACACACACACACACACACACACACACAGACAGACAAACACACACACACACACACACACACAGAATCAGGGAAAACATCACACAACACACACACACACACACACAGAATCAGGGACAAACAACACACACACACACACACACAGAATCACAAACATACACACACACACACACACACACAATCAGGGACACACACACCACACACACACACACACACCACAGAATCAGGGACAATACACACACACACACACACACACACAGAATCAGGGACGAACACACACACACCACACACACACACAACACAGAATCAGGGACATACACAGAACACACACACACACACACACACACACAGAATCAGGGACAACACACACACACACACACACACACAGGATCAGGGACAAACACACACACACACCAGGGACAAACGTACACACACACACACACACACACACACACACACACAGAATCAGGACAACATACACACACACACACACACACACACACACACACAACACATTACACAGACACACACACACAGACTCACACACAGAATCAGGACAAACACACAGACAATACACACAGATCAGGGACACACATCAGTCAGGACAAACACACACACACACACACACACAGAATCAGGGAACAGACACACACACACACACAGAATCAGGGACAAACACACACACACACACACACAGACACACTCCAAGATAGTCACATATAGAAACATTCAGAATCCTAGCCAAACACATATAGAGAGTCAGAGACAGACAGAGACACACGTTGAAACAGAACGAGTCAGAGACATACATAGAATTACAACCTTAGAAGTCCTGCTCTTTAATCTACTACTTAACAGTGTCCAAAACAGTACATCTGTTTGAGAAGGGGGACGAGCACACCTGCAGTACCTGCTTTAGGTACACTCACTTCCTGCTGGTCACCCAATGCTTTTTGAATCAGAGATAGGTAACACACACACGTAGAAATAGAGAGAGTCTGAGATAGACAGGGAGACACGCACATAGTTTAGTGAACTGGTCACAATGCAAGCAGTGGCTGCACAGACAAAAAAGCATTGAGTGACCAGCAGGAAGTGAGTGTACCTAAAGCAGGTAGTGCAGGTGTGCTCGTCCCCCTTCGCAAACAGATGTACTGTTTTGGATACTGTTAAGTAGTAGATTAAAGAGCAGGACTTCTAAGGTTGCAATTGCTGGATTAATTCTGGTGTCAGATGCAACTGGGTAAAGACATAGGAAGACAAGTCAGATGAATGCTTAGCTAAAGGGATAGTGAAGGAGAGGAGGTTTAGATCTTTGGATCAGTGGGAAAGTTTCTGGTTTAGGTGGGACCTGTACAAGCAGGACATGTTGTACCTGAACTGGAATAGGTCCAAAGAAAGTTTTCTTTGTGCTATTGGGAAAGTTTTAAATGAATTTGGCAGGGGAATAGAACACAAAGAACAAAGAACAAAACAGCAAAACAAAAAAAACCAAAAAAAACAAAAGAACAAAAAAAAAGCATGGGAAACAGGCCCTTTGGCCCAACGAACCCACACTGCCACCTCGATGTTCTCACTTCCACCTATGATCCCTGTCTATGTTTATAGAAATCTGCTTTGGAACCAAATTTGTGAGACAATTTAGGGAGAATTTGTTTTGCCAATCAGCCTAAGAGTACATCTTTGGGATGTGGGAGGAAACCGGAGCACCCGAAGAAAACCCACGCAAGCACAGGGAGAATGCGCAAACTCCCACAGACACAGGCCCAAATCCATGTATCTGCACAGCACAGCGATAGTCACTGAGCTGTCGTGTTGCCCATCAAATGGTCCAGTTCAAGCGTACACTAATGACGTGAAGCACTAGAATACTCTTGAAAAATCCAACAGCAGCCCTCTCACAACCCATCGCGTGTATGCCCCTTGTTAGACAACAAGGCGGACACAGAGTGGATGTGCAATTGGGAACAAGGTTCAGTCAGACATAGAAGGAAAACTAGATTCGTCCAATAGGCAGGGAAGACATAGGCATGATAAGGCACATGGGAGAATTGGAAGTCTAAATGGCATCTGTTGTAATGCAAGCATCTATCTGGTAAGGCAGGTGACTTAAATCAGCATGTGGAAATACGATATTGCTACAATCATTGAAACACGGTGAAAAGAAGAGCAGTTACTAACAAATCAACATTCCACAGTAAAGAAGTTTCAGCTGTGATGGGGGTGGGGGATGGGTGGGAGGGGTAGTTGGTGGGGGAATGTAAGAAAAGAGAGAGCTTTGCATTATTGATAAAAGAGATCATCTCTGCAGTAATGAGGCAGGACATCTTAGAAGGCTGTTCAAATTCGGTCATTTAGATGAAGTTTAGAAAATAAAATGAGTAATCATTTTGCTGGGATTATACTACAGGCCTCCCAACAGTCAGAGGGAGATTGAGGAGGTTATGGAAGGAGGAGATTTCAAGTTTAGCAATAATAAATGGAATCGCTTTAACATGAAAGGATTAGAAGGAGTGGAATTTTTAAAATGCATCTAGAAACTTCTTTGTGCCAGTATGTAGGTAGTCCCACCAGGGATGGGCAGTGCTGGACCTAATCCTAGGGAATGTAGCTGGGCAAGTTGTTGAAGTATTAGTGGACATAGTGACCATAACTCTATAAGATTCAAAGTCATTATGGAAAGGGATATACAGATAGTTCAGAAATTGGTCTGAATTAAGGAATGGCTGATTTTGATATCATTCAACAGAATCTGGCAAACGTAGACTAGGAGCAGAACTTGCTGGTCGATCTATATTTAGAAGGTGGAAGTTTTTTAAAAGTGAAACAGTGAGAGTTCAGGGCCAACGTATTCCTCTAAGAGTAAAGGGCAAGGACAGCAAGTCCAGGGAGTGCTGGCTGTCAAGGGATATCAAGAGTTTGATAAAGAAGAAAAGGAAGCATATGGTAGATTTGGAGCACTAAAAACAGGAAGGGGCCTTCAGGAGTATAGACCGTGTAGAGGAGGGCTTAAAAATAAATCAGGAGGGAAAAGAGTGGCCACGGAATATCATGGGAGTTAAGATTAAGGGAAAATCCCAGCCTTTTATAAGCATATTAAGAAGGATGACTAGAGAAAGAGTGGGGCCCACTAAAGACCAAAGAAGCAATGTGTGACATGGAGCCAGAAGATGCGGCGAAGTCTTAAATTAATATTTTTCACCTGTGTTCACTAAGGAGAAAGACATTATAACTGAAGATTTCAGTTGGAACGATGATATTTTAGACCACATTAATATTAATAAGAAGGAGATATTAGCTATTTTCGCAGGCATAAATCCCCAGAGCCTGATGAGATGTCTCCCAGGCTTCTACTGGAGACAAGGGAGGAGATTGCAGAGGCCCTGACCGATGTATTTAAATCTTTGCTGGCCACAAGTGCCAGACAACTGGTGGATAGCCAATGTGGCACCTTTATTCAAGAAGGACAGCAGGGTTAAGCCAGGTAATTACAGGCCAGTTAGCCTAACGTCAAATTATTGGAAAAGTTCTGAGGAAGAGGGTTAATTAACACCTGGAAAAGGAAGGGATTGATCAGGGATAGTCAGCACAGATTTGTTGGTGGGAGATTCTGGCCAGAATTCTCCCAAAAAAATTCTAAGTGTTGAATTTGCAGGAAAACTAGAGTAATTCAGGCTGATTTCTTCAGTGGGAGTTCAGAGAAGAATCTCCCATGCTCCATGCATTGCAGAAATCACCAAGTGTGGCTGATATATCCTAGTGTATATGAGTTTGCGTCGATCTCTGAATCTCTTTGTTTCTATGTTTGTGTGTGTATTTGTGTGTGTGTATATGTGTGTGTCTGTTTATCTGTCTCTCTGTCTCTTACTATCCCTGTTTCTATATATATCTTATACTTCAGGAGGTGGGGCATATTCACACTGGAGAGGCTGAATCAGTTGCTGAACAGGCCATTGCGCATGCATTGATCTGTCAGCTCCGAGATTGGCGCATGCACAGGGGGCCCGCACTGCCAACTTCCCGATCAATGGCCAGACCTGTGACCCACACATTGCTGGCCCTCCAGCCCACCCCATGGCTTGACTGCTAGCTCCCGAGCTTTCCCAGGCTCAGCACCAACCCTTCCTCCAAAGCCACTGCGATTTCCAACCTCCTCCCCACTAATTCCAGCCCCCAACAATAACCCAACCCTCGGTGTCCCAATCCACCCTCCCCATCTGTAATGCTGATCCCGCAGCTGATGCCCCCCTCACCCCAGCCGGGCCTGCCCGATCCCTAGCCTCGCTCCTTTCCCCACCAATCCTATGCAGTGTGGCAGCAAGACCCCCACAGATTGTCCCTAGGTCCCACACCTATATTCCTCTGCCCCCTTGGCACTGCCCCATTCCCAATTGGCAGTGCCAAAGTGCCCCCTGGGCATTGGTACTTTCCCCTTGGGCAGTGCCAGGGAGCACAGGCTGGTACTGCCAGGTGCCAATGTCCAGGGATACCCCCCCTGTTATTGGGAGGTCTGATTGTGCCCCTTTCACTCTGGGGTCCAGCTGCTAGCTCCCTGAAAATGAGGAGCTACTCACTGAAGTGAAACAGTCTGGCAGGGAAGATACTAGCGGGCCTGGAGACTTCAGTCTGGGGCTTGCTAATCACATTTAAATAACATTAAAATCCTGCCCTGCATACCTAATGCAGCTCCGCACCTATTTCCAGTGTGGAGCTGACAGCCAGAAACATGGGAGAGGCGCTCAGGACCGGATGCCCAGTATGGATCGCACTAGTCTGGCACACATAGAAACAGAGAGTCAGAGACAGAGACACACACACATAGGAAAAGACAGAGTCAGAGACAGATAGACACACATGTAAAAACAGAGAGAGACTGAGACAGACAGAGATACACATAGAAACAGGGATAGTAAGAGACAGGGAGACAGATAAACAGACACAAACACATACACACACACATATACACACACAAACATAGAAACAAAGAGATTCAGAGATCGACACAAACTCATATACACTAGGATATATCAACCACACTTGCTGATGTGGCATGAGCTGGCATGGGATACCTGAGGGAGTGAAATGGGACTGCAATGAGAATCTGAGGCTTCAAACATCTTGGAATTTAGGACACTGTTTTGGAAAACCAAGGCAAGCTTTCTAACTGACACCCACACTCTTCACGAACACCAGTGAGACTAACAAACTGCACTGCAAAACTGGACCTTGATGTGTGAAATGATGCACAACCAAAGTGCACAATTTGTGAGTTGTGAAAATGCGAAGGTTGTGTTTTCCTAAGTCCAGAATCAGATTTGGCCTGTAGTCACTGTTATAAATATAATAAACACAGCTAATGTTCACAAACAGAAATGAGCTAAGTGATTCAATAATCTGATTTACTAATGGCAATGTATAACTATTGAACAGAATACTTGGTTGAACTCTCCTGATAGAGAAAAACACATAAACAGATTGATAGATAGGCACTGAGGTGACGAGACAGACAGGCAGATAGAAAAAACAAACAGGCTAAAGAGATTGAGAATACATTGGAACAGGAGTAGGCCATTCAGCCTACATGGGGTCAAAGAAAATGTTAACCCACCCCCAGTGCAGTGATAATACAATAGCATCTTGTGTGGAGTATTTGCACAAAGACTGCTCTTTGTCTTTTTAACTTGGCGGCTGTTGTCAATCGCCTATCACATCAGTTTATCTTCTGAAAAAACTCTGCCTTTTTTCTCAGACCTGTTCTGGGACAGGCTGGTCAGCTCAAATCTTCTGGACTGCAGATGGACAAACACCTATTCTCCCACAGCAACCTGTGGGATCTTCAGCAACATATCCCTGCCCTGGCTTCCTCAGAAGGAATAAATCTCCAGTGTCACTGCTCCAACCTGAAAGTGGGCATTCATGTCATGATACAATGCAGAAGGAGATTATTTGGCCCATTGTATATATGTTGGCTTTTTGATGGAACTATCCAATTCATCCCACACTTCAGCTCTTTGCCAGAACTCTGGAAGCTTCATCCCTTCAAGCATTCATACAATTCCCTTTAGAAATCTGCTTGCAGTCCCTTTTCAAACAGTACATTTCAGGTGATAAGTCACAGTGTAAGGATATTTTTCTCTCTTCTACCTTGCTTCTATTGCCACTTACCTTCAATTTGTATCCCCGTGTGAAGAGAAAGAAATTTCTCCTTATTTATCCAAACTCCTAATAAATTTAAACATCTATTAAATTTCCACTTAATCTTTTGTGCTCTAAAGCAAACAATTCCACCTTCTCCAGAGTGTGAAATTTAGTTCAGGACCACTCCATTACCTGTGTGCTAGAGATGTCACTGAAGGGCCAAAGTGATGTCTAGTGCGCACATGCACACTTCTGCTGCAAATCTTGCTGAAGATGTTAGCATACATGCAGCTAACATCTGTTGGAATATGCAGAGTAGACAGATCATGCTGTCAGTCAGCATCCAACGTTGACTTGACACCAGTGTTGCCGTTTTGGAGTTCAATAATGCTGTGTGTACCTGCATCCCATTGTGTTATAAAGGTTGTATGGTGTATAGAGTCATATGGTATTAGCCACAGACACAACATTCTGCAAGTAACTGGTGGCAATTAGTGACAGTTGGAAACAGCTGAGCAACACCATGCATGCCAGTAACCTGGGATCTGCAAATAGGGTGGCACGGGGGTACAGTAGTTAGCACTGCTGCTTCACAGCAGTGTTCAATTCCCGGGTCACAGTCTATATGGATTCTGCATGTTATCCTCATGTCTGCATGGGTTTCCTCCAGATGCTCCAGCCTCCTCCCACACTCTGAAAGACATGCTGGCTAGGTGCATTGGCCATGCTAAATTCTCCCTCAGTGTATCCGAATAGGTGCCAGAATGTAGCACCTAGGGGATTTTCACAGTAATTTCATTGCAGTGTTAAGGTAAGCCTATTTGTGACACCAATCAACAAACCTGATAAACTTAAACTTTACTTTAAGACTAACAATAAATGATTCATGTTTAAACTTACAACTCTCAAGATTTCACCATTGAAACACCAAACAAATCTGTAATACAACATGATTGCCAGCAGTGATATGAAAACTGACATTTTAAGTGATGAACTCGGAATAGTTTCCCAAGGGGTGAAAACCTGAAGCCCAGCTAGGGAGATGTGCAGCTAATACAGAAAAAATGAAGAATCAGTTGGAGAAGCTTTGCTGAAAAATTAGAAGTTGTAGAATCCACCAGACTGAGTAGACATTCATTATGAGACCCCTGAGTGACACTGAACAACAAGACTCCTTAGATCACAAGACAATGAATAACACTTCTTTCTGGTTGTATCACAGCTTGGTATGACCGCAAGCAACTACAAAGAGTTCTGAATGAAGCCCAGTCCATCTCTCAAACCAGCTTCCCATCCATTGATTCTGTCTGCACTTCCCGCTGCCTCGGCAAAGCAGCCAACATAATTAAGGACCCCATGAACGCTGGACATCTTCCATCTTCTTCCAACAGGAAAAAGATACAGAAGTCTGAGATCATATACTAACCAACTCAGGAACATTTTCTTTCCTGCTGCCTTCAGACTTTTGAATGGACCTATCTTGCATTAAATTGATCTTTCTCTACACCTTAGCTATGACTGTAACACTACATTCTGCACTCTCTCGTTTTTTTCTCTATATACGGTATGCCTTGTCTGTATAGTTCATAAGAAACAATACTTCTCACTGTATAACAATGCATGTGACAATAATAAATTAAGTCAGATCAAATCAAATTTCAAATCACGAAATTGCAAGACCTTAGTCACATTGTGTGACGAATTTTGGATAGTCCATAAGATGGTAAGCAAGTGTGCACTTACTGATATAACAGTTGGCAGTCCCACACCTCTGTATATCCATAGAGAAGCTAGAAGACACCTGCAAGTTGAAAAAAATCTGTAAACATTAGCTGGCAAAAACCAAAGTTTTAAAATCTTACAGAGTTTAAAGAAGTACTGTCTATTTAAGTTTAAAAGAAAAATGGACCTTGACCTGCAGAGTTGAAGCAATGGCCCAACAGTATTGTAGTTAGACTATTAATCCAGAAACTCAAAGCTCATGCTCTGGGGACTTTGGTTCAAACCCTGCCAAGGCTTATGGTGGAATTTGAGTTCAATTAAAAAAAATAAAATCTGGAATTCAGAATCTACTGATGACCATGTAACCATTGTTAATTGTTAGAAAAATCCATCTGGTTCACTAATGTACTTTTGAGAAGGAAATCTGCTGTTCTTTACCTGGTCTGGCCTACATGTGACTCCAGAACCACAGCAATGTGGTTGCATCTCAGCTGCCCTCAGGTAACTAGGGATGTGCAATAAATACAGGCCAACCAGCGACAGCCAAGTCCCATGAATGAACAAGAAAGGTTTTGAAAAAACAGGAATAGTCACCCAGAAAGGGTAGGTCGTGCCTCACAAACCTTATTGAGTTTTTTGAGGAGGTGACCAAAGAGGTAGATAAGGGTAAGGCAGTTGATGTAGTGTATATGGATTTTAGCAAAGCGTTTAATAAGGTTCCCCATGGTAGGCTTCTGCAGAAAGTGCAGATGCATGGGATTGAAGGTAATTTAGCAGTTTGGATTAGGAATTGGCTAGCTGATAGAAGACAGAGGGCGGTGGTTGATGGGAAATATTCAACCTGGAGTGCAGTTACAAGTGGTGTACCTCAAGGATCTGTTTTGGGGCCACTGCTGTTTGTCATTTTTATAAATGACCTAGATGAGGGTGTAGAGGGTTGGAGTAGTAAATTTGCTGACGATACCAAAGTGGGGGGAGTTGTAGACAGCGAGGATGGATGTTACAGTTTGCAGAGGGACATAGATAGGTTGCAGAGCTGGGCCGTGAGGTGGCAAATGGAATTCAATACGGATAAGTGTGAGGTGATTCACTTTGGTAGGAATAACAGGCATATGAAATATCGGGCTAATGGAAGGACCCTTAATAGTGTTGTCGAGCAGAGGGATCTTGGGGTACAAGTACATAGCTCTTTGAAAGTTGGCACCCAGGTTGATAAAGTTGTTAAGAAGGCGTACGGTGTGTTAGCTTTTATTGTAGAGGGATTGAATTTAGGAGCCGTGAGGTTATGTTACAACTGTACAAAACTCTGGTGCGGCCGCACTTGGAGTATTGCGTACAGTTCTGGTCGCCGCATTATAAGAAAAGATGTGGAAGCGTTGGAAAGGGTGCAGAGGAGGTTTACCAGGATGTTGCCTGGTATGGTGGGAAGGCCTTATGAGGAAAGACTGAGGGACCTGAGGTTATTTTCATTAGAGAGAAGAAGGTTATGCGGTGACCTAATTGAGGCGTATAAGATGATCAAGGGATTGGATAGGGTGGATAGTGAGAGCCTTTTTCCCTCGGATGGTGATGACCAACACGAGGGGACATAACTTTAAATTAAGAGGTGGTAGTTATAGGACGGATGTCAGAGGCAGGTTCTTTACACAGAGGGTGGTGAGGGCGTGGAATGCCCTGCCTGCAGCAGTTGTGGACTCGCCTACTTTGTGGGCATTCAAATGGTTGGTGGATAGGCATATGGATGATATTGGAATAGTTTAGGTTAGAGGGTCCACTGGCCGGCGCAACATCGAGGGCTGAAGGGCCTGTACTGCGCTGTAATGTTCTATGTTCTATGAAAAGAATTGTTACTGTTCTGAAATCGAAAAAAAAATTTAGAATATGGCCCATGATTGTAGGGCCATGTACAAGTCTTCTATGCATGACACAGGGTATCTGTTTAAGTAGGAAACTCTGTTAACCATCAATTTATAATCCCCACAGAGATTGACTGAATTGTCAGGTTTTAAAACTGGGTCTACAGGCGTGGCCCATTCAGCAAGTTGTATTGCATATCTAAGTCTTTCAGCATTCTGGAGCCAATCCCCACACCTGCATCAAAAGTTTCCAGTTTCCCCCAACAGTAACATTTTCAATATCGCTCCATCACTGTCTTACTAGGTTCATTGGAAGGCAAGGCTGTCCGAAACTTTTCTTGCTCCTCATCTCCAGTGTACTCAAAAAAACTCAGAAAGTTCAACTTTTTTGTTTATTCATGGGACATGGGTGTTGCTGACTGCCCAACATTTATTGCCCATCCCTAGTTGCCCTTGAGAAGGAGATGGTGAGCTGCCTTCGTAAATCACTGCAGTCCATAAGCTGTGTGAAGAAGGGAAAAGGTTAATGAATTTACTGAATTTTGTACCTAGCATATATCACAAACATAATCCTTCCTCATGGCTGATCTCCTCACGCTTATACTGTTCCTGGCATCTATATAAATTATTTATTCATGTTTTTCTTACTTGTTCATATCTTTCATTCTTTGACTTTCATTTCCATAAAGACAGATAATTAAATGTGAATGTTATTTTATAAACATTGCAAACCTTACCTGTTTGTACTGGCCAAGTATAATCAAATAACTGCAGATGGTAGAATGCGATAACGGTTATTTGACAGTCACGACCTTAGTGACACTGTGTGACCACACAAATTACTTCAATGAAGAAGCTGCCAAAGCCACCAGAAAAACTGTGTGTCATGACTGTACCTATGACTGCATCGTGACAGACGAACTGCGGTCCTGCCTGAAGCTGGGGGCTGCGTCGTGGCTGAAATCAGAGTTGTGGGTCCTAACTGAAACCAGAGTTTACATTGTGACTGGTGCTAGAAACCATGATGTATAAAAACCCACAGTTATTTGTGTCCAGTGAGAAACCTGGCAAACCCCTGTTAGGTGCCAGGTCTCTCCAAAAGCTTTTGTAATAAAACTACTGTACTTTGACTGATTAACAGTCTCAGAGGTATCCTTTTACCTACAGCACTGTGGTTGACCCACAATGCTGTTAGGGAGGGAATTCCAGATTCTTGAGCCAGTGACTGTGAAGGAAAGGCGATATATTTCCAAGTCAGGACGGTTGAGTGGCTTGGAGGGGAACTTGCAGGTGGTGATGTTCCAATGTATCTGCTCCCATTGTCCTTCCAGATAGAAGTGGTCATGGGTTGGAAGGTGCTGTCTAAGGATCTTTGGTGAATTGACTGGGAAGGAACATAATTTATTACAGAATGCTTTAAAACACTACTATGGTGTGTACACACAGGATTACAGTTTAACAGGCCCAGTCCTGGGCCTGCTTTATAAAAGGCTCAGGTAATGAGTTCTGACTGGGCAGACCATTGCCTGTTACCAGGCAAATTTACACACAAAGAGCCCCACAGTAGGACCATTAATGATTTACCCATGGACCTTGTGGAGGTTTTCATAAGAATAAACAAATTTCAGAGATGACACAAAAGTACAGGAGGAAGTAATGATCCTCAGTGTCGCACTGGCAAACCTGAGAAAAGTTGGGAAAATTTAACCAGATGGGCATGAGGCAAGGAAGTGGGCAGAAAAAGCATACATAGAAATTGTAATTCTGGAAGAATCCTTGAAGAATCAATACATTGCCATGGAAAATCATGAAGAGCTAATAAGTATTATATATATATATAAAATGGGTGGCATGGTGGCACACTGGTGCATTACAGTGACAGTAGTTAACATTGCTGCCTCACAGCATCAGGGACCCAGGTTCGATTCCTGGCTTGGGTCACTGTCTGTGTGGAGTTTGCATGTTCTCCCCATGTTTGCATAGGTTTCCTCCATAGTCCAAAGATGTGTGGACTCAGTTGATTGGCTGTGCTAAATTGCCCCTTAGTGTCCCGAGGTGGGCAGGTTAGAGGGATTAGCGGGATAAATGTGTGGGGTTGTGGGGATAGGATTTGGAGTAGGATTGTTGTCAGTGCAGACTCGAATGGCTGAATGGCCTCCTTCTGCACTGTAGGGTTTCTATGATTTTATGATTCTAAGTGGACGACATGGTAGCACGGTGGTTAGCACTGTTGCTTCACAGCTGCAGGGACCTGGGTTCGATTCTTGGCTTGGGTCACTGTTTGTGTGGAATTTGCACATTCTCCTTGTGTCTGCGTGGGTTTCCTCCAGGTGCTCCAGTTTCTTCCCACAGTCCAAAGATGTTGAGGTTAGTTTGATTGGCCATGCTTAAAGAAAATGCCCCTTGGAGTCCTGAGATGCATAGGTTAGAGGATTAGTGGGTAAATATATAGGGATATGGGGGTAGGGCCTTCGGCAGGAATAATAAATGTGTAGAGTATAGGGCTAATGGTAGGATTCTTAATAGTGTTGATGAACAGAGGGATCTTGGTGTATTTGTGCATAGATCCTGAAAGTAGGCAGTCAAGTCGATAAGGTTGTTAAGAAGGCATACGGACTCTTAGCTTTTATTGGTAGGGGGATTGAATTTCGGAGCCGCAACGTCATGTTGCAACTGTACAAAACTCTAGTGCGGCCGCACTTGGAGTATTGTGTGCAGTTCTGGTCCCCACATTATAAGAAAGAGGTGGAGGCATTAGAGAGGGTACAGAGGAGGTTTACCAGGATGTTGCCTGGTATGGAGGGCAGGTCTTATGAAGAGAGACTGAGGGATTTGAGGTTGTTTTCGTTAGAAAGGAGGCGGCTAAGAGGAGACCTAATCGAAACATATAAGATGATTAGAGGTTTAGATAGGGTGGACAGTGATAGCCTTTTTCCTAGGATGGAGAAAGCTAGCACAAGGGGACACAGCTTTAAAGTAAGGGGTGATAGTTATAGGACGGATATCAGAGGTAGGTTCTTTACCGAGAGGGTGGTTAGGGAGTGGAATGCCCTGCCTGCGGCAGTTGTAGATGCGCCAAGTTTGGTGGCGTTTAAGAGGTTAGTTGATAAGTTTATGGAAAAGAAGGGAATGGTTTCGTTTGGAGGGTCATTGCTTTTTTCATAATTGGTCGGCGCAACATCGAAGGCCGAAGGGCCTGTTCTGCGCTGTAATGTTCTATGTTCTATTTCAAAACTGCGAGAAGCTCCATTACAGAAATGAAACAAGTTCAGACTTCACTGGAGATAGTCCTGACCAACAGTGAAACAACAACGAAAAACAAGGACAAAGTTCTAGTGCTAACAGAGAAAAAAAATGATAGAAATAAAATTAGAAAATGTAAATCCGACACTGAAATACAAGGCGCTGGAAGAAATGGCACTGGATGTCCCAAAGATGCTAAGAACCACTGAGCTGAATGAGAAGATTCTTAAACTGGAAAAATGATTTGAAAATAAAACAACAATCAGCATTTGGCTGGAAATTGGAAACAAGTGGAAATGATGGCTCCATTTGCAAAACGTTCACATCTGGCAAGAACATGGTAGACATCACAGAAAAAAAAATCTGGGAATAAATTGAATGTACATTCCGTTCAGAATATTGGGACAAATCCATAGTGTCCAACAAAAACAACTGAGTTATTGAAGTGAAACACAACTCCAAAGAACATGAAAAACAAATTAAATGGAGATAGCCAACTCCCAGTAACACAGAGTACTGTTACCAAATGTGAAAGTCTAAGATGTGGAAGAATTGTCAAGCCTCAAGCCTGCCTGAATTTTTACAGTCAGAGATTTGAGGTGGGGGAGAAGAGATATCAAGTGTGGATTGTATCACAAATATTTATAATTCACTGGAAGGAAGGAAAATGTTTGTTTGAGAAGAGGGATGTTGTATTATGTTGTGTGTGCCTGAATCTCATTGTGATGTAAAAATGTTCATTCATAGTATGGTGTAAAGAGTTACAGTTGGAACTATGATGAATGGTGTGCTATAACACGCCAATAATCTGGGATCTGTAAATAGTTAAAGACTTATAATAAATGATCCATGGTTAAATCTGAAATTCTCAAGATCTCATCATTGAAACACCAAACAAATTCACAACATGACACAGTACTCCAGCTGTTTCTCTCTCTATTGACATTGATAAACACGGGAAAGATCTCTAACATTGCTATTCAAATGAATCAGCAATTAGTGATTAGTTAGTTGGTGGCTAGTGTCTTCTGATTTTAGCTATGATACTACAAAAATTTTGTTTTTTTTCAAAGTGCAGAAGTTTCCAGAAGTGGTATGGTAGGCCCTGAAATGTAATAGCACTCTCTTGTGGCCATTTGTGAATGTATGTATATATAGTTGAACTAGTCTTTCGGTTGGATTCTTTGAACTTCTTGTGCTGCACACTGTCTCTTCTGCCCTGCAGCAGTATCAGTCTAGCAGCAAGTTGGGATTGATTTCCTAGCTGAACAAATTTGGGGTGGAGAAGCTTCCAGCAAACTAGTAAATGAATTGTGAACACTTTTTTTGTTGAGAAATACTTATTAAAACCCAGTCTTAGTGAAAGGCTGTGTGTATATTTGGGTGGACTGAGTTTTGAAATTGTATCAATAGGTATTATTTATTGGGCAACTAAGAAAATACAGATGTGGCTGAGAGTCTTTTGAGTATGTGGGATGGCTAGAGATCTATTTCGCCACTATATTCCTGATAGTCTGGATGCTAATGAGGCAGTAGAAAAGAACAATATTTCAAATTGAACAAGACCCAGAGATATATAAAATGGTCAAGGAGTTGTTTGCCCCACTGAAGGCAAAAGACACACCACTGATGGTAATCTTTTGTAAATTTGAGCAATACTATAGTCCCAAGCTAGCTGTTTAGAACAAGGAATCAGTTGCCCAGTGAGGACATGGGAAAGTTTATTGTGGGGTTGACAAAAGCCGTCCATTCATTATAATGTGGAAGAATTTTGAGAGTATTGCAGGACAGATTTCTGTGTGGTTTAAAAAGTGACTGCATTTGAAGTAAGTTGCTGACATTGCCATAGTTAACTTTGCACAAAACTTGTTGAATGCATGGCCATGATGGAACGTGACAGCACTGTGGCTGTACCTACACCATAGGGGTGCAGCAGTTCAACAAGGCAGCTCATTTCTCAAGGGTAATTAGGGAATGTAATAAATGCTGACTGAGCCCAGTGACACACACATCTCATGAACAAATAAATTTTAATAAGTCATCTGCTAAAGTGAATATGCTGCAGCTGAGTAAGCTTGAAGGCTTGAAAGATGGCAGTTTGCAGTAGTAGCACTACTGCCAGAATGTTATTAAGGCCCATTGCCTTTAAAGTATCCAATGCCTACAGTCGTTTCTGATGGAGTGAATTAAATTGGCTTAATTAAGATGGACATCTGAGATGCTGGGGACTTCTGGAGGAGGCCAAGGTGGATCATCCATTCAGCACTTATGGCTGAAGATTATTGCAAATACTTCAGCCTTATCTTCTGCACATTCATGCTGGGCTCCTCCATCAGTGGGATGGGGATATTTGTGAAGCCTCTCCTCTAGTGAGTTGTTTAATTGTCCACCATCTTTCATGACTGGATGTGACAGGACTGCAGAGCTTAGATCTGATCGGTTAGTTGAGCAATCACTTAGCTCTGTCTATCACTTGCTGTTTCGGCATTATGCATGCAAGTAGTTCCGTGTTGTCACTGCACCAAGTTGGCACCTCATTTTTAGGTGTGCCCAGTGCTGCTCCTGGAATGCCCTCCTGTACTCGCCATTGAACCAGAGTAGATCCCCTGGTTTGGTGATAATGGTAGAGTGAGGTAATGGTAGAGTGGAGGTTACAGATTGTGGTTGAGTACAATTCTGCTGCTGCTGCTGATAATGACCCACAGCACCTCACTAATGTCCAGTTTTGAGCTGCTAGATCTGTTTGATGTCTGTCCTATTTAACATGGTGACAGTGTCACACAACACGATGGAGGATATTCTCATCTTCAATGAAGACGGGACTTTGTCTCCACAAGAACTGTGCTGTGCTCACTCCTATCAATACTGTCATGGACAAATGTATCTGTGGCAAACAGGTTGGTGAGGATGAACCATGTATGTTTATCTCTCTTGTTGGTCCCCTCCCTCTGTCACAGACCCAGACTCAGTAAGAAGTCTGACAACACCAGTTTTAAATCCAACTGATTTATTTGATAGTAAACTCGCAAGCTTTCAGCTCTATGGCCTTCGTCAGGCAAATGAGGTGTTTTGGTCTTCAATAGCACACATATCAGCACAGACAGTTTACAGATTACTGATTAGAATGTGAATCTTTACACCTAACCTGCTATTCAAGTCTTAAAGTGGCTAACAATGTGAGTGGAAGGAGCACTGAGCACAGGTTAGAGAGATGTGTATTGTCTCCAGACAGCACAGTGAGTGAGGTTTTTTGCTAACCCAGGCAAGTCATGGGGGTTACAGATAGTGTGACATGAAGCCAAGATCCCTGTTAAGACTGTCCTCACGTGTGCGGAACTTGGCTACCAGTCTCTGCTCAATGACTCTGCGCTGTCAAGTGTCATGAAGGCCCCCTTGAAGAATGTTTACCCGAAGGTGGGAGGCTAAATGCCTGTGACCGCTGAAATGTTCACCAACAAGAAGGGAACAGTTTTGCCTGGTGATTGTCGAGCAATGTTCATTCATCCACTGTTGTAGTGTCTGCATGGTCTCCCCAATGTACCATGCTTCGGGGCATCCTTTCTTGCAACGTATTAGGTAGACAATGTTGGCCGAGTTGCAAGAGTATGTACCGTGCACCTGGTGAATGGTATTCTCATGTTTGATGATGTCATCCATGTCGATGATCCAGCATGTCTTGCAAAGGCTGCTGTGGCAGGGTTGTGTGGTATTGTGTCACTGTTCTCCTGAAGGCTGGGTAGTTTGCTGCAAACAATGGTCCATTTGAGGTTGCGTGGTTGTCTGAAGGCAAAAAGTGGGGGTGTGGGGATGGCCCTAGCGAGATGTTCATCATCATCAATGATATGTTGATATATCATTGATGGTATATCCAAATTATCCATGTTTGACCTGCTGCCATGAGATTTCATGGGGTTCGGAGTTGATGTTGAAGACTCGCAGGGCAACTCCCTCATGATTTTTTAGCACTGTGCCGCCACTCTGCTGGGTCTGTCCTACCGGAAACACAGGACATACCCAGGGATGGTAATGATGATCTGAGATATTATCTGTAAAGTATGACTCTATGAGTGTGTCTAGGTCAGGCTGTTGTTTGAGATAACTCTCCCAATTTCAGCACAAACGCCAAGGTGTTAGTGAGGAAGACTTTGCAGGATCAAGACAGTAGGGTTTACTGTTGTCGTTTTTGATGCCTCGGTTGATGCTGGGTGCTCTATCCATTTTCATTCCTTTCCCTTCCATTTGTAGATTTGTCACTGGCTGAGCCAGCATTTATTGCCCATCCCTGAAGCCTTTCAGGTGAGATTGTTTAAGGCTCAACCACTTTGCTGTGGCTCTGGAGTCACGTGTTAGCCAGACCAGGGAAAGATGATAGGTTTCCTTCTCTAAAGGGCTTTAGTGAAATTATTGGGTTTTTATGACAATTGACAATTGACATAGTCATCAGTAGATTTTTAATTCCAGATAGTGTATTGAGTTTTTAAATTTCATCATCCGCTGAGAACCCAGGTCCCCAGAACATTACTCTGGTTGTCTGGATTACTAGTCCAGTGACAATATCACTACACTTCCCTTAAAGCTGGAAATAGCACACAGAAGCCAGAATTTTATGTTCAGAGGTCAGATGTGCATTCCATTGACCAAATGTAAAACAACATCAAATGACAAGCAAATTACTGCAAACACTGGAATCTGAATCTCAAAGAGAAAATGCTGCAAAATCTCAGCAGGTTTGGCATCATCGGTAAGGAGAGTAAAGAGTTGATGTTTCAAGTCCAAATGACTCTTTGCCAAAAACTCAAGCATTAAATGGCATTGGGTATGCTTCCGGGTGTTATCATGTATACACACAATTTTGAGATTTGCAGATGCACACCTGAGTTAGATGTATGCCCACCGATAGATAAAGGGCCAATTAAAACTATTGAGAAGGCAAGAGACAATAATTTCACACTGCTCATGTGATTTTTTATCCCATGGGCAAAACAGATGGGCAGAAAACACAACTTTATCTTTTTCTCATCCAAAGGTACAATTAAAAGGTCCTCCGAGCACAGGCACTTTCTGTTGCTGAGTGTGACTGAAGAGTTGTCCCAGAGTTTCTTTGGATCTCAGTAGTATTTAAAACTTGCTTCACTGTATTTCAGGATTTTATCTTCCTTGGAGAGTTCTCCTGAGGATTAGAGAACAGTGATCCTTCATTCGCAAGGCACTGGCGCTCTGCATCTGATCCAATGAGGAGAGTGTATTCTGCTGCTGGGACTGGATCTGAAGAGAAAGAGAGCAACAGGAGGGAGAGGAGGGAGATGAGCAAGGCTAGCATCCCAGGGAGAAACCTTTAAGAGGCAAGGTATGGTTTCAGTTGTGCAGGGACAGCAGGGAGGCCACGCTAGGAAGATCCTCCATAGACACAACTGCCCGGGGATTAGAGTGTACAAACAGTGCACCAACTACCTCCAAATGTCTGGCAGCCATTGTCACAGGAGGATTCACCTCTCCAGAGACACAGTAACAGCAATGTGCCACATGATTGGTCCAGAAATCACCTCCAAATGCATGGGTGGTCTGTCCATGCCAGCTGCTTTGAAGATCACAGTGTCACTCACATCTACACTTCCAGCTGTTTTCAGGCTCAGTGGAGAATCTGTGTAATTTGTCTCAATCACCTGGTGACTAATGTCTGGACATTTATCCATTATCAGACAGAGTTGGAGAGAGCTCGAAGCTTCACAGCAATAGCTGGGTTCCCCCATATCCAGAGCACGTCTCCCTCATTGTCAGAGCATGTTGCACCCTATACAACCTGGCTCTAACAAGGGGGAAACTCAGCAGAGGTTGAGGAAAATGAGGCAGCTCCACAGAAAAGTGAGGATCACTTAGTGAACCTGGGGAAGAACCTGAGGAGGTGTAGGGTGAGGATGCAACAGGAACCATCAGTGGGGCCAGTGACGGAGGGAGACCAGGGATGCTTTGACCCTGCAAATATCAGGCAGATATTCAAGGCATTGATCCACATGCCATTGGCATTTGCCATTCTGAGCACAATTTGCAAAATAATGGACACAATGTGCCACACCTCTCGTGCTCAAAGTGGCTTCAGCTTATGTCTACGATGCTATGTCTTGATGCCTACCACCCCTGCTGGCAGTAGCATTGGAAGCAGCCTGTTAACTTTTCTGCCTTTGGCAGTTATCCTCAGGCTGCCAAAGGATGAGCAGTTTCTGTCTGCAAAGGTGAGACCAGTCTCAAGGCTGGACACTCCTCAGTCATCACTGCATTATCAGATGCAATATGCACTGACAGAGGGATGGAAGAGTTGGTGCCCTTGTCCAGAGCACCCTGAGAAGAGTCACAGATATGACAGGCAGCGTGAGGTATGTCTGGACTTCCATCCATTTTCACCATTGATGTACAGGCACCAAGCAGAGAGACAGTCATCCATCAGACTGACAGTGACCTCCTAACAATGTATTGATTGCAGGTCTGGGTGCGAGCTCTGGAACACCCAATTCAGCTTCTGGAACTGCCTCTCCCAGAGGATCAAAACCTTTCAGCAGCATGACTGTGTGCTCAGTGTTAAAGTTAAGACCATGAGACCATTAAATATAGCAGCAGAATTAGGCCATTCAGCCGGTCGAGTCTACTCCGTCATTCAGTCATGGTTGATATATTTCTCAAAACCATTCTTCCACTTTTCCCCATAATCTTTGACCCCCTTACCAATCAAGAACTTACCTATGACCAGGTCACTTATCAGTGGCTTGGCCTCCACCGCCTTCTATAGCAATGAATTCCATTGATTTATCAGTCTTTGGCTGAAACAATCCTCCTCATCCCTTTACTCTGAGGCTGTATCCTGAGATCCTAGTCTCTCCTACTAATGAAAACATCTTCTCCATGTCCATGCTATCCTGGCCTTTCAATATTCTGTAAGTTTCATTAAGATCCTCCCTCATTCTGCTAAACTCCGTGCAGTACTGACCCAGAGTCCTCAAACACTCCTCACATGTCAAGCTTTACAAGGTTACAAGTATTATAATTAAATAAAGGTGACTACAAAGACATGTTGGAGGATCTGGCCAGAGTTGATTGAAAAGGGAGCCTAGAGGGAAGACAGTGGAATAGCATTGACAGGAGTTTTTGAGAGTTATTCAGGAGGCACAATAGAAGTTCACCCCAAGGAGGAGGAAGCATGCTAAGCGGAAGACGAGGCATCCATGACTGATGAGGGCAATCAAGGACAGCAGGAAAGCAGAAGAAAAAGCATACAAAGTGGCAATGACTAGTGGGAAGCCAGAGGATTGGCAAGTCTTTAAAAGCAAGCAGAGAACAACTGAAAAAGCAATAATTGAGGGGAGGGAAGCGGGAGAGATGAAATATGAGTGTAAGTTAGCTAGTAATATAAAGAGAGATAGGAACAGTATTTTTCAATACATGAAAGGTAAGAGAGAGGCACAAATAGACACAAGACCACTGGAAAATGAGGCTGAAGAAGTAATAATAAGAAACAAAGAAATGGCAGAGGGACTGAATAGTTACTTTGCATCAGTCTTCACGGTGAAAGACAACAATGGGATGCCAGAATTCTAAAAGAATCAGGGAGCACAGATGAGTGTAGTGGCTATCACTAAGGAGAAGGTTCTGGAGAAATTGAAAGGCCTGAAAGTGAATAAATCACCTGAACCAGGTGGACTACATCCTAGGGTTCGAAAAGAGATAGTTGAAGAAATTGTGGCAGCATTAGTGGTGATCTTTGATGGAATCACTGGAGGCAGGGAGGGTAATAGAGGACTAGAATATAGCAAATGGAAACTGCTGTTTAAGAAGGGAAAGAGACAGCAGACAGAAAATAGTAGGTTGGTTAGCCTGATTTCGGTCATTGACAAGATTTTAGAGTCCATTATTAAAGATGAGATCGCAGTGGATTTGGAAATGCATGATAAAATAGGACTGAGTCAGCACAGCTTCATCAAGGGGAGGTCATGAGCAACAAATCTGTTAAAATTCTTTGAGGAGATAACAAGTAAGTTAGATAAAGAAGAACCAGTGATTTATTTAGATTTCCAGAAGGTCTTTGACAAGGTGCTGCATAGGAAACTGTTTAATAAGTTAAGAGCTCATAGTGTTAAGGATAAGATCCTGGCCTAGATAGAGAATTGGCTGACTGGTAGAAGGCAGTGCATTGGGATAAAAGATGGCAGCCAGTGACTAGTGGCGTGCCTCAGGGGTCAATGCTGGGACCACAAGCTTTCACAACATTCATTAACAATTTGGAAGAAGGAACTGAAGGTACTGTTTGCAAAGGATACAAAAATATGTAGAGGGACAGATAATATTGAGGAAGCAGGAAGTCTTAGAAGAACTTAGGCAGGCTAGGAGAGTGGGCAAAGAAATGGCAGATGGAATACAATGTGGAAAAGTGTGAGGTTATATGCACTTTGGGAGGAGGAACGGAGGCATAGACTATTTCCTAAATGAGAAAATGCTTAGGAAATCAGAAGCACAAAGAGATCTGGGACTCCTTGTTCAAGATTCTCTTAAGGTTAATGTGCAGGTTCAGTCGACAGTTAAGAAGGCCAAATGCAATGTTAGCATTGATATCGAGAGGATTAGAATACAACAGTGGGAATTTACTTCTGAGGTAAGATAAGGCTCTGGTCAGATCCCATTTGGAATATTGTGAGCAGTTTTGGATGCCATATCTAAGACAGGATGTGCTGGTCTTGGAAAGGGTCCCAAGGAGGTTCTCAAGAATGATCCCTGGAATGAAGTCCTTGTCGTATTTGAAGCGGTTGAGGACTCTAGGTCTGTACTCGTTGAAGTTTGGAAGGATGAGGGGGGGTCTTATTGAAACTTATAGGATATTGTGAGGCCCGGATAGAGTAGACATGGAGAGGATGTTTCTTCTAATAGGAAAAACTAGAACCAGAGAGCATAACCTCAGACTAAAGAGATGATCCTTTAAAACAGAGATGTGGAGGAATTTCTTCAGCCAAAGAGTAATAAACCCGTGGAACTTTTTATGGAGGCCAGGTCATTGAGTGTATTTCCTCTGATCCAAGCTTACTCTATCTCCCATCTCACTCCCTACTGAGCTATTGGTCTCATCCCCTCCTGCCCCTCCATATTAGTTTAAACTCTGCCGAAACACTCCAGCTAACCTCCCAGCTAAGATATTCATGCCCTTCCCATTTAAGTGTTCCCCGTCCCTTCTATACAGATGCCTTTCTTTCACAAATACTTCCCAGTTATCCACAAATATGAAACCCTCTGCCCTACACCAGTCCTTCAGCTACGCATTCAGCTGTAGGATCTCATTTCTCCTTGCCCCACTATTACCCGCGCCTGGAAGCAGCCCTGAGATCGCCACCCTGGAGGCCCTGCTCTTCAGCTTACCCACCAACTCCCTAAACTGCCTTCCTATGTCCTCCCTGCTGTTCCTCCCTACATCAAGGACAGCAGGAAAGCAGAAGAAAAAGCATACAAAGTGGCAATGACTAGTGGGAAGCCAGAGGATTGGCAAGTCTTTAAAAGCAAGCAGAGAACAACTGAAAAAGCAATAATTGAGGGGAGGGAAGCGGGAGAGATGAAATATGAGTGTAAGTTAGCTAGTAATATAAAGAGAGATAGGAACAGTATTTTTCAATACATGAAAGGTAAGAGAGAGGCACAAATAGACACAAGACCACTGGAAAATGAGGCTGAAGAAGTAATAATAAGAAACAAAGAAATGGCAGAGGGACTGAATAGTTACTTTGCATCAGTCTTCACGGTGAAAGACAACAATGGGATGCCAGAATTCTAAAAGAATCAGGGAGCACAGATGAGTGTAGTGGCTATCACTAAGGAGAAGGTTCTGGAGAAATTGAAAGGCCTGAAAGTGAATAAATCACCTGAACCAGGTGGACTACATCCTAGGGTTCGAAAAGAGATAGTTTTAGCTTTTATTGGTAGGGGGATTGAATTTAGGAGCCGCAGCATCATGTTGCAACTGTACAAAACTCTAGTGCGGCCGCACTTGGAGTATTGTGTGCAGTTCTGGTCGCCACATTATAAGAAAGATGTGGAGGCATTGGAGAGGGTACAGAGGAGGTTTACTAGGATGTTGCCTGGTATGGAGGGCAGGTCCTATGAAGAGAGGTTGAAGGATTTGAGGTTGTTTTCGTTAGAAAGGAGGCGGCTAAGGGGGTATCTTATTGAAGCATATAAGATAATTAGAGGTTTGGATAGGGTGGACAGTGATAGCCTTTTTCCTAGGATGGAGAAAGCTAGCACGAGGGGACACAGCTTTAAATTACGGGGTATGAGTTATAGGATGGATATCAGAGGTAGGTTCTTTACTCAAAGAGTGATTAGGGAGTGGAATGCCCTGCCTGCAGCTGTTGTAGATGCGCCAAGTTTGGTGCGTTTAAGAGGTTAGTTGATAAGTATATGGAAGAGAAGGGAATGGTTTAGTTTGGAGGGGCATTGCTTTTTATTTCGGTCGGCACAACATCGAAGGCCGAAGGGCCTGTTCTGTGCTGTATTGTTCTATGTTCTATGTTCTATCCTTCTCTCCCGTGTGAATAATCACATCCGCCTGCATCCCCTCACCCTTCAAAATGTCCTCTACCCTGTCAGACACATCTTGCACTCCTGCTCCAGAGAGGCAAACTACCATCCTGGAGTTCCACCTTTGACCACAAATCAGGCACGACTGGGGCCATACTAGAAGCCAGCAGGTAAGTAATTTTAATTTCATTTTAATGTAATTTGGAAGTGTTTACTGGGCCCAGAACTGAAGCCTCTGGGCCCAATTGCATTCCCAGACTGTCAGAACAATTTCACTCTGGCAGGGCTTAGAGTAGCTCCCCACTTTTGTGGAACTAGCAGGAGGCTCCGCTGGAATGAAGGGGGTCAAATAGGAGCCCCCCCAAAGGGTTGGGTGGCAGAGAGTTGGTGCCCCTTGGGCATGTGGACCCTGGCATTGCCCAAGGGGCAAAGTGGTCATACTCCAGGACACCTTGGCACTACCCACTGGGCATTGGGATGTGCCAAGGGGGCAGGACCTATTGGGATGGTACCTAGAGGCGGGGCGAGCTGGGAGGAGGGCCTGGGGGCAATCACTGGGGCTGGGGATCCTGCTGTCACTCTGCCATTTGGATTGATCAAGCTGGAGGGAGGCTAGCGATCGGGATGGGCTGCTGGGGGGGCAGTGAGGGGGCTGGGGCTAGTCTGCCAGGGAGAGGAGTGGGCTGAGGGAGAGGTGGGGTCTGCCCCCTTGGGGCAGGGCTCTGATGGGGAAGAGAGATTGTAACTGTTGCGCAGGTCCCTGAAAATTGAGGCACTCCAGGACAAGTGGGAGGTCGAATGGATGGGGGCTGCGATCAGGTCATGAGGGTCCTGCGCTGACCAGCAATTGAGCTGGCCAGCAAATGGGAGACTGGCAGATTGGGGTCACTGCGTTCACGCAGAGTTCCAAAACCATGAGACTCCGGCATGAATAGGACCCGCTCCTGAGCTTTTAATGATATTCACGATTGTGACCTCTGCACTGTACAGAATGGGAATGATTCGAGTGTGAACTCCCACTGAAAAAGCAGTTTTCCTGTCAATTCAGGACTTAGGATTTTTTGGGAGAATCGTTCCCTATGACTCTACATCAGATTCACACTTTGAACATAGAACATAGAACATAGAACATTACAGCGCGGAACAGGACCTTTGGCCTTCAATGTTGCGCCGACCAATTATGAAAAAAGCAATGACCCTCCAAACTAAACCATTCCCTTCTCTTCCATAAACTTATCAACTAACCTCTTAAACGCCACCAAACTTGGCGCATCTACAACTGCCGCAGGCAGGGCATTCCACTCCCTAACCACCCTCTGGGTAAAGAACCTACCTCTGATATCCGTCCTATAACTATCACCCCTTAATTTAAAGCTGTGTTCCCTCGTGCTAGCTTTCTCCATCCTAGGAAAAAGGCTATCACTGTCCACCCTATCTAAACCTCTAATCATCTTATATGTTTCGATAAGGTCTCCTCTTAGCCGCCTCCTTTCTAACGAAAACAACCTCAAATCCCTCAGCCTCTCCTCATAAGACCTGCCCTCCATACCAGGCAACATCCTGGTAAACCTCCTCTGTACCCTCTCCAATGCCTCCACATCTTTCTTATAATGTGGGGACCAGAACTGCACACAATACTCCAAGTGCGGCCGCACTAGAGTTTTGTACAGTTGCAACATGACGTTGCGGCTCCGAAATTCAATCCCCCTACCAATAAAAGCTAAGACTCCATATGCCTTCTTAACAACCTTATCGACTTGACTGCCTACTTTCAGGGATCTATGCACAAATACACCAAGATCCCTCTGTTCATCAACACTGTTAAGAATCCTACCATTAGCCCTATACTCTACACATTTATTATTCCTGCCAAAGTGCATTACCTCACACTTTCCACATTAAACTCCATTTGCCACCTCTCGGCCCAGCTCTGCAACTTGTCCAAGTCTCTCTGCAAACTATAACACCCCTCTTCACTACCTACCACTCCACCGACTTTAGTGTCATCCGCAAATTTACTAATCCATCCTTCAATACCCTCATCCAGATCATTTATAAAAATTACAAACAGCAGGGGCCCCAAAACAGACCCCTGAGGTACACCACTTGTCACCGAACTCCACGATGAATATCTCCCATCAACCACCACCCTCTGTCTTCTATCTGCTAGCCAATTCCTAACCCAATTAGCTAAATCACCCTCTATCCCATACATCTGCATTTTCTGCAGAAGCCTTCCATGGGACACCTTATCGAACGCCTTACTAAAGTCCATATATACCACATCAACCGCCTTACCCCCATCCACCTCTTTGGTCACTTTTTCAAAAAATTAGCCAATTAGGAATTGGCTAGCAGATAGAAGACAGAGGGTGATGGTTGATGGGAGATATTCATCGTGGAGTTCGGTTACAAGTGGTGTACCTCAGGGGTCTGTTTTGGGGCCCCTGCTGTTTGTAATTTTTATAAATGATCTGGATGAGGGTATTGAAGGATGGATTAGTAAATTTGCAGATGACACTAAAGTCACTGGAGTAGTAGATAGTGAAGAGGGTGTTATAGTTTGCAGAGAGACTTGGACAAGTTGCAGAGCTGGGCTGAGAGGTGGCAAATGGAGTTTAATGTGGAAAAGTGTGAGGTAATGCACTTGGCAGGAATAATAAATGTGTAGAGTATAGGGCTAATGGTAGGATTCTTAATAGTGTTGATGAACAGAGGGATCTTGGTGTATTTGTGCATAGATCCCTGAAAGTAGGCAGTCAAGTCAATAAGGTTGTTAAGAAGGATACGGAGTCTTAGCTTTTATTGGTAGGGGGATTGAATTTTGGAGCCGCAACGTCAGTTGCAACTGTACAAAACTCTAGTGCGGCCGCACTTGGAGTATGTGTGCAGTTCTGGTCCCCACATTATAAGAAAGATGTGGAGGCATTGGAGAGGGTACAGAGGAGGTTTACCAGGATGTTGCCTGGTATGGAGGGCAGGTCTTATGAGGAGAGGCTGAGGGATTTGAGTTGTTTTCGTTAGAAAGGAGGCGGCTAAGAGGAGACCTTACGAACATATAAGATGATTAGAGGTTTAGATAGGGTGGACAGTGATAGCCTTTTTCCTAGGATGGAGAAAGCTAGCACGAGGGGACACAGCTTTAAATTAAGGGGTGATAGTTATAGGACGGATATCAGAGGTAGGTTCTTTACCCAGAGGGTGGTTAGGGAGTGGAATGCCCTGCCTGCGGCAGTTGTAGATGCGCCAAGTTTGGTGGCGTTTAAGAGGTTAGTTGATAAGTTTATGGAAGAGAAGGGAATGGTTTAGTTTGGAGGGTCATTGCTTTTTTCATAATTGGTCGGCACAACATCGAAGGCCGAAGGGCCTGTTCTGCGCTGTAATGTTCTATGTTCTACGAGCAACAAATTCAGGCACCAGTGTGCTACTTAAATTAAATACTTATTGAAGCCTCAAATCGGCAAACCCCCTGATCATAGACTGAAAAAGGAGATTGAGTGAAGGTGTACAAATGTGAAATGTTTCAAAAGCTTGGAGGTTATTTGGGTGACAGAGTAGATAGATAAATACGTGTTACACTCTACCAAGATTATAGTTCAAGCAATAAGAAACATCCCACACTCTTAGAATATCACTGAATTCACAAATTCTTTGGGCTATGTGACTTACTGCAATAAGTTCATATCAAATTTGACAGGACAATTGTATTTTTTTAAATGACCTCTTCAGAAAGAGTGTTCTGTGGAATGGGATAATGCAGTGTGACAAAGTGTACAAGTACAATGGGTATTTGGTGCAATGCTTCAACATAACAATATGTCCAAAAAGAATAAACTAGCATGTGCAGTTTCTCCATACAGAGTATGTGCTGTTATCTCCTGTGTTGAAAAATACTTAGGAGGGACAGATTACTTTTGCTACATCAAATTATGCCTAGATAGAGTGTGAAATATATGGGTAAATTTTCCACTCCTGCCTATTGCAGGAATTGTAGTAGGTGAACAGACTGCAATGAACACAAAAAGTGTTTATTAGAAAGAATTGTACAGCTCCTCATGGCTATAACTGGCTCCCAAAATGTCTCTGTCCAGGAGCTTCTCTTACCATGGGATGATTTCACACCCTGAGTCCCGATTGGTCACCCATGCCATATGACCCTTATTAAATCAAATTACTATGGATGCTAGAATTTAAACCAAAAGAGAACATGCTGGAAAATCTCAACATGTCTCGTAGCATCTGTAAGGAGAGAAAAAAGCTGACATTTTGAGTCCAGATGATCCTTTGTTAAAGCTGGGGCTGTAATGAGAGGTTAAAAATGTCTGTAAAAATCTTGCCAACTGGTCTGCACAGGATCTGAGTGTTTGGCTAGGGATCCTATCTGGGCCATTCATTTTCTGTCAAGAAAGCCAATCTGACATCTGCAATGGTGGCCTCAGATATTAGTTCAACCAAGACTGTCAAGGCAAATGACAACTTCTTGCTGACTTCTTGCTCAAAACCAGCATAGAATGCATTGAGCTCATCAGGAAAGGGTGCATTGTTGTCAGCGCTTTTAAATGAATTCATCTTGTAGCCTGATCTCTCCCCCCAAAAAATCTACATTTGTCTGGGTCTTTTCAACCTTACCATCCCCTCCTTTTAATCACTGACCTAACCCCCACTTGCCTTTCCATATCGATCTCTGACCTCCTCTGATTTCTTCCTGAACTCCCCATTTCTGATTGTCTATTACAGTGGGCAACAATTCACTTATGTGGGACCTTTACACTTTTTGTACAGCTATATACAGGGATCATTTCTATTGTATTTTACTTGAAAGATGTGTTCTAAATTGTCTGGTCTCACACAGCTGCATCTTAAAACTTGTAGATAGTTTGTACATATGTTACATACAGCTTGCATACTGCCTGCACGCATTTTGTATACACACCTTTTGCACACAGCTGCAGACAGCTTTTATATCATTTGCATATAGCCTGTACATAGCTTGTGTATATCTGAAACACAGCTTGGACATAACATTTATACAGCCTGTACACAGTTTGTACATGGCTTGCACACAGCTCGCATATAACTTCTATATAGCCTGCACAGAGCATGTATACAGCCGATATACAACTTGCACAGTTTATGAACAGCCTGGATACTTTTTGTATTTAGCCAGAACATAACTTGCTTATAGTCTGTACATAGGTTGTATGGAGTCTAAACACATCTTTCGCAAAGCTTGGGCATAACTTGTACAAATTCTACACACCTTATATGCAGCCTGTATGCAGTTTATACACATGTTGTATATATATTGTACATAGATTATATAAAGCCTGTAATAATCGCACTGAGGCCTGTCTTCTGTCCCTATCACCCTCTATTTATAATGTGCTCAGAGTGTTGCTCAGCAGCTACAGAGGCAGATCAGCCCCGAGTTTTCAGCTGCCAACTGAATGGACCCAGCTGGTTGCAAGCTGTCTGCTCCTCCCTTCCTACTGGGAGAGCCTCCACTCACTTAATAGGGGATCTCGTACTCTATGAGGCATACAGGGGGGGCTGTTAATGATATCTGTGGCCACCAAGATATCCCTCCCTCCACAAGTCTGTTTCTCCCCCAAAATGTCTGCCATGGAAGAATTATTTCCATCACTTAGCAATTGGCTTGGAATCAATTGGAGACAGGGCTGGATCAAGGGGTGTGAAATGGATTGGAGATCTTCACTTCTGAAGAGAGCGCTGTAAAGCCACAGACTCTGGTTCTTCCTGAGGATTTGCTTCAGTTGGAATACCAGTTTCTTCTGCTTTCTTCTCAGAATTCATGTCCTCACCACCTGGAGAAGCAGGTATAGGGTCGACTTCTACTTGTTTCTCGACACGGGCAGTGGTCATCCCCATAGCCGGTAATGAGGCCTGTACTGGCAGGGGTTCCATACTCCTGAAATGCTCCAGTTTTTACCTAACAATTTTGCCCAAAGTTGGACTTTATTAAACCTGTTTTGTCCCTCATTTTCCAGGCAATACAACTGAGACTGTCCCTGAAGTTCCTCATGTAGACAGGGTCACTGTTTTTGAATGTTTTTTCTATTCTTACAGAATCACAATTCTTCTCATTTTCTTGTTGGGACTCCATGCTTCCCACCAAGCTTTGGAACAGCAAACTTAATCTTATCTGAAACCTCTGTCTCATTAATAATTCTACCTGGAGGATTCCTGTCATTGTGTGAGGGGTAGTCCTGTAGACAAATAAAAATCATGTCAGTTTGATCTCTATGGATGCTGCAGGTTGCTTCTTCATGCCTGTAGTGAGGGTTTTCTTTTAAAAAGGTACCTGATTGCTAAAAACAATTGCTAGATTCAATTTGAAAAACTCACAACAGGCAAACTTGCTGTTCAAAAGATGTAACCAAAATCTATTTTAAACAGAAAATCATACAAGAGAGTCAAAACATTGACATACAGCCACAGGGGATCTTCAGGAGATCAAACAGCCCAGCACTGTGAAATCTCTCCAAAGATCTGAGGCACTCAGCCAAAATACAGAACAATTAAACCTTCTGTTATCTAAGATACACCTCCTTATTAACTTAGATTCAATTTTACTCAGTGTTAACATGTCAGTCGAATTTTTGACAAAGGATCTCAGTCAATCACAATACACCACTTGATGCCATGAATTTTCATTTGTCCATTTAATTCAGGACATCTACCCACCTTCATTAAATCCACTTCCTGGTTGCTCGGTAGTTCAGGGTGTTTCCATAACTGAATAGTCCTTAATTATCTTAACTACCTTCATGTTGATAGTGCGTAATTTCATTTGAATTTCTGATCCTCACTGATGCTAAAAATCAAAAGGTAATATCATCTTGTATATGGCATTAGAAAGGTGTCTTTAAGTAAGTATTCTTATAGGTTAGAGCACTTGGTAGTATGGGTGTCATTGTTTCTTTCTTCTCCTTGATTGATGCCACCTTTGCCACTGTCTTGGTTGCCACTGAACAACAGTATTTGAACAGTTGTACAATCACAATGATTATCAGAATGAAAATGAAAAGGTGTGTGATTCCTTGCACTATGTTCATTCCTACTGATCCTCTCCAGCCAGTTGTCCATTTCCCCAGAAAAAATTGATCTTGTTGTTAAAGTGTAGCCACATTGGTTATGTTTTCCGAGGTAACTGATATATATATAAATGGAGCACTTTGGCCCAATCAAGGCACATGTTCCTCTCTAGCTGCCAGGATAAGTCCAATGCCATTCCATTCTGTAACACAACCATGCACATTGCAGCCAAGTTGTCACTGATCTCTGCAAGGACTGTCGCAGTATCATTTGCAAAAATTGAGGTAATGGCTTTTACTTCCATATATTTTCTAAAATGTGAATAAGGTGGCCTCATTATTTTCAGAAAATGGTCCGATCCCACCAGGGCACATCATTTCCTCTCCTTTGCAAACTGGTTCTTATGGTAGATACATGGAGCTACATATCCAGGTAACATGACCCCTTCCAGCCAGAGGGCAACCTTAGATATGATCTATTTCCACAAATCTAGTAAGTTGCATTAAAATTTGGATAAGTCATAGAGTCATAGAGGTTTACAGCATGGAAACAGGCCCTTCGATCCAACCTATCCATGCCACCCTTTTTTTTAAACCCCTAAGATCATCCCAATTGCTTATATTTGGCCCATATCCCTCTATACCAATCTTATCCATGTAACTATATAAATGCTTTTTAAAAGACAAAATTGTACCTGCCCTTACTACTACCTTGTTTCAAACACTCACCACCCTCTTTGTGAAAATAATTCCCTTCTGGACATTTCTGTATCTCTCCCCTCTCACCTTAAACCTATACCCTCTAGTTTTAGACTCCCTACCTTTGGAAAAGATAGTAACTGTGTCCCTCATTATTTTATAGACCTCTATAAGATCACCCCTCAGCCTCCTACGCTCCAGAGGAAAAAGTCCCAGTCTATCCAACCTCTCCATATAACACAAACCATCAAGTCCCAGTAGCATCCTAGTAAATCTTTTCTCACTATTTAATTTAATAACATCCTCTCTACAATAGGATGACCATAACTGCATACAGTATTTCAAGTGTAGCTTTACCAATATGTACAACTTCAAGAAGACGTCCCAACTCCTGTATTCAATGGTCTGACCGATGAAACCAAGCATGCCGAATGCCTTCTTCACCACTCTGTCCACCTGTGACTCCACTTTCAAGAAGCTGTGAACATGTATGCCTAGATCTCTTTCTTCAGTAACTCTCCGTAGTGCCCTACCATATCGTGCACCAATCCCATATAGAAAGCATCACGGGTTAAAACAAGCTCTTTCTTAGGATGAAAATGGGCCAATAAGTACTGCCCTGGTTCAATCTACCAAAATGCATCACCTTGCATTTGTCTAAATTAAATTCCATCTGCCATTCATCAGCCCAGTAGCCCAATTGATCAAGATCCCGTTGCAATCAAAGATAACTTTCTTTACTATCCACTATGCCACCAATATTGGTGTCATCTGCAAACTGACTAATCATGCCTCCTATATTCTCATCCAAATCATTAATATAAATGACAAATAACAGTGGACCCAGCACTGATCCCTGAAGCAGACCGCTGGTCACAGGTCTCCAGTTTGAAAAACAACCCTCTATAATCCCTCTATAACCCCCCACCCTCTGTATTCTGTTGAGAAGCCAATTTTGTATCCAGTGTTTTCTCCTTCAAAACAATATGAAATATTGCAAAGTCGATCTTCTTTGGGTGGATCTAGACAAATTTTACTGGCTACATCTGCATTGTATTTACATTTACTGGCTCCTAAATCCACTCAGGGCCATTCTTATTTTCAATACACACTATTTCTTGGGCCTCTAAATATACTCCATTCAAATTAAGACTGGGGGTTGGGTTGGCTGTATCAAAAACAGGTGCATATTTAGTCATGTGATCTGGTACAAGACCTACTTCTATCACATTCCTTCATAAAACCTGTCACTGTTGCCTGGTGCTCCCTAAAAGACTGAGTAAGCTGCTCCCAACAACCAAATCTGCCCATAACAATGGTACTGGACGTAAGGGTATTCTCTGTTCTGCATGCAGAGGAATGTGGCTGCACACCCAACATTTAGATGTGACATTCAGTGATGGGGCTTAATTGTTGGTTGCCAGTGTTCTCTCTTTTTCCAATTACTGATATCTTGCTTATCTTGGCGCTCAGGGTCCTGTAATATAAACAGGTCGGCCAAAAGACCTTACAATTAGTAACATGATAACTTAAATATTCACATATTAGTCTTATGCTTAATCTAATTTCAATACCATGATATTAGCCAACTTAATAATTTTGCTTGTCAGTTCAATTAACTCTTCCATCAATACTGTGGCTGCTAAGCCTTTTGATTCTGTGTTCCACAAGATTATTCACTAATTTGAACATTCTTAGCATTGCTGGCTAGCCACTAATGTGTGCAGAGTCTCCATTTGGGACCATATTTGTCATCAGTTAGGTTTCTCCTGCAAAACTGCACTGAAGGGTTTTTCCCTTTCTTGTCTGTCATTAGCTGTACCATTACTTTGCCTCCAGGTGTAGGTAATTTAGGAGTGTTCCTCTCTGCCAATGTAATCCCATCCTTGTGTTGTTGCTGAGTAATTGCCCACTTCCTGAGAGAATGCAAATGAGTTACCACGTCCCTCAAACACTGAAATACCAGCTCTATTCCAATATTTGGTCACCTTACTACCGGAAGGACGTGGAGATCCTGGAGAGAGTGCAGAGAAGGTTTACCAGGATGCCACTCGGTATAGAAGGACTTAGCAATGAAGACAGATTGGGCAAATGAGGGCTGTTCTCCTTAGAAAGACGGAGAATTAAGGGAGACCTAATAGAGGTGTATAAGATTATGAAGGGTATAGATAGAGTGAAACAGTGGTAAGCTTTTTCCCAGGTTGGATATAAAAATTACGAAGGGCCATGGGCTTAGGGTGAGAGGGACGTGGTATAATTTGGATGTTAGACGGAGGTTTTTCACACAGAGGGTTGTGGGGGCTTGAAATGCGCTGCCAAGTAGAGTGGTGGAGGCGGGCACACTAGAGTTGTTTAAGGCTTACCTAGATAGACACATGAGCAGACTAGAGATGGAAAGATACAAAAGACTGTTCTAAATGAATAAAGTAGATTCCTATGGATCATCCAATACATTTTATAGCTCACCCTGTCTTACGTTTGAGCTTCTGGGGATTCTGTGACCGTCCGTATAAGTTGTGTATGTTAATTGAAGTCTTTTTTTTCTTACACCCACAGGTGATTCGGTCTGCCTTGTTGTCCAAGGCAAGGGCTGCTCTTAGATGTTGCTTCAAGAGTTGCCTAGTGCTTCACATCATTAGTGTACACTTAAACTGGACCAGCTGATGGGCAATGTGATAGCTCAGTGACTATCACTATTTGTTGTGCAGATACATGGATTTGGGCTAGTTTCTGAGGGAGTTTGCACAATCTCCCCATGATTGTGTGGGTTTTCTCTAGGTACTCCGGTTTCCTCCCACACCCCAAAAATGTGCTTAAGCTGATTGGTATTAACAAATTGTCCCTAAATTAGGCGTCCCTCAATCTGATTATTGTGGAGTCCAATAGGAATAGACAAAGGTCATAGGTAGAAGAGGGCACTCACAATGTTAAAATGGTGACATGGGCTTCTTGGGCTGAAGGGCCTGTTTCCCATGCTGTGTTGTTCTTTGTTTTTTGTATCTAGCTCCCCACCTCCATTATCACATCTTCTGGAAGGTGCATTGCCCAACCAGTCATCAATTTAAAAGTTTATGATATTGATGTATTTGTTTTTATCCTACAGGTATAAAAACAATACTGTAGGTATTGTTTGGTCCACCTTGTTGTCCAACAAGGGGCGCACACGTGATGGGTCATGGGAGGGCTGCTCTTGGATTTTTCAAGAGTATCCTAGTGTTCACATCGCTAGTGCACGCTTGACCTGGACCATTTGATGGGCAACATGACAGCTCAGTGACTATTGCTGTGCTGTGCAGATACATGGATTTCGGCCTGTGTCTATGGGAGTTTGTGCATTCTCCCTGTGCTTGCGTGGATTTTCTCCGGGTGCTCCAGTTTTCTCCCACATCCCAAAGATGTGCTCTTAGGCTGATTGGCAGAACAAATTCTCCCTAAATTGTCTCAAATTTGGTTTCAATCCATAGATCTATAAACATAGACAGGGATCACGGGTAGAAGTGGGAACATCGAGGTGGCAGCGTGGGCTCGTTGGGCTGAAGGGCCTGTTTCCCATGCTGTTTTGTTCTTTGTTCTTTGAGTTACACCTGTCTCTTGAGATAGAGTGCCACTCTGTCATGGCAATATTGCAGGCAAGGCATATATCCAATTCTTTCCTTCATCCAGAATGGCTTTAGCTAAGTTGTTTTTTAGTGTTCTGTTCATATATTCTACCATTCCTGAACACTGCAGGTGATACAGTGATTATAATCCTCACACTGTGATAATAGAATTTCTATCATTGCAGTAATTATAATTCTCACACTGTGGTAACAATATCTCTGTCACTGTGGTGATTATAATTCTCACACTAAGCTAAAACTGTCTCTGTTACTGCAGTGATTATAGTCACAACTTGCGCTAATACTGTCTCTGTGACTGATGTGATTATAATCCTAACACACAGACAATATTAGCACAGTATAAGGATTATAATCACCACAGTCACAGAGACACTATTTCTGCATTGTGAAGATTACAACCACTGCAACGACAGAACAGTATTACAGCAGAATGAGGATTATAATCACCACAGTGACAGAGACACTATTACCACAATGTGACAATTATAATCACCACAATGACAGAGACACAATTACTGCAGTGTGAGAATTATAATTACTGCAGTGACAGAGATACTATTACCACAGTATGAGGATTATAATCACAGCAGTGACAGAGATACTATTACCGTAGTGTTAGAATTAAAATTACATCAGTAACAGGGACACTATTACTGCAGGGTGTGGACTATAATCACCGCAGTGACAGAGACAACATTAGCTCACTGTGAGAATTATAATCACCACAGTGAAAGAGACATTATTACCGCACTGTGAGAATTATAATTACTTCAATGACAGAGATAATATTACCACAATGTGAGCACTGTAATCACCATGGTGATAGATACACTATTACCACAGTTTGAGGATTTTAATCACCGCAGTGACAGAGACACTATTACCACTATGGGAGGATTATAGAACATAGAACATAGAACAATACAGCACAGAACAGGCCCTTCGGCCTTCGATGTTGTGCCGACCAAAATAAAAAGCAATGCCCCTCCTACCTAAACCATTCCCTTCTCATCCATGTACTTATCCACTAACCTCTTAAACGCCACCAAACTTGGCGCTTCTACAACAGCTGCAGGCAGGGCATTCCACTCCCTAATCACTCTTTGAGTAAAGAACCTACCTCTGATATCCGTCCTATAACTCATACCCCTTAATTTAAAGCTGTGTCCCCTCGTGCTAGCTTTCTCCATCCTAGGAAAAAGGCTATCACTGTCCACCCTATCTAAACCTCTAATCATCTTATATGCTTCAATAAGATCCCCTCTTAGCCGCCTCCTTTCTAACGAAAACAACCTCAAATCCTTCAACCTCTCTTCATAGGACCTGCCCTCCATACCAGGCAACATCCTGGTAAACCTCCTCTGTACCCTCTCCAATGCCTCCACATCTTTCTTATAATGTGGCGACCAGAACTGCACACAATACTCCAAGTGCGGCCGCACTAGAGTTTTGTACAGTTGCAACATGATGCTGCGGCTCCTAAATTCAATCCCCCTACCAATAAAAGCTAAGACTCCATATGCCTTCTTAACAACTTTATCCACTTGACTGCCTACTTTCAGGGATCTATTGACACATACACCAAGATCCTTCTGTTCCTCAACACTATTAAGAGCCCTACCATTAGCCCTATACTCTACACATTTATTGTTCCTGCCAAAGTGCATTACCTCACACTTTTCCACATTAAACTCCATTTGCCACCTCTCGGCCCAGCTCTGCAACTTGTCCAAGTCACTCTGTAAACTAAAACACCCCTCTTCACTATCTACCACACCACCAACTTTAGTATCATCTGCAAATTTACTGATCCATCCCTCAATACCCTCATCCAGATCATTTATAAAAATTACAAACAGCAGGGGCCCCAAAACAGACCCCTGAGGCACACCACTTGTCACCGAACTCCACGATGAATATCTCCCATCAACCACCACCCTCTGTCTTCTATCTGCCAGCCAATTCCTAATCCAATTAGCTAAATCACCCTCTATTCCACACATCTGCATTTTCTGTAGAAGTCTTCCATGGGCCACCTTATCAAAAGCCTTACTAAAGTCCATATATACTACATCAACCGCCTTACCCCCATCCACCTCTCTGGTCACTTTCTCAAAAAACTCAATGAGGTTAGTAAGGTATGACCTACCCTTCACGAAACCATGCTGACTATCCCCAATCAATTCATTTCTCTCTAAATAACTATAAATCCTATCCCTAATAATTCTCTCCAATACCTTGCCCACCACAGAAGTAAGACTCACTGGCCTATAATTCCCAGGAAGGTCTCTCTTCCCCTTCTTAAACAATGGGACCACATTCGCCATCCTCCAGTCCTCCGGAACCACACCCGTAACCAACGAGGACCTGAAGATCAGAGCCAGAGGCTCTGCAATCTCCTCTCTTGCCTCCCAGAGAAATCACCATAGTGACAGAGAAACTATTACTGCAGAGTAAGGATTATAATCACATCAGTGACAGAGATACTAATAGCGCAGGGTGTGAACTATAATCACCACAATGACAGAGACACTCAGCACAATGTGAAAAGTATGATCACCTCAGCAACAGACACTGTTACCGCAGAATGAGAATTAGAATCACTGCTGTGAGAGAGACACTGATATTATTACCACAGTGAGGATTTTAATGACTGCAGTGACAGAAACACCGTTATCACGGTGAGGATTTTGATCACTTCAGTGACAGAGACACTATTACCACAGAGTGACGATTATATTCACCGCAGCGATAGAGACGTTATTACTGCAGTGTGAGAATTATAATCGCCGCGCTGACGGGCACAGTTTCCGCAAAGTGAGGATTATAATCAGCGCCGCTAGGCGGAGCTCTCTGCCGGTCTCTTGAAATGGTTCTTTCAGTCCTCCCGCCCTGAACATGCGTATTGTCGGACTGGGCGGGGAGCATGCGCAGTTGGGATCCGCTGTCGGGAGTGCCGGACACCGGAGCGGGGATAGTGGGAGTGTTGTCGCTGATTGGGTACAGTGCGGGTCCGGGACTGAGGATGCGCAGTGCAGATCCAAGATTTGGGATGTATTTCGCCTGCAGGGACAGAGTGAAGTTGTATCGTTTCTGAGCTGAGAATTGGAGGTGAGACTGTGTGAAGGAATGGGAGAGACTGAGAGGGAGAGACTGTGGGAGGGAGTGGGAGAGACTGAGAGGGTGAGACTGTGGGAGGGAGTGGGAGAGACTGAGAGGGTGAGACTGTGGGAGGGAGTGGGAGAGACTGAGAGGGTGAGACTGTGGGAGGGAGTGGGCTGAGAGGGAACTGGGGGGAGTGGGGAGACTGAGAGGGTGAGACTGTGGAGGGAGTGGGAGAGACTGAGAGGGTGAGACTGTGGGAGGGAGTGGGAGAGACTGAGAGGGTGAGACTGTGGGAGGGAGTGGGAGAGACTGAGAGGGTGAGACTGTGGGAGGGAGTGGGAGAGACTGAGAGGGTGAGACTGTGGGAGGGAGTGGGAGAGACTGAGAGGGTGAGACTGTGGGAGGGAGTGGGAGAGACTGAGAGGGTGAGACTGTGGGAGGGAGTGGGAGAGACTGAGAGGGTGAGACTGTGGGAGGGAGTGGGAGAGACTGAGAGGGTGAGACTGTGGGAGGGAGTGGGAGAGACTGAGAGGGTGAGACTGTGGGAGGGAGTGGGAGAGACTGAGAGGGTGAGACTGTGGGAGGGAGTGGGAGAGACTGAGAGGGTGAGACTGTGGGAGGGAGTGGGAGAGACTGAGAGGGTGAGACTGTGGGAGGGAGTGGGAGAGACTGAGAGGGTGAGACTGTGGGAGGGAGTGGGAGAGACTGAGAGGGTGAGACTGTGGGAGGGAGTGGGAGAGACTGAGGGGGTGAGACTGTGGGAGGGAGTGGGAGAGACTGAGGGGGTGAGACTGTGGGAGGGAGTGGGAGAGACTGAGGGGGTGAGACTGTGGGAGGGAGTGGGAGAGACTGAGGGAGGAGAGAGGGGGAGTGAGATGGAGGGGTTGCATTGGGGCGGTGTGAGAGAATGGGGGGGGCGTGGGCCAATGAGGGGGCAGGGGCAAATGAGAGTGGGGGGAAGGCTGGGCGGGTGAATATGAGGTGGTGGGGGAGAGCAGGCAGGCATGATTGGAGAGGCTGAATCGTGAGAATGCTGTATTACTGGGGAGCATATACATCAGGAGAGTGTATACCAAGAGGGTGGTGCATCACTAGGGAGAGTACTTCTGGGGCAGGAATTTCTTCCCTGAGGATTGTGAGTGCTTGGAGTTCTTTACCCTAGAGAGCACTGGAGTCTGGGTCAGGCAATGTATTCAAGGTTGATTTAGACAGCTTTTTGATCGATGCATAAGAGTTATGGAGGCAGGCACAAAGGCAGATTTAAGGTTACACCAGGGCAGCCATGATCTTCTTGGATGGGGGAGCAGGCTTGATAGATCAAGTGGTCTATGATGCTGTTAGGGAGCCATTCCTTTTAGATGGGCCTTTCTAATTCTGAGAAGGAATAGTGGGTGTGCCATCCTCCAGCACAGATCACACTGACTAATGGTGGTGTCTTCTGCTTCAGGTGTGAAGGCTGTGTATGTGCTGAGACCATGGAAAATATCTTACTGAGAAGTTTTCTTGTCCTGTCTCTCTGTTCAGTGGGTAAGTATAATCTTTGAGGGAGTTCCACATAGCAAGTGTAACCAATGGAATTTTATAATAGGCAGGGTTATAATGGGACGGGAAAGATCCTCTGCCAGGAGGGAGGCGTATATCGTTATAATCCAGGTATCGTAAGTTTTACACTTTGAATTTCTGCAGGAGTAAGCATAAGATACTTCACTCCATGTATGATTCAAATGACAGATGAGGGAGCTCTTATCAAAGTTTATTTAAGAACAAAAGTAACATAAAATTAGCAATAAGTTTTACCAGTAGCAAACGAGAAAAAAAAGTGATATTGCGTTAACCTTAACACCTACGAATATTGTTCCAACACAAGCACCTTTACAGATTTACTTCAAACCAAGTTTAGCATGCAAAATACCTTAACCCTAACGTCACGTAAAGTTGGATTTTCTTGCTCTGCGACATCTGCCATGAATTAGTCCTTTGGATGATAAATTGAAACTCTTAACTTCCCAGCCTTGGAGTTTCCAGTACCTCAAGGTAGATCCACTGCTTGCCTCTAGCAAACCACCAACACCAAAATTTTCACTCCAGGAAGGCAAGAGAAGCGGCTTCCAACTACCTAGCAGAATTTCTAATAGCTAGTAGGGAGAGACACAAATACTGCTCTTCAATCTGGAGTCCAGCAGCTTCTAACTAGCCAGCAACCAAAGCTGAAAGTAAAAGACCCTGTGAGAGAAAAAAAAACTGTCCCACCTTACCTGTCAATCATTCTTCCCCCAACAATTCAAAAGGATTGTAAAACGAGAGTGTATTAAGCCCAAACTAAAAATAGATGAAAAGCCTATTAATTAACTCTAACAACAATAAATAACAGCTAGTCGGACATGTCGGCAACAAGTACAAATTCCCCTCTTAAAAGAACTGCAGGGAAACAAGATTGTTTCTTAAAGAAACAATTCTTAAAGAAACGTTTCTTAAAGATACGGTAGTGTCACAATGTTGGGAGGCGCGGGCCCTCTCTCCAGGGGGTCTGTATGGGGAGGGCGCGGGCCCTCTCTCCAGGGGGTCTGTATGGGGAGGGCGCGGGCCCTCTCTCCAGGGGGTCTGTATGGGGGGCGCGGCCCTCTCTCCAGGGGGTCTGTATGGGAGGGCGCGGGCCCTCTCTCCAGGGGGTCTGTATGGGGAGGGCGCGGGCCCTCTCTCCAGGGGGTCTGTATGGGGAGGGCGCGGGCCCTCTCTCCAGGGGGTCTGTATGGGGAGGGCGCGGGCCCTCTCTCCAGGGGGTCTGTATGGGGAGGGCGCGGGCCGAATGTGCTGCATTTCAGGTTAGTCTCATTTGGTTGCAGTCTGCTGGCGTCCTATTTAGTGTGTGCTCATACTTTCTTCAAACCAGCCTCCCATCCACTTAATCTGCCTACACTTCCCATTGCCTTGGCAAAGCAGCCAGCATAATTAAGAACTCTGGACATTCTCTCTTCCACCTTCTTCCGCAGGAAAATGATACAAACGTCTGAGGTCACATACCAGCCAATTCAATAACAGCTTCTTCCCTGCTGCTGTCAGACTTTTGAATGGAATTGCCTCGTATTAAGTTGATCTTTCTCCATACCCTAGCTATCTATGATTGTGACACTACATTCTGCATACTCATGTTTTGTTCTCGATTTCTGATATGTTTTGTCTGTATAGTGCGCAAGAAACAATACTTTTCACTGTATTCTAATAAATGTGATTATAACAAATCAAATTCCTGTGGCTCTGCGTAGGTTCTGCTCTTTACTGCTTTGAATGCACTAGTGACAATGATGCGATTTGCCCCAGGAAGGAGTGTCCATCAAACCACGATGCTTGCCTTAATGTTACCATTCTGGGTACGTATTGCTGGATTTTATCTGTTGTATTGTTCTGGATCTTTGTGCATCATGTTTGATTAAATTCTTTGCTGATGTGACTATCATTTGAATTCTGCATGTATTCATCTTCCTTCAAATTGGATTAATTGCATTAATGCAAGGCTGTGTTATTAACATGTAGTTCCTGCTAATCTTGGCACCACTAGATTTCATACAGTATCATAGAAACCCTACAGTGCAGAAAGAGGCTCTTTGGCCTATTGCGTCTGCGCCGACCACAATCCCACCAGTCCTACCCCCTTAGCCTTACATATTTACCTGCTAATCCCTGTAACCTATGCATCTCAGGACACTAAGAGTAATTTTAGTACGGCCAATCGACCTAACCCACATATCTTTGGACTGTGGGAGGAAACTGGAGCAAACCCATGCAGACACAAGGAGAATGTGCAAACTCCATACGACAGTGATCCAAGCCAGGAATCGAACCCAGGTCCCTGGAGCTGTGAAGCAGCAGTGCTAACCAATGTGCTACTGTGCTGCCTGTATTTCCTATAATGTTTTACAGCAAAGTTTCATCTTAGTGCTCAGGGTATACGCTGAGTCCAGGCTTTCTGTTTTCTGTCCCACCCCTGTGAAGCCCAGCTCTAAACACGTTGCCCCTCTAAGTCTGGTGGATGCAGACCTCCCTCTCCTATTACCCATTTGTTGACTGGTTCATTGAGAATATGCTAATTGATTTCCATTTTGCTTTCAGCAACCAAACAGGTGGTCCGCCGCTGCTGGACAGACCAGCGTTGTAACACCAGGATTGTGCATGCAGAATTCAGTAAAGGCTCAGACATCAGCTTTGCCTGCTGTAACTGGAACTTTTGCAACTCCAGGCAAAGTGGCACTCCTGGAACAGATTTAAACCTCTTCCTACTGAGCCTCCTGGCTGCTTCTGTTGTCTTGCACCTTGTTTGGTTCTAAAACCGCAAGAGGGTATGACCTGCCACCAAGCTTATAAACTCTCCTGACAAAGCAGTATTGCTGAGGGCCAGAGCACAGTCTAATGCTTCATAATGCGTGTTCTCACTACATCAAGTTGTATTTGTTCAAAGATCCCATAATGTCCATGAAACTGCTATTCTAAAACAGCAAATCCCCTTCCCTGAATTCTCCAGCTGATTCTGTATCTGATAAACTAATCCACAAAGTGGAGGTCACTGTCCCCTCTCTTGAGAATGGGATTGCTGGAGACGTGCTTCCCTGCATTAGTGCAGTTTGAATCGGCCACTTCCAGTTCCAAGAACAACTATGTTGATATTTAAAACATTCTTTCAGAATGAAAATCTAATCTGTAACTGTTGCTAATCTCGGCGATTGTTGTAACATGGCACCCATACAGCCCGGGAAGCTTTGTGGCAATGGTTAATGTCTAACAATTATTTGACTTCACTCTGAACTAAATAGAGATTGTGTTAGCTACCAGCTGGAGTAGACAAAATTTAGGCAGGCTGTCTTTAAGAGTGAATTCCCAATCAAAGCTAACCCTAACTAAAGCTCAGTATTTGACCAGTATTACTGGGATGAAGTTGTATAATGAATGAAGCAGCTGCTAATGCTTTTTGTACTTCACATTTTGCTATTTATTTTGATTGTTAAATAAAAACTTTTTTTGGGGGGATGAGTCCAGTTTGTGATTCAGTGACTTGTGTTCAGCAGTGAGATTCACTAGCTTCCACACCTCTGTAACTTACACTGTAAAGGCACTTGAGAGAAGGGTGACTGGGAAGCATATATGAGGAGCATCTGTTTTACTCTGCAGCTGTAGACAGATAACACCAATGTACTTAATGTAATAACAAAGATGTTTTGGGTCAGATAACTAAAAGTTTGGTTAAAGTAATAGGGCTTGAGAAGCATCCGAAAGGAAGAAAGTTAAATGAATGGGCAAAAAATAGATGGTATATAATGTGAAAAAATGAATAGAAAATTGAAAAATTTTAGTGTAGAGTTTACTAAATGCTGCAGCACAGAGGGATCTGGCTGTTTATGTATATAATTCATAAAAAGTGAGCATTCAGATATGGCAATTACAAAAGTAAATGGAATATTGGCCTTTATTCCACAGGGAGTGAAGTATAAAAGTAGGGAGGACTTGCTTCAACTGTACAGGGTCTTGGAGAGAAAACATCTAGATTAATATGTAGGTTTCCATTGCCTTACTAAAAGACATGCTGAGAATTCCAGAGATGGTTCCAGTTCCATTGAATGAGGGATTTATCTTTTGAGGACAGGTCAAGTAAGTTGTATCTTTTCTGAATGTCTAATGGGACACTGAAGTGGGAGCTTCTACTAACCCCCTACTGGACCTGTCCTGGCAGTGGTTAATGAGGCAGTATAAAGGGAGCTCCAAAACAGGTACAATGACCAACCGAAAGCTCTCTGCTGCATCATTCTGTAAGACATTGTCCTATCATGCTCTAAGTAGGACGGGCAGATCCTCGTCAAAACCACCTCAAACAATCTTTGGACTAATGCAGCATAAGAATAGTGTTCAATTTTCTACTTTCTCACACCAGCTGCTAAGAGTGGATTGTTTGGTTTGTACCTCCAATCTTCATAAATCATTGGATGTGTTGCTGCATGAAGTTCACTTTCAGCTGTCTCTAGTAAAATTGCAGCTTCTTTGCTATTGCAGTGCATCAGAATTTTTCTGGCTTACTGATACATTGGTATTTCCAGGGACAGTACAGTGAACTGGTTTCAGTATTGGAGAAATGTAAAGAGCTGACTGAAGAATCAGTGCAGTCTGCCTGAACGGAATTTCTCTCCTCACCCTGTGACTGTGCCGAGCTGAGATCACAGTAAGCTTCTCAGTGAAGCCTCAGCTGTTTCGTAATTGGACTGAGCACTAGTACCCCAAACCCAATACAAGACAGCTAGTAATTTGTGAGAAAGCACCAACTGCTTCAAGAGGTAATTGGTATTTCCTGATGAAATATTTCAGCTCCTATGACAAGAGCACATAGTTGTGATTGTTATATTGCGAAGTGAAGTTTCAACATTCTTGCAGATGAACTTAATAGGAACACCAAGTGGAATACTGGAGAACAGTGAGCTGTTACAGTCGAGGTAAGACAGTGAGACTATTAAAATTATGCTGATTATGTGTAGTCTCCCACAGCCTTTTCATCATGTATACTTTTGGTACCAGAGATGAGGAATTTCCAGATCACATTAAGCCAATTTTGGATCCAGTAGTAGGAGGTAGAGAATAATCGTCAGGTTGTTTTTGTGATAGGAAACCTGTGTCCAGGATATACTGCAGGATTCAGTACCGTTCCCAAATAGGTGGCCAATAACCAGGAGGGTTTGAGGAATACTTAATTGGCTTGCAGCTTTCAGGAGAGTTAAAAGAAAGGCTGGATAGACCAAGCAAAACTGTCTTTCAGAGAGCTAATATAATCACGATAGGTTGAATGTTTGCAGCCTAGAAGAGATCATTCTGAATTAAAAACAGGCACCAAACCAAGTATCATTGTCTAAAGAAATAGTGCCACAAGACTGGAGGATAGCAAATGTTGTCCCCTTGTTCAAGATGGAGTAGAGACAACCCTGGTAATTATAGAGCAGTGAGCCTTTTGGAAAGGATTATAAGAGATAGGATTTATGATCATCTAGAAAAGAATAATTTGATTAGGGATAGTCAATACTGTTTTGTGAAGGGTAGATGGTGCCTCACAAATCTTATTGAGTTCTTTGAGAAGGTGACCAAAGAGTGGATGAGGGTAAAGCAGTTAATGTGGTGTATATGAATTTCACTAAAGCGTTTGATAAGGTCCCCATGATAAGCTATTGCAGAAGATACAGAGGCATGGGATTGAGACGATTTAGCAGCTTGGATCAGAAATTGGCTAGCTGAAATCAGACAAAAGATGGTGGTGTTCATTCCTGGAGTTTAGTTACGAGTTATGTACCGCAAGTTTGTCATTTTTTTATTAATGACCTGGATGAGAGCACGGAAGGATGAGTTAGTAAATTTGTGGATGACACTAAAGTTGGTGGATTTGTGGACAGTGCGGAAGGATGTTGCAGGTTCCAGAGGGACACAGATAAGCTGTAGAGGTGGCAGATAGAGTTTAATGCAGAAAAGTGTGAAGTGGTTCACTTTGGAAGGAGTAACAGGACTACAGAGTACTGGGCTAATGGTAAGTTACTTGGTAGTGTGCATTAGCAGAGATACCTTGGAGTCCATGTGCATAGATCCCTGAAAGTTGGCACCCAGGCTAACAGAGTTATTAAGGTGTATAGTGTGTTAGCTTTTATTGGTAGAGGGATTGAATTTCAGAACCATGAGGTCATATGGCAGCTGTGCAAAACTCTGGTATGGCAGCTCTTGGAGTATTGCATACAGTTCTGGTCGCACATTATAGGAAGATGTGGAAGCATTTGGCGGATAGGATTAAGGAGAATCCTAAAGCTTTTTACAGGTATATAAATAATAAAAGATTGGTTAGGGCAAAATTAGGGCCAGTCAGAGATAGCAGTGGGAAGTTGTGCGTGGAGCCTGAGGAGATAGGAGAGACACTGAATGAGTATTTTTCGTCAGTATTCACGCAGGAGAAAGACAATGTTGGCGGGGAGAATACTGCGATACCAGGTTGTAGACTGGGCAGGATTGAGGTTCATAAGGAGGAGGTGTTAGCGAATCTTGAGGGTATGAAAATTGATAAGTCCCCTGGGCCAGAGGGGATTTACCCTAGGATTCTCTGGGAGGCTAGAGAGGAGATTGCAGAGCCTTTGGCTTTGATCTTCATGTCGTCGTTAGCTACAGGTATAGTGCCGGAAGACTGGAGGATGGCAAATGTTGTCCCTTTGTTCAAAAAAGGGGAGTAGGGACCATCCTGGAAATTATAGACCGGTGAGCCTGACTTCTGTTGTGGGCAAAGTCTTGGAAAGAATTATAAGGGATAGGATTTATAAGCATCTAGAGAGAAATAAATTGATTAGGATAGTCAGCACAGTTTTGTGAAGGGTAGGTCGTGCCTCACAAACCTTATTGAGTTTTTTGAGGAGGTGACCAAAGAGGTAGATAAGGGTAAGGCAGTTGATGTAGTGTATATGGATGTTAGCAAAGCGTTTGATAAGGTTCCCCATGGTAGGCTACTGCAGAAAGTGCAGATGCATGGGATTGAAGGTGATTTAGCAGTTTGGCTTAGGAATTGGCTAGCTGATAGAAGACAGAGGGTGGTGGTTGATGGGAAATATTCAACCTGGAGTGCAGTTACAAGTGGTGTACCTCAAGGATCTGTTTTAGGGCCACTGCTGTTTGTCATTTTTATAAATGACCTAGATGAGGGTGTAGAGGGTTGGATTAGTAAATTTGCTGACGATACCAAAGTGGGTGGAGTTGTAGACAGCGAGGATGTATGTTACAGTTTGCAGAGGGACATAGATAGGTTGCAGAGCTGGGCCGTGAGGTGGAAAATGGAATTCAATACGGATAAGTGTGAGGTGATTCACTTTGGTAGGAATAACAGGCATATGAAATATAGGGCTAATGGAAGGACCCTTAATAGTGTTGTCGAGCAGAGGGATCTTGGGTACAAGTACATAGCTCTTTGAAAGTTGGCACCCAGGTTGATAAAGTTGTTAAGAAGGCGTACGGTGTGTTAGCTTTTATTGGTAGAGGGATTGAATTTAGAGCCGTGAGGTTATGTTACAACTGTACAAAACTCTGGTGCGGCCGCACTTGGAGTATTGCGTACAGTTCTGGTCGCCGCATTATAAGAAAGATGTGGAAGCATTGGAAGGGTGCAGAGGAGGTTTACCAGGATGTTGCCTGGTATGGTGGAAGGCCTTATGAGGAAAGGCTGAGGGACCTGAGGTTATTTTCATTAGAGAGAAGGAGGTTACGCGGTGACCTAATTGAGGCGTATAAGATGATCAAGGGATTGGATAGGGTGGATAGTGAGAGCCTTTTTTCTCGGATGGTGATGACCAACACGAGGGGACATAACTTTAAATTAAGAGGTGGTAGTTATAGGATGGATGTCAGAGGCAGGTTCTTTACACAGAGGGTGGTGATGGCGTGGAATGCCCTGCCTGCAGCAGTTGTGGACTCACCTACTTTGGGGGCATTCAAATGGTCGGTGGATAGGCATATGGATGATATTGGAATAGTGTAGATTAGCTGGGTTTTATATTGGTTTCACAGGTTGGCGCAACATCAACAGCTGAAGAACCTGTACTGCACTGTAATGTTTTATGTTTGAACTACTTTGTGCTTGTTACTGGTATATTCTTGAACAGGTAAGCTATCTGCTACAGTCACTGAGTCAAGGAACTGTTCATGCCTGTCAGGGCTTGGTATTGGACAGCAATGGCCAAGCAGCAAACGTTCAGATTGAGTACTATCAGGGTAGCTGGGTAGAGAATCTCCACTATTACTTCAATGATGAGAAATACTGACAGAAAAGCTGGGGAAGACTCTGACCATAAGCACAAATAGAACTCCTCCAAATGTGATGCTCCTAAAAATCCTGGGTAGTAATGTGACAGAGCTGATACAGTATTTAGCCTCTATTCCTACTTCCGAATGCCTCACAATCAGAAAAGTCTGTCCTTGGCACAGCTTTGCCAGATCAAACAGCAACAACACTCCAATTAACACAATTACAATTCCTTTATTAAGATTGGAAAAAAAATCTTCCAATAAATAAAAGCCTCAAAAAGGCAAACCTTTAGCATTCATATATAGTACAAAAAAGTCAACCTATTAGCCCAGAACACTCCTGAACCACAACCCTGCTCTGGTTTCTGCCCTTACAGGAGACCCCCCCTCCCCTCCCCACCCCACATTCCTACCACAGAGAGAGCAGGACATTCCCTCTCCACATAGTTACAGAGGGAGAGCACATAGAAGACTCTCCTCCTCAATTAGAGGGAGAGAGAGCAGGAGATTCCCTTCCCCCAGTTAGAGTGAGAGAGATTCCTCCCCCTCCGCCTGAGTTAGAAACAGAGGACTTGATATTTCCCTCCCCCGTTAACACAAATAGCAGACCAATGCCCTGCTTCCCCAATTAGGAGGAGATTCTCGCTGCCCCTGCCAGCCCCTTCCCCCAGAGTCAGAGAGAGAGACAGACAGACAGAGCATGCACACAGGAGATCCCACCTCCCCCCCTCCCAGTATAGAGAGAGGAGATTCCACAACCCCCACTCCACCAAGTTAGAGAGAGAGCAAGCAAGTACACGCAGGAGATTCTCTCCCCCACTCTGTTAGAGAGAAGATTTCCCCCTGTGCCTCCATAGTTACAGAGGCAATGACAACTGGACTGCCTAACCAAGCAGAACTTGATTCAGAAGTTGGATATTATAAAAACTGATGTACGAAATGTGCACAATGAATTTCTTTGCTTTGATTAAGAGTCTGTACAGGCACTCAAGGATATGTAGGCAAGGCAGCGAGGATCACTGGACACTGGCATCACAAGACATCTTTCTGCATGGCACCTTGCCCTAGATTGAGGGATAACTCTCATAGACCAGCCCCATCTTCAAACTGCTGCTGCCTCCTGTAGCTGTTCATGTCTGAAGTTGCCTGATCCACCTGCTGGTGATAATCTGCCAATCTGCTGTGGAGCTTTTCACAGAGCTGAGAAAATAACAGAGAATCTATTATAGTTGAGTGCTTTCACATCAGATACATCAATAACACAGCACAGAGCTTGGGGATTAATGTCTGAAGAGGCTGCAATTTCAAGTAGTTCTCATCAGGGGTGAGGGGCAGGCAGCACTTACAGAAATTAGAGGGGCACTCCATTTTGTCTAGTTGTAAGAGAGCTTGTCTGTATTGTTTCACTGAAAGATTTTTCTCTCATCAATACAGGCTCTGTCTTCCAAATGAAAAGACAATTCTCAATGTCAAGTTGAGGATCCTGCTTATACTCACCCTCATGTTATTTACATTGCTCTGGTTCTCTCCCAGTGCCTGCAGTAACTGGTCAATGGCTGTGTAAGGAAGCCAAACAGGCGGAGCTGTGGCTGACAGTGGCCTCTGCAACAAAGATTTCAGAACATTAAGGTCTATTTCCCAGCTCATGCAATAATTGATATAAGAAGGGGACTACTTCCCCTGTTGCACTTACTTTGGAAGAAAATGGTGAGCCATTTCTTGCAGTTTACTCGAATTTCAAATGCTCGCACTGTCCTGACCCCATAATGTCCCACTCACACAGCCAGGACCACGTCATGGCACCCGGCCTTGTCATGGCTTGCATCGGCCTAGCCCAGCAGTGCCCGGCTCTCACCAGCTGGACTGCGTCACGACACCCAACCCCATCACGGCATCCAACTCACACTGGCTGAGTCATGTCATGGCACAGAGCCTGGCTCGCAACGGCCCGGTTCCACATTGATCAGGACACATCATGGCATCCGGCCCCATCGCGGTGCCCGGCTCAAACCGTTCAGGCCACGTCATGGAGGTTGTACCAGCTGGACCCTGTTGTGGTGCCCAGCTCGCACTGGAATTTACTTACTGATGGGTTATTGGAAACAGATTCAAAAGAAATTTTCAAATGGGAATTCAGTGAAAAAATGAAAAGGAGAAATCTGCAGGATTGAAAAAAGGGCAAGGGAGCAGGAATAGATAGCTCTACAAGTGCCAACAACAGGCATGATGGGGCTGAACGGCATCCTTCTATTACCTGAAGATTGCAATGGGTTTTCCTCTAGTTGTGTCAAAAAAAAATGCCAGGATTCTACTGAGCTGTGCATAATTACAGTTTGCAGTGTTCACTTCAGACTCCAGAAGAGGAAGTCACTGACCAATACCCTTACCTCAATGCCAAAATATTGATATCCTTTTCCCATTAATGCATCAATGTACTCCAGCATCAAGTCCGCTGCTTCCTCCAGAAGGTCATAGTTCAAGTATAGCCTCAGGAGCCCAGCAACATCCATTTTCTGTTAAAGGGCAAAGTAGTTCAGTTTGCATGCAACTCTGACACCAGTGCAAAATATTGAACTGCATTTCACCAACTCGAGTAGGCAGCTTAAATAAAATGACTAATTCGTTCACATCTCCCTCACCAGAATCATTTGCATTTATACCATTTGGGACTTCCTTGAAATGAAGAAAGTATCACCCTTACCTTATAGCTATTAATAAGCCAGTTAGGAAGTGGCACTCCATGAGACAGTAGTTTATTAATAACACAGCGATGGTACTGGGAACTTTGAGACTGATAGCGATCAAGGTAGGAAGACAGCAATCTCCAGGCTTCATCTGTGGCACTGAACAGGATAAACAGAAAGTTAAGAGGATTTAGCAAGAAGATTTACACAAAGGCAAAAAACTTCAACTAAGTAAAGAATTAGCTGTGTGTGTACACACAAATAATAAACAGAAAACATTGAGAAAAACCCAGCAGGATCGATTGTGGAAAGAGAAACAGAGTTGGCGTTTAAAATCCAACATGATTGTTCTACAGAAGAATCAGCCAACCTGCCTGACCAATCCAACTCCAATACGCAGCATGGATTTGTTAAGGGGAGGTCGTGCCTTACAAATCTGGTAGAAATTTTTTGAGGAGGTGACGAAAACGGTGGACGAAGGGCGAGCTGTTGATATGGTCTATATGGATTTCAGTAAGGCGTTTGACAAAGTCCCTCATGGGAGGTTAGTTGAGAAGGTCAAGGCTCATGGGATACAAGGACAGGTAGCTAGATGGATGAATAACTGGCTTGGTAATAGGAAACAGAGAGTAATAGTGGAAGGGTGTTTTTCTAGCTGGGGGTCGGTCATTAGTGGTGTGCCGCAGGGCTCGGTACTGGGACCTCTTCTATTTGTAATATATATAAATGACTTGGAAGAGGGAGTAAGTGGAGAGTTCAGCAAGTTTGCAGACGACACAAAGATGGCTGGACTTGCAGATAGTAAGGAGCATTGTCAGGTGATGCAGCAGGACATAGATAGGCTGGTAGCTTGGGCAGACAGATGGCAGATGGAATTCAATCCTGATAAATGTGAGGTGATGCATTTCGGGAGAAAGAATGTAGGGTGGAGGTATATGATAAAGGGTAGACCTATTAAGAGTATAGAAACACAGAGGGACCTGGGGGTGCAGGTGAACAAGTCTCTGAAGGTGGCAGAGCAAGTGGAGAAGGTTGTGAAGAAAGCATATAGTACGTTAGCCTTTATGGGATGGGGTATAGAGTACAAGAGCTGGCCTTTAATGTTGCAGTTGTATAAAACGTTGGTTAGACCTCATTTAGAATACTGCGTCCAGTCCTGGTCGCCTTACTACCAGAAGGATGTGGAGACTCTGGAGAGAGTGCAGGATGCTGCCTGGTATGGAAGGTCTGAGTTACGAGGAGAGGTGAGGCAAATTGGGACTGTTTTCCTTAGAAAGACGTAGATTTAGAGTAGATCTAATAGAGGTGTACAAGATTATGAGGGGTATAGATAGAGTAAACTGAGTTAAGCTTTTTCCTAGGATGGACTCAGATAGCACGAGGGGTCACGGGCTTAGGGTGAGGGGGGTAAGGTATAATTTGGATGCTAGAGGGAGTTTTTTCACATAGAGGGTGGTGGGGGTATGGAATGTGCTGCCAAGTTATTTAAGAAATACTTAGATGGGCACATGAACAGAATGGGAATGAAGGGGTATAGAAAACGGATTTAAAATAGGGATCACGAGCCTTGGGAGTCCCTGGAAAGTGTGTAAATAGATGATGATATTGATGTACTTGTTTTTATCCTACAGGTGCTTTGGTCCACCTTGTTGTCTAACGAGGGGCAGGCATGCGATGGGTTGAGAGAGGGCTGCTCTTGGATTTTTTTTTTGAGAGTATCCTAGTGCTTTTCTCTTGTGGGTTTTCTCCGGGTGCTCCGGTTTCCTCCCACATCCCAAAGATGTGCTCTTAGGCTAACAGGCAAAACAAATTCTCCCTAAATTGTCTCAAATTTGGTTTTTAATCCATAGATCTATAAACATGGACAGAGATTGCGGGTAGAGGTAGGAACATCGGGCTGGCGGCACGGGCTCGTTGGGCCAAAGGGCCTGTTTCCCGTGCTGTTTTGTTCTTTGTTCTTATTACAGCACTGAGCTCACATTTATCAATTAAACTTGGGACTCCACATTATTCAGGTGGTCTGAAGATCCTGTAGATTTAAAAAACAGGATATTTTCTGAGACTTGGCAACAAACCTCACTCAGTGTGGTAACTATGTATTAAGCACACAGATAAAAAGCTTACAATTCTGAGTGTGTAAACTTAGTTTCTTCTTCATACCTGCAGATTATTTCATTTAGAAACCACCCCCTACCCTATTCCTGTAAACTTAGACATTTATCACCCACTTCAACCTGCACATCTTTGGACTGAGGCAGGAAACTGGAGCATCTGGAGAAAACCCAAGCAGACACGGAGAATGCGCAAACTTCACAAACAGTTACCCATGGCTGGAATTGGGCCCAGATCCCTAGCGATGTGAGGCAGCAGTGCTAATCACTGTGCTATCCAAACAGGAGGGTCACCCTTCACAGAAAAGCTAAAGTACCAGCTCACCAAGAGATTTGACAAAGACAGTGAAACAATAATAGATTCTTCCATGTAGTAGCTCGACAGCTAATCTAACCAAAGAACTGGAGAGATTCCTGGGATATAGGTACAAGAAGCTGGAAGATTCTCAGGATAGAAACTAGAAGCAGGAATAGGCCATTCAGTCAATTGAGCCTGCTTTAGCCATTAATCTTGGGCCATTAATCATCAAATTCAATATCCTGATCCCTCCTTCATCCTTTTAGCCCCAAGAGCTATCCAATTTCTTCTTGAAAACAGACAACATTTTGGCCTCAACTACTTTCTGTCGTACTGAATTCCACACATCCACCACCCTCTGGGTGGAAAAATTTCTCATTTTAGTTCCAAAAGATTTACCCCTTATCTTCAAATTAAGGCTCCTAGTTCTAGACTCCACCACTATTGGGAACATTCTTTCTGAATCTACCTATCTCATCCTGTTAGAATTTTAAGTTTTTGTGAGATCCCCTCACATTCTTCTAAACTCCTATGAACATAATCCTAACTGACTTAGACCTGCCTTCCTAGAAATCAGACTGGTGAACCTTCGCTGTACTCTCTCTACACTAAGGGACATCCTTTCTCAGATAACACCATCAAAACTGTACACAATACTCCAGGTGTGACCTCACCAACATCCTATACAACTGCAGCAAAATATCCCTATACTCAAACTCTCTTATAAAAGAAAGCCAATATACCAATTACCACCTTTACTGCTTGCTGTAGCTGCATACTTATTTTTAGCAACTCCAGATTTTGAGCATCCACCTCTTTCAATTTACACTCACTCATTCAAATAATAATCTTCCTACTATTGGTACCAAAGTGGATAACCTCACATTTATCCATATTATACTGCATATGTCAAGCAGATGTTCCTACACAGCCTGTCCAAATCACGCTGAAGCATCTCTGCATCCTCCTCAAGCTCACCCTCCCACCCAACTTTGTATCATCTGCAAATATGGAGCTAATACATTCAGTTCCCTCCTCCAAATCATTAATATATGTGAACAGTTGGGGTCCTAGCACAGATGCCTGCAGAACCCCATCAATCACTGACTGCCAAGCAAAAAAAGATCCATTTATGCCAACTCTCTGCTTCCTATCTCCTAACCAGCTTTCTATCCATCTCAAGACATTACCTGCAATCCATGTGCTTTATGTGAGAGCTTTTTGAAAGCCTAAATAAACCACATCCACTGGTTCTCCTCGGTCAATTCTACTAGTTAAACCCTCAAAAAATTCCAATAGACAACACGACAGCTCAGTGACCATCGCTGTGCTGTGCAGATACATGGATTTGGGCCTGTGTCTGTGGGAGTTTGCGCATTCTCTCCGTGCTTGAGTGGGTTTTCTCCGGGAGCTCCGGTTTCCTCCCACATCCCAAAGATGTGCTCTTAGGCTAATTGGCAAAACAAATTCTCCCTAAATTGTCTCAAATTTGGTTTTTAATCCATAGATCTATAAACATGGACAGGGATCACGGGTAGAGGTGGGAACATTGGGGTGGTGGCGCGGGCTCATTGGGCCGAAGGGCCTATTTCCTGTGCTGTTTTGTTCTTTGTAGATTCGTATGCTGATTTGTCTGATTAAACCACTGATTTCAAATGCTGAGTTATGAATTCGTTAATAATAGACTCTAACAAATTCCCCAATACTGACATTAGGCTCACTGGTCTATAGTTCCATGTTTTCCCTCTACCTCCCTTTTTGAATACCATATTATTAGCTACCCTCCAATCTACAGGAACCATTAGAGTTCAAAGAATTTTGGAAAATAATCACCAACAGATCTAGTATTACTAGGGCCACTTCTTAAGTACTCTGGAATGAAGACCTGGAGATTTACCCACCTTCAATTTCCCCAAATCTTTCTCTACTAATGCTAATTTCCTTAGATCTCACTAAAATATGTTTCGCTCAGCACTTCTGGCACGTCTTCCTTTGTTAAGACTGAAGCAATAAACAAAGTACAAATTTAATTCCTCAGCCATTGTACCTGGGATACAAGTGCAATAACCTTTAACCTGCCCATAAGAAATCCCGAGCTTATTGCAAATATTGCAATGTTCAGTCAGAACTAGTCACTCACATTAGTAGCGTGTGCGTCTAGTATTGAGCAGATTGTCCGCAATGCCCAGTATCCAATGCAAATCCTTAACTATGGGGAGAACTGTCTGAGCACCTTCTGACAGTCTTCATCATTGTCTCTTTCTGCACTGATTCTATGTGGCCCACTGAGTCTGCACTAACCACAATCCCACACAGGCCCTACCTCCATATTCCTACACATTTACCCACTAGTTCCTCTAACCTATGCATCTCAGGACACTAAGGAGCAATTTTAATATGGCCAATCACAGCTAACCTACACATCTTTGGACTGTGGAACGAGACCAGAGCACCTGAAGGAGAATGTGCAAACTCCACACAGACAATGACCCAAGCCAGGAATAAAACTCAAGTCCCTGGAACTGTGAATCAATCACGTGAACCAGAAAAGTTTCCAGTTGGACCCCACATGATCGACTGACCAACCAAGTTTATCTTATTTTCCCAGTTTTGTTGTTATATGGGTTCAACAGCTGCCTAACCCAGAGAATCACCACTTCTCCTATATATATTCACAGCAGAAACTTAACTCTGGGTTTATATCAATGGAATTACCCTGGTTTGTTAGACTATCAGTGATAGTGCTATACTTCACATCATTTCAGCCAGTGTACGTTGCTTCATTGCGTGCAATGGTACCCTGTGAGTCACAGAAGCAATTACAACACAAGTTACTCAGCAGCCACTACCACACAAAACTGATTCACAGGGTGTGCTCAAACCACTCTCCGTCCTGTGCCAACTCCCAAACCCCTGCCCCAACCCAAGGCCACGCTCCTTCCTATCAGAGAGCATACCTGGATTCCTTTGTTGTGACGATGGAAGGTATTTGATTAATTTTCAACCAGTCCCAGGCAGCAGACTGCGCTGTCTCACCCATGAATTGCAGTTTAATGCACCTGAAACAGAGGGAGGACGTAGTTCATAGTTCCGTAATTACAGTCCACACTAGATTATACTGTTGAACAATTACAGTCTGCCCTGTACTAATGGACTCTCACTCTCGAAGTTTCAGTAAATTTTGCCCTTTCAGAAAGTTCATACTTCAGATGGTGTCTGAAATTTACAAACTCAGTTCTCCTTTCTAGAGAGAACTATCCCACAGCAAATCCGAAAGGGAGCAGCTCTCAAAGTGATCATCAAATAACATATCTTGGGGAAAAGCAAGTAACCAGTACAGCATGTCCATCAGCACTGTCCATGTCCCTCACTTCATCCATGGAGTGATATCTTCAATCCAAAACATGGTGCTCCACTCATTTAGATCATCTGCTTTGAGTTCTATTGGATGGGAAGGAGATGAGATAAATCATGCATTGTATTTACAAGCAATCACACACTTACTTGAAGGACAGTCCTTCAAAGACAGGGGTCAGAGAGTGTTTGAAGGTTTGACACAAGGAGATAGCAGCATCAAAGAGACCCACTTGAACAAGTAGAGCCACCATTTCCTCAGCAGAGACACTCCCTGCAATAGAACAGAGGGTTAAAGACAGAACAAGCAGGCATACAGCTTCACCCTCTCCATTTAAACAAGGCTATAACAGCGGATATTGGAGATTTATTAACACAGCGCTGTGGGAGCACATCACTGGATTAATGACAGAGAATGCAAGTTCAAATCCCCACACCAGTCAGAATTAAGGATTTGAAAACACAAAAATCCAAATGGTTCAGAGGAGATTATTAGGCAAAACCTGTTGTTCAGTTTGGTCAATTCTATACATGACCCCACTTTTACTTCAAAAACATGCTCATAACAGGCAGGACAGGTTGCTCATTTGTATTAGCCAATTCCAATTGTGCTGTAATTGCTGGTTTTGGCAGTGATAGCCAAATCCTTACAAAAAAGTCTTTTAACTCCTACCTGTAGACTGAGCTTGTGATGTGCCCCAGGCCAAGATAGTTTCACATCCCATCTCAGACTGGCTCAACCAGGGATGGTTATTGTGGTCTAGATTGCCCAGATATTAGGTGGTGGGAGCTTTCACTGGGATTAAGCGAGGCAAAGACTGAGCTGGAGATAACTACAAATGAGCTTTGTACGGGTGCACTAACTGGGAGGATGGGAAGTCACTGAAAGGACTTTAGCGTTGACAGTCTCACTCCAGTTTGTGTGTTCCACGATTCATCAAAGAATAATTAAAACAGCAAATAACTCAAACATGTTTTTAACTGTGGAATTTTTTTACCCTCAACAATTAATCAGGGCTTTCACATAATTGAGCAAGAACCCAATCCAGACACACTAGGATTATTCTTTTTCTATAACCTTCTCACCTGCTATTGCTGCAGAGGCTGGGTTGTGCTTTGCTAGCAGTAGTCGTGTACGTGCCAACACAAACTCCTTCTCCAAATCCTTCAGCTCCACAATATCAATCTGTTGGCAGACTGCAACCGCAATTAAACAGCAATACAGAGAACTCCACATTTCCAAAATCCTTCTCTCCTACCTACCTCAGCCACCCCTTCTCTCCCTCTGACCCACAACTGAGAAACTACTAGATTGACACAAACACTCATCTGATTCATTAATGTTCTTTAGGGAAGGAAATCGTCCTTCTTTACCCATATAGAAACTATAAGCAGGGGTAGTCCATTTGGCTCTTCGAGCCTGCTGCATCATTCATTTTGATTATGGCTGATCAATTCAATATCCTGATCCCATCTCCCTGCCCTGCCCCCCCTCCCATATCCCTTGATTTCTTTAGCCCCAAGACCTGTACTTACTTCTTCTTGAAATCACACCATGTTTTACCACTACTTTATGGTAGTGAATTCCACACATTCACCATTCTCTGGCTGAAGAAATTTCTTCTCACCTGAGTTCTAAAATGTTTACCCCTTACCCTGAAACTATGACCTCTAGTTCTAGATTTTCCCACCACTGGGATTGTTAGAATTTTATAACTGTCTACAAGATCCCCTTTCACTCTTCTAAGCTTCAATGAATATAGTCCTAACCAACTTAGTCTCTCCTCATATAACAGACCTGCCATCCCAAGAATCTAATCATGCTGAAGCTTTCTCTGCATCCTCCTTACAGCTCATCCCCCCAATTCAGCTTTTTATCACCTGCAAATTTGGAGATAATGCATTTAGATGATGGAGAAAATGTTGAATTACATATGGACACAGTGAATTCTTAAGACAGACCTGTAGTTTTAAAATGGAATATTTAGGTAAGGATGGCTGAGGAAGTACATTGCATCACTGGCTGAATTGCTGGTGGATGACAAGTAAAGCCGCATAATCCCAGAAGACTTTAGACTGCTTTCCCTTTTTTTTGGGGGGGGGGGGGTGGTGGTGGCTGACTGGTGGTGATTTCACCAGACGATCACCCAACTTCAAAGGCAAAGAGGCAAGGTTGATAAAGCGGGGCCTTCACGAATAATCTTAGCCAGTATGAGAATTGAACTTGCGCTGTTGGTGTTACTCTGCATCACTAACTAGCCGCCCAGCCAAGTGAGCTAACTGACCCCCAAGCTGCCAGCACTTAAGATGCTAAGGCAGAGAAAATGGAATCGCACCCTGTTTCCAGACAGGGATACATCAAAAATATGAAAGCCACGTGGAAACTAAGTGGCATTTCTGTGGAGATAACGGGAGCTTATCATCTCCATAGGAATGACATCCTGAGGGCAAAATCCCAGGCCAGTTTGTGTATTTTCACTTGCCAGGAATATACAAAGACTGGGATGAAAGCCAGGTGCCAAGTTTGGGTTATAACTAGTGCTAGGTGCGTCAGTACGTGACAAGAGGAAAGACAGTAGAGGCAGATATGGGCTAGAGATTTCTTTCCCTGCTGGTAATTCTCTCTCTTTCACCCTGATTGCTGAAACAAGCTCAGTCAACAAAGCCACAGTTAAAAAGAAACAGGACAAACTGCAGAATGGCGGAATCTCGGAACTGGATAGTCACCTGTTGAAGTCAACAGATGATTACTCACATACTGACAAATCCAGCACTAGTCTACCCAAACTTTGCAGCTGGCTTTCATCCCAGTCTGTGTACGTTCCTGGAAGGTGAAAATACACAAACCGGTCTGGGGCGTTGCTCTCGGTGTCACTTCTGCAGAGATGATAAGCTCCCATTATCTTCACAGGAAATGCCACTTAGTTTCTACATGGCTTTCATACTTTTGCTGAATCCCTGTCAGGAAACAGGTGTAATCATCTGTTGAAATCATGAATTGCAATGACCGCAATAATCCACTATTAACTTGAGTAGGTCAAAGACTGATTCATTTTTTAAAATTTTTGGACTCAATTCTCATTTCTATTCTGTGTGAATGTATGTGCATTTGTGTTTTATGCTTTCTCTCAAATTTAGCAGCAAATGAACTCAAAACTCAAGAGAGCTAGGTTAAACTGGCTCCTTTTAAAACATAAATATTGGGCTGGGAAAAGGTATCCAGAAGGAAAAGAATCCTTCTTAAATTAATTTTGTTGTGACAAACTGATGGGGTTGATGAAAGAAAACAAAATATGTCACTCCTCCTCACTTAGATAGGAAAAACCTTACCTCGGTGTTGGTCTGCCAATGTGTGACTCCAGACCACCAGCAATTTGGTTAACTCTTAACTGTCCTTGGAATGGCCTAGCAAGCCACTCAGTTGTGCCAAATTGCTGCAGTTAATTCAAAATAAAACTGAACAAACCACCCAGCAATGAACCAGGCATCAGAAACTTCAAACATATATCCTGTACTGTCGATCCTGCCAAGTTCCCCTTACCTGAGGATTTGTGTCAAAATTAGAGATCTCCTACAGAGATATAGTCATACTCACTGAATCACACTTTCCAGACACCATCACCATCAATTCTGGGAATATCCTTTCTCACCCGACAGGACAGACCCAGCAGAGACGCTGGCACACAGCAGTATATAGAATGGAGGGTTGCCCTGGGTACCTCAGCATTGACTCTGGATTCCCTGAAATCTCATGGCATCAGGTCAAACATGGACAAAAAACCTCTACACAAAACCACCTAATGATCACCCATCCCAGCTGATGAATTAGAGTTCCTCCATCTTGAATAGCATTCTGAAGTAGCACTGAAAATGGCAAGGCACGGAGAGATACTCTGGGTGGGGATGTCAATGTATTTAACAACATTGCTGACTGGAGATTGAAGTGAGCACGTAGAAGTAAATTATCTCCCTTCCTGTTGGCAGCATTCAAACTACAGCCACAGGTCAGTGGGTTTCACAGAAATCCAGCTGTGCGCCCTAGGGCGGCATGGTAGCAGTAGTTATCACTGGGTTTGATTCCCAGCTTGGGTCACTGTCTGTGTGGAATTTGCATGTTTTCCCTGTGTCTGCATGTGTTTCCTCTAGGTGCTCCGGTTTCCCCCAGCCCATAGTCCAAGGATGTGCAGGTTAAATGGATTCGCCATGCTAAGTTGCCACTTACTTTCCTAAGATGTGTAGGTTAGGGGAATTAGCAGGGTGAACAGTAGGGTATGGGAAAAGACCTGGGTGGGTTTCTCTGTTGAAGAGTCACTGCAGACTCAATGAGCTGAATGGCCTTCTCTACACTGTAGGGATTCTATGATTTCAATGAAATGGGATCAAAGGACAGCTGAGAATTGAGTTGGTGTCATTTATAATCACAGGACAACAGCACAGCAACATTCATTTTCCTCAGGCATCAATATTCTGTCAGATACATCACAGATACTTTACATAGAATTCAACCAGCTTTCTTTGATTTATAGCCTCAAGTTGTGAGGCAAACAACAATACGACTTACTTTGCGTGACAGTGTGCTCGCCATCATGGTTCCTCTTTGGTGATGCCCCAGGACGCTCATACTGTTATAACAGGAAGGAAAATTTAAACTGGGCAATAGCCAGCCTTTCGCTGAGAGTGGCACTGTACTAATCATTATACCTTTTAATTCTTATCAACAAAATCTCACAAGCAGGGAGAGAATGGTAAATGTCTATCAACTTACCAGACCAGGAATATGGAGTCTATCAGCTCCACCAAACTATATCTATTGATAACAAAGATCCCATGTTTTTTTTTTTAAAAACAGACAACACCTCCGTTTATTTGGGTGTAAAGAACAAAGAAATTTACAACACAGGAACAGACACTCCAAACCTGTATCAACTATGCTGCCTGACTGAACTAAAACAACTTACCCTCCCGGGGACCATATCACTTATTCCCATCCTAGTCATGTATTTGTCAAGATGCCCCTTAAAAGTCACTATCATATCTGCTTCCACTACTTCTGCCCAGCAGCAAGTTCAAGGCATCCACCATCCTTTGTATAAAAAAAACTTGCTTTGTACATCTCCTTTAAACCATGCCCCTTGAACCTTAAATTTAGGCCCTCTAATAATTGACTCTTCCACCCTGGGAAAAATCTTCTGACTATCCACTCTGTCCATGTCCCTCAATCTTGTAGACGTCTATCAGGTCACCCCTCAACCTCTGTCGTTCCAGAGAGAATAAACCAAGTTTCTCCAATCTCTCCTTATAGCTAGCGCCCTCCATACCAGGCAACATTCTGGTAAATCTTTTCCTTACCTCTCCAAAGGCTCCACATCCTTCTGGTGTTGTGCCGACCAGAACTGAACACTATGTTCCAAATGCAGCCTAACTGAGGTTCTATAAAGCTGCAACACGACTTTCCAATTTTTAAACTCAATGTCCCGGCCATGCCATATGCCTTCTTGACTACTTTCTCCAGCTGCATTGCCACTTTCAGTGACCTGTTTACCTGTATACCCAAGTCTCTCTGTCCATCAATGCTTAAAGTTTATTAGTCAAAAGTAAGGCTTACATTGACATTGCAATGAAGTTACTGTGAAATTCCTCTAGTCGTCACTCTTAAGGGTTCTGCCATTTACTGTATGTTTCCCATCTGTATTAGACCTTCCAAAATGCATTACCTCATATTTATCCAGATTAACCATGATCTACTACCTCTCCGCTCAAGCCTCCAACTGATCTATATCCTACTATATTCTGATGGTCCTCATCACTATTCAATTTCACCAACCTGTGTGTCATCTGCAAACTTACTAATCAAATCTGTTACATTTTCCTCCATATATGTATATATATATACTCATATATCACTCATATATATATATATAAAATATTATAGCCAAAGTCCCAGCACTGATCTCTGAGAAGCATCACTTGTCACAGCTCTCCATTCAGAAACGCACCCATCCACAGCTACCTATGACCGAGCTGTATGCATCTTGCCAGTTCACCTCTGATCCCATGCATTTATCATGAGGAACATTGTCAAAGGCCTTTGAAAATCCATGTAGCCAATATCCACTGCCCTACTCTCAATCATTTTTGTCACTTACTTGAAAAACTCTATCAAGTTAGAGACACGACCTCCCCTTCACAAAACCCTTCACACTTATTTTCAAGTGAGAGTAAATCCTATCTCAAAAAATCCTCTCCAATAATTTTTCAACCACTGATGCAAGACTCACTGGCCTGTAATTACCTGGACTATCCTTGCTACCCTTCTTAAATAAAGGAACAACACTGGCTATTTGCCTATCCCCTGGGACCTCCCCTGCGGCCAGTGAGGATATAAAGATTTCTCTTAAGGCTCCAGCAATTTCCTCCCTTGGCTGTCAGTACTGGGGTATATCCCATCTGGCCCTGGGAACTTGTCTACCTTAATGTTTCTTAAGAACCCCAATACTTCCTTCTTTTTGATCTCAACATGACCCAAACTATCCCAAAAATACTCTTCCCCAGACTCATCATTCACCAAGTCCTTGTCTTTGGTGAATTCTGACACACAGTATTCATTTAATACCTCACCCATTTCCTCTGGCTTCTTGCATAGATCCCTTCCCCTGTCCTTGAGTAGGCCAATCCTCTCACTCTTTATGTATATGCAAAAAGCCCTGGTATTTTCCTTAATCCTGCTAGCCAATGACTTTTCATGACCCCTTTCAATCCTCCTTACTCCTTAAGTTTCTTTCTACTTTCTTTGTATTCCACACTTGCTTCATGTGTTCCCAAGCCTCCTAGCCTTGACAAATGCTTCCTTTTTCTTTTTGACTAGGTTCACAATATCTCTTGTTAGCCAAGGTTCCTGAAACTTGCTGTACTTATCCTTCATCCTTACAGGAACGTGCTGGTCCTGAATTCATATCAACTTACACTTGAAAGTCTCCCACATACCAGATGTTGATTTTTCCTCAAACATCTGCCCCCAGTCTACATTCTTCTGTTCCTGCCTAATATTGTTGTAATTAGCTTTTACCCAATTTAGCACCTTCACTTGAGGACGACACTCATTTTTATCCATCAATACCTTAAAGCTTACTGAATTGTGGTCACTGTTCCCGGACTGCTCCTCTAGTGAAACGTCAACCACTTGGCCAGGCTCATTCCCCAATAGCAGATCCTATACAGCCCCTTCCCTTATTGGTCTATCTGCATACTGTTTCAAAATGCCCTCCTGGATGCTCCTTACAAACTCTGTCCCATCCAGTCCCCTGGCACTGAGTGAGTCCCAGTCAATATAGGGGAAGTTAAAATCTCCCATCACAACAATCCTATTACTTTTACATCATGCCAAAATCTGCCCATATATCTGTTCCTCTATCACCTGTTGACTGAGATAAAGTAAACCCCAAAATTATGATTACATCCTCCCTTTTCCTGAGCTCTACCCATATTGCCTTGTTGTATAAGCTCTTCAAAGTGTCCTCCCGCAGTATATTGTGATATTCTCCTTAACCAGTAGTTAAACACCCCCAACCCCTTTACATCCTCCTCTATCCCGCCTGAAACATCTATATGATGCTAAGCTGCTAATCCTTCTGTTAACCAAGTCACTGTAATAACAACAACATCATAGTTCCAAGTACTAATCCAAGCTCTCAATTCATCTACCTTACCTGTTACACTTCACATTGAAACAAATGCACTTCAGTCCACCAGACCCATTGTGATTAGCAACCATACCCTGCCTGCTCTTCCTCTCAGTCTTACCGGCCCTACTCTCTAGTTCTTCTTCAGTTAATTCACTTTTGCTTTGATTCCCACCCTGCTGCCAAACTAGTTTAAATCCTCCCATGTGACACTAACAAACCTTGCGGCCAGGATTTTAATGCCCCTCCCAGTTCAGATGCAACCTGTCTTTCTTGTACACGTCCCACCTGTCCCAGAAGAGATCCCAAATGGTCCAGATATCTGAAATCCTCCCTTCTATACCAGCTATTTAGCCAGGTGTTGAGCTGTACTATTTTCCTATTTTTGGCTTCACTAGCACGTGGCATAGGGAGTAGTCTTGAGATTACAACGCAAGATGTCCTGTTTCTTAACTCCCTACTTAACTCCCTACTTAACTCCCTACTTAACTCCCTACTTAACTCCCTACTTAACTCCCTACTTAACTCCCTACTTAACTCCCTACTTAACTCCCTACTTAACTCCCTACTTAACTCCCTACTTAACTCCCTACTTAACTCCCTACTTAACTCCCTACTTAACTCCCTACTTAACTCCCACTTAACTCCCTACTTAACTCCCTACTTAACTCCCTACTTAACTCCCTACTTAACTCCTACTTAACTCCTACTTAACTCCCTACTTAACTCCCTACTAACTCCTACTTAACTCCCTACTTAACTCCCTACTTAACTCCCTACTAACCCCTACTTAACTCCCTACTAACTCCCTACTTACTCCTACTTAACTCCCTACTTAACTCCCTACTTAACTCCCTACTTAACTCCCTACTTAACTCCCTACTAACTCCCTGAAAGTAGGCAGTCAGTCGAGAAGGTTGTTAGGAAGGCATATGGAGTCTTAGCTTTTATTGGTAGGGGGATTGAATTTCGGAGCCGCAACGTCATGTCCACTGTACAAAACTCTAGTGCGGCCGCACTTGGAGTATTGTGTGCAGTTCTGGTCCCCACATTATAAGAAAGATGTGGAGGCATTGGAGAGGGTACAGAGGAGGTTTACCAGGATGTTGCCTGGTATGGAGGGCAGGTCTTATGAGGAGAGGCTGAGGGATTTGAGGTTGTTTTCGTTAGAAAGGAGGAGGCTAAGAGGGGACCTGATCGAAACATATAAGATGATTAGAGGTTTAGATAGGGTGGCCAGTGATAGCCTTTTTCCTAGGATGGAAAAAGCTAGCACGAGGGGACACAGCTTTAAATTAAGGGGTGATAGTTATAGGACGGATATCAGAGGTAGGTTCTTTACCCAAAGGGTGGTTCGGGAGTGGAATGCCCTGCCTGCAGCAGTTGTAGATGCGCCAAGTTTGGTGGCGTTTAAGAGGTTAGTTGATAAGTATATGGAAGAGAAGGGAATGGTTTAGTTTGGAGGGGTATTGCTTTTTATATTGGTCGGCGCAACATCGAAGGCCGAAGGGCCTGTTCTGTGCTGTAATGTTCTATGTTCCCTAAGCTGCTGCAGCAGCAGGACCTTGGCACTCTTCCTAACTATGTTGTTAGTACCAATATGTATCATGACCTCAAGCTGATCACTCTCTCTTCAGAATGCTTTCTGCCCACTCCTTCACACCAGATCTTCCACTTCCCACTTCTTTATGGATGTTGCTGAACTTACTTCTCCCAGAATACACCAGAGAGGCACTTAATTCACCTAAGATACTTAACCTACCGAATGTGATCGCCTCCTGAAACAAAGTGTCTAGGTAATTCTCCCCCTGCCACCTCTATATTCACTGATTTTTAATTCCCTGTTCATAAGATTACTTTAACGGTAAACAATTTAGTTAGTTTTACCTCTGCTCATTCTTCCAAACCAGAATGCATTTCATAAATTTTATCAAAATATCTGCTTATTTCACCAGTTTGTCTATGTTCTCCGACTATCATTTATTGCATTTCTGAGCTGTCCACCATTGATATACATCAATAATAGTCCCAACATTAATGTGACAAATCTCACTGCATATTTCCCTCTAGTTCACTTCCACTCTGATTTTTGTCTCTTAGCCAATTTTATATCTACACTGTCCCTGCCCTTTAATCCCTTGGGCTGTAGCTTGCTTGAAGTCTTTGATGCGGTACTTTATCAAATGTATTTTAAAAGTCCACATCAAGTCCTACAGCAAGTGTTGGTTGCTTGCTTGCAGAACTTTGCTCACAATTAATGAGCTGGAGTCTGAGTTTCAGATGCTTACTGAATGACAGGGCAGGCTTGAGGGGTTAGATGGCCTACTCCTGCTCCTATTTCTTACATTCTTATGTTCTTAGCTTAACTTCTGTAATGGGGAAAACATTCAAATCTATCAAGGAAGAACTAGCAAGACATCATGGTATAAATTGTTCCACTGGGAAAAGACAGCATGGGTCATGAAAAACATATGGTGTTTAACTAATTTAGTGGAATTCTTTGAGAACATTACAAGTGCAACGGACAATGAGGAACAGATGGATGTCACGTATCTGGATTTCCAGGAGGCATTCAACAAGGTGCTGCACAAAAGGCTGCTGCATATGATAAAGGTGCATGGTGTTACAGATAATGTATTAGCATAGAGAGGGGATTGGTAAACTGGAAGAAAGTAAAGAGTGGGAGTAAATGGGGGTTTTTCTGGTTGGCGATCAGTGACTACTGGTATGCCGCAGGGATCAATGCTGGAATCACAACTGTTTCCAATTTACGTAGATGGGGCTAAGTGTACTGCGTCAAAGTTCGCAGATGACAGTAAGATGAGTGACAGAGCGTCTACAAAGGGATACAAAAAGCGTGAGGGGGCAAGGGTCAGGCAGATAGACAGTATTGGTAAATGTGAGGTCATCCATTTTGGTAGGTATAGCAAAATGGTCTATTATGTAAATGATAAAAAAATTACACCATGCTGCTGTATAGAGGAACTTGGGTGTCCTTGTGCATGAATCACAAAAAGTTGGCTTGCATGTGCAGCAGGTGATTAAGGCAAATGGAATGTTATCCTTTACTGCTGAAGGGATAGAAGTTAAAAACAGGAGATTATGTTGCATCAGTATGAGGTGATGGTGAGGGGCAGGCAAGTGGAGCTCAGACAAAAAGATCAGACATGATCTTACTGAATGCAGAGCAGGCTCGAGGGGCCAAATGGCCTGCTCTTGTTCCTAGTTATGTTCTCATCAATGCTAGATCAGGGAACCTTAACAAGGTGATCACTGAAAAGGCACTGAGTGCTTCATTTCATGTTCCCAACAATCCCTCCAGCATTATGATGAGGGTACCTTAAATCCATTCTCATGAGAGTACTACCCTTGTCCAGACTGAAGACAAATCCTCCAAATTCAATATTGATATGCATATCTTCCCCAGTTCAGCCATCACTCCAGCTGCCAGCATCTCAGATGGTAACTGCAATTTGTACACATACTTTCACAAGCTGATAGTGAAACTCCATTATCTGATTTTGAAACGTGCTATCATACCATAGCTCCTGCTGCAGGCCGTACAATCCATGCGTACTCAGGTCGAATTTGTCGCAGGCAGTTTATCCCCACTAAATAACAGTTAACTTGTTTCTGAAGCCCATCCAGAGAACGAACTTCTCGCCCAAGGCGCATTCCATATTCAAACATCACTGTCCCAGCTAGGAGAAAGAAAAATTACCAATTTACTAAAGGATAATGCATCCCTAACTGCCAAAGGTTCACTGGTTTACTTCTGCCTGCCCTACCTCCAGCATGCTTTGCTTATCCTGCCCTGTCCCTTCTGGCTCCCTAGCATTGGGGCAGATCTTCCCAGAAGGAGAAAGAGTTCGGGGCAGGAGTTGTGGAAGATGATTGCAGAGATAACATTTGGTTGTTGCGGGGGGAGGTGGGGTGATCATTGCAGCGAGGTGAAAGGTAGAAATTTCAGAACAAGCACTACACACTGGCAAACCTGAGTGTTGAGAGAGTTAGAGTCAGTCGAAATTGAAGGGAGCTGGGTACAGACATCGGAACCACTGAATGAGAAAGCTTGTGAACTGTATAGGCATTGGAATAGTTGATTGTGGAAGTAACGAAAGCAATGATGAAAGCTTGAGTACTCACAGCCTGGGGAAGCGACAGAGACTGAAGGTGTAAGCTGCAGAATTTTATATGGAGAGGATATGGTGTTGAACTCTTCCCTCCAGATTGCAGGATGTGAAGGTGATGTGATTTAGATTCCAGGAGGGAGAATTGGTGGCTGGAGAATGTCATCTATGAAGGGATCAAAAAGAATGACTGGAGTTTTCTTGGCGTTTCCAATGGAGTTCTGGTTTCCTCCACTGCTCATCCAGAATTGTTTGACAAACAAACAGTCTGAATAGAGGGGCACTGGAAAGGATGAGAGAGATGGTGGTGGTGATGTAGAGTTAATACCATTCAGCGTATGTGAGAAACTTCAACACATGTCTGTAAATGATATTGCCAAGGATGACAAATAGTGGGCCAAGTCTTGAGGTATTCCACAGGCAATAGTATGAGGATAGGAAAAGAAGGTATTATGAAAATGCTCAAACTGGTGAGAGCGTGGGAGCAAGCAAGGACAGCCATACGTTACAGCGCGAGCAGTTTTAAATAAGCAGCATCATTGATTTCCAATGCCCGCTGACACAACGATCAGCAGGTTAGACAGAACAGGGTAATGGGAGTTCGTTCTGGTTCTGACTGAACAATGAAACAAGTTGGGGGGGGGGGGGGCACTGCAGGGGCAGCGACCACTTCCGGGGGGGTGTTCAGCTCAACTGAGCAGAGGCGGCAAAAACTGACATGCAAAGGGAAAAGAAGATGCCACATGTTGCTGAAGAGACCAAGTTGAGACTGGTGACGGGGGCACAATGCCATCATGAAGGTTTAAGCAGGAAGCACAGTGTTGTCAACCTTCAGGTCAAGTTTCAGTTGAAGTCTCAGTGTCAATGTAGTCAGTGGCAACAGTATTTGCAGAAGAAAACTATTAACTATCAAGTATAGAAGGCTGAGGTGGATCTGGTAAGAATTCAGCTGGAGAGGTTAGCCTCCAGATGATAAACCAGACAGCAAGGTCAGCAAGAAAGGATGGCATGTTCAGGATTCTTAGCCACAAAGCTTTGTCTTGAATGGCCCTTTTAAGAGTCAGCTTATTCAAGATAGAATTCAAGTTTGGATGAACACGAAGGCGGAGGAGCAGCGAGGGACTGGGGCAAGGAATAGCAGATAGAGACAAAGGATCTGAGGAAATAAATGGCTTGGCTGATGGGCAGGGACAGGAAAGACAAGCTAAAAATAATAGTTTGTCAAGACTTTTAGCCATAATGTACAGATGAAAGGACAGAGAAAATTCGAGTTCCAGGAGAGGGCTGGGGTGAGGAGAATGTGTCTTGGAGGACAGAGCAGTAAGACGTGAAGCAGTCTGACGCAGACTATGACAAGTGAGGTTCGACGAAGTGAATAAGGAGCAGGCAAACAGCGCAGCACATTACTGCAGTTGCTGGGAGAAAACGTTTCCACAACGCAGGTTTGTGCATGAGCCAGACAGACTGCAACCAGTTACTGCACAGGGTGAACAATGTATTTGTGATGTGAAGTAACTCAACATGGAGATGGCTAGCTACTAACATTGACATTACAGGTTTAGCAGTGGACTGCCTGCTGCATTATGATAAATGCCTTGCCTGTGGACAGAGCTGTTGAATTTATTAATTACAAACACACCAGTCTAATGCAGCTGGTTTAAGATGAAATCAGGAACTGGCAGCAAGTATTCTCACTTTACCTTTCCGAAAGTTGTGCCTTTGGACATGGAATGCATACAACAGCTCATAGTAGTTGTGAGTCATGAGGTCCACAGCCCTAGCACGGGACTCGATGATTCCAACAACCTGAAATACAGGAGTAGAGAGACTGAAACCCAGTGCCGAGAACATGGGAACAGAATCAGTCACAGCAGGATGTTCCAATACTTACAGTGGCAACCCTCCTAATCACAAATAGGATTGCTTTGTCGGGTCCTTCACATATTGGATACACACTACCTGGTATTGTACAACAGTGCCATCAGCAAGGTCAGCAAGTTACACAGCATTTTCGAGTGGCTGATAAACAGAAGGAATATTAACAAATCACTGAAGTGGGTAGATGACTGGCCAGAAATTGTGGTCCGTATTAACTACAATTAGGCTGAAAGGTAGACAATGTCTTGCAGGCACATTTTAACAGAGTCAGGAAAGGAACTGAAGCAAGATGAAAAAGCTAGTAACCTTCAGCATTATCCCAACGCCATGCATTAGTGAGTATAGATATAGAGCAGAGCAGTGATTGTGGAAAATAAAAACTCTAGCGTAGGGGGTAACGTGCTGGCATGGACAGAATGATTGGCTAGTTAACCAGAATCTGAGAGTAGGCACAAATAGGTAATTTTCTGTTTGGCACAATGCGATAAGTGGAGTGCCAGAGGGATCAGTTCTGGGCCTCAACTTTTGACAATTTGTACAAACAATTTGGACAAAGTGATTGAAAGTACGGTTGTTAAATTTGTTGACAATACAAAGATAGGTAGGAAAGTAAGTTCTGAAGAGGACACAAAGAGGTAACAAAATGATATAGAATGGTTATGTGAATGGGCAAAAATCTGGCAAACGGAATATTATATGGACAAATGTGAGCTTGTCCATTTTAGCAGGAAGAATTTAAAAAAAAGCATACTAAATGGTGGGAGATTGTGGAACTCTGAGATGCAAAGGGATCTGGGTGTCCTAGTGCACAAATCACAAAAAGATTAGTGTACAGATACAGCAATTAATTTGTTTATTGCAAGAGGAATTAAATACAGAAGTAGGGAGATTAGATATTGTCTCACCAACACTCTGTATAACTGAAATCTAGAGTATTCATACAGTACTGATCTCCTTATTTAAAGAAATGCGTAACTATGTTGGAAGCAATTCAGAAAAGCTTTGCCAGATTAATAACTGCAACGCATAGTTTGCCTTATAAGAAAAAGTTGGACTTTAGAAGACCAAGTGGTGACTCCATTAAAAGAAGATTCTGAGGGGGCTCAACAGGGTGGATACAGGAAGGATATTTCCTCTTTTGGAAGAGCTGTTTAAAAATAAGGGGTCACATACTTAAGATAGAGATAAAGAAACTTGTTTTTCTCTAAGCGGACTGAGATACTTCGGAATTCTCTTCCTCGGAAGATGGTTAATGCAGTGTTTTTGAATATCTTTAAGGCAAAAGTAGAAAGATTTTTTATAAGCATAGAAGTAAAAAATTACTGGGATATCAGGAATATGAAACAGAAGTTAAAATTAGATCAGTTATGATCTCATTGAATGGTGAAGCAGGCTTGAAGAGTTGAGTGGCTTTTTCTCTGCTCCTAATTAGTTTATTTGTAACTACAGACCAATCAGCTTAACTTTATCCTGAATGATCATTTCTAAACATCTTGCACAAAGTCATTTAGACAAACATGGATCAGCTAAGTCAGTATGGATCTGTTAAAAGGGCAAGTCATGTTTAATGAGTTTTTTGATGAGGAAATGGAAAAAGTTGATGTGGTGTAAATGGACTCAAAAAGACATCTAAGAAACTACCAAGGTTGAAACCCATAAAATCAATTTTATGAATTAAAGTCATGTGTCAGAACTTTGGGTACCAAACTTTAGAAAGATACGAGGGCGTCAGAAAGGGTGCAGAAATGATTTACATTAGTAGCAGCAGAGATGAGGAACTTCAAGTGGCTAGATTGGAGAAGCCAGACTGTTCTCCTGGAGAAGTTGGAGAGATTTGATAAAGGTGTTTAAAATCATGAGGAGTCTGGTCAGAATAAAGAGAGTGTGACTGTTCCCTGTGACACAGGATTACGAACCAGAGAATACCAATTTAAACTGACTAGCAAAAAAAGCACAGGCAACATGAGAAACCATTTTTTTTATGCACAGCGTGCTTAGGATCTAGAATACACTAGCCAAAGTGGCAGAGGCCGATTCAATCTTAGCTTTCACATGGGAATGTTAATATATGCAGGGTTTTGAAGAAAGGGCCAAGTAACAGGACAAGTGGAGTTGCTCTTGCAAACAGCCACTGTGGATCTGACAGACTGATAACCCCTTACTGTGCTTTATCATCTTTACGAGATGTGGATGCCACTGGCTAGGCCAGTATTTATTGCCTAACTGCCCTCGAGGTGGTGGTGAACCACCTTCTTGAACCACTGCAGTCCCCAAGAGATAGGTACATCCACAGTGCTGCCAGGGAGAGCGCTCCAGGATTTTAACACAGCAACACTTGGTTCCGGAGGACTGGAGGATAGTGAATGTGGTCCCATTGTTTAAGAAGGGGAAGAGAGACCTTCCAGGGAATTATAGGCCAGTGAGTCTTACTTCTGTTGTGGGCAAGGTATTGGAGAGAATTATTAGGGATAGGATTTATAGTTATTTAGAGAGAAATGAATTGATTGGGGATAGTCAGCATGGTTTCGTGAAGGGTAGGTCATGCCTTACTAACCTCATTGAGTTTTTTGAGAAAGTGACCAGAGAGGTGGATGGGGGTAAGGCGGTTGATGTAGTATATATGGACTTTAGTAAGGCGTTTGATAAGGTGGCCCATGGAAGACTTCTACAGAAAATGCAGATGTGTGGAATAGAGGGTGATTTAGCTAATTGGATTAGGAATTGGCTGGCAGATAGAAGACAGGGGTGGTGGTTGATGGGAGATATTCATCGTGGAGTTCGGTGACGAGTGGTGTGCCTCAGGGGTCTGTTTTGGGGCCCCTGCTGTTTGTAATTTTTATAAATGATCTGGATGAGGGTATTGAGGGATGGATCAGTAAATTTGCAGATGATACTAAAGTTGGTGGTGTGGTAGATAGTGAAGAGGGGTGTTTTTGTTTACAGAGTGACTTGGACAAGTTGCAGAGCTGGGCCGAGAGGTGGCAAATGGAGTTAAATGTGGAAAAGTGTGAGGTAATGCACTTTGGCAGGAACAATAAATGTGTAGAGTATAGGGCTAATGGTAGGGCTCTTAATAGTGTTGAGGAACAGAAGGATCTTGGTGTATGTGTGAATAGATGCCTGAAAGTAGGCAGTCAAGTGGATAAAGTTGTTAAGAAGGCATATGGAGTCTTAGCTTTTATTGGTAGGGGGATTGAATTTAGGAGCCGCAGCATCATGTTGCAACTGTACAAAACTATAGTGCGGCCGCACTTGGAGTATTGTGTGCAGTTCTGGTCGCCACATTATAAGAAAGATGTGGAGGCATTGGAGAGGGTACAGAGGAGGTTTACTAGGATGTTGCCTGGTATGGAGGGCAGGTCCTATGAAGAGAGGTTGAAGGATTTGAGGTTGTTTTCGTTAGAAAGGAGGCGGCTAAGAGGGGATCTTATTGAAGCATATAAGATGATTAGAGGTTTAGATAGGGTGGACAGTGATAGCCTTTTTCCTAGGATGGAGAAGCTAGCACGAGGGGACACAGCTTTAAATTAAGGGGTATGAGTTATAGGACGGATATCAGAGGTAGGTTCTTTACTCAAAGAGTGATTAGGGAGTGGAATGCCCTGCCTGCAGCTGTTGTAGATGCGCCAAGTTTGGTGGCGTTTAAGAGGTTAATTGATAAGTATATGGAAGAGAAGGGAATGGTTTAGTTTGGAGGGGCGTTGCTTTTTATTTTGGTCGGCACAACATCGAAGGCCAAAGGGCCTGTTCTGTGCTGTAATGTTCTATGTTCTATGTTAACAGTGAATATATTTCCAAATCAGGATGGTGAGTATCCTGGATGGGAGGAATCTCCAGGTGGTGTTGTTCCCATGTGCCTGCTGCCCTTGTCCTTTGAAATGTAGCGGTCACTGGTCTGAATAGTGCTGATGAACTGTCTTATGATAGAAAGAAAGAGACGAGGACAAGGAGGAGGATGATGATGATGATGGTGTTTGACCCAGGGCAATCCTTTTTCACCTCCCCCTGTAAAATCCCAGTCCACACTTACCTCATCATGAAGGTTGATGTAAGGAAATTCCACTAGGTCCTGAAGTTGCGAGCGCTCACAGAGAACCACCACCAACTGACGCAGGCAGTCCAGCTGTCTGCAGGGAGACACACATACATATGAAACATGGGGTCAGCAACTGCTCCCAGCCATTCCCCTCTGGGATATCTCCTCACACAGCTCATCTTTGTTATTCAGTGTTTTCACTGAAGTAATCACCTGGAACTAAACAAAATCCTTCTCCTTGTATCTTTACACTGGCCTTGCTGAAACAAAGATGGAGTGATGTTTGATGAGTTTAACATTTCACACACCAGTCTGCTGTAGGAGTGTAACTGAGTATCCAGCATGGGGGAGGGGCAGAGGCTCCTTAAGGCTGAAGTTTTTAAAGTCAAAGTTCATTTATAATAAAAATACCCAACATTACAGAGAGAGACAAAGAGAGAGACATGGATGTTATTAATATAAAATAAAATCAATGGACACAACATTAGTTTGGAACAAAACAGTAAACAGGCAAGAATCAGTCCAAACTGTTTTCCCAAAATATTATCCTGACTACAAATTCATAAAATTGTAACACAGTCAAGCCCAGTGCCTCCTTATATCAGGAACAGAAATTGATAGGCTCCAGTCCATGATTAAAGGGCTGAAGCATCTTCTGCTGTTGACAGGTACAGCTGTAAAACTTCAGTAGTCACTGGCAAGAAGAGGTTGGCACTTCAGTCCTTATTTATGTAATTGTGCATTCATCTGTGCAACCCTAAGAGACATACAGTTACATTTGGTGGCCACTGTATGTAAGAACTAAGCATAGGTTAAGTGTCATTCAAAAAAAAAGTCTTTTCAGCTGTTGAATTGAAAACTGAGCTGGGCCCTCTTCAATTCATTGCGCAGGACATTTTATACTTCAGTCAGCTGGCACTACCTATACAAGTCTCCAGTAAACTCTGCTTTGCTTCAAACACTGTGCAAGTAAGTATTGCCTACAGGTCAAACATACCAACCCTAAATCAACAAGGGAACATAGAGACAAAGTCCCATTGTAACTCAACAGCAGAGACACAAGTTCCACCCTGTCACCCCATTTGAATATCTCACCTCTCTTGTGGGGGAGGGCTGTGGGACAGATTCAGCAGCTGCCACTTTCATCATCACTGCTGTAACTCTGGCCACGTGTCCCAGCACAGCTCACCACCGTCCAGTACAACACAGCTGTGTTGGAGCTCACCCAGGGTGAGCTCATAGTATGGCTGCTAATGACCATTCAAACAACGCCCACAACACTGAACTCAACATCATACCATGGTGTGCCAGCTCATCTCTTGTGTGTGTGTGTGTGTGCGCGCGCGCTGTGGTTGGGGGAGTTGGAGGAGGAGGAGGAGGAGGAGGAAGAGGAAGAGGAAGAGGAAGAGGAAGAGGAAGAGGAAGAGGAAGAGGAAGAGGAAGAGGAAGAGGAAGAGGAAGAGGAAGAGAGATGGTGCCAACAGCTCAACTTCCACTTACTCACCTGCTGCTGTCCGGGTTCTGAGTTAGTGACTCATAAGCCTGATGGTTATGGCCCAGGTCCAAGTGATGTTTGAAAATCTTTGTCCAGAGCGCAGCCTGGGGAAAAACAGGATGATTAACATGGGTGGGCACTGCCCTCTGGAGGGAAAACATCACCATTACAAGATTCAACAATCTCTAGTACAACATCCACATCAACACATAGGTTCACTGTCACCATGATTACTATAGGTGGGCACTGCTGTCAGAGATAATGATCACTTTCACTATGGAGACCAGTCCTCTATCCTATAGGACAGCATGGAAACCCTGCACTTTGTCCTTGAATAGAGCCCAACATCAAATCCCATTCACAATTACTCTGCTTTGCCTGATTAATTTTTTTCTTACATCAACTCCCTCTCACTGCCTCCAAAGTACAAATTGTCACCACAGGAAGCTGGATTTAATATCAGTGCATGGGATGCAAGTGTCACTGGCAAGGCTAACATTTGTTGCCTATTCCAGACTGCCCTTCAGAGTTCAGACCAAGGCTGTAAGTTACAGCCAAAAAGGAATATTAAGCTGAAAGGGTTAAAAATTCGATATGTGCTGCAAGAATTTCTATACGTCAGTCACAGCTGCTGCAAAGTAGAATAATGGACAAAGATGGTAACTAGAAGGGAGTCTCAAGCCACTGCTCTAGATAACAGTTACAGACTGTTAAGGACTTTGAATACATGCCTTATCAACAATCAGATAGTACATTATACAGACATGCTTCATTAGTATTCAGATATTGTAATTAGACAAGTATATTAATGATACAACTTGAAATCATGGACATCAAGTGTCATTAGCAGGAATATTGATTGTAACAGGTTATAGATATTAAATTTAAATGTTAGTTTTTGATTAGTGTGTGAAAATCACTTGCAACTGAGCCAGGAACTGACAAACTGCACAATAGGAACCTGGTCCCTGTGCTAAAGCCCGAATTAAGATTTGAATTTGAATTCAATGCCACCCGGTCGGTTACAAGGAGTGAGGTACATAATAATCAAATAGCTGAAACTCCCACAACAAAACTGTTACGTACCAAAATCTTCCAGTCATCCCTAGCTTCTGTCACTGCGATTGCTGCTAACTGCAGGACCAGCTCTGGCAACGCCATGTCTTCCAGTAAACGCAGGACCTAGAAACAAGCAGCACACAACAGCGTGGGCTCAGTACTAGAACAACAAAAGCAAAATGCAGCAGATGTTGAAATCTGAAATAAAAACAGATAATGCTGGAAAAATTCAGCAGGTCTGGCAGCACACCTGGACATAGAGTTAACACCTCAAGTCCATATGACTCTTCAGCAAACCTCTGAGGAGGCATATGGACTCAAAACAATAAGTTATCCTTCTCTCTCCATGGATGCTGCCAGGCGCTACATTTTTCCAGCATTTTCTGTTGACCTCATCTGACGAAGGGGCAAACCCCAAACACTAGTGGCATTTACTACCAAATAGACTTGTTAGACTTTAACTTGGTGTTGTCAGACTTCTTACTGTGTTAATTCCAGTCCAACCCTGGCATCTCCACATCATGGCAGTGTGGGACAGGTGCACAGAATTTCTGCTAGAAACTGGAACTTGAATGGGAGAGGTAGGTTGGGACTACCAGCAGATACAAGGGAGGAAATATCCTGCTTTGGTCAGAGGCTGAAAATCTGAGCACAAATTATACTGATTTTTAGAAATAAATGTTTTACTCAAGTCTCTTTACCAAGTCAGTTGGACATTGCAAAACATAAAATCTGCTTCAAACCTAGTATAACTGGGCAGGGTTTCAGAATATAAAGTAAAAGTTTATTTATTAGTCACAAGTAGGCTTACATTAATGTGCAATGAAGTTACTGTGAAAATCCCCTAGTCACTACACTCCAGCACTTGTCTGGATACACCGAGGGAGAATTTAGCATGGCCAATGCACCTAATCAGCACGTCTTTCGGACTGTGGGAAGAAACCTGAGCACTCGGAGGAAACCCATACAGACACTGGGAGAACATGCAGACTCCGCATACACAGTGACCCAAATCAGGAATCGAACCCGAGTCTCTACAAGGCATAAGTCTAACTACTGTGTCGCCCCTGAAATCCTTTACCTCATTAACATTACTGATGAATTTAAAAGTGGGTCCCCAGTGCAGCTTTATTAATATAATTGAAAACATGTAATAAAAACATTTTAATTGGAGCTGTCAATTTTAAAACGGAAAATGACTTTAAACACACAACTAGTTACATTGGTATATAATGGCCATTTTCTTTGTGCTTTGTAATTGTAGATGCCTTGTTGAAGGATCACCTTTGGTGGAAAATTAACATGATTAATTTTACCCAGACACTTGTACTTCCATATGTGTGTGCACATGTGTATGGAACTACTTCCAGCCCAATTCTCTTTTAAATCAATACAAACAGAAAACTCAATTTTCACTCAGAATTCCTCAATCTGGCACTAACTTGCTGATTTCTAGTGAATGATCCTGTTCGTACAGTCGTTTCAGTTAGATATTATTAAAATAAGTATAAACAACTCAAAACATTTAAACACACTCATCCTAAAATCTGCAAACATATAATACATTCAGTTGTTACTGTTTTATTCTGGCGAAGAAAAAAAAACTCAAGATTTAGCTAAAAATGAATTCAACAGCATACTTCCCAAACTGGAAGTTCCCTCACCCAATGTGGGTTAAAGCAGTTAACAAAGAATCCAGTGCTCTTTAAATGACACAGTTCAATACTTCAGAGCAATATTTCAGAACAATCATTGATTATTTCATTTCTCTAACGACTTTACCTACAATAGAAATTTGAAAACAGTGCCCAGAAAATTGGGTCTGGACACTGGATAAACAGGGAGACAGAAATGGCCAAAGATCAGCTGAACCAGAATGTGGATTAGGTGATAAAAGATCCAAAACACAAGCTGTTACACAAGTATTATCATCTTCCATATGATCCTCAACTAAACCTATGGTCACAGAAACAATAACAACGGATTGAAATGGAAAGGTGGAGTGGGAGCAAGCAATTAAATTGTGATCACAAATGATGCTTAGAAAATATGGGGATTATAATTGCAAAAACAAATTATTATGCTTTGTTAATAGAACATAGAACATTACAGCACAGAACAGGCCCTTCGGCCTTCGATGTTGCGCCGACCAATATAAAAAGCAATGCCCCTCCAAACTAAACCATTTCCTTCTCTTCCATATACTTATCAACTAACCTCTTAAACGCCACCAAACTTGGCGCATCTACAACTGCTGCAGGCAGGGCATTCCACTCCCGAACCACCCTTTGGGTAAAGAACCTACCTCTGATATCCGTCCTATAACTATCACCCCTTAATTTAAAGCTGTGTCCCCTCGTGCTAGCTTTCTCCATCCTAGGAAAAAGGCTATCACTGTCCACCCTATCTAAACCTCTAATCATCTTATATGTTTCGATTAGGTCCCCTCTTAGCCGCCTCCAAATCTTTGTTTGCCAAAGATGCGCTTACAGCCAGATACAGCACACAACAGCCTCTCAAACAACTCTCGATAAACATTCCTGACTATTGCAAGATTACAGTAACTTGAGCATTGTACACACCTTGGTGTAATACTGCACTCTGGGATTGGAGGCAGCTTCCTCATCCTCCACTTGGATCAATCGATCCAAAAATTCCTCCTTCCCCACTGCTGCTGCAGCATCACAAAAACACTCCAATGCCTGGGGAAGAAAACAAAGATTTGGACACGTCATGAAATCAGGAATATGGAGTAACAAAAAGATGATCCTAGTCTCACAATCTCCCTGCACCCCCACAATCTCTCACTCTCCCCACGCCCCCAATCCCCGCACTCTGCCCACCCCCAATCCTCGTCCCGCACGGTTCCCTCTGATCCCCATCCCCCATTCTCCCTGATAACATATTGCGAACTCACCTTCTGTCCTTCACCTGTCGACAAGTAGCACTGTCCCAGCACAAACCGTCGTGAACCGACATTCACCTCACACCAGGGCTGCAGCAACCTGACATATTCCTTTGGGAAGAGGAGCATGTTTATATCAACGGTCACAACAGTCTTACCAAACAGATACACGGTGTTCTGGCAGAGCTGCGAATGGAATATGTTGGGGTTGCAGGAGATGGGGCTTGCAACAACATGTACATGGAGTTGCGAGTACACAATGAAAGCTGTAAGCGTTACCAACCTGGAGCTGTACGTACTGGCAGTGTCCCATGAGAAACTCCGGAAACAGAAAACTGGTGTTATTTGCCCATTTGAATAGCAGTTAAGGACATATGATTATGTCGTTATTGGAAAAGATCATGCTGATGGGACATTGAGGAACTCTCAAACTACACATCGAACCAAGTAGGGAATCTATGACCAGATGCACAATAGAGCTATTTTAATCGAATATTCCACTTCATCAAACTCTCATTTTCAATAGTCAAGATGTCCTTCAATTCGTCATTAGTCAATTCTAGATCCAAGCCCCCAATCTCATTTACAATTTCAGATGTTCAATTCTGTAGTGAGTCCATCATTGGTAGGGCAGTCTCTGGCCTCTTTGGAACTCTGTTCCTGAAGTTCTCCTCCCTCCACTCAGGAAAAAAATCTCTTCTGAATTTCTCTCCAGTCACTCCCTATCCTGTCTCCTTCTCACACATAGCATCACCTATATTCAACACACAAGTTGTTACATGCAGTCACATTGCTGTACTGTGTACAGTGCCAATTTGAAGGATATAAATACTGCAGGAGGTGACTGGTAAGGGCAACACCAATCTGGGTCCAACTGATCAGTGGCTGGTTTAAAGGACTATTTGCCTGGGCCAGTAACCGAGAAAGAATGTGTTTCCGGGCCACATTCTGGTAGAAGGATTCCACCACTGTCCCTGGGCCAGTGGCTGAAAGATAGGAACAGAAATTCATTAACCAGGTTAAAGAAAAGGTCAACACAAAATAAACAATTTGCCCATATTAACCAAACCCATTATCAGCAGTTGGCTGGAGACTGAAAGGCCAGATATCACATTATTAAGAGCTACAAACCCATTGGTACCTGGTGATCCTCACGCTACCACATTAGGCAGAACATAAGAGCAGTGAGCTGAGCCTTTTTTTCCCACATTGTGAGTGAAGGAAGGCAGGAAAGTCAGACAAGAGGGGACTATTCAGCCTGTGAAAGATTCTGTGCAGCACACTAGCTCACACTCCAAATCCCTGCCTTACTTGCTAATTCACACCTCATGGCAATTTGTTTCCTCCAAACAACGCCATTGTTTCGCTTTTTATTAGCTCTCTCTCGAGAAATGTAATTGACACCTTCCCCACAATTATAATACTCAGTGCATTCCCACTGACCACTCACAGGTCATTACCCAGTCAAGCAGCCACCACAGGGAAGATATTTGGCATGTGTACTCACCTGGCCGCTGTGATATCAAGACATTAGTGTCCGTCAGTTCCAATACAGACAACTGTCGTAGGTTTGATTCTCTGAAAGAAAACACAAGAGTTTTAATTTGTTTGTTTCTATTACTGCTCATGTCTTGTTATTGTAACACTTTCCTACACAGACACCTCTCTTCTCCGTTTGGTTGACCTCCAATAGATTGACAAAGAACAAAGAACAAAACAGCACAGGAAACAGGCCCTTCGGCCCAACGAGCCCGCGTCGCCACCCCAATGTTCCCATCTCTACCTGCGAACCCTGTCCATGTTTATAGATCAGTGGATTTAAAAACCAAATTTGAGACAATTTAGGGAGAATTTGTTTTGCCAATTAGCCTAAGAGTACATCTTTGGGATGTGGGAGGAAACCGGAGCACCCGGAGAAAACCCACGCAAACACGGGGAGAATGTGCAAACTCCCACAGACACAGGCCCAAATCCATGTATCTGCACAGCACAGCGATAGCCACTGAGCTGACGTGTTGCCCATCAGAAGGTCCAGGTCAAGCGTACACGAACAACGTGAACCAGTAGGATACTCTCGAAAAAGATCCAAGAGCAGTCCTCTCATGACCCATTGCGCGTATGCCCCTCGTTAGACAACAAGGTGGACCAAAGCACCTGTAGGATAAAAACAAATACATCAATATCATCCATCATCTATTTACTCACTTCCCAGGGACTCCCAAGGCTCGTGATCCCTACTTTAAATCAGTTTTCTATATCCCTCCATTCCTATTCTGTTCATGTGCCCATCTAAGAATTTCTTAAATAACTCCAGAGTACCTGCCTCCACCACTTTACTTGGCAGCGCATTCGATACCCCATCACCCTCTGTGTGAAAAAACTCCCTCTAGCATCCAAATTATACCTTACCCTCCTCACCCTAAGCCCATGACCCCTCGTGCTATTTGAGTCCATCCTAGGAAAAAGCTTAACCCTGTTTACTCTATCAATCCCCTTCGAAATCTTGTACACCTCTATCAGATCTCCTCTAAGTCTATGTCTTTCTAAGTCCCAATTTGCCTAATCTCTCCTCGTAACTCAGACCTTCCATACCAGGCAGCATCCTGGTAAACCTCCTCTGCACTCTCTCCAGAGTCTCCACGTCCTTCCGGTAGTAAGGCGACCAGAACTGGACGCAGTATTCCAAATGAGGTCTAACCAACGTTTTATACAACTGCAACATTAAAGGCCAGCTCTTGTACTCTATACCCCTTCCTATAAAGGCTAGCATACTATATGCTTTCTTCACAACCTTCTCCACTTGCTCTGCCACTTTCAGAGACTTGTTCACCTGCACTCCCAGGTCCCTCTGCGTTTCTATACTCTTAATAGGTCTACCCTTTATCATATACCTCCCCCCTACATTCTTTCTCCCGAAATGCATCACCTCACATTTATCAAGATTGAATTCCATCTGCCATCTATCTGCCCAAGCTACCAGCCTATCTATGTCCTGCTGTATCACCTGACAATGCTCCTCACTATCCGCAAGTCCAGCCATCTTTGTATCGTCTGCAAACTTGCTGATCACTCCACTTACTCCCTCTTCCAAGTCATTTATATATATTACAAATAGAAGAGGTCCCAGTATCGAGCCCCGTGGCACACCACTAGTGACCGACCTCCAGACATCTCAGCTATTGTTTTCATTCCTTTATGGGAGGTCATTGATAAGGCTGGTATTTGTTGCTCATTCTCAATTACCCTCAAGGTAATGATGAGCCACTTTGTGAACTGCTGCAGTCTATGCAATGTAGGTACTGCCATAATGTTACAGGGCTTGTAGCGGTTTGGTACAACTGGAAGGCAGTTAAGAGTCAACCACTTTATTGTGGATCTGGAGTCATATGGAGGGCAGTCTGGGTAAGAATGGCAGATTTCCTTCTTCAAATATCAGTAAATCAGATGGGTTTTTACGACAACCAATAGCAGTTTTTGTGGCACATATGAAGACTTGTTTCAATTTTTTAATTAATGAATCAAACTGATTAATTAAATCTAAATTCTACCAGCTATTGTGGTGGGGGTTTGAACCTGTATGCCCAAAGCATTAGACTGAGTTTCTGGATTATTAGTTTAGTAACATTATCACTTCACCACCAACAGTACCTCAGTTTTCTGCTGACTTAGAAACACAGTCAAACGGGAAAACAATCTAACGCTAGGTGTTTTCTCCAGTCAGGGCTCTCTGCTCCTGCTGCTCTCGGTCACTGGAGGCACCAGAAGAGGAAAGAGCAAGTCCCATAATGCTCACTTTGGCCTTACGAGTGCTCAAGGTGAGGAATGAATATGCTATTACCTCTCAATATGATTTAAACTCAATAACCTCCTCAATCCCAACTTCAGATGAACTGCTCATTTCTAAACCAGCCATGTTGCACTTACGACACATTAGAAAAGACTTTCACATTCCGCTCTCAAATCTGGGCTGGATTTGATGCCAGGTCACAGAAGAAGTGTTTGACACCCAACCCTATCTATTCTCAATTATTTGATGGTAATTAAAGCCCCTTAAAAAGCACTCCAATGAATTTCATCCCAGTATCTAACAGCGGCTGCTACTAAATGAGATAGCCTTCATACAAAGTCAAGTTGTGAACAACCAGGGGGTTATTACAGTTAAGCATTCAAGAAAGCTATTAAAGTCTTTTGAAAAAATGTTCCTCTTTCTCCCTCATGCTCTTGACTGTACTTACAGCGTATCAATGGGCACCACTGATGCCAAGGACCGACTAGCCCACCTCACCACAAAGTAGGAACACACGAGGAGAGATGTCCGGGGAATGAGGTCCTGTTGGAGCTGCAAGAGATAGCCTCCAGCTCCCAAATTCATCTGAAAACAGCACAAAGATTAGGATTTAACAAATCACACTATACATATTCATGAAATTACTAACAGGGACAAGGCTTACAATTTCATAACTTCAAGTTCAAATTGATAAACTGGTTTCAAATGGTGGGATATTGATCTAATCTGCATGATCTCTGGGCTAGGAGATTGCTTTAAAGGAATGCCCTTAACACCATGACTGAATACATGCAAACAAGAAAATAAAATCAGAACACAGTTGACTACACTCATCTAAAACAAAACAAGCACAAACCTGAGGAATGTCAACTGCATGTCATTAAATGCAAACATTTTTCTGCATTAAAAATGGTGGCAGAGTATACCTCAATAATAAGAGAACATACATTACACTAATCAGATACTAATCATTCTGTAATCAGCAGCTAGAAGGGGTTATGCAGCGAGCTAAAGACTTACACCGTCTCCAAGATGCAACATTAGCTGTTCCAGAATCAGCAAGTCACGACAGATGAGGAACCGAGTCATGGACATGTGGTATGCTGCCTGACACACAATATTAATGGCAACGTTGCTACCATAGAACTGAGCCATGTTCATCCGGATGTGCAGATGCTGGACTGTAAAAAAGCAGAATGAAAACAAATGAAAAGGGCACTTAGTCATAGAACATAGAACATTACAGCGCAGAACAGGACCTTTGGCCCTCGATGTTGTGCCAACCAATTAAGAAAAAACAATGACCCTCTAACCTGAACCATTCCCTTTTCATCCATAAACTTATCCACAGATCAGTTTAACACCCCCAAACGTAGCGCATCTACAACTGCAGCACGCAGGGCATTCCATACGTTTACCACCCTCTGGGTAAAGACAGTCAACCACACATTGATCATGCTGCTTTAACTCAACGTTCTTGCAATTGCACATCTCTTCTTACAAGCTTTTCTCTTCCCGGTTGATATGCTATAACTACAAAACTGAACAAGAAATCTTTCCAATTAGAGCTTCCATCTCACCGAGGAGGTTTCAGATTAATCCACATCCAAAAACCTGCTCTGAAAGCTCTGCACACATTTTAATAGCTGTAACAAATTTCACAATAGCAATTGATACAATCATTCTTTAAAAAAAAATTGATTTGCCTCATCTCCCAGTGTCAACAGATCCTTTAAAAAATTCCAGGTCCCAAATCTGGATTTGCATCTTTGCCAAAAATCAATCGATTCTTTCTTGAGACATTACCTGTCTATCAAGTTTCACTGAAATCTGTCCATTTGTTTATAAACAACTTAACATATAGGGGCATAAATATTACCTCTGCTCACCTTCAACTGCGGAGATAAACAAAACAAGTTTCAGAGTCATATTAAAATTCACCAGACAGGCAGCATACCCTGTTGTAATCTAATAGAGTGTCAATAGGACAACATAGGTCCTTATCCGTAGCCAGTGTCTCCTCTACAAAGTGTGTTAAACATTGAAGCTGTTTGGATGTGGGAGGCACTACAAACAGATAGGTACCCTGGGGTACTACTCTGCATCCGCCAGTACACAACTCAGAATAGAAATTCAAAAGGTTATCCCCGTTTTGACTAGTGTTGGCAGGTGATGCACAAAAATCACAAAGGAAAATAGAATGTTACCCAAACTTGCACCGTCTACAACATATAGGCAATATTTCTACTGTGAAAATAGTATATTCCCTTCCTGTAATCAATCTGTACAACAACTGAAAGAGTGCAGTTTATCTGAACCATTTAAGAGAAACCACAAAGAAATAGAAAATCATTCTAGTCTGCCCCCACAATGACTATAGCAGTAAAGGTTACAGATAGATCTGTTCCCATAGTTTCAGGGCAATTTGCAAATTCATCGCCCAATGCGATTCATTTTCCAAGGAAGAAAGCCTCAACTGCTGCCCAGTCAATAATATGTTATTACTGCTTCAAAATATGAAGGAGCATAACTTTAGAGGAAGACAGAGGGCCACAGTCAACCTCTTATCCCATGGCAGTTATCACAAGCCATTCAAAAACAAGGTGACCCATAAAAGCATGTAGAGGATGAGTGCAGTTAATGATTGAAGAAGTGCTGTTTATTTCATAAATACTACAGAGCCAGTCAAAAGCAGATCAGCTCTGATAGCCTTCCACAACTCCAACAATCTTAGCATACAGTCTTAATACCAGCAATTTCCCCATACCATCGCCCATGTCCTGGTCACCCTCATGGTCCATTTCTCGCAGCAGTAGCTGGATGATGTTCCCTGGGTTACGGATATCCTGTAATTTACTTTGAAGCTCCATATGTGTCTCGCTACGAAAAACAAGAGGGAGAGAAACAATTAAACCCATCTTTGGCTTTTGCTTCAAAATCCAATGGGAAAAAGTCGCAGTGAGACAGCACAGTAATTAGCAATAGAATTAGATAAGTTAGGGAAGAAAGTAGTAAATTTCAGAACACTCTAGACTCTCGCTCAAATCACATTAACTTTCTAAAGCGTTTGTGTTCATTCAGCACTAGCTATAATATTTCAACAGCACCTCCCTGCGATCTCTACCATAGAGAAGAACAAGCAGCAAGATCATGAGATCGCTGTCACCTACAATCAAGGAATTCTGGAAACCCTAATTCAGTAAGAATAGAACATAGAACATTACAGCGCAGAACAGGCCCTTCGGCCTTCGATGTTGCGCCGACCAATTATGAAAAAAGCAATGACCCTCCAAACTAAACCATTCCCTTCTCTTCCATAAACTTATCAACTAACCTCTTAAACGCCACCAAACTTGGCGCATCTACAACAGTCGCAGGCAGGGCATTCCACTCCCTAACCACCCTCTGGTTGAAGAACCTACCTCTGATATCCGTCCTATAACTATCACCCCTTAATTTAAAGCTGTGTCCCCTCGTGCTAGCTTTAAATGTTGGAATGTTGGAGCACCATTCACCACAAGGACAACAGTGGACCAGGGGGTGGTCTCTCACCTTTTGGTACTTCTTTACTAATCAAAAAGCCTAATAATCCAGAATCCCCACATAATGGATAAACCAGATCCAAGCTGACAAGGCAATATATGTATCCCATCTTGGGCTTGATCAAATAAGATCCACTTCTCACCATCTACTTGAAAATAAAGGACAGACAATAAACAGCATTCTCGTCAGCAGTGCACCCCTTCCAGGAACAAAGACCACACATTAGTAGAGAAGTAGCCAATCAACACTTGGTAAATATCAATCTGATGTTTGCGTAGATGAAGAATAGTTTAAATAATCTCCACATTCATACAGCAGGATAGAGTATTGGCAACTGATTGAGATATCCTTTTAATCAACCTGCAAGATTCCAGCAAGATCCCAAAACTTTCCAATGAGAAATGAGAAAAATTACAATCCCACTGCATCTGATAATGACCAACTTGGAGATGGACACGTTTGGCAGCATCATTTTATCCAAACGGTATCCTTTATCCCAAGTATAGAGTAATTTTCAAGGACATACAAACCATAGAACATAGAACATTACAGCACAGAACAGGCCCTTCGGCCTTCGATGTTGTGCCGACCAAAATAAAAAGCAATGCCCCTCCAAACTAAACCATTCCCTTCTCTTCCATATACTTATCAATTAACCTCTTTAACGCCACCAAACTTGGCGCATCTACAACAGCTGCAGGCAGGGCATTCCACTCCCTAATCACTCTTTGAGTAAAGAACCTACCTCTGATATCCGTCCTATAACTCATACCCCTTAATTTAAAGTTGTGTCCCCTCGTGCTAGCTTTCTCCATCCTATGAAAAAGGCTATCACTGTCCACCCTATCCAAACCTCTAATTATCTTATATGCTTCAATAAGACCCCCCCTTAGCCGCCTCCTTTCTAACGAAAACAACCTCAAATCCTTCAACCTCTCTTCATAGGACCTGCCCTCCATACCAGGCAACATCCTGGTAAACCTCCTCTGTACCCTCTCCAATGCCTCCACATTTGATCGGCACAACATCGAAGGCCGAAGGGCCTGTTCTGTGCTGTAATGTTCTATGTTCTATCTTTCTTATAATGTGGGGACCAGACTGCACACAATACTCCAAGTGCGGCCGCACTAGAGTTTTATACAGTTGCAACATGATGCTGCGGCTCCTAAATTCAATCCCCCTGCCAATAAAAGCTAAGACTCCATATGCCTTCTTAACAACTTTATCCACTTGACTGCCTACTTTCAGGGATCTATTGACACATACACCAAGATCCTTCTGTTCCTCAACACTATTACGAGCCCTACCATTAGCCCTATACTCTACACATTTATTGTTCCTGCCAAAGTGCATTACCTCCCACTTTTCCACATTAAACTCCATTTGCCACCTCTCGGCCCAGCTCTGCAACTTGTCCAAGTCTCTCTGCAAACTATAACACCCCTCTTCCTATCTACCACTCCACCGACTTTAGTGTCATCTGCAAATTTACTAATCCATCCTTCAATACCCTCATCCAGATCATTTATAAAAATTACAACAGCAGGGGCCCCAAAACAGACCCCTGAGGTACACCACTTGTCACCGAACTCCACGATGAATATCTCCCATCAACCACCACCCTCTGTCTTCTATCTGCCAGCCAATTCCTAATCCAATTAGCTAAATCACCCTCTAAACCATGGGATAGTCTTACTCACGTGTCCCTGGCTAGGAGGTATTCCAGGATTTGCTCTGCAGCCTTTTCTGGGGGGTGTAGATGGCTCACTGCTGTTTCCATCAAGGAGGCCATTTCCAGAGTGATAGAGTCTCCCACTAGCCTGAGACACTGAACTAATCGATGCAGATCCCTTGCTACATCTGGATCTAGAGGCAAAAGTAAAATCCATTACAAATTACACAAACTTTAACCATCATGAGATGGACAAGAGAGCCCAGAAACCAGGATGAAAGTGAATTCAAATCTTTAAAACCAACAAGTGACAATGCAGCTGTCTGAAAAAAAAACAACCAGTCTTCTTGACAGAGACAGATTAAACAGTGAGTTTGGGCATAGAAGAGAATGGCAAAAGATTGCAGCAATGCCTTGCTGTATTAAATCAGACTTTGGATTGTCACTTGATGGCCATCAAGAGACCCTGGGACTTTACCCAATTTAAATCTGCTGTTACTAGCCAGCCAGCTAACCTGACACCACCGGGCAGATCATACTCAATAGTGGATGGATTTCCGGAGAACCAAGAGGTTCAAGGCTCCTGTAACAGGTTCACTCTGGATTATACGTTCCGTGTGGCTAGAACTCTTGAATGACAGTCACTGGCTATTTGGGTGGATTGAACATGGCCTTTATAGTGTAAAGGGTTAATCAGACAATGTTGTTAATAATAAAAGCACAATTTCAGGTTTAGATTCCAAGAGTCCAAACAGCAAAACACAGGGCAGTCTGTGCCCATGCAAACTAGGTACTCACCATGCTCTCTTTACAAATAGTTCTAAGATCAACTACGCACAAGATTTTATGGCCTCGCTCAAGCAAAACTGGAAATTCCCATCCGAAGTCAATGGACATTTCTGTTGTGTGTTCCTCACTGCTCAGATTCCATGGCACATAGGTGATAGAATTCTGGTATATAAATATACCGGCTATCTCAAGTCACTCAAGCAAGCAAAATCTCAAAACATAGTGGGCAGTGCAGGAGGCAGCAGTTTAAGAAACCAAGACCACAGATTGGTAACTCACAGGCAAGCAGCTTGGAACACTCAATTTCACGACCAAGCAGGAACAGAGACATCGTTAGGGGACAGCAATTCACAAACAATGTCAACAGCCACTAAACAATCACTATCTCTTTTGCAGTCCTTCACACCAAGGGACAATGGTAAGGATAAGAAATGAGAACTCTGAAGCAGACAGCTCAAAAGATACTAAATAGCTTTGAGTTTACAAAGCTCAGAAACAGCAGGTCTGTACCCTTTTATATTCAACTGGGGCCATAGCTGATGATATCATGGAGTAACAAGGAGATCTCAACATCCTACAAGGAGGTCCTTGGATAAGTACTTCAGCCCCAAGAACAGTCTCAGTCTAAGTGTCTAAGTCATTGATCGGCCAAGATTTAAACGGGGAACCAAAGGCAGGTTCATTTCTTCATGACTTCTGTTGACAGATTAACAGCGGTTACATAGCCTTAAGCTATGAGTTAATTCGTGATTACCTGATGATGTGCTTTTTGCAATCCAAAAGAGGATTTCATGTTAGAGAAAGCTGAAGCAGGCTAAGCTGCAAAAGAAGAATCTGGGTATATTTCGTGCAACAGAGGCTTGGGAGAGGTCAATCCAATAAGTAGGCCGAAAGTCGGAAGCCCCACCCATCAAAAAGCCCATCAAAACTGCCAAGGTTACAAGAATCCTTCAGTAACTAAATAGGCCATCTAAAATGGTGTTTTGTAAAGCACTCTGGGACAACTGGGTAAGAAATTAAACTGACAGGCTGCAGTTTAAAGACAGAGACAAACAGACTGCAACCCTGACGAGTGAATAAATAAGATATGGGACATCTCCAGGATGAAAGGGACTTTACAGTCATGCTGGGTTGCGTACCAGACACTTGGGCACTGTGAATCCTTATTTAGGAGGAAGGTATGTGACCTATGTGCCTCCAGACATGGTGTTGGGGACATACCACAGATTGGGGTGGTAGCATCTGATTGGACTCTTATCAATCAGGGTGATCAAGTCCTGATCAATTGATTGGCAATGGCCAAAAAGGGGCATGAAACCAAAAAGGTATAAAAGGTGCTGCACAACCAGGAATCTCTCTCTCTCTCTGATCCCACGAATGAGCTACAACAATGGTGAACATTGCCAGCAAGAGGAGAGCCACCACACCCAGGAAGGAAAAAAGACCAGAGCCAGAGTGCCAGACTAGACTCACAGATGACTAACAAGACCAGCACACAGATAAAGGCCGATATCTGCTTTGGTACTTGCAGTCAAGGTCTTGTATTCAACTTAATTCTAGTATTTTCTGTAAGATAATGTATTGTTGGTCAGGTAGGTGATTATTGATTGGGTGGGTTTAAATAAATATTGTCTGTACTAACAAAATGTCTACTTGTAGTTATCTGTCCACTTTGTAAAGGTTAAAACAGACTGTGCGGCAGGCAACAGTGGTGATTCCGCCGGGACATCGATAAGAAGTAACTTTTTTGTTTTGATAGCAAACCCCGGAGATTTTATATTGAATGGTTATTTAAAACTCAGCAGACAGGTGTGAACTCCTTATTGGACAAATAACTTACTTTCGGGAACTTGTTTATTGTGCATGTATTGTTACTATCAAGAATAAGGTAAACTCTGTAGGTTTGTATTAGAACCCAGAGGGATTAAGAGCGGAACATAGTGTAAAGCCGTACTTGCAGTCCAATCGACTCCCTACCCCTTGTCGTTAAATATAGAATGGCAAGAAACAGTATAGAGACAGAGAAATGTCCCACATGGGGAAAAAAAGAGTCAGAGAATTTATTAAGAAGAAAGAGTGGTCAATATGGACAAATCTTGAGCCAATACTAAGATGGGACTGGAATCCCAAGGACAGATTTTGAAGTAAGGCTAGTCAATGGGAAGAGTGAACTCTATTGTCAACCAGGAGGCAAGGCTCAAACCTAACTCTGGAGTAGAGAAGGGTGTTTATCATGCCCTTGAAAGCAACTGACTTAGAAGAACTGATTGGTAAATTAGTAGGCATTGTACCCTTTCAGTCACTACTTATTCTCCTGGGACTATGCCTAGAGAAATGGGTAGAATGTTACAGTGAGTTTTTGGATCTGGGATCCATGAGTCAGACGTTTTAATGAGAGAAACAGATAAAGGAAAATATTTGTTGAAACTGAGTAAAAGTTATTGTGATTATTAATTTCGCAGAGTTACAGTGAGAAGTCATAGAAAATGAAGTTAAAAGAGGAGGTAGAAATTATGAGAGAGTTACTTGAGAAGTTAAGAGAAGAAAATAAGTAATTTTGTGGAAAAGTAGATAAACAGGATCAAAACAATGAGGTAAGTATATTGTCTGAATCAGTTTAAAGTATATCAAGTTAGTGAAAAGAATCCAAGTGCTGATTACTCCAAGTTCCAGCAGGAGGTTAACAATTAAAATCAGTTGTCAATGCAGATAAGGATGTTGTTTGTGTTTGAGACAGTTGAGTCTGAGGGAGATGGTGTTTATGGATTGGGTTGTGGCATTGGTTGGGGACCCCCCCCACTTCTTTTTCTGGAAGCACCTGATCCCACAGTAAGTTTAGTATTTGCCCCTGGTCTGATGAATTCTGTGACTATTAGTTGCAAGAAAGGCATGGAATTACCAGGAGATGTTGTTGATTGGGAGGAATGAACGTTTTAAAAATCTCAGCCCTGTATATAGTTTTGAACGCAGACTTAACCACCTTCATCAATGGATAGTCTTGCATGAACCTCAATAAAACAGACCACGTGGGATAAGGAGCTTATATCCTTACTAATATCACAAAGAACCCCAAGTCGTCCTTTGACTTTTTTTAAAGGAGTGAGTTTACAGTGTGTGCTACAGAATTTTGAGAGAAAGGAACTATGTTCTCTTAACTTACTAGGGAAATATTTTAAATTAATTGACAAGATAGAAAATCGATTAGAGGAAATTAAGGTTGAGCCAATAATTTGAATAATTTTGTATTTCAGTATGTTTGTGTGGTCTGGTTGCTTGTCGAATATATGTGATTGTTGTTGCATTAGATTGAGAACAGTTGTTAAAAGTCTGTTTGTTTTGTGGAGTATTTATTGCAGGCAATAAATGCAATGCTTTACACTTTGGTTTAACTTTAAAGGGATTGAATAAGTGTTACAACTGTTAAAATTTAAGTATAATATTTCTTGAATTTAATTTTGTTTGAGTTTAATTACAGTTTGGAAGAATGAATAAGATTGTCTTAATACATTTTCTTTATTTCTTCCAATGTTTTATTTTCATCCCAGTTTAAAATGTTGGATTTGAATGAAAGGTAATGTAGAATGCATGTTGAAGCTTCCATGTGTGTCTGTATGTGTTTGGTAAAGTTGTTGTTTTGATGTTTTTGCTTTGTTATTTGTTTAATGTTTTAGAACATAGAACATTACAGCACAGAACAGGCCCTTCGGCCTTCGATGTTGTGCCGACCAAAATAAAAAGCAACGCCCCTCCAAACTAAACCATTCCCTTCTCTTCCATATACTTATCAACTAACCTCTTAAACGCCACCAAACTTGGCGCAACTACAACAGCTGCAGGCAGGACATTCCACTCCCTAATCACTCTTTGAGTAAAGAACCTACCTCTGATATCCGTCCTATAACTCATACCCCTTAATTTAAAGCTGTGTCCCCTCGTGCTAGCTTTCTCCATCCTAGGAAAAAGGCTATCACTGTCCACCCTATCTAAACCTCTAATCATCTTATATGCTTCAATAAGATCCCTCTTAGCCGCCTCCTTTCTAACGAAAACAACCTCAAATCCTTCAACCTCTCTTCATAGGACCTGCCCTCCATACCAGGCAACATCCTGGTAAACCTCCTCTGTACCCTCTCCAATGCCTCCACATCTTTCTTATCATGTGGCGACCAGAACTGCACACAATACTCCAAGTGCGGCCGCACTAGAGTTTTGTACATTTGCAACATGATGCTGCGGCTCCTAAATTCAATCCCCCTACCAATAAAAGCTAAGACTCCATATGCCTTCTTAACAACTTTATCCACTTGACTGCCTACTTTCAGGGATCTATTGACACATACACCAAGATCCTTCTGTTCCTCAACACTATTAAGAGCCTACCATTAGCCCTATACTCTACACATTTATTGTTCCTGCCAAAGTGCATTACCTCACACTTTTCCACATTAAACTCCATTTGCCACCTCTCGGCCCAGCTCTGCAACTTGTCCAAGTCACTCTGTAAACTATACACCCCTCTTCACTATCTACCACTCCACCGACTTTAGTGTCATCTGCAAATTTACTGATCCATCCCTCAATACCCTCATCCAAATCATTTATAAAAATTACAAACAGCAGGGGCCCCAAAACAGACCCCTGAGGCACACCACTCGTCACCGAACTCCACGATGAATATCTCCCATCAACCACCAACCTCTGTCTTCTATCTGCCAGCCAATTCCTAATCCAATTAGCTAAATCACCCTCTATTCCACACATCTGCATTTTCTGTAGAAGTCTTCCATGGGCCACCTTATCAAAAGCCTTACTAAAGTCCATATATACTACATCACCCGCCTTACCCCCACCCACCTCTCTGGTCACTTTCTCAAAAAACTCAATGAGGTTAGTAAGGCATGACCTACCCTTCACGAAACCATGCTGACTATCCCCAATCACTTCATTTCTCTCTAACTAACTATAAATCCTATCCCTAATAATTCTCTCCAATACCTTGCCCACAACAGAAGTAAGACTCACTGGCCTATAATTCCCTGGAAGTCTCTCTTCCCCTTCTTAAACAATGGGACCACATTCGCTATCCTCCAGTCCTCCGGAACCACACCCGTAACCAACGAGGACCTGAAGATCAGAGCCAGAGGCTCTGCAATCTCCTCTCTTGCCTCCCAGAAAATCCTAGGGTAAATCCCGTCCGGCCCAGGGGACTTATCCAACTTCAAACCCTCGAGAATTTCTAACACATCCTCCCTATCTACTACAATACTTCCTAATTTGCAACCCTGAACCTCAGTGATCTCCATAGCTACATTTCCAGCACTCTGCGTGAATACCGAAGAGAAATATTTATTCAGTGCCTCACCAATCTCTTCAGGCTCCACGCACAACTTCCCACCGCTGTCTATGACTGGCCCTAATCTTGCCCTAACCAATCTTCTATTCTTAACATATCGAAAGAAAGCTTTAGGATTCTCCTTAATCCTATCAGCCAACATCTTCTCGTGTCCCCTCTTCGCTCTCCTCAATTCACTTTTTACCTCCTTCCTAGCTAATCTATAGCTATCCATTGCACTACCTGAGCCTTCAAGCCTCATCCTGACATAAGCCTCCTTTTTCTTCTTAACCAGCAAATCAACTTTTTTCGTACACCAAGGCTCTCTTACTCGACCATTTCCTCCCTGCCTGACAGGGACATACTTATCAAGTATTAATGTTCTTCCCCTAATTGTAATATTACAACAGTGCGTTTGATACAGAATTTAAATAAAATTGGAAATTGAATTGGATTAAATTCAAATAAATTTTAGTAATTTTCTTAGCCTTTTGAATATAATCAATAGCCATGATTGTGTTTAAGGTACAGAACGTAAATACATAATATGTACATGTGGGATGTTACTTTGAACACAATTTTTGGAAAGTAAATTGAAATTTCAAAATCAAAATACATAAACTGAAGTTTGAAATAACCAATTTGAATTTTGAATAATTCTAAGTTCAAATTTTGTTAAAGGATTTAAACCTCAGAGGGAACCACATGCTCTTTCCTTTGTCTTGAAGAAATCGTGACACTGTCACATCGGCAGCGATTTCACTATCTTCTGTTCCTAATTCAACAATTAAAAAATTATACACATTGGAGGTTGTAAATTTATTTTTGAGAGTTTTTGAGACCAAATTAATTCATTTGGTTCCTAGCCAAATGTATCTTTTGTGTTTTGTTTTAAATAGATGGTTCATGAATGACAAGCAAGATTGTTTATTACAATCTAGTGATAACTGAGACTTGAAGAGTTTGGTTCATTCAGATTTTCTCACTGTTAACTTTCAAATTAAAGTGATTGGTTACGCTTAAGCATTACAGTTTGTGACATTTAATTGATAAAATAAATTCAATGCACAAAATAACCAACTTGTAAATGGGAAGTTGCTTAAATTCTAAAGAGGTAAATTAACTTAATTTGACAAATAAAGGAAAATGGAAAGAAAGCCTGTATGGGTTTTGTTTCAAAGAGGGATGCATTGAAACATATTCTCAGTTTATGATGTAACTATTTGAATGCGAGATAATTTTACAAAGTAATATCTGATTGTTTTGTGACTTTTCTATACTGAGTAAATGTTGTCTGTGGTAAATCCTCATGTTCACATGTAAAGTTTGTTCGGTTCAATGTATGTAAATGCCAATATGGTGGGAGTTAATTTTTCTGAAAAGTTAAGGGCTCTGGAGAGTGTCAATGACTTTACAACAGATGTGATGATGTAGAGATGCCGGCGTTGGACTGGGGTAAACTCAGTAAAGTATGGCAACACCAATTTTAAATCCAACCGATTTGATAGTAAATCTGCGAACTTTCGTCAGGCGAAGGCCACAAAGGCCAAAAGCTCGCAGATTTACTATCAAATAAATCGGTTGGATTTAAAATTGGTGTTGCCAGACTTTACTGAGTTTACAACAGACGACAGCATTTTTCCTAGTACTCAGTTATTTGGGGTTACAGAAGTTAAAATGCTTAAAGGAGAACAAATAAATCATTTGTGCAAGTTATGTTATTCATAAATTGGTAGACAGAATCATGGAGGAATTTCCTTTATGATTTGTTAAACTGGTAGAAAATCATTTGAATTAATTATAACTTGTACATTGTATTAATTGAGTCATAAAAAAACATAACATGTGTATGCCAGAAGGAGACAGATTTTGAGCTGTGACAATGGAAGTTTAATCTAAAATGGTAACTGTGACAAAATGTGTTTATTATACAAATCTGGATCATTCCTAAATAACAAATAATTGGAGAGTTGAACTTACCTCTTCAAGCACTTTTGGGTGCATAGCCCTCCAAAATCCAAACTTAAATGTTATTTCCTTTTTGCATCTCTATCAATGATTTATTATTGTCCTGTGCATAACTCTGAACCTAAAATGATGTTTAGAATATGTGATTCTTTGTATTTGTGGGTAACTAGCTTATTGTAGTAATAGGACTCAGAATATGTGATTGTCTGTATTTGTAGAGTGTTGTTGTCTGTAGTTTCTGGAATATGTTATAGGAATGAATTATTACTGTGCATGTCAATACCTGGGTTTTGCTTGATTGTTGAGTGACTGAGGAATTCCTGAGTTTGTGATCCATCATGCTTCACATTCCGGATCAAAGGGAGGACTGTAGCCAAATGGGCCATCTAAAATGGCATTTTGTAAAGCACTCTGGGACAATTGGGCAAGAAACTAAACTGACAGGCTGAGGTTTAAAGACCGAGACAAACAGGCTGCAACCCTGACGAGTGAATAAACAGGATATGGGTCATCTCCAGGATGAAAGAGACTTTACAGTCACACTGGATTGTGTACCAGACATAGGGGCACCGTGAACCCTTACTTAGGAGGAAGGTATGTGACACCTATGTGGTAGCACCTGATTGGACTCTTATTGATCAGGGTGATCAAGTCCTGATGAATTGATTGGCAATGGCCAAAAAGGGTTGTGAAACCAAATGGAGTATAAAGGGTGCTGCACAACCAGGAATCTGTCTCTCTCTGACTACATGAACAAACGACAACAATGGTGAACATCGCCAGCAAGAGGAGAGCCACCACGTCCAGGAAGGAAGAAAGACCAGAGCAAGTATGCCAAACCAGACGACATAGATGACTACTAAGACCAGCGCACAGATAAAGGCCAATATCTGCTTGGGTATTTGCCAGTCACGCAAAGTAAACTTAAGGTCTTGTGTTGGACTTGAATTCTAGTATTTTCTGTAAGATAACTTATTGTTGGTCGGATGGGTGATTATTGATTGTGTGGGTTTAAATAAATATTGTTTGTACTAACAAGATGTCTACTTGTAGTTATTTGCCCACCATATAAGGGTTAAAACAGACTGTGTAGCAGGCAATCACTTCCATCCATGTTCTAGATGTACCATAAAAAGCAAATCATTTTCAAGATCGCCCAGCAGAGGGAATCAAATCCTCTCTTTGCAGCAAAACAATGTTTTAAACAATTCTGCAAAACTAAAATTCAGATTAGAGGATGAAAATTGGAAACAACTTTCAATAATCTTAAAAGTCCATTTCAAGGGAAAATACACCATTTCAACCTAACGATTTCCTTTGGAGAAATCAAAGTTCCCAATAAACAGTTCTAGCCTGTGCAGCTGAAAGTCCAAGGATATAGAACAGAATGTAAACTGGGCATTACGGCAGAAGTCACAGTTTTGTTGCATAAATTGGACTGGCTTCAGGAAACCGAAATCCAATTGTTTGAAATAAAGCTACAAGGGCAGGGCAGAAAGAACAATCTGAAAGTGAAGGTTCGGTTCAATACAACCTTTAAGCACAAGGATAAAGAAATTCATGAAACTCTATGGTAGGATTTTATGGCCTCACTTGACCTGAGATTGGAAAAATCTTGCCTGAGGTCAACACACCTTCCCACTATGTACCCCTCACCTGCTCTGATTCCTACGATAGGCAGGGCAGTAGAATTCCAGCATTTATATAGTACCGAATCAGCAAATTTTTCTGCTCAGCATGTTTGGTTTTCCACTGAACTAGCAGTAGAGGACCGTGACTGGGAAATTTCAAACTGTAGTATTGAAAACAGCAGTTTGTTTCACTTCATTTCAGAAGAGCCCTGCACTGGATCACAAGAGGAGATTGCAGTTCTCTCACTGCTTTGCAGGCAGGCAAAAACAGGTAGAGATATTGATATTCAGGACAGACTCTAGAAGAATGAAGCCACTACAGAATTAAATGATGTGTTTGAAAAGGCTCTAGAGTTCACTACACTCTGACAGCACTGTCAATGCTTGTGAAGTCTTTGGAGGAGAATCAACTTTTCATTTAAGGTAACGGGGAGGAAAATTTGTCTACTTTTTCCACCAAGTTAGGCTTCAACAATTGCTACTGACAGCAATGAGATATCCAAGGAAAATGAGATGCTTAACTCAGTTGGGCGTTAATTTTCAACCAATAGAGGAAGCCCAGAGTGTATTAATTTCTAAAACCGTTCGCAACAGTTTGCACCAAGCCTCACCAGCAATATTCATGGAGACACACAAATCTTCTTTCAGTAACAAATGAGCAGAGACTCAAATTGCAAATCTGGTAACCTGAAGAATATTCTACTTTCATTTGCTGACACCACAATGCCATTGCTACAGCAGAGCAACTTCACTAAAGCAAGAATAGAAATGATATCATCTACAGAAAGTGAAAATCCTACCCCAAGAATACTAAGAAAATCTTCCTTTCTTTGTATCCTATAATGTCTTCTGGATGTTCTTCATTCTTCTTTACATCTATCAGATTTATTCACCTCCTAGGTATAGAACTTCTTCATCACAAAAATGATAATTGATAACACTGCGAACTTCTTCACAGAAAGCTTTTCCTTCTCCCAGTATGCAGTACTGAAGATGATTGCAGAGTGAATGTCAGTTGCCTCTGATCAAGGTGTTGTGATCATTTGCATGCTGAAGGTTTCTCTCTTCAATCAGATTTTCCTCAATAGGTTTTTAATCGTCATGAGTCACAGCTGAGGATCAGCTGTTGTGAAAAGTTGCCAAAGTGTTTACTTTCCAAAGTGATAACAAGAGAACACGTACATCCCACGCTTCTGCTGAGAGCCAAGAATACTGTTGAGGATTGAAACATCAGGTGACAAAAACAATTGCAGATTGCCATGTGGAATTACAATAACGAGACTGAAACAGAGATCTGGCTTATGGAAGGGCAGGAGAGGGATGTTAAATATTTCTAGATATAAGGAATTCAGAAAAGGTTGGAAAAGAAAAGGGAATGGGGTTACGGTATTCAGTTAAGTGCTGGAGAAACAGAATGTCCCAGAGGGTTCAAGCACAGAATCAATTTCACCAGAGCTAAAGAACAGAAAGAGACATAATTTTGTAGCTTAATGCAGTCTATGGACCACAAACTAGTGGGAGTGATACAGAAGAATAAACTTGCAAGGAAATGAGTGATGCAAAAATTATAGGGTAGTTCTAACAAGTGACTTGAATTATCTGAATATAGACAGTGAATGTGGTAGTGTAAAAAAGACAGATAAGGATTCTTGGAGTGTTCAAGAAAGTTTTCTACAACAGTATGTATCTAGTCAAACAAGACAATACTAGACTTGGTTTTTGGAAATGAGATGGGCTAGGTAGATCACATATTAGTAGAAGAACATTTAGGAAACAGCGATCATTGTATCATAAAGTTTAGCCAACTCTAAAAAACAACAAAATAACAAAGAACAATCTGGTCTAAAAATAATTAACGGGGGGAAGGTAACTTCAATGAGTTAAGGAAGGAGCAGAACTGGATAGACGAGAGCCAAAGGTTGACAGAAATAAAAGGGTGGCTGAACAACGGACTGTCTTTAAAGAGGAGATAGGTTGGGCAGAGTCAATGTATATTTCTTTGAAAAGGGAAAAGTAGGGCTCCCTGAATAAAAAAGGAGTTAGAAATTAAGGCAAAGATGTAAAAATGTGCTTATTAACATGTGTAAGGCACAAAATATAATTTAGAGCCAATATGAATTCAGAAGGTTCAGAAAGGAAGTGGAAAAGTAAATCAGAGAAGCAAAGAGAATGAAAAGAGACAGGCAGACAACAAAAATGGATCCTAACGTTTTCTACAGGCATATAAAGAGATAGTAAAAGGATCTTTTTTGTTCCTTTTGGAGTTCTACACTGTTCTCTTCACTGGGCTCGCATTCTTTTTGAACAGCGATTACAAACCTGGCAGTAATAACTTCGTTGGTGGGGAAACTTTTGGAGATTATATTTCAGGATAAATTGTTCCATGAACAAACGTGAGTTAATTAAGGAAGAGTTAGCATGGATTTCTTAAGGGAAATCGTGTCTAACTAACCTATTGCAGTTTTGAGAAGGCAACAGAAAGGATTAATGAAGGTAATTCAGTTGATGTGGTGTACATGGACGTTCAGTAGGCATTTGATATAGTGCCACACAATCAACTTGTCAGAATGGTTAAAGCTCATGGAATAAAAAGGACAGTAGCAATGTGGAAACAAAATTGACTGAGTAACCAGAACCAGACAGTGGATATTTTTGGAGAAAGGTTTGCAGTGGTATTCCCCACAGTTGGTATTGGAATCTTACTTTGCCTGATATATAATGATCTTGATACGCAGAGGTCAATTTCAAAATTTGCAGATGATACAAAACTTGGAAGCATTGTAAACTGTGAACAGAGTAGAACTCCAAAAGGATAGATGAAGTAAATGTGATATATTTTGGGAGGAAGAATATGGAGAGACAATATAAAGGGAACTACTCTAAACGGGTTGCAGGAACAAACAGCTGGCTGTATATTCTTTAAACAGAAATGACACGAGAGATAGTCCCTGGTGCAGCACTGTAACTAAGACCAAAAAAAAACTTACAAATTTAACTAAAGTATCATTCCTGGGGGTGATAATGGCACCTTGGCCCCCATGGAGCCTATTAGGCACCAAAGGCCCAAAGCATGCTGGTGGACAACATGTCTTCCCTCTCCATAGCCACCTGACTGTGAATGTAGTCACGGTAGTGGGACAGACAGCAGAGTCAACAATGCCCTCAACCAGCTGCTGTCTGGATCAATTAATGGCCAGCTTAGTCAGGTCTAGGAACAGGCTAAAAACGAGGCTGTTCTCTCTCCTCACCCTCTCCCAAGGAAGAGTGTCTCAAACTCTCCAATCTTGCTTCTCATCCATTGTAAACCCTCTGCACTCTCGCCAATGAGTTCACTTCTTTCTTAGTGTGAAATCCAGAAACATAATATTCCAGCTGAGGTCTGACTAGTGGCTTACAAATTTCAACATATTTAGTCTTGTACCTTATGCCCTGATTAATAAACCCCAACACAGAGTTTTGTTAACTGCTCACTCCATTTGTCCTGGTAACTTTGTCGTCTTATGCACATATAGACTCAGGACTTCAGCCCGAACAACCATCAATCTCCTCTACCTAGTCCATCTTAGCCCTGCTGAGGAATCATGACCAGCAAACTGGCAGGAGCTGGAAGCCAAAGTCACCTCTTGGCTAGGACACTGGACAGGATGCTTAGAATGCTGTCCTACAGGAGTCAGGTGTTGGGGTGGCATGGTGGCACAGTAGTTAGCACTGCTGCTCCACACCACCAGGGACCTGGATTCGATTTTCTGCTTGGGTCATGGTTTATGTGGAGTTTGCACGTTCTCCCCATGTCTGCATGGGTCTCCTCAGATGCTCCGGTTTCCTCCCGCATTCTGAAAGATGTGCATTGACCTGAACAGGTGCCAGATTGTGGCAATGAGGGGAATTTCACAGTAACTTCATTGCAGTGTTAAAGTAAGCCTTACTTGTGACTAATAAATAACTTTAAGCCAGTCAATTGCTGTCATGCTATGGCACCGACTGGTCACTTTGATCCCTCCCTCAGACTTTGTCACAAAAATACAGAAGAAACACAATTTCTTTTGGGATAAAAGGATGCATTGGGTCACTACCAAAATTGTACCAGGAAGGATGGTCTGTTGCTGATGTGCCTTTGCATTCAAGTGCCAACTTTCTATCTCGACCCTGCAGTAATACCTTTACATGGAGCCTCCAATTAAGGTTGGAACTTAGTTGTCTCATGTCGGAGTTCTCACCTGTCCCATGAACGAATAGAAACATTCCAGGGAGAGCAGAACCTAACTTGCCAAATTGTTCACACATCATTTTTATTCCTTTAAAATCTGTGCTCTCTCATTCTCAACTTTTTTATGAGTGGGAGCATTTTCTCCTTACCCACTCTGTCCAAATGCATGATTTTGAGCACCTTTATCAAATTTGTTCATGAAATGCTGGCACTAGTAGTTCAGCCAGGATTTACTGCCCACCACTATTTCCTTGGTTTGGAGGGCATTTACCATGACTGTGAGTCTGGAGACAAGGACCAGCAGATAAGCACAGCAGATTTCCTTTCATAAAGGACATTATTGAACCAGATGAGTTTTTACGACAATCAATAATGACTTCATGGTCATCATCTGCCATGGGATTTCAACCCAGGTCCCTAAAACATTACCCTGGATGACTAGTCCAGTGACAATACCAATACTCTATCAAACCTTCCGAGTTGGTGGAGGCAGGTTTATTCGAGGCATTCCAGAGGGAGTTAAATGATTAATTGAAAGGAAACAATGTGCAGAAGTACAGGGAAAGGGTAGTGGGTGAAATGCCCATTTGGAGCATAATGGGCCAAATGGTATCTTCCTGCACTGTAACAATTGAGATTCATGCTGCTGCTGAGTTTATAGCTTCTCTGCAATTTTGCAATTTTCTGATTATAAATCCAAGAAGTTAAAAGTTTTATTTCAGAAGAAGGATAATCATCTAGTGTGAGAGAACAGCAGTGTGCATTTAAATCATCAGCTGAGATTTAAATAACTGGATCAAAAACTGACAAGTCTCAAAATATTATAAATATTACAAAGTGATGGTCAGCTGAAAATTAACCATTCTTGCAGTAATAAGGAAGAGGTAAGGAAACAGTGAAATAATTAGTGAGCAGACAACTACATCAATTATTCTACAATTAGACTCTTTGACTATATATTTATCTCACCATCCGTGAGGGAACACTCATCTTCCAGAAACAGGCACTCATCCGATGACATGTAGAGGTGGTCTATGGTAAGGCAGGGAAAAAAGAAAGACAGAAATCCCTGCAAGACGGAGGAGAAAAAAAGCTGTCACAGCACCTCCTAAAATATTCAACTTATCCTCATCAACATCCACATCCTCATCACACCCACAGTTTCCCCTAGGTTTCTCATGGAATTAGAATATTATTTTATGCAATACTCAAGTTTGTCACACAAGGAGTTCGATCTGTTGACCAAGGATTTTCAAAAGAGGGGGAAAAATGTAGGACTAGGATGTTATTTGGCAGGGCTGGGGGAGAGAGAGAGAGACAAGGTGATTGCAGCTATTCTCAACACCAATGTCACTGTCCATCTCAAAAAATTCAGATAGAAATAATGGAAACATGTCTCAGTTAGCTGTAATAATCATACTTTCTGACAAGCAGCGCAGATTATTAAAACAATATTCAATATTTAATGATACTGAATGAAAGTAGTTATTAAAATCACAAAAGCATACAGTATCTATCCCCAGTTCCAAAGGGGGATGTCTCAATCTGGGGCCTTCACTGATTGATTACTAAAGGGCAGATCCTTGACTTATTATCTTAAGGCAGCAATACCTTCATGACAAGAGAGGACGTCAGGTTAGTCTCTGTTCAAATTTTCTGTGACTACAGTTAGCAGAAATTAGTTATGTTTTAAAGTCTGTACCAGCTACCAGTAAGAAATGGTAAACTGCTGCTTTCCTCTGCAAAGTGACAGAAACCAAGCTGTATCACTGTTTTAGTAACTCGAAAGAGGAAGAGGTCATATTCCAATTGCCAAAATGTACGTCATTCACTCTATATATTGCATGTAAATTAAAGGCTTGCATTAACTGGAGGAGTTTGTGGGAAGGCAAAGGGATATCTGGTAAGTGGCATGCTTTCAAAAGTGTGTTAACCAGGGTTCAGGGTAAATACATTCCTCTTAGAGTGAAGAGCAAGGCTGGCAAAAGTAGGGAACCCTGGATGACTCGGGATATTGAGGCTTTGGTCAAGAAGAAAGAGGCACATGATATGCATAGGCAGCTGTGATCAAGTGAATCCCTCAAAGAGTACTGGAGGTGTAAGAGTAGATTTAAGAGAGAAATCAGGAGGGCAAAAAGGGACAAGAGATTGTTTTGACAGATAAGGCAAAAGAGAATCCAAAGAGCTTCTACAAATACATAAAGGGCAAAAGAGTAACAAGGAAGAGAGTAGGGCCTCTTAAGGGTCAACAAGGTCACTTATGTGCAGATCCACAAGAGATGGGTGAGATTCTAAATGAATATTTTTCATCAGCATTTACTGTTGAGAAAAGCAACGATGTTAGGGAACTTGGGGAAATATACAGTGATGTCTTGAGAAGTGTACGTATTACAGAGGTGGTAGTGCTTGAAGTCTTGAAGCGCATCAAGGTAGATAAATCCTTGGGACCTGAGGAAGTGTATCCCAGGATATCGTGGGAGACTAGGGAGGAAATTGCAGGTCCCCTAGCCAAGATATTTGAATCATCAATAGTCACAGGTGAGATGCCTGCAGATTGGAGAGTGGCAAAGATCATGCCCTTGTTTAAAAACGGCTGCAGGGAAAAACCTGGGAACTACAGGTCAGTGAATCTCACATTTATGGTGGATAAACTGTTAAAAGGTATTTTGAGAGACAGTGTCTACAGGCATTTAGAGATGCAAGTACTGATTAGGGGCAGTCAACATGGTTTTGTGAGTGGGAAATCATGTCTCACATATTTGATTAGAGTTTTTTGGAGGGGTAACCAAGGAGATAGATGAGGGCAGTGCAATTGATGTTGTCTACATGTACTTTAGCAAGGCCTTTGACAAGGTACCGCATGATAGGTAGCTGCATTAGGGTAAATCTTTCAGGATCCAGGGTGAAGTATCTAAATGGATATAAAATTGGTTTCTGCAGTGGATGGTTGTAGAGAATTGTTTTTCAAACTGGAGGCCTGTGACCAGCAGTGTGCCTCAGGGATCAGTGCTGGGTCCACAGTTATTCGTCATTTATGTTAATGATTTGGATGAGAATATAGGAGGCACGATTAGTAAGTTTGCAGAAAACATTAAGATCGGTGGCGTAGTAGACAGTGAAGAAAGTCATCTCCAATGGCAACAGGATCTTGATTAATTGGACCAGTGGGCTCACGAATGGCAGATGAAGTTCAAGTTAGACAAATGCAAGGTGACGCATTTTTGTAAACTGAGCCAGGGCAGGACTTATTTAGTTAATGGTAGGGGAGAGTTACAGAACAAAGAGATCTGGGGGTATATGTTCATAGCTCCTTGAAAGTGGAGTCACGGTGAACAGAGTGATGAAGAAAGTATTCAGCATGCTTGGTTTCATTGATCAGAACATTGAATACAGGAGTTGGAATGTCTTGTTGAAGTTATACAAGACATTGGTAAAGCCACACTTGGAGTACTGCATGCAATTCTACCCTATTATAGAAAGGATATTATTAAGCTAGAAAGAGTGCAGAAAAGATTTACCAGGATGCTACTGGGACTTGATGGATTGAATTATAAGGAGAGGCTGGATAGACTGGGACTTTTTCCTCTGGGGCATAGCAAGCTGAGGGATGATCACAAAGGTCTACAAAATATCGAGGGTCACAAATCAGCTGGATAGTCAATATCGTTTCCCAAAGACAGGGGGGTGTAGACCTAGAGGACATAGGTTTAAGGTGAAAGGACAGAGTTACAGAAGTGTCCAGAGGACAATTTTTTCAGAGGGTGGTGAATGTCTGGAACAAGACACCCAGAGGTAGTAGCAGAGACAGATACAATTTTATATTTTAAAAAGCATTTAGATAGTTACATGGGTGCAATGGGTATAGAGGGATAAATGCACCAAATGCGGGCAATTGGGATTAGCTTAGGGTTTTTTTAAAAAAAAGGTGGCATGGACAAGTTGGGCTGAAGGGCTTGTTTCCATGTTGTAAACTTCTATTTACATCAAATCTTTGCAAATCTCAGCTTATGAAGTGTAGTCATTATTGTCATGTAGGAAACACAACAGCCAATTTGCAGAGCAAGGTCCCATAAACAAGGTGATTACAACCAGATAACAATTTGCTACAATCACCTCTTTTTGACTTGAACTTTTGTCACTAACTCTTATGTTGTCCAGACAATCACAGACTTCCTTTTTATTCTCCCCTGCCTTCCTTAAAAGCTACTAAATCTGATGAGGTCATTAATCTAAAACATTATCCCATTCCCTCCTTTTTCACAGATGCTGCCAAATCTGCTGTGTATCAACAGCATTTTCTGTTTTTAAACAGTTCAAGGTGTTGGTTGAGAGATAAATATTGATCAAGATATTGGGGAATTGCCCTGCTCTTTTACAAGATAATGCATCAACCAAAGAGGTCGCAGGCATCAGTTCAGTTTAGTGCTCTATCTGAAAGATGGCACCTCCAACAATTCCCACAATCCTGACTGGGCTGTCAGCTTTCATTTTGCACTCAAGCCTCTGCACTGAACCCACAAGTGGGGAGATGGTGACATAGTGATAAAATCATTGGACTGGTAATCCAGAGGCTCAAGCATCTGGGATATGGGCTCAAAACCCACCACAGCAGCCAAATTCAATCAGTAAAAATCTGGAATGTAAAACCAGTCTCAATAAATGATGATTATCGTCGCAAAAGAAAAAAAATCTGGCTCTCTAATGCCTTTAGAGAAGGAAATCTGCCATCCTTACCAAGTCTGTTCAATGCATGATTCCTGATCCAGACCAATGGGGTTGATTCTAAACTGGCCTCTGCCTAACAAGCTAATCAAGGGCACAAAATGCTGCCCTTGCAATGCCACATTCCATGAAAGAAGAAAAATAAATGAGCTAATGTGGCGGCGAGAGTGATACCACTATTCATCCTCAAGGATTCGTACGTGGCTTAAATTATACACCTTGTCTATATAGATAACCAAATCAAATTCCTGTGCGAAATGATATTGAGGTGACAGGGTTGTAAATTCCTTGTCCAGCTTTTGTTAATGGCATTGTTGCAAGGGCGATCTCAGGCTGATGCTGGGAGTGACCATCACCAAAGCCTCACCTTTTTCAATAGGCACACCATGTTGGTGCGTGCATTAACGAGTAATGCCAGAGGTCTTGCCAGAGCATCCTGGTACTGTAGGCAGCAGGCGTAGAACTTCGACCAAAATTCCACCTGTAGCTGACGGTACACCTCCTGTGAGAACTCGTACTCTGTCACACTGTTCTGAATCTGAGTACAGCAATAATAAACATTACAATAGACCATACACAGCACCAAACCCAATGTGAGCAGATCAATCAACACCATTTGGATATAATGACAGGAATTTTACCATCTCACAAGCCTGGCCTTTTCATCGCCTCTTTACAAGCCTCACCTGAGCAAGGTCGTAAAATCCCACCCAAAAAGTCTCCCCATTTCAAATTATTTTGTTTTCCTTACTAGGAAAATCCTAACACATTACTGAATATGAAAGAATGCAAACAGACAAGAATGCTTCAACTCACAGGAAAAATAACTAGAAACTGTATATTGCATTAATAAAAGTAAGCAAAATAAGAGTGCATTTTAAATGATAGAGACAGGAAGGTGAGAAGCTGTACAGCATTTGAATTGCATAATTAACCACAATCAAGGAGCAAGAAGACTGATTAAGCTATACTGTGCTAATCTTCAAAGTTGCCTCTGGTATATGTACAGATATTCCTGGAACAAGATTTTTCAGACAGATCAGAAATGGGATGTCTCCTGGATTTAAAGTACATTAAATTCTAACATCTCCAACATTACCGCATTTTCCACAGCTAACGTCACTTCCTTCTTCAGTCCATCCATAGATGGGTCCAAGATTCTATCTGTCCCTCGACAATATATCTAAAACAAAGATGAAAAAACACAATGATAAGAAAACTTCAGGATTTTGATAAATTTGAAAGCAGGCTAAACTTGATACAGATCCATAAATCTAACCATTTCAGTCAATTCCCAACATTCTTAGGTGCCTGATAGCTTTGGACAGTAGCTTTATTTGACAGTCATGTTTGGGACAAAGACTGGGTTAACTTAACCGAAGAAAGGAGGCCAAGAGAAGGGGTGGGCAGAGTGGGAGAATGACTGGTCATTAATACTTATGACAGTCTGTAGTTGCAATAATTGATTCTGGGGTTTTCAGAGACTGCTTGAACCAAGTTCATTAATCTACTGTCGAGACAGAAACAGGGTTGTTAACTGTGACAAAATCTCATCGTGCGATTAGGGGCAAACCACTTAAAGAGCCAATGTACAAGTGATGATAAGTCCAAAGAAGTCTATTATTTTGATTTGTGGACAGTGATGAGGTCCGCTAATGATACTAATAGTACCCTTGTTCAATTTATTGCATTATTGAAGTTGTTGTGGAATTCTGCCTCCAATGCATCAGGATGGCAATCACATCATGGTCCCATCATGGAGTTCAAAATGCTATCTTAGATTTCTCCAACACCAGATAGGTTCTGTGAGCAGTTTTCTGGAAGTCTCCTTGGTACTGGCTTCCTTCTTTATTCTTCCACGAAATGCGAGTACTGCTGGCCAGACCAGCATTTATTGACCTTGAGGTGGTGAACCACTGCAGCCAGAGATATAGGTACACTCTTCTCAAGGTTAACGTGCAGGTTCAGTCAACAGTTAGGAATAGAAATATTAACATTCACGTCAAGGGCTAGAATACAAGACAGGGATGTAATTCTGAGGCTGTATAAGGCTGTCAGATCTCATTTGGAGTACCGTGAGCAGTTTGATTCCAAGGAAGGATGTGCTAGCCTTGGAAAAGTTCTATAGGAGGTTGACAAGAACGATCCCTGGAATGAAGAGCTTGTTGTACGAGGAACAGTTGCAGACTCTGGAATTGTACTGGAAGTTTAGAAGTATAAGGTGAGGGGGGGGAATCTGATTGAAACTCACAGGACCTCATTTGGAATACTGCGTCCAGTTTTGGTCGCCTTACTACCGGAAGGACGTGGAGACTCTGGAGAGAGTGCAGAGGAGGTTTACCAGGATGCTGCCTGGTATGGAAGGTCTGAGTTACGAGGAGAGATTAGGCAAATTGGGACTGTTTCCCTTAGAAAGACGTAGACTTAGAGGAGATCTGATAGAGGTGTACAAGATTTTGAAGGGGGTAGATAGAGTAAACAGGGTTAAGCTTTTTCCTAGGATGGACTCAAATAGCACGAGGGGTCACGGGCTTAGGGTGAGGGGGGTAAGGTATAATTTGGATGCTAGAGGGAGTTTCTTCACACAGAGGGTGATGGGGTATGGAATTCGCTGCCAAGTAAAGTGGGGGAGGCAGGTACTCTAGAGTTATTTAATAAATACTTAGATGGGAACATGAACAGAATGGGAATGGAGGGTATAGAAATCTGATTTAAAATAGGGATCATGAGCCTTGGGAGTCCCTGGGAAGTGTGTAAATAGATGATGATATTGATGTACTTGTTTTTATCTACAGGTGCTTTGGTCCACCTTGTTGTCTAACGAGGGGCATACACGCGATGGGTAGGGAAAGGACTGCTCTTGGATTTTTTTTGAGAGTATCCTAGTGCTTCACGTCGTTAGTGTACGCTTACCTGGACCATTTGATGGGCAACATGACAGCTTAGTGACTATCGCTGTGTTGTGCAGATACATGGATTTGGGCCTGTGTCTGTGGGAGTTTGCGCATTCTCCCCGTGCTTGTGTGGGTTTTCTCCATGTGCTCTGGTTTCCTCCCACATCCCAAAGATGTGCTTTTAGGCTATTTTAAATTCTCCCTAAATTGTCTCAAATTTGGTTTTTAATCCATAGATCTATAAACATGGACAGAGATTGCAGGTAGAGGTGGGAACATCGGGGTGGCGGCGCGGGCTTGTTGGGCTGAAGGGCCTGTTTCCTGTGCTGTTTTGTTCTTTGTTCTTTGATACAGTGAGGCCTGGATAGCGTGGATGTGGAGAGGACATTGCCAATACCAGGAAAAACTAGAACCAGCGGGCACAACCTCAGGCTAAAGGGATGATCCTTTAAAACAAATGAGAGAAGGAGGAATTTCTTCAGCCAGAGAGTGGTAAATCTGTGGAACTCTGTCATAGAAGGCTATGGAGGCCAGGTCACTGAGTGGCTTTAAGCAGACAGTTCTTGATTAATAAGGGATAGGGGTAATAGGAAAAGGCAGAAGAATGGGGATGAGAAAAATATCAGCCAATATACGCTAGTTAGTCTTACTTTGGTAGCTGGTAAGTTAATGGAAAAGGTCCTGAGGGATAGATTCATGACCATTTGGAAAAATGCAGCTTAATCCAGGATAGTCAGCAGATTTGTGAAGGGTAAGTCTTGCCTCACAAATTTAATTGAATTCTTTGAGGGAATGACTAAGTGTGTAGATGAAGGGAAAGTAGCTAATGTCATATACATGGATTTTAGTAAGACGTTTGAAAAGGTTTCCCATGATAGGCTCATGAAGAAAGTAAAGAGGTGTGAGACAGAGGGAAATTTGGCCGATACATAACTGGCTATCTCACAGAAGACAGAAGGTGGTGATGGATGGAAAATTTTCAGACTGGAGACCAGTTATCAGTAGTGTACCACAGGAATCAGTGCTGGGTCCTCTGCTATTTGTGATTTTTATCAATGACTTGGAAGAGAGAGCTGAAGGATGGATCAGTAAATTTGCTGAGGACACCAGGATTAGTGGAGTAGTGGATGAGATGGAGGGCTCTTGTAGGCTGCAAAGAGACATTGATAAAATGCAGAGCTGGGCAGAAAAATGGCAGATGGAGTTTAATCTTGATAAGCGCGAGGTGATTCATTTTGGTAGGATAGATTTGAATGTGGATTACAAGGTCAATGACAGTGTTCTGAGGAACAAAGAACAAAGAACAAAACAGCATGGGAAACAGGCCCTTCGGCCCAACGGGCCCGCGCCGCCACCTCGATGTTCCCACTTCTACACGCGATCCCTGTCCATGTTTATAGATCTATGGATTAAAAACCAAATTTGAGACATTTTAGGGAGAATTTGTTTTGCCAATTAGCCTAAGAGCACATCTTTGGGATGTGGGAGGAAACCGGAGCTCCCGGAGAAAACCCACGCAAGCACGGGGAGAATGCGCAAACTCCCACAGACACAGGCCCAAATCCATGTATCTGCACAGCACAGCTATCGTCACTGCGCTGAACATGGAGCAACAGAGATGTCTTGGGGTTCATATCCACAGATCTCTGAAGGTTGCCATTCAGTTGGATAAAGCCGTGAGGAAGACCTATAGTGTGTTAGCATTTATTAACAGGGGGTTTGAGTTTAAGAGCTGTGGGGTTATGGTGCAACTGTACAGGACTTTGGTGAGATCACGTTTAGAATATTGTGTGCAGTTCTGGTCACCTCACTATAAGAAGGATATGAAAGCACTGGAAAGTGCAGAGGAGATTTACCAGGATGCTGCCTGGTTTGGAGGGTAGGTCTTTTGAGGAAAGGTTGAGGGAGCTAGGGCTTTTCTCTTTAGAGCAGAGGAGAATAAAAGGTGACTTATTAGAGGTTTATAAGATGATGAGAGGATTAGATACAGTGGACGTGCACAGACTATTTCCTCGGGTGGATGTCATTGTTACTAAGAGGCATAACTATAAGGTGCATGGAGGGAGATACAAGAGGGATGTCCAAGGTAGATCCTTTACTCAGAAAGTGATTGGGGTGTGGAACTGATTGCCTGCTGTGATAGTGGAGCCGGACACTTTAGGAACTTTCAAACGGTTATTGGATAGACACACGGAACACACCAGAATGATAGGGAGTGGGATAGCTTGATCTTGGTTTCAGACAAAGTTCGGCACACCGTCGAGGGCCGAAGGGTCTGTACTGTGCTGTACTGTTCTATGTTCTACGATTGAATGGTGGAGCAGACTTGATGGGCCAAGTGGCCTAATTCTGTTTCGATGTCTCATGGTCAGGGAGGGACTTACAGGATACTGTCCCAGTGACAGAATAGCAATATAAACCAAATCAACAGACTGCTTTGTCCTGGATAGTATCAAGCTTCTTGAGTGTTGTTGGAGTGCACCTGTTCAGACAATTGGAGATTATTACATTGCTAACTTGTACCTTATAGGTGAGGGACATGCTTTAGGGAGTCAGGATTTCTATCTTTATCCTGTTCTGGTAGCCAATGTTTATATGCCTGATCAAGTTAAATTGCTGATCATCATCATGCCCAGGATTTTAATATCCTATGGTAATGCATTGAACGTCCAGAGGTAATGGTTAGATTATCTTTTGTTGGAGACTGTCATTAACTAGCATTGTGGGATGCAAATGTAACTTGTCATCCATGAGCCCAAGTTTGAATGTTGCATAGTTCCAGATGAGTTACACACATTGTACCCAATCTTTGGCCTGCTCATGACACAGGCACCTCAAATCCTGTGTGTCCAGTTGGAATAACATTAGAGTAAAGCAACAAAGCTTTAAATAGCAACCAACAGCAAACTGCAATTACCTGCAGAGCTTTCAGGAGAGCCTGAGCTGAAAATCCACCCGGGGCAAATAGGTATTCCAGATAGACTTCCTGTGGAGAGAGCAGGACTTCAATTAGTTACCAACAACCTTTAACATAATTAATCTTAGCACTTTCCAGATTATTATTGGACAAAAATTTGACATCAAGCCAAGAAATATTAGGGTATGCTGGGCTAAAGAAGGATGCCCCAAGGAAGAGGGAGAAACAGAGAGATTTAAGGAAGAAATACCAGAGTGTCAGTTGTTAGGACACAACTACCAATAATGAAATAAAGAAAACCAGGGGTCTGAAGAATTGAGGGAGCACAGATATCTGTGTTATAAGTGAGGCCAGGTAGAGGTTAGCTGTGGAAAAGGAGCAAAAGTAAAAAGATTTGATTGGAGCTGGACCAAATTTAATGGCTTGAGAATGGTCCTGTCACAGGTAAATCAAAACAAAGACCGATAGGCTAAACTGAAATGGAACAATACGCTGCCTTTAAAAAAGATGATGGCCTGGATGTAGTCAACTACATTCCCATGCGGTGAAAATGTAAGGCAAACCAGAGGTCCCTGGATGACTGGCAGCTAATATCCAAAAGTCTTCGACAGGCATAGATAGTAAAAAGTCAGCAAGGTAGGGCCAATAGGGACTGAAAAGGGAAGCAGAGAGCATTGTTGAATACATGGCATTAGACTTTACCAAATAAGATGTAATACACCAGAGTGAAAGAGAAGGTAGCTGAGACAATGGATGAGATAAAGTACAATAACAGGTAAGTACTAAAAGTTGATATGTCACGAGAGCTGGATAAAATGCATCCTAGGATACTGAGGAAGAGTGGAAATTACAGAGGCACTGGCATTAATTTTCCAGTCTCCCTTTCATTCAGTACTGGTCAACTGTAAACGTTACATCCTTGTTCAAAAAAAAAAGGGAAGGCCAATTAGTTTCATTACAGAGGGAAAGATGGCAGTAATCTCAGGGAACACAAGTTTAAGCTCTCTCTCCTTCTTCACCCAACTCTGTTTAGATCCGCCCAGTACTTACATGGGACCAGCAAATCTGCCTTGCCTCCACCTATCCCTGGCTTCACCAATTATAGCACCATTCCATACTCTGACAGACAGCCTTTCTAATCCAATCAGTTGACTACGACTGCTTCACAAACCAAGATAGTGTCCATATTTTCTACCTGCACTCAGGACGCAGACCAGCTGTGAAACTCTGCCAAGCAGACAAAAGAACTACGGCATCTACATGCACACCAAGAATAGGAAGCTTAAGAAACTCAGCATCACCATCAGCAGCAACCAAGTCTCCCCCGGTACTACGGTAGAAAACAGTACCACTGCAGGAAAGTTCATTGTCAACTTGTCGGACTATGCACTTCAACCAAATGAAATTGAAGTTCCCAGTCGAGAGCTCAATTTCTGCCTCAACACCAAAATAGACCCCATCAGTCTCGCAGCAGACACAGAAATTCATCAGGCGAATGAGCCTGTGGAAGTTCTCCTAGAAATCCCAAAAGGCTAACAGTGAGCGCAATGAGACAGCCAATGAACTGAACAGTCGACAGAGAGATCTGCAGCGCAGCCACCGAAGAGGAAAGACTCCTCCAGAAGGCTGCTGCCCTCAACTTGAAATGCATGTCCAACCTGCTAAGAGGTGCAGCAACACATATCATCAGCCACACTCAAGACAGACCCAACCATCACCCAAGCCCATGTTGTAATAATGGAGAAAAAAAAAGGAATTCTACCCAAAATATTGAAATTAAAAAGAATCAAAGTTTATTATTAAAAAGTGAATTCACCCAAAAATGGTTAATGATTGCAGGATAATTTCCTAAGAGGTAATGGAATCCCTCCCTGACTCCAGGCATACTATTTCTAAAAGCAACTAGAGACTAGAGAAGATTATCTTCTCTAGTAGAGACAAAGGGAGATAATGGTCATCACATCAAGACATCCTATAAGTATTGCCAATTATAAAAACATAGAAATCCTATAGTGCAGAACGAGGCCATTTGGCCCATCGTATCTGCACTGACCACAATCCTACCCAGGTCCTAACACCATATCCCCACATATTTACCTACTAATCCCTCTAAACTACGCATCTCAGGACACTAAGGGACAATTTTAGCATGACCAATCAACCTAATGTGCACACCTATGGACTGTGAGGAGGAAACTGGAGCACCAGAGTACATGCACGTAGACACGAGGGGAATGTGCAAATTCCACACAGACAGTAACCCAAGCCAGGAATCGAATCCAGATCCCTGGAACTGTGAAGTGAATACAGAGAGAGTAGGAGGGAGCTCAAACAGGGAGTTAGAAGGGCAAAAAGGGGGCATGAAATGATTTTGGCGGATAGGATTAAGGAAAATCCAAAGGCTTTTTACTCCTATGTTAGGAATAAAAGGGTGGTTAGAGAAAAAAAAAACGGACCTCTTAGGGACAAGGAGGGGAACTGTGCTTAGAGCCTGAGGGAATGGGGGAGATCCTGAATGAATACTTTGCGTCAGTATTCACAAAGGAGAGAGGCTTATTAACAGCTCCTGGCTCTGAGGGAGCTGTGGACCAGTTGAGGGAGATATCCATGCTGAGGGAGGAAGTGTTAGAGCTTCTAGGTAGCATTAAAATTGATAAATCTCTGGGGCCTGATGGAATTTATCCCAGGCTGCTTAGAGAGGTGCGAGGCAAAATTGCTGGGCCTCTGACACAAATCTTTGTCTCTTCTTTGGACACAGGTGAGGTCCCAGGGGACTGGAGAATAGCTAATGTTGTACTGTTGTTTAAAAAGGGTAGCAGGGATAACCCTGGAAATTATAGGCTGGTGAGTTTAACGTCAGTGGTAGGGAAGCTGTTGGAGAGGATTTTTAGAGATAGGACGTATAGGTGCTTAGAGCGTTGCGATCTGATTAGGGATATGCAGCATGGCTTTGTTAAGGGGAGGTCGTGCCTTACAAATCTGGTAGAATTTTTTGAGGAGGTGACGAAAACGGTCGACGAAGAGCGAGCCGTTGATTTGTCTATGCGGATTTTAGTAAGGCATTTGACAAAGCCCCTCATGGGAGGTTAGTTGAGAAGGTCAAGGCTCATGGGATACAAGGACAGGTAGCTAGATGGATAAGTAACTGGCTTAGTAATAGGAGACAGAGAGTAATAGTGGAAGGATGTTTTTCTAGCTGGAGGTTGGTCACTAGTGGTGTGCCGCAGGGCTCGGTACTGGGACCTCTTCTATTTGTAATATATATAAATGACGTGGAAGAGGGAGTAAGTGAAGTGATCAGCAAGTTTGCAGACGATACAAAGATGGCTGGACTTGCGGATAGTGAGGAGCATTGTCAGGTGATGCAGCAGGACATAGATAGGCTAGTAGCTTGGGCAGATAGATGGCAGATGGAATTCAATCCTGATAAATGTGAGGTGATGCATTTCGGGAGAAAGAATGTAGTGGGGAGATATATGATAAAGGGTAGACCTATTAAGAGTATAGAAACGCAGAGGGACCTGGTGGTGCAGGTGAACAAGTCTCTGAAGGTGGCAGAGCAAGTGGAGAAGGTTGTGAAGAAAGCATATAGTATGTTAGCCTTTATAGGAAGGGGTATAGAGTACAAGAGCTGGCCTTTAATGTTGCCGTTGTATAAAACGTTGGTTAGACCTCATTTGGAATACTGCGTCCAGTTCTGGTCGCCTTACTACCGGAAGGACGTGGAGACTCTGGAGAGAGTGCAGAGGAGGTTTACCAGGATGCTGCCTGGTATGGAAGGGCTGAGTTACAAGGAGAGGTTAGGCAAATTGGGACTGTTTTCCTTAGAAAGACGTAGACTTAGAGGAGATCTGATAGAGGTGTACAAGATTATGAGAGGTATAGATAGAGTAAACAGGGTTAAGCTTTTTCCTAGGATGGACTCAAATAGCACGAGGGGTCACGGGCTTAGGGTGAGGGGGGTAAGGTATAATTTTGATGCTAGAGTGGGTTTTTTCACAAACAGGGTGGTGGGGGTATGGAATGCGCTGCCAAGTAAAGTGGTGGAGGCAGGTACTCTGGAGATATTTAAGAAATACTTAGATGGGAGTGAAGCAGAATGGGAACGGAGGGGCATAGAAAACTGATTTAAAATAGGGATCATGAGCCTTGGGAGTCCCAGGGAAGTGTGTAAATAGACGATGATATTGATGTACTTGTTTTTATCCTACAGGTACTTTGGTCCACCTCGTTGTCTAACAAGGGGCATACACGCAATGGGTCGTGAGAGGGCTGCTCTTGCATTTTGTTTTGACAGTATCCTAGTGCTTCACGTCATTAGTGTACGCTTGACCTGGGCCATTTGATGGGCAACACGACAGCTCAGTGACTATCGCTGGGCTGTGCGGATACACGGATTTGGGCCTGTGTCTGTGGGAGTTTGCGCATTCTCCCCATGCTTGCGTGGGTTTTCTCCATGTGCTCTGGTTTCCTCCCACATCTCAAAGATGTGCTCTTAGGCTAATTGGCAAAACAAATTCTCCCTAAATTGTCTAAAATTTGGTTTTTAATCCATAGATCTATAAACATAGACATGGATCATGGCTGGAGGTGGGAACATCGGGGTGGCGGTGTGGGCTCGTTGAGCCGAAGGGCCTGTTTCCCATGCTGTTTTGTTCTTTGTTCTTAGTAGTGCTAACCACTGTGCTACTGTGCCACCCATAACAGGCATGCCTAGACAGAATAGTGGATTCAGCATCCACTTGGAATATACAAAGACAAGCAAAAAAAAAAAAGCTGCCCCAGGATCTATCAGTGTTGTGCTCTGTGGATAAGCAGATAGATGTATTTCACACTGAAGTTGTGTCACATAGTGACAAAAATTATTTTGCACGTACATCTGCTTCTTGGATTATGGAAGCCAATCCTAACTGCTGAAAGGATCATAATTGAAAAGGAATTGTCAGCTACAGAACACTGGAATTCTCAAGCTGATTCTTCTATGCTACTGAATCATGAATCATATGGCCACAACGCTTCATCATCTACTCCTTGAGTGAAGGGCCGATTTTTCAATTTACTTAGTTCCTCACATCTAATCTGTATGAACGTATAAGCTCACCGCGGGGATCAGACAGCTCTCACCGCGAGGATCACATCTGGTCTGAGAGACTATTGTTCCTCAGGTTCTACAGAGCATCTGGCAGGTAACAAAAGCTCACCTTAGGGTCCCGGTCCTCTGGTATGTGCAATTCTTCATCAGCAACAGGCTCTGTGAAGACCTGGTTCCACTGTCCAGCATTGTTACTGCAACATAAAAACCATCAACTTACATTGCCAACTACTCGTAGGGATATCATTATTTCATTTTTATTTCTTCCGTCTCTTCGAAAACACATTTACCTCTATTTGTGTTATCAATTCCTCTACCTTATTCCAAATGTTTCTTGCATTAAGATACAAAGGATGATCAAAAATTGCAAGCCTTATAGGCTTTGTAAGCCTTATAGGCTTAGATTTTTGATCATCCTACTTTTTCTTTATATTGCTCTATCTGCATCCATCTTTGATTACCCTAACTACGATTTTTGTATTTTACTGTTCTTCTTCGTATCATTGTCCTGGTTTCTCTTTTCCTTCTATCACCACGTACATCAATTGTGATGAACGATGTGCAAGTGAAAGTCACTGATTCATCCCTGATTTGAGCACATATGAAAACATACTTCCTGACACTGGTTTGGCTGTGAAATATACGTTTGGAATATTTTACTCTATAGATAAATCTAAACTGCATCAAAATTGCTTCCAGTTTCCTCCTTCGCCAACTGGTTTTCAGGGCCGTACTTAGGTTTCCAGACTATCATACTGACAGTCCTTAACCATACTATACATTCCAGCAGGAACAACTCAGTGGAAATTCAACAGCAGACAACCTGGCATCAGGATCAACCGTGGAAATGAGGAATCCCCAAGTTTCAGCTTTTGAGAGTTTTTGTCTTGGGTTACAGGGCGATATAGATGAGATGGTCAAATGGGCAGTTAAGTATCAAATGAAATTTAACTCTAAAAAGTGAGAGGTGATGCACTTTGGAAGGAGTAACAATAAAGTATACTATGGAAGGTCTGACACTGGGAAGTTCCGAAGGACAAAGGGACCTTGATGTGTTTATCCATAAATCTCTGAAGGTGGAAAGGCAAGTTAGTAGGGCCATGAAAAAGGCATATGGCACACTTGCCTTTATCAATCAGGGTATAGATTACAAAAGCAGAGAGGTCGTGAACTTTGGTGAGGCCACAGCTGGAGTACTGTGCGCAGTTCTGGAAGCCATATCATAAAAAGGATGTGACAGCACCGGAGAGGGCGCAGAGAAGATTAACCAAGATGCTGCCTTGGATGGAACATTCAAGTTACAAAGAGAGATTGAATAGGCTTGGTAGTTTTCGTTACAGCAGAGAAAACTGAGGGGTGATCTGATTGAGGTGTTCAAGAGGGGCATGGACAGGAGATGGAAAGGGAGCAGCTGTTCCCCTTAATTGAAGGGTCAGTTACAAGGGGACACATGTTAAAAGTGAGAGTTGCAAAGTTTGGTGAGAGGCAGAAATTTAAGGAAAAACTTTTTTTTAAAAATTCAAAGGTGACGATGTCAAATATGCATTGCCAAATATGCAGAGGGTGGAGGCGGCGGGATGACTCACATCCTTTACGAAGTAACTGGATGAATACTTGGCACATCATAACATTCAAGGTTATAGGCCAAATGGGATCAGATGGGCAGATCAGGATATTTCATGGGTTGGTGCAGATTTGATGGGCCTCTTCTGTACCGAGGTATTCTGTGAAAATCATGTATAATTACTTTTGCTGCTGTTATTTTTGTTTTGATAGTCTCACTGAGAACTTACTGCTCAAAGTTGATGTATCTGACATTCGCCTGATTGTCCTCATCCTGCCACAAGGCCCAGATATCCGTGGGAGTCAGGGCAAAATCCACCAGTGTTTCCTGTTAAGAAACCATAGGTCAGACATGTAAACCATTCTTTCCACCAACTTTCTCCACTACCAAGAGGAACAGATAGAGACAATTCCCCTAAACAAAGGGAACCTGCAATTTGGAACACACTGCCACAAACAGCAAATCATGCTCAATTTTCAGATTTCTGATAACTGAAGATATTAAGGGATTTGAGGCAAAGGTGGATAAATGGCACGACAAGCTTGAGTAAATGGCCTCCCCATGTTCCTGATGGCCCTTGATACCCAATTTTAATCACTAAAAGCTCTTAAATCACCACATTCACTGGAAGGGACGCTTGAGGAGTTATCCATCCCCAAGGGAATAAGTTGTGAACCGTATTACAGCAAGCTAGCTTCCCTGTGGAAATCACATTTAGAACAATGGCATAGTCCAAGTCCAATGCTGCGATTAATAATACTACATCAAGATTTAGAAAGAGAAGCAAAGGGTCCCTGTCCAAATCCAAGCCCCTCACCAACCCATCCACCCCACCCCCCTACGCTCTTCAATGATAACAGCTTAGCAGTCACAATATAGGCAGCTCTCCCACTCAGTGTTGTGAATAAGGTACAAAAGTTCTCCTGGGTAAAATTCCCTTTAATGAAGGCAAACACATAGAGTCTCATTGCCAAGATCCTTTCAGAACTCAGTAAAAGCCTGATACTCAGAGGTACCTACCTGTGTGGAGAAGAGAGTGGAGATGTGATCCAGGCTGTAGCGGTTACTCTCAATGCAGCTCACCAATTGGAAGACACAAAACTGCAAGGAAAAAACAGTCAAAATTCATTACTGGGACAGCAGTGAATGGCTTCCTCTTCTGCTATTTCTCAAAATTCTAGGAAACAAGTTTTTAGTGGAGACTGGACAGAATGAATGACCTGGTGCCTGGCACTGTGCACATTGTAAACAGCAAATATACCAGAGATAGTACCTGTCCACGTTTGGGGCAATGCAGATAGACCGCCAGGAAGAAACCGGATGAAGAGTATGCCAAACGCAGCTTGTGACCCAGACTGACTGTGTGTCGCAGCTCTTTACTGGCTGGCATAAAAACCAGCAGATCTGCAACCATCAGACATACCTGATCCTAAAGAAAATAAAAGCACATGGTCAGTGCAGAGAATACACCTTATACTTTGCAACACCCAGGCATAGAGTTCAATACTGCTCACCATTAGTGAGGAGCATTGTCAGGCAATGCAGCAGGACGTAGATAGGCTGGTAGCTTGGGCAGATGGAATTCAATCCTGATAAATGTGAGATGATGTATTTCGGGAGAAAGTATATGATAAAGGGTAGACCTATTAAGAGTATAGAAACGCAGAGGGACCTGGGGGTGCAGGTGAACAAGTCTCTGAAGGTGGCAGAGCAAGTGGAGAAGGTTGTGAAGAAAGCATATAGTATGTTAGCCTTTATAGGAAGGGGTATAGGTTACAAGAGCTGGCCTTTAATGTTGCAGTTGTATAAAATGCTGGCTAGACCTCATTTGGAATACTGCATCCAGTTCTGGTCACCTTACTACCGGAAGGACGTGGAGACTCTGGAGAGAGTGCACAGGAGGTTTGCCAGGATGCTGCCTGGTACGGAAGGTCTGAATTACGAGGAGAGATTAGGCAAATTGGGACTGTTTTCCTTAGAAAGATGTAGCCTTAGAGGAGATCTGATAGAGGTGTACAAGATTTTGAAGGAGATAGATAGAGTAAACAGGGTTAAGCTTTTTCCTAGGATGGACTCAAATAGCACGAGGGGTCATGGGCTTAGGGTGAGGGGGGTAAGGTATAATTTGGATACTAGAGGGAGTTTTTTCACACAGAGAGTGGTGGGGTATGGAATGCGCTGCCAAGTAAAGTGGTGGAGGCAGGTACTCTGGAGTTATTTAAGAAATACTTAGATGGGCACATGAATAGAATAGGAATGGAGAGGTATAGAAAACGGATTTAAAATAGGGATGATGAGCCTTGGGAGTCCCTGGGAAGTGTGTAAATAGATGATGATATTGATGTACTTGTTTTTATCCTACAGGTGCTTTGGTCCACCTTGTCTAACGAGGGGCATACACGCGATGGGTCGTGAGAGGACTGCTCTTGGATCTTTTTCGAGACTATCCTACTGCTTCACGTCATTAGTGTTTGCTTGACCTGGACCATCTGATGGGCAACACGACAGCCCAGTGACTGTGCTGTGCAGATACATGGATTTGGGCCTGTGTCTGTGGGAGTTTGCGCATTCTCCCCGTGCTTGCGTGGGTTTTCTCCGGGTGCTCCGGTTTCCTCCCACATCCCAAAGATGTGCTCTTAGGCTAATTGGCAAAACAAATTCTCCCTAAATTGTCTCAAATTTGGTTTTTAATCCATAGATCTATAAACATGGACAGGGATCGCGGGTAGAGATGGGGGCATCGGGGTGGCGGCGCGGGCTCGTTGGGCCAAAGGGCCTGTTTCCCATGCTGTTTTGTTCTTTGTTCTTTATTAAAGTGCGCATCATCCAGCAACTTCTGCTGAAACTGATTCAGCAACAAACCATTCATTCTGAAAGCTGATAAATTGTCAGAAAATTTAATGGTATTTTTACTTTTCTTCTACCTCATTTACCCCTCTTAATCCAATCTTTCTTTCCGTCTGCATTTATCTTTTATAACTAGGAAGGAATTCTGATACAGGATCGATATGTATTTGGAAAGGCAAGGACTGATTAGTTATCCAGTACTTCCCCAGAACGGAGAAGTATGACATCTTCTCTGGAGCATTCAATATGTCATCGATGAAGACAAACATCTCGTTAAGCCATCCCCACCACTTGCCTTCAAACAACTGCGTAACGTCAAATATACCATCGTACACAGCAAACCACCCAGCCTTCAGAACAGTAACTACGAACTACACAACGTGCCACAGCAACCTCTGCAAGACATGCCAGACCATCGACACTGATGCCACCATGTCATGTGAGAATACATCCACCCGGTACACATTCATGTGATTTGGCCAACTCTGTCTCCCTGATACGCTGCAGGAAAGATTCCTGAGGCATAATACACTGGGCAGACCACGCAGAAGCTATGACAATGGATGGAGATCGTTCGACAATCACTAGGCAGGAGTGCTCCCTTCCCGTCGGGGAACACTTCGGCACTCAAGGGCATTTAGTCTCTGATCTTCAGGTAAGCGTTCTCCAAGGTGGCCTTCGTGATACATGACAATGCAGAATTGCTGAGCAGAGACAGAAAGCCAAGTTTCACACACAAGGACGGCCTCAACTGGGATCTTGGCTTCATGTCACACTATTTGTAACCCTCATGACTTGACTGGGTGTGCAAAATCTCACCAAATGTCCTGACGTGAGACAATTCACATCTGTTTAACCTGTTCTTAACCCTCTTTCCACTCACATTGTCTACACCTGTAAAGACTGGACTTCCTGTTAAGACTCACATTCCAACCATTATCTTGTAATTGAGTTTGTGTCTATATATGCTGTGTTTGTAAACCAAATCCTGCACTCACCCGATAAAGGGGCAGCAATCCAAAAGCTCGTGCTATCAAATAAACCTGTTGGACTTTAACCTAGTGTTGTGAGACTACTTACTGTGATTAGGGATAGTCAGCATGGCTTTGTATGGGGGAAATCATGTCTTACAAATCTGATAAGATTTTTTTTGAAGGAGTGATCAAGAAAATAAATGAGGCTAGTATGGTAGACATTACCTACATGGATTTTAGCAAGGCCTTAGACAAAGTTAGATCTCATGGGATCCAAGGAGAACTAGCTAATTGGAAACAAGATTGGTTTGCCAGTAGGAGTCAGGAAGGTGGTAGAGGGTTGTGTGCTGCACGGATTGCTGCAGAGTCCACTGTTGATTGTCAACTATATAAATAATTTGGATGATAATATAGGAGGCATGGTCAATAAGTTTCTGGATGACACCAAAATTGGTGGTGTGGTAGACAGTGTATAAGGTTATCTAAAACTACAATGGGATCTTGATCAAGAGGTCCAGTGGCTGAGGTATGGCAGATGGAGTTTAATTCAGATAAATGCAATATGTTGCATTTTGGTCAGACAACCCAGGACAGGACTTACAAGGTTAATGGTAGGGCTCTGAGGAGTGTTGTCAAATAGAGACCTAGGAATACAGATACATAGTTCCTTGGAATTGGCATCACAGATAGACAGGATGATGGAGAAGCCTTCATCGTTCAAAGTATTAAATACAGGATTTAGGATGTTATATTACAACTACACAAATCACTGGTAAGGCCACATTTGGAATAACACACACAATTCCAGTTGCCCTGCTACAGAAGGATGTTATTAAACTGGAAATTGCAAAAAGATTTACAAAGATGTTACCAGGACTGGAAGATTTGAATTACAAGGAGACGCTGGGGCTTTATTCCCTGGAGCGTAGGAGGATAAGGGGTGACCTTACAGAGGTTTATAAAATCATGAGGGACATAAATAAGGTGAATATCCAAGGTCTTTTCCCCAAGGTACGAGGAATCCAAAACTAGAGGGCAAAGGTTTATGTTGAGAGGGAAAAGATTTAAAGGGTTCCTAAGGAGCAGGTTTTTCAGAGGGTGCTATGTTTATAGAATGAGCTGCCAGAAGTGACAGAGATAGATACAATTACAACACTTACATTTGAAAAGGTCTATGGATGGGAAAGGTTTAGAGTGTCGTGCGCCAAATGTAGGCAATGCAACTAGTTCAATTCAAGAAACCTAGTCAGCAAGGACGAATGGGACAGAAGGGCCTGTTTCCCTATTATATACCTCAATGACTAGTCCATTCCATCTCTTGTTCATTCCTGTTTTGTTCTCACATTTGCCAATATATCCATGACTAACTTTAAACAAATTGTGTAGCACAAACAGAGCCCACCCCTAGATAAATATCCTGCTCCTGTGTAGTTTCTGGTCCATTATGTACAGTACCATAGAAAAAAGTGTCTCATGTTCCTCAGCTCCCTTGACGTGCTCAATAATGTTTAAAACCAGGAATGCTAGAATTGGAACGGTAACTGAAAGGGGGTTAAGAAATCAAAGTGGTCCTCCCAAATCAAGCTGCCCTTCACACATCCACCTCTTGTCCCTTTGTTAATAACACACTTTCTTTTGCTAACATATTGGGTTGTCTGTAATATCCCCAACTTCCTTTGCAGAGCTGATTTCATTTCCCAGAATCTGAAACAGGGATCCCAGGAGTGTTTATAACCTGTCAAAATTCCAACAATTCAGAAACAGTTCCTTTAGGTCAGAAAATGCATGTTACTCTGCTACCCAAGCAAAGTGACAGAGGGAAACCAGGTAATTGTAGGCCAGTTAACCCAAAACCCATGGTCAGGAATTTGCTGGAGTCTATAATTCAGGATGAAGGAACCTTGAACATTTTCTGCAGCTCTGAGAGCCCCAGCAGGGACTGAAGTGTAGCTGACATCCAAACCAGCCAGCCGCAGCCAGCACAGAATGGGCTGAGCTTGTGGCAGGCAGTGAGGGGACGAGGCAACGAGGGTTAGTCATGGCACAAATCAATTCCAGTCTACCGGACTGTCTGGCTCCACTACATTTCATCTACCGCCGCAACAGGTCCACAGCGGACACCATCTCACTGGCTCTGCATTCAACCCTGGAATATTTAGGTAACAAACATACTAATGCCAAACTCTGATTTATTCACTACAGCTCAGCCTTCAACACCATTATTCCTATGAAACTCTTCTCCAAACTCCATAACCAGAACCTCAGCTCCTCCCTCTGGAGCTGGATCCTGAACTTCCCAACCCACTGACCACAATCAGTAAGGACAGGCAACACCTCTTCCTTCATCCTCAACATCAGTGCCCACAGGCTGTACTCTCAGCTCCCTGCTATACCCATTATACATAATGATTATGTGGCCAAATTCCCACTCAATTAGATTTTCAAGTTTGTTGATGACACTACCGCAGTGGGTCGAATCTCAAACAATAACAAGATGGAGTATAGGAATGAAATAGAGAGTTTTTGAACTGATGTGACAACAATAATCTCTCCCTCAATGAAGGAGATTGTCATTATCTTCAGGGAGCATAGTGGAGAACATGCCCCTGTTTACATCAACAGGGATGTAGTAGAAATGGTTGAAAGTTTCAAGTTTTTAGGTGTCCTGATTACCAACAACCTGTCTGGGTCCCCTCCATGCGGACACTATTGTTATAAAGTCCAACATCTCTGCTTTCTCAGAAGACTAAGGAAATTTGGCATGTCAGCAACGACTCTCACCAGCTTTCGTAGGTGCACCATGGAAAGCATTTTTTCCGGTTATATCAGAGTTTTGTATGGCTCCTGCTCTGCCCAAGACCATAGAAACTCCAAACAGTCATGAACGTAGCCCAATCCATCAGACAAATCAGTCTGTTGTCCATTGACTATACATTTCCTTCTGCCTCGGCAAAGCAGCCAGCAAAATTAAGTACCCCACACATTCCTAACATATTCTCTTCTGCCTTCTTCCATCAGGAAAAAGATACTTAAGTCTGAGGACACATACCAACCGACTCAAGAACAGCTTCTTCCAAGCTGCCATCAGACTTTTGAATGGATCTATCTCACATTAAATTGATCTTTCTCTACACCCTAGCTGTGACTGTAACACTACATTCTGCACTCTCATTTCCTTCTCTATGAATGGTATGCTTTGACTGCATTTTTGCGCAAGAATCAATACTTTTCACAGAATACTAATACATGTGACAATAATAAATCAAATCAAAGACAGGCCACCCAAGATTGTCCATGCAAATGGAAGGGTTAAATCACAAAATCTAACCCCCACCCCTCTATGCACCCCTCCCAATTACAGGTAGGAAGAATTTGCTGGAAACAGTTGTCCAAAACGTCCTGTCAAAATATGTTTGCTTACCAACAACCTTGTTACGTACCTTGTAGGACCAAAGTCGCAGCTTATGGTCCTGGCACAGAGCAAAGATAAAAACATCATGTTCCACCAGCTGAACTGCGAGGCTGACAGGCAGATCTGAAGGCCCTTGATCACCTCTGCAGAGAGCGCAGAAAAGTTTTTGAATAATCTTTAACCAGGCTTCATTCAGCACACATAATTATTCCATCCCTTCTATATTATTACCCTGTGTCATTTATATACAACCTGTAGCTTCCATGCTGCTCAATTTTGCAATAAACGTGAGGTGAAAACAGGTAGCAGTGGATTACACAACAAGGATCTTCCCTCCATTGGGAATGGGAAATAAGCCTCCCCTAATCCCTATGCCCCTACTGCCACCAAGTAATGAGGAATGGGAACGGCTCTTTCAATTCCCCAATACCATTCCCCCTAACCTAAGGTGCGGGGTTCATGCTTCTATTTAGGTTTCTATGTTCTATTTACAGGACGGAAGTCAGAGGTAGGTTCTTTACCCAGAGGGTGGTAAGGGTATGGAATGCCCTGCCTGCTGCAGTTGTAGATGCGCCAAGTTTGGGGGTGTTTAAGAGGTCAGTGGATAGGTTTATGGGTGAAAAGAGAATGGTTTAGGTTAGAGGGTCATTGCTTTTTTTTTTTAAATTGGTCAGTGCAATATTGAGGGCCGAAGGGCCTGTTCTGCGCTGTAATGTTCTATGTTCTATGCCCTCCCCCTTCAAGATCAGGGTCCTCTCTTCAAGAGAGGGGCCTCTCATGTCCCAACACCTCCCATCGCCCCACCCACACTCACCTGATTGCTGTTGACATCCACCCTGTCAGTAAGCGCTGCATGACAGAGCTCTGTTTCAGCTCCAGTGAAGCCAGAGAGCCTGGAACAACACAACAATGAATCTCTTCTCTCCCATTCAAAACAGCTTGAAGTTCAGACTGGACAGTAAAGCTGCAAACTCTAATGCAAGCCCATCCCAAAAACACTACTCAATGAAACTGTACTGACTCCCTTTATAAAGTGACAATAGCCATTGCTCATTTAAATTGATAAAAATGGTTTACCAGTTAGAAATGACAATAGATTTGTTATCTGTGAGCAAGCTACAGTCTAATTAAAACTCAAATGGCACCAGAAGTCTAAAAACTGACAGAAGTCTATACTTCACTAGAATTACACTGGAAAGTTGCCTACACTTTATACTAGATTGGAAACACTGGAAAGTTAATAGTTTTGACTTGCTCAGCTACTTCCCCAATCACAGATCCGCATTGTACAGCTGGTATTCCAATACAATAACAGTGACTGCAATGCTGTAGTAACAAATTACGAGGCTGTACTTCATGCCTCAGATGATCAAACCAGGATTTATTAAACAGTGAACCCAGCATTACCTGCTGTGCCTTGCTCAGGAAGCTGGATTATCAGAATCCCTCCAGACCAAGATGGGAGTGCAAGCAGTGCCTTCCCGTCACCGTTCAGCCAGGTGGCTGATGCTGTCGAGTTAGTCGAGTGGCCCTGGATACCAGCAATTAAAAAGCTGTTTGCTGGATCTCGCAGATTCAGTTTCCCAATGTCGGTGAAGATGGACTGGATATGACCCTCACTGATCAATTCCTACAGAGACATTAATAGAACAAATACAATGATTAGCTTAGAAAAATGTAAGTAATCAGCAGTATCTGAAGCTGCTTTCGGGGATTAGGATGTTCATATACAACTGAATCCTGGTTTTGATGGTGGAATAAGAGTTAATTCAGCAAATACTCCTGCCACAATAAGAAGAAATTGAGCATTTCTTAATCCTCTTTTCACTACCCTTTCCAGTTCTAACATTCTTGGTTTTAAACATTATTGTAAGACATTTCACCAAGTTAAAGTCCAACAGGTTTATTTGTAACAAATGCCATTAGCTTTCGGAACTGGCTGTTTCTTCGTCTGATGGGTGGGAGTTCTTTAAACATTTAAACATTACTGAGCAGACCAAGGGCAGTGAGGAACATGAGCCACTTCTTCTTGTGGTACTGTAATTAATGGACCAGAAATTACACAAGAGCGGAACATTCATCTTGGGGTGAATTCTGTTTGTGCTGTACAATTTGTGGAAAGTTAGTTATGGTTATCCTGACAAAGTGAGAATGAAACAGGAATGAAGTGACAGTGAATTCAGCAGCAATGTGTGAACTCAGATATAACTAGATAGCTAATGTGGAAAATGAAACATTGTATAGACACTGCAGCAGTGAGTGTGTGGAGCTCAGATCATTTTTCAAACATTCTACAGTAACTGACTGGCAAGTACTGATAATGGGTGTAGAAAGTAGGATTGTCTATTCAAATCCTGAATCTGTGATCCTTAGTTAGTCTGCAATCATTTTTGACAATTTATGGAGATCAGCTTAATCTGTTCCCATTCAAAATTTGGAAAGCTTTACTAGGTTTACTTCAGACTCTTCTCTGCTCCAGTGTAACCACATTCAGATCACCCTCACACCAAAGATGCTGCATGCCTGGTGTTCTCTCTCTGAAACTGGGATGTTTGCAACACACTGCACAGACATGGCCATGTACACTACACTGCTTCCACAAGCTCACTACTTCCTCTTGGACTGGTGTTTCTTCCTCACAGTAACAGAATGCACTAATACTTTCAATGATCTTTACCAACATACCCTGAACCACATCTCTCTTCAATCTCTGCAAACTCATTGCACATCTCACACTGGCAGGACAAGCCAGGTGATCACAAAAATAGAAACAAAAGTTTGTAGGGCTCAATATCCCACTTCAGGGACACTCAAGCATCTCATTCAGGCAGACATCCACTGAAATGTTGGAGACACTCCATCCTGTTCAGTAAATGTCAAACAGAAGAAGGGAGCTCTCATGGCATTCAGAGGGTGTTGCTCACTTCTGTGAAATATTGAGCTCCGCATTTCCTCAAAACTATTTCAGAACACTCTGCACACAGGAGGAGGCGCGATACAGGAGCAACCTCTTCAGCAGAGTTGCTAACAGTGTCTTCCATTCCTGCACCCAACACAGCACTAGTTTCAGTGAATGACCGAAATCTAACAAACCACTACCAGTCAAACATTCCCCAATAGATAACACAATGACAGCTGTGGCTTAGTTGAGAGCCACGTGCCTTTGAGGCATCACCAGGTTGTGGATTCAAGTCCCGCTAATAATCAACTGATATGACAAAAACACACATTATCTTCTTTTTAGATAAACCTCCCCAGTTGGTTATGAGTGGTTGATCAATCAGCCCATGAGCCAGCAGTCGGTCCAACCAACCTGCCGTGCACTGGTGAAAGATCTACTGACACTCTGTACTGTACAACCTCTGATCAAATGGTTACTTACACTTCGATACATGCGAGATGGGTGAGGCAGCACAATCCTGTGTACAGTTTGGTTAGTTAGGATAAGGAGAGTCACACAATCATGAGTCTCGTGTACATGAACACCAGCCGGCATGACATGACAATTCAGGAACTTGATGCGGACAGTATTGTTGAGGAGGTTAGTGTCCAGAGACTGCTCCGTCAGCTGCAGGATGTCGCTAGAACTGGTCCTGAGGAGACAGAGAAACAGAATTAGCAGCACAAAGCTCATTCAATGATGGTCAGAACATGTAATCGAATGTTGGAGTGGGGTAGGCTTCTGGTGGAGGACAAGAATCTACACTCAGGTAATTTCACAGGCACCAAGGAAGGAGCATATCACAGTTCTTCCCCCTCTCCCCTGCCAATACACCAGGATCACAACCTGTCATTCATCCTCACCCATTCCCCTTCCCAAATCAAGTACACCAGGATCACAACTATCACTTACCCTTACCTGCCCTCACCAATACAACAGGATCACAAACTGCCCCTCAACTTTAAATGTTAGCAAAAGTTTACTAAAAGCAAAATCATAAGAGCTTTGAATCACAGAAAACATAAGCACTGATATCAAAGCCTCTATTGTATATGAAAAGGAGAATAGTGAAGGTAAATGTTTAGAGGATGAGAATGGTGAGATAATAAAGGGGAACTCAGATAGTAAAGGCATTGTTTTTTTGTCTGTTTTCAGTGGAAGATAATTTTTTCCCCTAAAACTGCAAAAGGAACTTGGTGAAAATGCCATAACTGGGGAGAATGTATTAAGTAACCTGACGTAATTAAAGGTAAATATGTCTTCAGGAAATGATGGCCTGCATCCTAGGGTATTTAGTAAAGGACATGGTAGCAGATGTAATGGATGCATTAGTTGGTATTCCAAAATTCCCTGGATTGTGAAAAGATAACAGTGGATTAGAAACACGGTGTGATACCTTTATTCAGAAAGGGACAGAAGTTAAAAGTGAGGACCTACAGACCAGTTAGTTTGACCATTGAGTCAATCATTGAGGAGGAAATAACTGAACACTTGGAAAAACATGCTCAAAATATTAGAAAAGACTATTCAGTAAAAGACTATTAAAATATATGATGAAAAATGACTTTAAACACTATCAGCATTATTTTATGAAGGGCAAGTCATGCTTGGCAAACTTGCTAGAGTTCTTATTTGAGGATGTGACCAGCAAGGTGGATAATGGGGAACTGTGGATGTGGTGTATCTAGACTTCCAAAAGACATTTGACAAGGTGCCACATAAGAGACTGAGCCAGAAGATTAATTCCTAAGGCCGTGGATAAACTGCTGGCTTGGATAGAAGAGTGGCTGACAGGGAGTCGGGATAAATGGGACTTCCCTGGATGGCAAACTGTAACTAGTGTGGTGCTATAGGGTTCAGTTCTTGGACTAAACTATTAACAATCTACATAAATAATCCGCAAACAGGGACCGAGTGCAACAAAGCAAAATTGTGGATGATACTAAAATGCGTGGGAAAGCAAGCAGTGAAGAGGTGATAAAAAGTTTACAGATGGAGATAGATGGGCTAACATGCTAGAACCTGGCAGATGGAGTTTAACGTGGCTAAGTACGAAGTTATCCAATTTGACCAGGAAAATAAAAGGCCAAATTATTATTTAAATGGGAAGCAGATTCAGTGCATTAGTGCAGAGGGTGTCTGTTCAAACACAGAAAGCCGGTATGCAGATGCAGCATATAACAAGAAAGGCAAATGGAATCTTGACATTTATTACAAAAAGAACTAGATTTGAAAAGTATTATTACAACTGTATAAAACATTTGTGAGACCACACCTGGAATATCATGTCCAGTTTCGGTCTCCTTACTGAAGGAAGGACGTGGTGGCATCAGAGGCAGTTCAGAGAATGTTCACCAGATTGATTCCGGGGATGAAAGTGCTGCCATATGGGCAGTGGTTGGACAGCTTGAGCCTTTGCTCACTGGAGTTCAGAAGACTGAGGGGCATCTGATCAAGTTATATAAAATGTTGGTGGGAGGTTTGATAAGGTGGACATCGAACAGATGCTTTCCCTTGTGGAACAGTCTAGAACAAGAGGTCATAGATACAGAGTGGGAGGAGGCAGGTTCACAACTGAGATGAGGAGAAACAGCTTCTCTCTTAACAGTGAATTTCACAACCCTCTGCATTCAATGGAGGCAAAATCAACCAACAGATTCCAGAAAAAAATATATTCCAGAAAAAAAGAAATATATTTCTGATGAAACGCAGGATAAAAGGCAATCGGGAGCTGGCAGGAAAGTGAAGTTGAGACCAGGATAAGATCAGCCGCGACCATGTTAAATGGTGGAATGAGCTCAAAGGGCTAAATTACCTTCCCCTACTCCTAATTCCTATGTTCCTCATCCCACACACAATACAAGAGATTCACAATCTTTCCTTCACCCCCTGAATGCAACTCAACTCTCACCCACCCTCCAACTCAACAGGATCAAAACCTTTCTCTCACTCACCCCACAAGATCACGGGCTCACCATCACTAGTGAAGTGATGCAAGGTGTCATTGATAGTGTTATCAAGTGACACCCAGTACTCCTTACAGCTCCTCAAGCACAAGCATAGTCTGTGCCTGTATGAAGGAAGGCACAGACAACATTTACGTTGGTTGGTTTGACAAGTAACATTCGTGCCACAGAAGTGCCAGGCTTTGACTATGTCCAACAAGAGAGAATGCACCCACTTCGTTGCCTGGATGGCTGCAGCTCCAGCAACACTCAAGCAGCTTACCACTATCCAGGACAAATCAGCCCATTTCATCAACACACCATTCAACTCAAACATTACACAGAATAGTAGCGTGTGTACCATCAAAAGATGAATTGCAGCAACTCACCTAGGCTTCTTCAGCATCACCATCTAAACCCATGATCTGTACTATTTAGATGGACATGGCTAGAAGATTTTAGGGAAAATTACAAGCTGCAGGTTCCTCTCAATACGCAAGTGTGACAGCAAGTACAGAGTAATTTCATTATGGTACACTGATATACAACAAGTTATACTCCAATACTGCAGACAAACACTGTCATGAAACAGGCAGTGTACTTCACTGTAACAGCAAGACATAAAAGAATACCAACCAGCACCGTTCAAAGGCTTCAAAACTGTCAACATCTTATCAAATTAAGTCTCCGTGTGGCAATAACATACACAAGCTCCTGCAAGCAGAAGGGTAGAAGCAGAAAATACCCACCAATGTATAAACCGATTCCTGGTGACAGACTGCAACTTCCCGCTGTCTTCGTAGAAAAATCCACCAGCACTATCGGAATATTTCACTCCTGGAACAGCATTCACTCCTTTAGGACAGACACAAGAGTCAATCTTCAATTCAATCTCCACTCAGAATTTCAGATCAAATGAACAATCCTCCAAAAGAAATGTCCAATTTTCAGCCATATGAAACAAGGAGGAAACGCTGATAATATTTAAATTTTTTTAAAAAGTTCAGTTCCTAAACTACTCTAACAGAAAGAACACCATCATATTTGCAGGATACACTCTATAATATCATTCTTCAAAGCGGTTGATTGATCAACTAATAGATCTTGAGTCAGATGTCACTTCGGGATGGATGTCACTGAAGGGGCAAAAGAGGCTGAATTCATAATGCTGCTGTTATTCAGTAAATAAAACTTTGTCAGCCAAAGTCATTAAGAGATTTGGGGTGAAGGTAAAGACGCAGACATGGAGTTAAGTTGTAGATTAGACATGATCACAATGAATGGCAGAAACATGCCCAAGGGGCTAAATAGCCTCTTCCTATTCTGGGACTGAGTCTGGTTCCACAGACTGACAGGGAGAGTCAAGAGCTGGGGACAAATCCCATGTGTTAGCCAATGAAGCAGAGTGCACACACACTTCCCCAAACACCACCCCCACACACACACTTATCCCAGTCCCCTCCCCACATGCACACTCCCACCCCCTAACCACCTTCCTCACACTCCCTCCCTCCTCCGCACCAAACACACTCTCACTCTCTCCTTTCGCAGTTTCCCCTCCTCCTAACACACATCCTCTCCCTCCTTATCCAGCTCCACTCGGATCTTCACCCACCCCCCCGGCCCCCACAAACCCTCTCTCGCGCGCTCTCCCTTCCCCTTTCTCCTCCTCTTCCTTTCCCTCACCCAGATCCACTCGGATCTCTCGCCACACGGTGAAATCTCTCTCGCAGTTGTTAATCTCCAACAAGCTTCTCTCACAGACCGCCGCCATCTTGCCACACAGCCTGCCGGGAGCCCGTCTTTCCCGCCCTTCAAACAGTTTAAAGCGACACCCGCCTCGGACGATTTAAAGCCGCAAGATAGAAATTTCCTTAAAGCGACTCCGGCCGCTCCCAGGACGCCGCAGAATTGGGCAGCTTTCCCTTTCCGATTAGATAGTTCCGGATTTCAAGGACACTGTCAGTTCCGAATGGAGGTCCAGAAGAAATCTCTTTGAAAGGGGAAAGCTTTTTTGAAGAAGAAATGATTGGGGGATAATGATGCTGGTGGTATTTTTCGAGGTCACAGGGTTAGTTTTTTGGCTGGTTTCTAATTTGTTGTGAAGCAGCGGTGTTCAGAGGTACTTCTGTGTACATGAAAATCCAATATTCAGCTGCAGGGACATGCTGGGATGCACGTGGAGAACCATCATGTGTAACCCCAATTAGTATCCAAAGTGGCTGTGAGCAATTCCTGTCAGATTTCTGCTTTGCTCAGTTTTCAAGGGTAATTTAACTTTCCATCAACAGTGGTAAGAGATAAGCTGACAGAATGGGTGGAATTTAATGTGAGACCCATATATTGTCAATAACAGTCACCCATTAGTTCTGTCAGTGAGGTTTTCCATAGCTCTTTAACCCTAATAGCTTCAACATCCTGCTTTTTAGATCTCCCAAGTAATGTGCAGGTTGAATTATCCTCATTTCATTTCATTCCTTTTAATGCATTTGGTTTATTATTGTCATTTGTATTGATATACAGGGAAAAGTGTTGTTTCTTGCATTTTATAAAACAAAACATACCGTACGTAGACTATATAGGAGAGAAGGAAAGAAGATACAGAAAATAGTGTTCCAGTCATAGCCAGGATGTAGAGGAAGATCAACTTTATGTAAGGTCCATTCAAAAGTTTGAGGCATCAGGCAAGAAGCCGCTCTTCAGTCAGTACATGATCTCAGACTTTTGTATCTTTTTCTTAATGGAAGAAGATGGAAAAGAGAATGCCCTAGGCGTACAGAGTCCTTGATTATGTTGGCTGCTTTTCCAAGGCAGAGGGATGAGCTGTAGTCTGTGAATGAAGCTTCTCTGATTAAAGGGACTCCTATAGGGTCAGAATGACCACAGGAAACTATGTTCATAAAAGTTAATGAGGCAAAGAAATAGAGGAGGACATAGGACAGCTGTTACCCCAATCGCTACTCTTCCTTGGAGATGAAGCTGAAGGCAGTCCGTACAGAGCATGAAGTGCTCTTTCCTCTTGGCATTTAAAATTCAGCTCAAAGGGCGGGAAAGAACATCTCCTTAAGCTTAATGCTATTTAGTTTCACCTCTTGGTCAGTTAGTGAAGTAAGTTCTGCCCATCAACTCACGCTGGTTTTCAAGGAATGATACGAAATAGATTGAAATTCATTATCAACAATAATGAGTTTTTCATAGATTATCTGTAAAAATAAATAAGACCCAGAATTATTGACAGTAATTCTCAGTTCTGATGAAGAGTCACTCAGCTTAAACATTAACTCTGTCTCCCTCTCTCTCTCTCCCTCTCCCTCCCTCCACAGAGGTTGGCTGACCTGTGGAACATTTTTTTTATTTAGAATTACAATATTTGCAATACTTAACTTTTACCGAATTCATTTATAAATTGTCTCGCTTTACCAGCATTGATTAACCTGTGTTCCAGAAAGCCATGGGGAATAGGTGGGAAATTTGAGATGATAGATGAACACAAAATTGGAGCCACAGTAGGTGTGTTTTGGCCCTTTGAGCATGTTCCACTGATTAATGGGAAGCAGTGGTATTGTCACTAGACAGTAATCCAGAGACCCAGGGCAAGATCTGTGGACTTGGGTTAAAATCCCATCATAACAAATAGTGAAATGTGAATACAATAAAACATCTAGAATTGAAAGTCTAACAGTGATCATGAAACCATTGTTGATTGTGACCCAGTTGGTCACTAATGCCCTCTAGGGAAGGAAAGCAGCCATTTTTTTTTATCTGGTCTCCACCTCCTTCACAATTATTCTTAACACTGGTGTTCCACAAGGCTGTGTCATCAGCCCCTTACTATACACCTTATATACATATGAATGTGTGGCCAAATTCCCCTCCAACTCCATTTACACGTTCGTTGAAGACAACACTGTAGCGGATCAGATCTCAAAAAATGACGAGACAGGAAAGAGATAGAGAAACTGGTGAAACAGGGTGATGACAATAATCTCTCAGTGTCAGGAAAACAAAGGAGATAGCCATTGACTTCAGGACACGTAGTCTACATTAACGGGGACAAAGCGGAAACGGTCAAGAGCTTCAAGTTTCTAGGTGTCCAGATCACCAACAGCTTGTCCTGGTCCCCCCCCATATTGAACTATAGTTAAGAAAGCCCACCAACATCTCTGCTTTCTTAAAAGACTAAGGAAATTTGACATGATTGCTGCAACAATTTTTACAAATGCAACATAGAAAGCATTCTTTCTGGTTGTATCACAGGTTGATATGGCTCCTGCTCTGACCAAGACTGCAAGAAACTACAAAGGGTCGTGAATGATGCACAGCTCATCACACAAACTAGACTCCCATCCACTGACTCAGTCTACACTTCCCGCTGCCTTGGAAAAGCAGCTAGCATAATCAAGGACATTGTGCCCTGGACGTTATCCCCTGAATATCCTCTTCCATCTTATTCCATTGGGAAAAAGATACAACAGTCTGTAATCAAATACCAACCAACTCAAGAACAGCATCTTCCCTGCTGCCGTCAGTCTTTTTAAAGGACTTATATTAAGCTGATCTTTTTCTACATCTTAGGTATGACTGTAACACTACAGTGTGCATCCTCTCCTTTCCTTCTTCCCCATGTATTCTATGAATGGTTTCACCGTATACTGATACATGTGACAATAATAAATCAAATCAAAATGCAGCTGCAGACTCAGAGCAACGTGGTTGACTCTTAACTGTTTCTGAAGTTAGTTAAGGAATGGCACTAAATGCCCATTCCACAAATAAGAAATCGGATAATGTTAGTGATATTTTAGCTCAGTTACATGTCATTATCCCTTTTTGCCGATGTTAAAAATCCATCTCTAATTTGATGTTTATCTAGCTAGAGGTCGGTCACTAGTGGTGTGCCGCAGGGCTTGGTACTAAGACCTCTTCTATTTGTAATATATATGAATGACTTGGAAGAGGGAGTAAGTGGAGTGATCAGCAAGTTTGCAGACGATACAAAGATGGCTGGATTTGCGGACAGTGAGGAGCATTGTCAGGCGATGCAGCAGGACATAGATAGGCTGGTAGCTTGGGCAGATAGATGGCAGATGGAATTCAATCCTGATAAATGTGAGGTGATGCATTTCGGGAGAAAGAATGTAGGGGGGAGGTATATGATAAAGGGTAGACCTATTAAGAGTATAGAAACGCAGAGGGACCTGGGGGTGCAGGTGAACAAGTCTCTGAAGGTGGCAGAGCAAGTGGAGAAGGTTGTGAAGAAAGCATATCGTATGTTAGCTTTTATAGGAAGGGGTATAGAGTACAAGAGCTGGCCTTTAATGTTGCAGTTGTATAAAACGTTGGTTAGACCTCATTTGGAATACTGCGTCCAGTTCTGGTTGCCTTACTACCGGAAGGACGTGGAGAGCCTGGAGAGAGTGCAGAGGAGGTTTACCAGGATGCTGCCTGGTATGGAAGGTCTGAGTTACGAGAGATTAGGCAAATTGGGACCGTTTTCCTTAGAAAGACATAGACTTAGAGGAGATCTAATAGAGGTGTACAAGATTATGAGGGGTATAGATAGAGTAAACAGGGGATTGAATTTTGGAGCCGCAACGTCATGTTGCAACTGTACAAAACTCTAGTGCGGCCGCACTTGGAGTATTGTGTACAGTTCTGGTCCCCGCATTACAAGAAAGATGTGGAGGCATTGGAGAGGGTACAGAGGAGGTTTACCAGGATGTTGCCTGGTATGGAGGGCAGGTCTTATGAAGAGAGGCTGAGGGATTGGAGGTTGTTTTCGTTGGAAAGAAGGCGACTAAGAGGAGACCTTATTGAAACATATAAGATGATTAGAGGTTTAGATAGGGTGGACAGTGATAGCCTTTTTCCTAGGATGGAGAAAGCTAGCATGAGGGGACATAGCTTTACATTAAGGGGTGGTATTTATAGGACAGATGTCAGAGATAGGTTCTTTACCCAGAGGGTGGTAAGGGTATGGAATGCCCTGCCTGCTGCAGTTGTAGATGCGCCAGGTTTGGTGGCATTTAAGAGATTAGTAGATAAGTTATATGGATGAAAAGGGAATGGTTTAGGTTAGAGGGTCATTGCTTTTTGTTAATAAGTCGGTGCAACATCGAAGGCCGAAGGGCCTGTTCTGCGCTGTAATGTTCTATGTTCTATAAGCTTTTGCCTAGGATGGACTCGAATAGCACGAGGGGTCATGGGCTTAGGGTGAGGGGGGTAAGGTATAATTTGGATGCTAGAGGGAGTTTTTTCACACAGAGGGTGGTGGGGGTATGGAATGCGCTGCCAAGTAAAGTGGTGGAGGCAGGTACTCTGGAGTTATTTAAGAAATACTTAGATGGGCACATGAACAGAATGGGAATGGAGGGGTATAGAAAACTGATTTAAAATAGGGATCATGAGCCTTGGGAGTCCCTGGGAAGTGTGTAAATAGATGATGATATTGATATACTTGTTTTTATCCTACAGGTGCTTTGGTCTACCTTGTTGTCTAACGAGGAGCATACACGCGATGGGGCGTGAGAGGGCTGCTCTTGGATTTTTTTTTCGAGAGTATCCTAGTGCTTCACGTCGTTAGTGTCCGCTTGACCTGGATCATTTGATGGGCAACACAACAGCTCAGTGACTATTGCTGTGCTGTACAGATACAGGGATTTGGGCCTGTGTCTGTGGGAGTTTGTGCATTCTCCCCGTGCTTGCGTGGGTTTTCTCCAGGTGCTCAGGTTTCCTCCCACATCCCAAAGATGTACTCTTAGGCTAATTGGCAAAACAAATTCTCCCTAAATTGTCTCAAATTTGGTTTTTAATCCATAGGTCTATAAACATGGACAGGGATCGCTGGTAGAGGTGGGGACATCGGGGTGGCGGCGCGAGCTTGTTGGGCCGAAGGGCCTGTTTCCCGTGCTGTTTTGTTCTTTGTTCTTTGTTTGAATAAACTCAATAACAAGCGTGGCTAACTTTCTGCAGGAGAGACATCCAAGAATTCGAGTGAAGTAATTCCTCAGTCTGAAATGGCTGCAGTATGTCCATCAAAGAAGAGTTAAGGTTAAGGAATGATTCATGCTGCTGCAATCAGCTCTCAGTTTGTAAATAAATGTACTTTTCAATTTAGTGCTTTTGCAGGTTCTGTGCTGGGGGGCGCTATCTGTACCTTGACCTGTGTATTTATTGTAAATCTTATTACAGTAATATAGAATCCTAAGCCCATAGATACTGGAGTGTACAAACCAGCTGACAGGATAAGGTAGTCACAATTACAGCAGTGTTAACCTGCACACGGGAGTTACTCTCCAACAATCAAAACTGCAGGGCTGATAAATATGAAGCTTGTTCCAGCCAATGAGAAGATTCATCGCCTTGAATTTGGAATATGGAAGCAGGAAAAAAATTAACGGGGTGTGTAGCGATCAGATCCCTTGAGATCACACTCTGGATGTTTTTATAATTGTACGGAAACTTTGGGACACAGCATAATTTCATATTATCTATAAGAGATTCAATAAGCCACTAAAGAGGTTTATAAAACTATATTAGTTTATGTTAAAAAGGATATCAACTCCCGATCTTTAAACTAATTCCCTTATTTTTAAGAGCTTGTCTCCTGATTTATTTATCTGACATTATTCCCTGGTCCAGTCTGTCTGAAGATCTTTCACTGGATACAGTGGACACATGAAGAGTGTTTGAGGACTCTGGGGCAGTACTTTATGGACTTTAGAAGGATGAGGGGGGATCTCACTGAAACTTACAGACTATTGAAAAGCCTGGATAGAGTGGATATGGGGAAAGTGTTTCCATTGGTGGGAGCATCGAGGATCCAAGGGCACAGTCTCAAAATAAAGGGATCACACTTTAGAATTGAGATGAGGAGGAATTTCTTCAACCTAGGAGTGGTAAATCTATGGAATTCGTTGCCACAGAGAGCGGAGGCCAGGTCATTCAGTGTATTTAAGACAAAGATAGATAGATTCTTGATTGGTAAGGGGATCAAAGATCACAGGGAAAAGGTGGGTTGAGAAAATTATCAGCCATGATTGAATGTCAGAACAGATTGGATGGGCTGAATGGCCTAATTCTGCTCCTGTAGCTAAGGGTCTTAATGCTGGAATCCTGCTGCTTCTGCAGCTGCTGAAATCCTTTTACTGCAAACCCCAAAAAATGTCTGGCTACTTGAGCTCTGACTACTTTAAACAAAGCCAGCACACTGTGAGATTTACAAAAAAAAATCTTTTAAAAATGGAAGGTTGGCTCAAAATTCTGGATGCCAAAGTGTATTCAACATTTAACTGTCTAAAAAACTACCAAAAATTGAAGTAAATCTATTCAAAAGAGATTGCACAAAACACACTGTAGACATTAACTGTACTGTCTCATAATGCAAAAGACTAATTCTAAAAATTGAAGAAATTTGGTATAAACATCCATTTTACATTTAGATATTTTATTCAAACATAAACCGATATAGATTCTGATTTAGTTTAATGAATCTTACAAATCACAAAAACTATATTTACTGCCTCTGAAAATGCTTTAAAAAAACCTTATAAAAATCTGACCTGGTATCTTGGTATATTCATGGCCCCACTGTACAGAGGCTGAGGGTGAGGTAGTGGTAGAGGGGGTGGAGGTGTGGTTCAATACCATATTCCTTCTCAGAAGCTGAGCAGCCTCCAGTAAAAGACATTCAATTCAGAACCAGGCTCTCAGAGCAACTGGGTCTGGGCAGTGAGAGAAATCATGTGCTGGTACCACAGTGGTAATGTGATGCTGAGGCCAAACTAGAGAGAGCGTGTCAAGGTAGTGAAGGTGGGCTATTTTACCCTAACAATCCAAAAGCCCCATCCTAGAAAGTTCCGAGTGTTATGGCGTGATGAGGTCCTCTGTCTAAAGCCCCTTTGTTCTTTAGAGATGGTCGTTCCTTGCACGACTTCTTCCCCTGACAGAATCACTGGGTGTGCTGGATGCTGGACCCTCACTCCCAGCCTTACTCTCCTGACAGAGTCACTGGGTATGCAGAACACTGGACTCTCACTCCCCTGACAGAGTCACTGAGTATGCTGGATTCTGGACCTTTATTCCAGGCACCATTCCCCTGACAGAGTCAGGAAACTGGACCCTCACTCCAGGACACACTCCACTAATAGAGTCACTGAGCATGCAGGACACTGGACCCTCAGTCCAGGGCCAACTGATGGAGGGGTTCGACTTACCATTCTGTGTCACAGCAAATGCCTTGATACCTCAGGGCACTCTTGTGAGAATTATAACTGAGATTTAATTTTACTTGGAAGACATATTTCTCAGAATAAATTGTGGGTGTTGGCATATCTGAAACAACCTGCTTAGAAAATACCATCTGCTCTGAAAACAATGAGTTGAAATCTGTAATTCCAGGCAGCCACTAACTCTGTCATTCATAATTGAGTGAGTGAGAGGAGCTGATCAGATGTGTTGTGGGGTCTGGGACTTAATGAAGAGGGTAGATTTGGCTAGGACAAATGTAGGAGGGGGGTGGATTTAGCTGACACAGGAGCACAAGGGAGAGCTGACCCCTCAACAACAAAATTTGCTCTCATGGGCAATAGCTGGAGGTCAAATTAGGGAGGGAATGTGATAGGAGATTGGGGAGAAGAGATTGAGGAGAGAGGGTTGGGGGGGGGATGGATGATCGGAGAGTGGGAGGGAGGAATTGGGAAGATTAGGAAGGGATGGATTGAGTTGAGGAAATTGGGAAGGGGAGAGGTATTGGGGAGGGTGATTCAGGATGGGATTTGAGAAGGGGGAATTAGGGAGGGTGATTCAGGAGAGGGATTGGGAAGAGGGTTTAGGAAGGGGGAACGTAAGAACTAGAAGCAGGAGCAGGCCATCTGGCCCCTCGAGCCTGTCTGCCGTTCAATAACATCATCGCCAATCTTTTCATGGACTCAGCTCCCCTCACCCACTCACCGTAACCCTCAATTCCTTTACTGTTCAAAAATTTATCTATCCTCATCTTAAAAATATTCAATGAGATAGCTTCTACTGCTTCACTGGTAGGAATTCATAACCCTTTGTGTGAAGAAGTTCCTCCTCCACTCAGTCCTAAATCTGCTCCCCTTATTTTGAGGCCATGCTCCCTAGTTCCAGTTTCACCTGCCAGTGGAAACAACTTCCCTGCTTCTATCTTATTTATTCCCTTCATAATCTTATGTGTTGCTCTAAGATTTCCCCTCATTCTTCTGAATTCCACTATAGTCCTAGTCTACTTCGTCGGAAGTTAACCCTCTCAACTCCAGAATTAAATACTGAATCTCCTCTTCACCTCTTCCAGTGCCAGTACTCCAGGTGTGGCCTCACCAGCATCTTATACAGCTAAAACTTAATCTTGCCATTTTTAAACTCCATCCATCTAGCAATGAAGGACAAACTTCCATTTGCCTTCTTAATTACCTACTGCAACTCCAAAACAATTCCTTGTGATTCTTGCACAAGGACACCAAGGTCTCTTTGCACAGCAGCATGCTGCAATTTTTCACCTCTTAAATAATAGTCCATTTTGCTGTTATTCCTACCAAAATGGATGACTTCACATTTACCAATATTGTATTCCATATGTCTGATTCTCATCCACTCACTTAGACTATCCATATCCCTTTGCAGACTTTCAGCATCCTCTGCATACTTTGCTCTGCGACTCATCTTAGTGTCACCTGCGAATTTTGACGTATTTGGTCCCCAACTCCAAATTATCTATATAAATCGTAAACATTTGCAGTGCCAACACTAGTTATTGATCGCCAATTAAAAAAACACCATTTAACCCACTATTTTCTTTCTGTTAGTTAACTAATCCTCTATCCATGCTAATACATTACCTATAACACCATGCACTTTTATCTTATGCAGCAGTCTTTGGAACAGTACCATGTCAAATGCCTTCTGGAAATCCAGATACACCATAACAACAGATTCACTGTCCACTGTGGATATAATATTCTTAAAGAATTAAACCAAAGTCAAACATGACCTGCCCTTCATGAACCCATGTTGCGTCTTACCAATGGGAAGTGGGAAGGGTGATTCAGGAGGGGGATTGGGAAGGGGAGGGAGGATTGGAGGGTGATTCAGAAGGGGAATTGGGAAAGAGAGGGAAGATTGGGAGAATGATTCAGGAGAGGGATTGGGAAGGGGAGGGTGGATGGGGAGAAAGATTCAGGAAATGGATTGGAAGGGGAGGGATTGGGAAGAGTCATTCAGGAGGGGGATTGGGAAGGGGAAAAGGTATTGGGAAGGGGGATTGAGGAGTAAGGGCAATTTGGGAGGAGTAGGGGATTGGGGAGGAGGATTGGGAAGAAGGGGGACAGGGAGGAGGAGAGAGATTGGAGATGGAAAAGGGATTGGAGATGGGAAGGGGATTGGGAATGGGAAGGGGGATTGGGAAAGGGAGGAGGTTGGGAAGGAGAGATGGATTGAAAGAGGGATTGGGGAAGAGCAGGGACAATTTGGGAGGGGAAGGGGATTGGGAAGGGTCAAATTGGTGGAGAAGGAATTGGGGAGGATGGGTCAATTTGGAAGGAATAGGAATTGGGCAGGGTAATTCAGAAGGTGAATTAAGGAGGGGATAGGGATTGGGAAGAGGGATTAGGGAAGGAGAAAGGATTGGGGAGGGGGATAGGGATTGGGAAGAGGGATTGAGGAACAGGAGGGGATTTGGGAGGGAGATAAAGATTGGGAGAAAAGGATTGGAGAAGGAGAGGGTGTTGGGGAGGAGGATAGGGATTGGGGAGGGCGATGGGGGAATGATTATGTTATAAGGAGTTGTGCAGTAAGCAGAACAGGCTGGGTGACAGTCAAATAGTGAGATGAGACGTTGAGGATTGTGGAGCTTGTTGTTTTGTTGTTATTTTTGTGTTTTGAATTTGTGCTGCTGTTTTCTGCTGGTCAATAAGGATTGAATCAACTGTTATATTGACATGTAATGTTAACCCTCAGCCTTCAGTTCAAATAGTTACTAACTAATTGAACTGACGTACAAAATGACAACAGAATGAGATGGATATCTCAACATCTGTGAACATTTATCATAGAATCATAGAATCCCTACAATGCAGAAGGGGGCCATTTGGCCCATCGAGTCTCCACCAACCACAATCCCTTCCCAGGTGTTATCCCCATGACCCTACTTATTTAGCTTACTAACCTCCTGACACTAAGGGGCAATTTAGTACAGCCAATCAACCTAATCGGCACATCTTTGGAATTGGGAGAAAACTGGACGACCTGGAGGCAACTGTGCAGATATAGGAGAACGTGTAAATTCCACAGACAGCAACCCAAGCTGTGATCTAAACCCAGGTCCCTGGCACTGTGAGACAGCAATGCTGACCACTATGCTGCTGTACCACTCTTATCTACTTCCTTTGTTACATTCTCTACTGGACAATTCAGAGCCCAAAATGAAACCTGGTTTGATATTTCCAAACTTTTATTTGAGAAACTGCGGAGGATAATTTTTGAACAAATTCACAGGAATCTGCTGATGATTTGCAAGACAAAAAATAAAATGTTTTTTGAAATAAGAAAAGAGAACTGTTTTACCCATACAAAAATTTGGGAAGATCTCAATACAAACACAAGAAGATGATTCAATTCCCACTATTCCTACATTCCAGCAATATCTTTACAGACATATAAGCCATTATAAACTCATCACTAGCCTGATACAAAGACTTGGGATTTGGCACCTTCGCAAATGGGTTTTTTCCAGTGAATTCCTGGGTATTCACTTGATGTTCTTTAATAAACTCATATGTCTCTACAAGACACCTAAAAGCCATACTCTAACCTCACTGAGCAAACAAATTAGTTCCTGAATCTAGTCTCCTGGTAGATTAATTATTTTACTGAATTCCATAACTGATTATTCAGTTAACTACTGTGCACTAGTTTGACAGATTTTCTTCTCAAAGAGTTTCAAATCCCTGTTTTGTCTTTTTAACCCACACTGAACTCTGTGTCAGTATCATTGGATCACTGTCACTAGGCAACAATAACATTTTTTTCCACTTTTTCTTTTATTTCCAGAGCCATTGCGATCCCAACCCCTCTCAACCCATCTCTTTAGGGGTTGTAACACCTCATTAAAATTATATTATCCTAAAAGCCTGAAACCATTCAATCACAATGCATACTCCCAAGCACCAAGGTTCATAAACAAAACCTAAATAGAACTGAAATCATTTTTACCTCTTTAATAATTCAAAATTATACATGTTTTATCAAACCTTGATCAATGAGACTGAAGGATTGAGAAAGCAACAGTCGCAATGGAGAGGAAAGGCGAATTAAAATCTATTAAATTCGTAAAAAATAATAAAAAGAGTGAAGGAGAAATTAGATTAAGATGAAGTGAAACAAGAGACAAAGTCAAAAGTTGACTAAATTCTTTTGAATTTTTGACAGACAATAATGGGACTCACCAATTTAAAATGCATCTCCTGGGCTGAAGAATTACGTTAACAATAGTGGAGTTGATAATTCTTCCAAACTTTTTGTGGCAAGGTTAATTGGCTGTGAAAATGCAGCAAGTTGTGAACAATGGGAAAGTTAAATTTGAAATGCTATTTATGAACTGCAAATGGGGGAGCTGTGAAACAACCATCAAATTGAAATTCATGACTCACAGAGCATCTTTCGATCCACAGATAGTGTTCCCACTCTGTACATTAGTGAAAGCAAAAGATCAGTTTGAAGCTCTCACAATAATCTTCAGCCAAGTACCGAGTGGATAATCCGGAGGTTGTCAGCATCACAGATATGTGTCTTTAGCCAATTTGATTCATCCCACATCATATCAAGAAACAGTTGGAGGCAGTGGATACTGCAAAACTATTGGCCTTGACAATATTCTGGCAATAATTTTGAAGACTTGTGCTGCTCCCCTAGCCAAGCCGTTCCACTACAGCTACAATACTGGTACCTCCCTCACATTGCCAGGCATGTCCTGTACACAGAAAGCACAAATCCAACCTGGCCAATTACTGCCTAATCAGTCTACTCTTGATCATCAGTAAAGTGATGGAAGGGGTCATCAACAGTGCTATCAAGCAGCACCAGCTCAGCAATAACCTGCTCAGTGATGCCCAGTTTGGGTTTCTCCAGGTTCACTCAGCTCCTGACCTTATTACAGTCTTGGCTCAAACATGGACAAAATAGCTGAATTCCAGACGTGAGGCAAGAGTGACAGCCCTTAACATCAAAACTGCATTTGACTGAGTATAGCACAAAGAGCCTGAGCAAAACTGGAATCAATGGTATCAGGAGGAAATCTATCGGCTGGTCATACCTGGCGCAAAGGAAGATGGTTGCGGCAGTTGGAATTCAACCATCTCAGCTCCAGGACATCACTTCAGGAGTTCCTCAAGATAGTGTCCTAGTCCCAACCATCTTCAGCTGCTTCTTCAATGATCTTCCCTCCATCATAAAGTCAGAAGTGGGGATGTTTGCTGATGATTGCACGATGTTCAGCACCATTCACAGTTCCTCAGATACTGAAGCAATTCATGTTCAAATGCAGCAAGATGTGGATAATATCCAGGCTTGGCATGACAAGTGGAAAGTAACATTTATGCCACATAGTGTCAGACAATGACCATTACCCATGACATTCAATGCTACTGCCATCATTAAATTCCCCACTATCGGCATCCCAGGGGTTACCATTGACCAGAAACTGAACTGACTAGCCATATAAATACTTGGCTATCAAAGACTAGAAATCCTGAGATGAGTAACTCACTTCCTGACTCTCCAAAGCCTGTCCACCATCTACAAGACACAAGTCAGTAATATGATGGAATAGAATGGAATATTCTCCACTTGACATTTGTTTGGATGGATGCAGCTTCAATAACATTCAAGAAGCTCAACACTGTCCAGGACAGTGATTGGCATTCTATTCATCATTTTCAACAGATACTCAAACTACCACCACACTGCGACAGACCAGATTATCATCGAAATTTCATCAAGATTTCTGAATGAAACAATGTGATGATGACCAGATACGTTTTGTCATATTTACTAAGGGGTAAATATTGGAATAGATACTGGGGATAACTCCCCTGCTCTTCTTCACCACAGTGCCATGGGATCTTTTAAATCTAATCAAGTGGACAATTTAACATTTCAGCCAAAAGCCAACACCTCTACCAATGCAATGTTCTCTCAGTACTACACTCCAGTTGGTTTGTGCTGAAATCCTGCCGTGGGACTTGAACTCAGAATTTTTTGATTCAGAAGCTAACATGCCACCAGTTGAACCACAGTGAACGCTAGCAGCGTAGACTGTATACAAGACTGACTGCAGCAACATCATTCCAAATCAGAAAGGCCAAAGGTAGCAGATACCTGGGAACACCCTAATTGGAGGTTTCCAACTCACTCACCATCCTGACATGGAATTATATCATCATTCCTTCACTGTCACTGGGTCAAAATCCTGGAACTCCCTCCCTAACAGCATTGTGGGTGTACCTACACTCCAGTGACTGCTGTGGTTCAAGAAGGCAGTTCACCACCACCTTCTCACAGACAATTAGAGATCAGCCTAACCAGTTATTCTTACAGATAAAGGCAAAATACTGCAAATGCTGGAACTTGAAACAAAAGTTTTCCAGCACATTCAGTTTTAGTTGCTGCGATTCCCACATCTTATGAATGAAAAGATAAATTAATTTAAATGGCCTTTAGAACTTTTTATTTTTCCTGATAACAAGGTCATATAGCTCCCACTAACCAATCAGACAGAAGGAAAAGCAGAATCCAATGAAAATTCCATCTGAAATGGGAGCTTGGTTCTCTGGAATCCCGACTGACTCTAAACAGACACTCCAACTGTTTATGAATGGGAAATATCAGTATACTGTGCTGCTGGTTAGACACACCAGGGAACAAAATTCATTCACAGGCTGTCCAAGGTGATGAATTCAGTCAGATTTTTAAAATCCAATTCAGTTGAATCAAGTTCAATTCAGAGTCTCAACAAGTGAGACATTCCTGATCCAAGCTAACAAGACAGGGCTCTCACCTCCTGTCTTGGGCTTGATCTACGTGATCCAAACTGATTGGAGTAGGCATTGCATCTTCTTCAAGGCCTGATCTCATTTGCATCTTAGCCAAAAGGCTGAAATACAATTTTAAAAATTGCTTCAAATGACACTAAAATGTAACCTAATGACTTTAACCAAGTACAGCATGTCGATACTATACTTGTTCTTAGCCAAAAGGCTGAGAAGCGATAGATTCAGTCAGTTACCACTAGCTGGCACAATGGTAACAGTAAATCAGAGGAATGAGAAGAAATACAGCCCCTTTAATAACCTGCCGTATCCTCAGCCCACACTCTCTTCCCCATGCAGTATCAATCCCAGCAGGGGAGAGTATAAAAGCAGCTCTATTTGTGAGATAATGCAGCAAGGAATTAACAGAGTGCAGAAATCCCAAATCTGCTCATACTCTGTACCCTGTGGCCTCTTAGTGAGAGGCAAACTCTCCCCACCCTGGGCCACACAAACCCTCACACTGACTAGTTACTAAGAGATAGACATTCCCCACCCTACCCAGTTTCATGTTTTTTTTAACCCAGTCACCATGTGACTGGTAGAAAAAAACACATGGTGACCAGATCGAATCCACAAATAGGTCTGGGGGAAATGCAAATCTTTAAGTAATCTACCATCAGAAACCTGGGCACAGATTGACTCATTACAACTAACAAAGATGGACTGGCCATACTAAATACTTTCTCAGTGTATCCAACCAAAGTAACTTTTGGTTACTTTGGTTACAAATGTTCACTAACTTCCAAGACCAGGTGTTAGGCTTGGAAGTTAGTGAACATTTTGGTGATAGTGACCACAATTCGGTTATGTTCACCTTAGTGATGGATAGGGATAGGCATGAAGCTGGGGGCAGTAGTTATAGCTGGGGGAAGGGTAATTATGAAGCCATCAGGAGAGAATTAGGGTGCATAGATTGGACTAGGAAACTACAGGGACTGGGAACATCTGGAATGTGGAGTTTATTCAAGGAGCAGCTGCTGCAAGTCCTTGTTAAGTATGTCCCTGTCAGGCAAGGAGGAAATGGTCGAGTAAGAGAACCTTGGTGTACGAAAAAAGTTGATTTGCTGGTTAAAAGGAAAAAGGAGGCTTATGTCAGGATGAGGCTTGAAGGCTCGGTTAGTGCAATGGATAGCTATAGATTATGATGTAAAGATGCCGGCGTTGGATTGGAGTGGTAAGAACTCAGTAAGAATTTAGCAACACCAATTATTAATCCAACCGATTTATTTGATAGTAAAAAAGCGAGCTTTCAACACTCCCGTGTCTTCATCAGGCAAGTGCAGTGTTCTGGTCTGCAATAGCACACATCAGCACAGACAGTCAGAGATTGCTGATTAGAATGCGAATCCTTACATCTAACCTGCTATTCAAGTGTTAAAGTGGCTAACAATGTGTGTGAAGGGGATCCTGAGCATTGTTAGAGAGTTGTGTATTTTCTCCAGACAGCACAGTAAGTGAGGTTTTTTGCTAACCCAGGCAAGTTACGGGGGTTACAGATAGTGTGTCATGAAGCCAAGATCCCTGTTAAGACCGTCCTCATGTGTGCGGAGCTTGGCTATCAGTCTCTGCTCAGCGACTCTGCGCTGTCGTGTATCACGAAAGCCCCCTTGAAGAACATTTACCCGCAGGTCGGAGGCCGAATGCCCATGACTGCTGAAGTGTTCGCCCACAGGAAGGGAACTGTTTTGCCTGGTGATTGTTGAGCGATGCTCATTCATCCGCTGTCGTAGTGTTTGCATGGTCTCCCCAATATACCATGCTTCGGGACATCCTTTCTTGCAACGTATTAGGTAGACAACGTTGGCCGAGTTGCAAGAGTATGTACCGTGCATCTGGTGAATGGTATCCTCACGTTTGATGATGTCGTCCATGTCTATGATCTGGCATGTCTTGCAGAGGTTGCTGTGGCAGGGTTGTGTGGTATTGTGGTCACTGTTCTCCTGAAGGTTGGGTAGTTTGCTGCGAACAATGATCTGTTTGAGGTTGTGCGGTTGTCTGAAAGATAGATTATACATATACATAGTGCATAGATGACACTAAAGTCGGTGGAGTGGTAGATAGTGAAGAGGGGTGTTATAGTTTGCAGAGAGACTTGGACAAGTTGCAGAGCTGGGCCGAGAGGTGGCAAATGGAGTTTAATGTGGAAAAGTGTGAGGTAATGCACTATGTATAGTGTATAATTCTGTATAGATTAGCCAGGAGGGAGCTAAAGAGTGAATTGAGGAGAGCTAAGAGAGGGCACGAGAAGACTTTGGCTGATAGGATTAAGGAGAATCCTAAAGCTTTCTTTAGATATGTTAAGAATAGAAGATTGGTTAGGGCAAGATTAGGGCCAGTCATAGACAGCAGTGGGAAGTTGTGCGTGGAGCCTGAAGAGATTGGAGAGGCACTGAATAAATATTTCTCTTCGGTATTCACGCAGGGTGATGTAAATGTAGTTATGGAGAACACTGAGGTACAGGGTTGCAAACTGGAAAGTATTGAAGTAGATAGGGAGGATGTGCTAGATATTCTTGAGGGTTTGAAGTTGGATAAGTCCCCTGGGCCGGACGGGATTTACCCTAGGATTCTCTGGGAGGCAAGAGAGGAGATTGCAGAGCCTCTGGCTCTGATCTTCAGGTCGTCGTTGGTTACGGGTGTGGTTCCGGAGGACTGGAGGATAGCGAATGTGGTCCCATTGTTTAAGAAGGGGAAGAGAGACCTTCCTGGGAATTATAGGCCAGTGAGTCTTACTTCTGTTGTGGGCAAAGTATTGGAGAGAATTATTAGGGGTAGGATTTATAGTTATTTAGAGAGAAATGAATTGATTGGGGATAGTCAGCATGGTTTTGTGAAGGGTAGGTAGTGCCTTACTAACCTCATTGAGTTTTTTGAAAAAGTGACCAAAGAGGTGGATGGGGGTAAGGCGGTTGATGTGGTATATATGGACTTTAGTAAGGCGTTCGATAAGGTGGCCCATGGAAGGCTTCTGCAGAAAATGCAGATGTATGGGATAGTGGGTGATTTAGCTAATTGGGTTAGGAATTGGCTAGCAGATAGAAGACAGAGGGTGGTGGTTGATGGGAGATATTCATCGTGGAGTTCGGTGACAAGTGGTGTACCTCAGGGGTCTGTTTTGGGGCCCCTGCTGTTTGTAATTTTTATAAATGATCTGGATGAGGGTATTGAAGGATGGATTAGTAAATTTGCAGATGACACTAAAGGAGTGGTAGATAGTGAAGAGGGGTGTTATAGTTTGCAGAGGGACTTGGACAAGTTGCAGAGCTGGGCCGAGAGGTGGCAAATGGAGTTTAATGTGGAAAAGTGTGAGGTAATGCACTATGGCAGGAATAATAAATGTGTAGAGTATAGGGCTAATGGTAGGATTCTTAGTAGTCTTGATGAACAGAGGGATCTTGGTGTATATGTGCATAGATCCCTGAAAGTAGGCAGTCAATTCGAGAAGGTTGTTAAGAAGGCATATGGAGTCTTAGCTTTTATTGGTAGGGGGATTGAATTTCGGAGCCGCAACGTCATGTTGCAACTGTACAAAACTCTAGTGCGGCCGCACTTGGAGTATTGTGTGCAGTTCTGGTCCCCACATTATAAGAAAGATGTGGAGGCATTGGAGAGGGTACAGAGGAGGTTTACCAGGATGTTGCCTGGTATGGAGGGCAGGTCTTATGAAGAGAGGCTGAGGGATTTGAGGTTGTTTTCGTTAGAAAGGAGGCGGCTAAGAGGGGACCTAATCGAAACATATAAGATGATTAGAGGTTTAGATAGGGTGGACAGTGATAGCCTTTTTCCTAGGATGGAGAAAGCTAGCACGAGGGGACACAGCTTTAAATTAAGGGGTGATAGTTATAGGACGGATATCAGAGGTAGGTTCTTTACCCAAAGGTGGTTCGGGAGTGGAATGCCCTGCCTGCAGCAGTTGTAGATGCGCCAAGTTTGGTGGCGTTTAAGAGGTTAGTTGATAAGTATATGGAAGAGAAGGGAATGGTTTAGTTTGGAGGGGCATTGCTTTTTATATTGGTCGGCGCAACATCGAAGGCCGAAGGGCCTGTTCTGTGCTGTTATGTTCTATGTTCTATGTTCTATAACTTACTAATGTAAGCCTACTAAAGCAAAAGAAAACTTATTAATTAAGAAATAAATAAATAAATTGTCAATTAAGTAATTAATTTTTGCACTACCAACAAAAGACCTGCCCACATACCAAACCCATAAACCATTTGAATAAATGGGAATGCCCCCACAGCAACGTCCCCATCAAGAACCCCCAGGTTCTTTTATCCCACTGCCTGACCGTTTGCTTCCCCTCACCCACTGTTTGCCCACATACTACCTCCTCAGTAGCCCACAGACTAAAAAAAATTTCCCCTATCACCCCCCTCCCGAAAAAAACAGAATCTGACTCTGTAACAAAACAAAACCTCCCCAGCTCAGGAACTCCCCCCAAAAAAACAACTCTCCAACACACATACCACTTGGAAATCCATCCCAGCCCCCGGAAGCACATAACACCTATGTAGCAGCCCCCTTCTCCAAACACACACCAACTCAACAACCATCCCTCCCCATTCACCTAAATAGGACAGAAGCAGACCATCACTATGTTTTCCTTTGTTCTTTCTTCTCCCTCCCATCCCACCACCTACTCGTCCTCTTCTGCCACATTGCACCACACAACACAAAAGAAATTAACGTAGAAAATAATATGTAATATATAAGAATAAAAAGGCACAGGAGGCAAGAAGACAAGCCACAAGATAAAGGCATCACAGGAAGCATCAAGGGTTGGACGTGAGCCAAAAGAAAAATGGCAGAGCGTGAAAAAAACGGGACATGTCCTCTCCCATATCTGACCTCAAAGATCTCCTCATCCACACAATGTAAATGAGAGAAGATACAGCCCCTTTAATAAATAACCTGCTGTATCCTCAGCCCACACTCTCCTCACTTACACAGTGTGAATTCCAGCAGGGGCACAGTGTAAAAACAGCTTTATTTGTGAAGTAATGCAGCAAGGAATTAGCAGAATGCAGCAATCCCAAACCTGCTATCTTCAATTCTCACTAAACAGATTATTACTCTCACACTCTGTACTCTATGACCTGTTAATGAGAGACAAACTCTCCCCACCTAGGTCACACACAGACCATTACAGTGACCAGTTACTGAGAGACAGACACTCTCTGCCCCCATACTGACTGGTTGCTGAGAGAAACTCCCATCCCCTCGCTCTAACTCACACATCGTCCTCACTCTGATTCTCCCCTTCCCTCATCCCTAACTTATTCATTTCCCTCTCCCTGACCCTCCATCCCCGTTCACCTCTGACCCACCCAACCCCATCACCCAGGAATGAGTTAAATGACCATGAAGTTTTAAGTCAGTCTTGGTACATTACCAAGACTGGTAATGTCTTAGCAGAATATTCTGCTTAGGAGAATATTCTGCTCTTTTCTGAATTGTACTATCTTTTAGGTAAGATTGCTCTTTGTGTCTTATCCAAAAAGCAGCATTTCTAACAAGGCTGTACTCTTTCAGTATGGTACTGGAATGTTAGTCTGCATTGTGTTCTCATGTGTTGACTGGACCTTGAATCCACAATGTCCTGACAGAATTGAAAATATTGTCCATTGGTCCAAAACTGCTAAAGAAGAATAGAAATTTCCATTGGCTGAAAGACACTGAAGTACCATAGGAGTCTGTCTGGTCTCCCCACAGTAACGCCAACCTAGCAAATGTCTAATTCTAAAAATGACCTTGTTTCCCAGGGTGTGCTGCTTTCTGCTTGTGAACCAGCAAAACTCATTCAGAATATTAGATAGGAATAATCCAGATGCTTCTAAAGTCAGAACTGTCAAAGACTCAATGTGATCGAAGCTAGCCCGGGCCTGTGATTAAGCCCTCCTCAGACTTGTGGGTTTTCTTAAATAATTCTCTGTCTGAGAGGAACCAATAACTACCTCAAACACAGAGATTTTCAGCTTTATTCTGAGTACGAGTGAAGTGGGTTAGACATGGGGAGCTAGTAATCACCAGGATGGTGGAGGCAGGGACTGGGAGGTACTCTATCTTCTGGCCCTCCAGATGGGTTTTTGTGGCAGGATCAATTTTAACCATTAACTATTTATTGCAGTCCTGGAAGACCATTGAAGAATGCAGGCTCCATTGATTGGGAGTGTTTGTCATGGGATCCCACAATAGGCTTTAGGCCCAGTATCACCATATTTAAGGAACCTAATTGCTGTTTGTTGGCATCAAACTGGAATGAAGTTTGGGATGTTCCTGAACTCCTCAGAACAATCCGATTGTGTTGGGGGCTTGGAATGTCACCCTTCCAGAGCTAAATCTGTCCTAGGAAAAACATTCCAGTCGGATTCCACAGTCTAACCAATCAACTCAGGCCATCTGCTTCAGGTCCTGTAATAAAGGCTTTAAATTGGGTTCAGTGGCAGGATGATCTCCACAGTCTCTCAGTGAGCTCATTAATTGTGGCGTGGATGACGAATTCTACCAGCACTTGAGTGCCTTGGGCTTTGGAGTGAGATGAATTTTAATAAAAGGCCCCAAATGCTCTAATGTCTTCTCCTGATGTGAGATCTTCACAAAACTGCTTGCTGCAAGCTTGTTATATTGCTGCTGCCCTCAGCTAATATATTCACAAAGTCCCAGCCTGATTCACTTGCTCGCATTAACCCTATCTTACACTGAACCCGACGATGCTGCAGACCCACAGTGCAAATGACAATCCAGACCCACTCATTGGAACATTGTCTCATTCTGGTAAACATTCCTCATTTCCCACATTCCCTCTTCAATATTCTCTCATGCTTTCTTGCAGATAGTGAACAGCAGTAACAGAACCCCTTTCATCTCCTTTGTCCTGTGATCAGTCTTTGCTGAGCTTATTCCTGTCCTCAGTTTAACTGCAGTATTTACTCGGAGTGGAGATAAGAGTGGGGTGAAGACAGAAGAACTATGGATTGATCTTTGCACGTCCTCCCCAATTTAACAGCTGGATTGTTAACCTTATAAATTATGACACTGGATTGAGATGGTGCAATTCTTGGAACTGCCGATTGGACCTGTCAGTAAACAGACCATTAGCAGTCCCCTCGCACGACAGGCTGACAGCAGAGAGCAATTATTATTCCATGCTCTGAGGAGCTGTGTCAGGATCAGGTACACCATTTACAAGTGAAGATTCTCAATGTGCTCACGAGCCATCAGGCAGCCTCTGCAATAAGCAGCATTTCTGACACCTCGACACTGTGTTCACAGAGGGCTGGAGAGAAAAAAAATGGACTTCCCATTTTTAAGCTCCTGTCAGCTAATGATACACAGCCCAGAGTGTAGCTGCTCCCCTATTTTAGTCTAAAGCTCAAACCCAAACGTTAGGACTGAGTGGCACTGTAATCAGAGTCAGGATGCAAGGACAGTGGCATAACCCATGTGCCATTCCTTCAGCACCCAGTACAAGGGCAGCTTATCAAGGAATGTTAAGAGTTGTAATGATTAACCTTTTAGAGGCAATCAGGACTCAGGGTATGGAATCACCCCATGGTGAGAGATGTTCCTGGGACATTCTAGGAGCAAGTTACAGCCATGAGGAGCCGTACAATTTTTATTAATAAATATCTTTTGGGTTCACTAATGAAGTCTGTGAAAGTGGATCTGTACAACAGGATGAGCAGTTTCCTTGTAGACATGATTGGCAGAGGCGGGGGAGGGGTGGTTCAATTCTCCCAAAAAAAAGCTTAGTGCTGAATTTGCGTGAAAACGACACTAATTCACGCCAATTTTTTTAGTGTGATTTTCAAAATGTATCTCCCACATGCTGGGCACTGCAGAGTACTCTGAAAATCAGTGGGGAGGGCCTATTCCCACTTCAGGGGCCGAAAGCATGGTGCTGAGTGGGTCACTGTGCATGCACCGATATGTTAGCACTGAGATCGGCACAAGCTCTGTGGCCCCACCACTGCTGGCCTCCCAGGGGTGTTTATTCAGATGAGATCTGTGTCATATTAATAAGGAAGATTCCAGCTTTGACCCTAATCTGATGACCAAGGAGTTAGCCCAGAGAAAGCTCAGCAAAACTTTCCACAGTTAAAGGCAGTGATTTCTAATTGCAATGTGACCAGCAAACATCTGAGGTGCAATGTTCCCATCCGCTGCATTAATAGCGCTGTGGGCTGGGGCATTTCAATGGGACTAGATTATCAGCTCTATGCAGGAAATAGGTGCAGAGCTGTAATAGGCACGCAAAGAAGCATGCAAATCTAATTTAAATATCATTGGAAGGCCCAAACTGAAATAGGGGAACTAGGGGAATTTCACAATAACTTCACTGCAGTGTTAATATAAGCCTTACTTTTGACTAATAAATAAACTTTAAAAATAAACATTAAATCTTCAGGCCGCATGCATCTCCCATCCTGCTAGGAAATTCACTCCAGCAGAGTACAGTAGCTCCCCACTTTGGGGAGCCTCCAGAGGGTTGGGCATTGTGGGCAGCTTTCCCCTAGTGCGAAGGCTGCTCTTGGATGTGGTTTTGAGAGTTGCCTAGTGCTTCACGTCGTTAGTGTACGCTTAAACTGGACCAGCTGACAGGCAATGTGACAGGGTAAATACTGACAGGATGTTACTCATTATGGAAGAATGCAGGACCAGAAAGCATAGTCTCAGAATAAAGTGGTATCAATTTAAGATTGATCAATTTAAGACTGGACCAGCTGACAGGCAATGCTTGACAGGGTAAATACTGACAGGATGTCACTCATTGTGGAAGAATGCAGGACCAGAAAACATAGTCTCAGAATAAAGTGGTATCAATTTAAGACAGATGAGGAACAATTTCTTCTCCCACAGGACTGTTAGTGTTTGGATGACCTTATCACTGTTTGCTGTGCAGATACATGGATTTGGGCCAGTGTCTGTGGGAGTTTGCACGTTCTTCTCATGCTTGTATGGGTTTTCTCCCATATCCCCAAAAACGTGCTCTTAGGCTGATTGGTGTAACAAATTGTCCCTAAATTAGGCGTCCTTCAATCTGGTTATAATTCTTTTATTGTGGAGTCTGATAGCGTGGACAAAGGTCATAGGTAGAAGAAGGCACTCACAATGTTAAAATGGCAGCACGGGCTTGTTGGGCCGAAGGGCCTGTTTCCTGTGCTGTGTTGTTCTTTGTTCTTTGTTCCCCTGGCTATTGGCATCATGGCAGTGCCAGCCTGAACTCCTGGCACTGCTCATGGGGAAAGTGTCAATGCTCAGGCAACATCTTGGCATGGGGCACTGATTGGTGGGGGGTGGGGGTTGGGGGTTCTCGCTGCCATTCTGCACTTTGGGATTGTGAGTAGAGGGAGGGAGGCCAGTAATCGGAACTGGCCATCAGGGTGTAGAACAAAGAACAAAACAGTACGGGAAACAGGCCCTTCCTGTTCCCAGAAGTGGGGTTTGGCTTGGGGGGGTAGGTTGAGGCTGCCTGGAAGGAGGGACGAGATGTTGAATGGGAGATTGGGGCTGCAAGGGATGGAAATCAGTGATTGAGGCAGGCTGGGGCGAGGGAGGTTGGTGCTGGGCCTGGACATAATTGGGGGGACAGTCATCGGGCCATGGGGACGCAGTGGACTGGCATTTCATGCGTTGAGGGTCTGATCAGCAATCGGGAGACCAACAAACAAGAATCGCTGCGTATGTGCCGATCCCGGCACTGACAGATCAGTGCATGTGCAGTGGCCCCTCAGTGCTATGTGCCGGTCTCCTGAGCTGAAATAGGTCCTGCTCCCTAGTTTTTAATGATATTCGTGCTAATGGTCTCTGCAATGCACAGAGTGTAGGAGATTTTTCTCTCAGCTCCCACTGAAAAACCAGCATGAATTACTCTAATTTTTGCTCAATCAACACTTAGAACTTTTTTGGGAGAAACCTTCAATTTTTATACCTCTCAGAGTCAAAAGGTCAGATGAAACTCACAGCCAAGAGTCAACGCATGATGAAGAATCTATCTGGAAATGGGTGAGAGAGGACAGCAGATCCTCGATTCTTCATGCTTGGTTAGCAGCGGCTAGTACCCAATCACAGAGAGTAACACTGGAGGGTGACTATTGGAAGATGCTCGGGCCTTTGGTACTGTGTAGGTTTGTTTCTCATTTTAAAATGCTAACATCAGGCACTGGCCTGATCTCAGGTTTCCATGGTTACTGAATATCAATAATTTGCATACATACACTTTGATCTAATCTTTAAGTGAAGAGTGTTCACTTCATGGCTTGCTGTTTAATAACACACCTTGCACGCTCAGGCAATTGTCTCAATTTTAACTGAAATATATTATGCTTAATTCAAAACAATGTGTTCATTTACATATTCCTGATCCCGTTTCTCTCCCTCCCCTCCTCTCACCTCTCTCCCTCACTTCCCCTCTTTTTTGCTTCCCTCTTCTTTGCTCCCCATCCCTTCAGCCTCTTCCCCTCCTCCCTCTTTCTTTTCCTAATTCCCCAATTCCTCCCCTCTGCTACCTCCCCTTTTATTACCCCAACCCACCATCTGGTCTCCTTCCCTCCCATTTCCATCTGGATCCCTCAGTTCCTTCCTTCTCATTCCCTCTGCCCCTCAGCTCTATTCCTCTCTGGGCCCTGTACTCCATTTCCCTCCCGCGTCCTTGTCCAATTAATCTCCTTCTATCATCTGTTTAATGAGAATATAACTTGTTAAATAAATCAGGTAGGTGACTGGAGTTATTATCAATCTATATGATTCCTAGGTGAAGCTTATAAGCAATTTTATTTTGGTATTGTGTACGAGTATAGGAATGTTAGCATTGTGGTTAGTTTACTGGTCTAGTAATTGCAGAACTTGGACTGATAATCTAGAAATTCTAACCGAGTTGAGCAACAGCCTGAGTTTAGTCATAGTCACACAAGCATATCTTACAGAAATCTCAGACACCACCATCACCATGCCTGGGCATGTCTGTGTCACCAGCAAGAGAGATCCAGCAGAATTGGCAGCGACACAGTAGTTTTCTGTCGTGTGCGAGTTGCCCTAGGAGTCCTCAACATTAATTCTGACCCCATAAAGTCTCATAATTCCAGATCAAATACAGGCAAAAAAACCTCCTGCTGATTGCCACGTGTTTGCCCTCCACATTTTGCTTTGATGAATAAGTAACTCCTCCATGTTGAACACCCTTTGAGGAAGTACTGAGGTTGACAAAACGCAGAATATACCCTGGATGGGAGACTTCAATGTCGATCGCCAAATGTGATTCAATAATACCACCAGAGACTGAGCTGGCCAGATCCTAAAGGACATAGCTGCTAGATTGGGTCTGTGGCAAGTGGCGAGGGAACTAGTTACCTACTTCTCCTTGTCTTCACCAATCTATCTATCACAGTTGCATCTCTCTATGATAACATTGATAGGAGTGACCACCGCATAGTTCTTATGGAGGCAAAGTCTCGTCTTCACGTTGAGGATACCTCTATCTAGTTGTGTGCTACCACAGTGCTAAATGGGATACACTTCAAATAGATTTAACAACTCAAAACAAGGCAGCCAACAGAAGCCTTGGGCCTTAATCAACAAAATAATTGCAATTAATCCAAATCTGTAACCTATTGGCCCAGCATATCCCTCTTGTCACCAGCCAAGGGAGCAATCCTTATTCAATGAGGATTAAAAAGGAGCATCCTGGCAATGGTACTGAGAACTAGTGCTCCAGAACTTGCTGTGATCCTAGCCCATCTTTTCCAGTCCAGCTGGAACCGGCATCTATTGAGAATGTGGAAAATTGCCTGGCTATGTCCAGTTCACAAAAAAACAGGATAAATCTACCCAGCCAATTTGCACCCCATCAGTCTAGACCATAAAGATAGGAATAGGAGTAAGCTGTTGTCCCCTTAAACCTGCTCCACCATTCAATAGGATCAAGGCTGAACCAACATTTCTTACATCCACTTTCCTGCCCTTCTCCTGTAACGCTCAATTCCCTTTCTGGTCAAAAATCTACCTCAGCCTTAAATATACACAAGGACTCTGCCCCCATAGCCCTCTGTGATAAGGTCATCCAAAGACTAACAGTCCTGCGGGAGAAGAAATTCTTCCTCATCTGTCTTAAATTGATACCACTTTATTCTGAGACAATGTTTTCTGGTCCTGCATTCTTCCATAATGAGTAACACCCTGTCAGTATTTACCCTGTCAAGCACCTTAAAAAGGCATAGATTACAGACGCAGGGGTATCATATTGGAGTGTATAGAGCTTTGATAAGGCCACAACTAGAGTATTGTGTGCAGTTCAGGTCGTTACATCAATGGAAGGTAGTGATTGCATTGGAAGGAGAACGGAAAAAAAAATCACAGGATATTGCCTGGGATGGAACATTTAAGTAAAGAAGAGAAGTTAAGTTAGAGAATAGAAGACTGAGGGGTAACCTGATTGAGGTATGCAAGACTATGAGGGACATGGACACGATATGTCAAATGAATACATGGCTACAAAGATGAATACAAATTTAAGGATTGGGGAAAAGGAGAAATAAAAATAATGACAAAAAATAAATATAAAGGAGAAATCAGAATTAAAAACCTTATGGTGACAGATGAGTTGTGAATGGGCAAATCAAGTCCGATCATAAGCAAAAGACAATGGGAATGAGAATATTAAGGAGGTGGGAAGGGGAACGTTCAGGAGATGAGGATAAGGAACGTTCAAGAGGTGGAGATGGGGAATGTTCAGGAGGTCGAGATGGGGAATGTTCAGGAGTTAATGATGGGGAATGTTCAGGAGGTGGGGATGGTGAATGTTTGGATGAAGTAGGGATGGGGAATATTCAGGAGGTGGGAATGGGGAATGTTTAGGAAGGGAGGATGATCAATGTTCAGTTGGTGGGAATAGGAATGTTTAGGAGGTGGGATGGGAATGTTCAAGAGGTGGAGATGGGGGATGTTCAGAAGGTGGAAATGGGGGATGTTCAGGAGGTGGCGGTGCGAATGTTCAAAAGATGGGAATGGGAATGTTCGAAATGGGCTGGGAATGGGGAATGTTTGGATGGGGTGGGGACAAGGAATGTTCGGATGGGCTGTGAATGGGAAATGCTCAGGAGGTGGGAATGGGGTATGTTCAGGAGGTGGGAATGGAGAATGTTAAGGAGGTAGGAATGGGGAATGTTTGGATGGAGTGGGGACAGGGAATGTTCGGGTGAGCTGTGAATGAGGAACATTCAGATGGAGTGGTAGTAGGGAGATAACAGCTGTTTCAGTCCAAATAAGAAAAAAATCCAATCATCAACAAAAAGAGAAACAATATTGAGATAGTTTTTCTGAGTTTTGTGTTACCTGCAAAGTTTGAACATGTGCCTTTACACCCAAGTCTAGGTCATTAACATCAATCAAGAGTCAATAAAATACAAAATCCTAAATAAAACCAACTTTCTAATAACAGGATCATTTCCTCCTGGGCCCAGGAATGATAAATTTATATTCTCCAGAAAACTCAATAGAATGATCTCTTGGTGATGCTGACACATCGGACAGGTTGAATCACTGTCTTCTCCTGACTGTGCCCAGGAGAACAGTAACATCTGAGATGGATGCCACAGCAGCTGCACTGCTCTCTGCTGCTAACTGCAATCTAAGGATGTTTGGATTAACAAGTTACTGTGGGACTGGGGAAAAAGTATTGTCCACATTATGAATAGTGAGTCACAAGATAGTAGACTGAGTTTGGAAATAGCCAGCATGGAGACAGTATCCATGCAAGGCTGTACTTTGGGTAAAGATATAGTGACTTGTTACTAATAAACAGTGTACTTTCAACCATACAAACCTTCAGACCTCTCAATGAGATACCAAAGAACCTGACAAAATGGTGGAAGTGAATCATGGACCTGAAATCCCAAACAGGCTGGAGGAGGATCCCAAGATCTCAACATTTGGTAAACTAAAGAAATTAAAGCCTGTTCTGAGCAAAGAATGACTAAATTGAAGACACAGTTGGAGGTCACCTAAGAAGACATTCAAGTTAATATGTTTTTATACTTGTTTGGTGTATTTGCAATATTTATAGATAAAGTAACCATAAGACATGAATCTTCAACTACATTTGGTGAGATATTAAAAGTCTTGGAAAATTACAGAGAAAAATTAAATTAAATTAATGTCACTCTGAATAAACTGAAGAATCAGTTGGCAGAGAAGGTTCAGCAATGCTCAATATTCCATGAGGAAGCCAAGGGATACATGAATGAGACTGAAGAGCTGAAGAAGCGGTGAAAGAAAAAGTCATGGAAGTTTTGAAGCTGCAAGAAAGTCTAGTACAGAACTGAAACAAGTTCAGACTCCACTGGAATAGTCCTGGCCAACAGTGAAACAAAAATGATAAACAAGCACAAAGTTCTACTGCTGACAGAGAAAGAAAATGTAGAAATAAGATTAGAAAATGTAAATTTGACACTGAAGCTGAAGAAAAGTAATGGGTTTCCTAAACATACTGAGCACCATTGAGATTGAAAAATGATATGTATATAAATGAAAAATCAAAAACCAAGAAAGTCAAAGAAAAGTTAAACAGTTGCAAGAGAAAGTAAAAATTTCCACTTGGGAGCGTGAAGTGTCTCAGAAACAATTAGTAAATTATGGAATGCAGATATGAAGGATAGCACCAAGAAACAAGACTCTGCTGAGGAGAAACCATTCAGTGTAGAGAACCAACATTAAATACAGAAGATAGGTTTTCTGATGAAAAATTAGAACTTGATGAAGTTTAATTATCAGGAGCATCTCATAAGCACCATGAAAACAGCAATGAAATTTTTAAACTGAGATTCCTGTGACAGGCAGGCTGATCAATACAACGACCACATTGTATGGTAAAGTGGGCTTGAGGAGCCGAGGGGCCAAGTGGCCGATTCCTGCTCCAAACTCATATGTATACATTTACACAAGCAGATAGGTGGGATCTTCCCAAAGACAGTGCTCAGTTTTGAGCACCAAAAATCAACCTTAAATTACCATTATTTACTTCTCTTGTTTTTATAACTTATAAATTCACTCTTTTTTTAACACAAGAAAACTTCATTTAATTGGTTTCTTTTAAAACATAATTCACTTGCTCCAGGGAAAGAATGAACTTTTTAAAATTAACCTTGTTGTGGCCAGCCTACAGGGTTGAATAAAGAAGTGGAGCTAGTTCATCTCATCTAGAATCATAACAAATTGTGGACCTTGCCCTGGGGACTGGTTGTAACACACTCCGCTAGCCTGCTGAAAGGACTGGTACCCAGTGTTATTCAACTGGAAATATCCCTCCTCCTTCAGCATGTGAATGCCCAATAAATCAAACACATCCTGCGAGCACTGTGTCCAGTTCAAACAACAATCATTGTTTTGATAATAATCTTTCTTAGATTCCAGCATAATAATGATATCATTTCAGTGTGACAGATGATCACCCAGGAAGTAACCTTGTACAATCTTCCACCTCCTGTTGCAAGATAAAAATGGGCAGTGGTTAACAATTAACATCTAAACAAATCAATTTACTTCAAAGACTGATTTGCACCAACACCTTGCATTCATCTGCTGCATTCGATGTATTAAAGCATATCTCAAAAGAACTTCACAGAACCCAATCAGATACATCTCTTCACTAAGGCAATGTTGTGTCTCCATGGAGTTTATGGTTTCTCAGCTAATTGTCTCATTAGATAATTATTTATCCTGGTTCGCTTCCCAATCAGACATTAACGTAGAGAATCTGTTCACAGCATTTAACTCCATCCAAACCACTGCCCAGGTATCAGCAGCAACATTACTGTTGGGAATAATCACTGATACTGCCCCTCAAACAATTCACATTATTCATCTTAAATTCTTTATCAAACATACTTTTAGCTTTACGTAAATTGTACCAGACAGCACCCAGAGGCATGGAACCAATATTCCACATCATAGAATTCTTATAGTGCAAAAGGGCCATTTGGTCCTTTGTATCTGTACTGACTCTCCAACTGAGTATCTCACCCAAGATCTCCTACCCAGACTTGAGTTTTAAGTTTATTTATTAGTGTCATAGATAAGTTTGCACTAACACTGCATACTCCGTAATCCCACTATTTACCCCACAAATCCCACCAACCTACACATTTTGGGACACTATAGGGCAATTTAGCATAGCCAATCAATGTAAGCTGCACAGTTTTGGATTGTGGGAGGAAAGTGGAGCACCTGGAGAAAATCCACACAGACATGGGGCGAACGTACACATTCCACACAGACAGTTGCACAAGGGCAGAATAGATCCTGGGTTCCTGGTGTGATGATGTAAAGATGCCGGTGTTGGACTGGGGTAGTAAGAACTCAGTAAGAATTTAGCAACACCAATTTTAAATCCAACCGATTTATTTGATAGTAAAATTGCGAGCTTTCAACACTCTGTGTCTTCATCAGGCAAATGCAGTGTTCTGGTCTGCAATAGCACACATCAGCACAGACAGTCACAGATTGCTGATTAGAATGCGAATCCTACCGCAACAACACTACCGCAGGGAGGTCCATTGTTAACTTGTCAGACTACACACTTCAATCAGAGGAAATCGAAGTTCTCAGCCGAGGGCTCAATTTCTGTCCCACCACCAAAATGGACCCCATCAGTCTCACAGCGGACACAGAGGAATTCATCAGGCGGATGAGGCTGTGTGAGTTCTTCCACAAACCCCAAGAGGCCAATAGCGAACTCAATGAGACAGCTAATGAACCAGAACAGCCGACAGAGGGATCCGCAGTGCAGCAACCGCAGAGGAATGAATCCAATTGGACTCCTCCAGAAGGCCACTGCCCCCGACTGGACATGTATACCCAAGCCATCAGGAGGTGCGTGAACACCAGATTCATCAACCACACTTACAGGACAGTCCTGAACATCACCCAAGCACAAAGCAAGGCCATCCGTGCTCTCAAGACCAACCGCAACATTGTCATCAAACCAGCAGACAAAGGAGGCGCCACCGTCATACTGAACAGAACGGACTACTGTGAAGAAGTGTACCGACAACTAAACAATGAGAAACACTACAGACAGTTACCAGCAGATCCGACCAAAGAACACACTCGTCAACTCAACACTCTGATCAAAACCTTTGATCCGGACCTTCAGAACACCCTCCGGGCTCTCATTCCACGTACTCCCCGCATTGGAGATCTCTACTGCCTCCCAAAGATACACAAGGCAAACATACCCGGCCGTCCCATCATATCGGGCAATGGGACCCTGTGTGAGAACCTCTCCGGCTATATCGAGGGCATCCTGAAACCCATTGTACAAAGAACCCCCAGCTTTTGTCTTGACACTACGGACTTCCTACAGAAACTCAGCACACATGGAGCAGTAGAACCAGGGACACTCCTTGTCACAATGGATGTCTCGGCGCTCTACACCAACATCCCCCACGACGATGGTATTGCTGCAACTGCCTCAGTACTCAATGCCAACAACTGCCAGTTTCCGGATGCAATTTTACAACTCATCCGCTTCATCTTGGACCACAATGTCTTCACCTTCAACAATCAGCTTTTCATCCAGACACATGGAACAGCCATGGGGACCAAATTCGCACCTCAGTATGCCAACATCTTCATGCACAGGTTTGAACAAGACTTCTTCACCACACGAGATCTTCAACCAAGGTTATACACTAGATACATTGATGACATCTTTTTCCTTTGGACTCATGGTGAACAATCATTGAAACAACTGTACGATGATATCAACAAGTTCCAGCCCACCATCAGATTCACCATGGACTATTCTCCAGAATCAGTTGCATTCTTGGACACACGCATTTCCATCAAGGACGGTCACCTCAGCACCTCACTGTACCGCAAACTGACAGACAACCTCACAATGCTCCACTTCTCCAGCTTCCACCCTAGACACGTTAAAGAAGCCATTCCCTATGGACAAGCCCTCCGTATACACAGAATTTGCTCAGGTGAGGAGGATCGTGACAGACACCTCCAGACACTGAAGGATGCCCTCGTGAGAACAGGATATGGCGCTTGACTCATCGATCGACAGTTCCGACGTGCCACAGCGATAAACCGCACTGATCTCCTCAGAAGATGAACGCGGGACACGGTGGACAGAGTACCCTTTGTTGTCCAGTACTTCCCCAGAGCGGAGAAGCTACGACATCTTCTCCAGAGTCTTCAACATATCATTGATGACGATGAACATCTCGCTAGGGCCATCCCCACCCCCCCACTTCTTGCTTTCAGACAACCGCACAACCTCAAACAGATCATTGTTCGCAGCAAACTACCCAACCTTCAGGAGAACAGTGACCACAATACCACACAACCCTGCCACAGCAACCTCTGCAAGACATGCCGGATCATAGACATGGACGACATCATCAAACGTGAGGATACCATTCACCAGGTACACGGTACATACTCTTGCAACTCGGCCAACATTGTCTACCTAATACATTGCAAGAAAGGATGTCCCGAGGCATGGTACATTGGGGAGACCATGCAGACACTACGACAGCGGATGAATGAGCATCGCTCAACAATCACCAGGCAAAACAGTTCCCTTCCTGTGGGCGAACACTTCAGCAGTCATGGGCATTCGGCTTCTGACCTGCGGGTAAATGTTCTTCAAGGGGGCTTTCGTGACACTCGACAGTGCAGAATCACTGAACAGAGACTGATAGCCAAGTTCCGCACACATGAGGACAGTCTTAATAGGGATCTTGGCTTCATGACACACTATCTATAACCCTTGTAACTTGCCTGGGTTGGCAAAAAACCTCACTTACTGTGCTGTCTGGAGAAAATACACAATTCTCTAACCAATGCTCAGGATTCCCTTCACACACATTGTTAGCCACTTTAACACTTGAACAGCAGGTTAGATGTAAGGATTCGCATTCTAATCAGCAATCTCTGACTGTCTGTGCTGATGTGTGCTATTGCAGACCAGAACACTGCATTTGCCTGACGAAGACACAGCGTGCTGAAAGCTTGCAATTTTACTATCAAATAAATTGGTTGGATTTAAAATTGGTGTTGCTAAATTCTTACTGAGTTCTTCCTGGTGTGAGGCAGCAGTGCCTTACCCACTATGCCACTGTGCTGCCCAATAGAGTAGTCCATCCTGCTGGTGTTGGCGGCCAAAGCCAGGGAACCAATAGGAACAAGCTAAAAGCAAAATACGGATGCTGGAATCTGAAACAAAAGAGGAAATGCTGAAAATATCAGTAGATCTGACAGCGTCAGTGAAGAGAGAATAGAGCCAACATGTCGAGTCTGAATGACACAGTAAGAAGTCTCACAACACCAGGTTAAAGTCCAACCAGTTTATTTCATAGTAAATCCACTAGCTTTCAGAAACACTGTTCCTTCGTCGGTTGAGTGGAAAGTTCTGATCAGAGAAGGGCATATAAAGGCACACATAGTTTACAGAATATTGATTAGAATGTGAGTCTTTACAGCTAATCTGCTATTCAAGTCTTAAAGGTGCACACAATGTGACTGGAGATAGCATTAAGCATAGGTTAAAGTGATGTGTATTGTCTCCAGACAGGATAGTAAGTGAAATGTTGCAAGTTCAGGCATATCATGCGGGTTACAGATAGTGAGACATGAACCCCAGATCCCGGTTGAGACCGTCCTCATGTGTGCGGAACTTGGCTATCAGTCTCTGCTCAGCGACTCTGCATTGTCGTGTGTTGTGAAGACTGCTTTGGAGAACGCTTACCTGAAGGGAATGGCCAAGTTTCACACACATGACGATGGCCTCAACAGGGATCTTGGATTCATGTCACACTATCTATAAGGAGTAACTATCTACAGGGAGATAGTTACTCCTAAATTGATAATGGGTGACTGTTAGAAGGGTAAGAAGCAGTCAGTGCAGAGTTCCCCTGAGGCTGTTCCCCTACGTAATAAGTACTTCTGCTTTGGATTGCTGTTGGGATGAAGATACAACTGGGGTAAAGCCGATGGAGTACAGGTCTTGGGAGTGGAGCCTGTCCTTTGATGTGGATAGGCATATGGATGATATTGGAATAGTTTAGGTTAGAGGGTCCACTGGCCGGTGCAACATCGAGGGCCGAAGGGCCTGTACTGCGCTGTAATGTTCTATGTTCTATGTTCTATAACCCCCATGACTTGCCTGAACTTGCAACATCTCACTTACTGTCCTGTCTAGAGACAATACACATCTTGTTAACCCATGTCTAATGCTATCTCCAATCACATTGTCTGCATCTTTAAGACTTGAATAGCAGATTAGCTGTAAAGGCTCGCATTCGAATCAGTATTCTGTAAACTGTGTGCGCCTTTATATGCCCTTCTCTGATCAGAACTTTCCATACACCTGAACGAAGGAACAGTGTTTCTGAAAGCTTGTGGATTTACCATGAAATAAACTGGTTGGACTTTAACCTGGTGTTGTGAGACTTCTTACTGTGTTTACCCCAGTCCAATGCAGGCATCTCTACATCGAGTCTAAATGACCCAAAGTCAGGGAACCAATAGGAACAGTCAGTCCTGCTGGAATTAGCATGCAGAACTTTAGCAACTTCAGGGATTGGTTGGTAATATAAAGTGGCAGGACTATAGACTCTTATGAATTCTGAATCTGCCTCAGGTATTCTTTGTGTTACCATATTGATAATTTTCATATGATGCTAGGAGTATTCCCGTGCTACCCATTATTTAACCAATTGACCGCGTAAACTGTGAGAGGGGCTGGGACACAACTATAGGACCTTGTTATGACCAGTACCAGATGTCATGCCTCTCAAATATGTCTGAACATACATATTATTTCTATCAGTAAGAGTTGAAGCTCTTGATGCAGATTAGGCTAGATACATATTGCATAATGTTAGGCAGAATTTAGCGGGTCTTGTGTTGCAGTGGGCAGTGTACAGAGTTCCAGGTTTCAGGCTCACTCCAGGACTTTATAATTAAGGAAAGTACATTCATCATGTGGCTAAAAAATCCTTCCAGTACAAGCCAATATCAGGTGGCAAGACTGGGAGAGATTCCTGGTCAGCCTTGTGATGAAAAGAATATTGAAGCCTCTACCATTACTATCCACAGCTCCGGACTACAGTATACATGTCAAGATGCCAATTGTTACAGCAACTTAAACTCCCTGATTGAACCCAAAATTTACTATCCAGAAACAGGCCATTCATCCATACAACCATAGAATCATAGAAGGAGGCTATTCAGCCTGTCAATTCTGCACTGGCTTGCTCATAGACTATCTTACCCAGGGGCATCCCCCCATCCCATTCCTATAATTTTGTGCCTTACCCTAACCTACACATCTTGGAACGCTAAAGTGCATTTTAGTGTGGCCAATCCACTTAACCAGCATATCTTTGGACTGTAGGAGGAAACCAGAGCACCCAGAGGAAACCCACACAGATGCAGGGAGAACATACAGACTCTACACAGTCACCCAAGCCAGGAATCAAACCCAGGTTCCTGACATTGTGAGGCAGCAGTGCTAACCACTGTGCCATCCTATGTGTCTATTTAGTTATACTTCACATAAGCTTTCTCTCACCTGACTTCATTCTAGTCTATTAATATTGTCCTGTTTAGAATTATCTAGCTTCTCATTGAATACACCGCTGCTATTAATAAGATACAAGCTAGTTGGTGACACTGAAACTAAGACACAAAGCTTTTCCTTATTGAGAGAGTGTATTGACTTTGTTCAGCCTCATAGCCCTCCTCCCACTCGACTCAGTCTCCCAGATGCCCCTTATTTCTCAGTGTTCAAAAACAGCTAATACCCATGAGCTGTTTCTCTTAACTATGACAGCGTAACTGACATTAACAAATTGCAACAATGCAACTGACATTAACAATGCAATGACAAGAAATCAAGTAGAACTCTGGGAAAGTGGCTGTCTCAACCAGTATCTTGGGTTCATGTCGCACTATCTGTAACCCCCATGACTTGTCTGGGTTTGCAAAACCTCACTTACTGTATTGTCCAGAGACAATACACATCTCTTTAACCTATGCTAATGCTCTTTCCACTCACATTGTCTGCATCTTTAAGACTTGAATAGCAGGTCAGTTGTAAAGACTCACATTCTAATCAGTAATCTGTAAACTGTGTGTGCTGTTATATGCTCTGTTTGAGGCCAGAACTCTCCATTCACCTGACGAAGAGGCAAACCCCGAAAGCTTGTGATTTTACTATCACATAAAGTAGTTGGACTTTAACCTGGTGTTGTGAGACTTCTTAAAGTGGCTGCAGTCATACCTGGCATGGAGGAGATGGTTGTGGTGATTGGAGGTTACTCATCTCAGTTCCAGGAATCTCTGTAGGAATTCCTCAGTGTGGTGCCCCCGGCTCAACCACGTTCAGCTGCTTCATCAATTCCATCATAAGGTCAGAAATGAGGATGTTTGCCGATGACTCACAATGTTCAGCACCATTCGCAATTCCTCAGATATTAAGCAGTCATACCCATATTCAACAAGACCTGGAAAATATTTAGGATTTAATTATTAAGTGGCAAGTAACATTCACATCACAGAAATGTCAGGCAATGACCATCTCCAACAAGAGAGGATCTAACATTTCCCCTTGACATTCAATGTATCACCATTGCTGAATCCCCCCACCATCAACAACCTGGGGGAGGGTTACCATTGACCAGAAACTGAATCAGACTAGTTATATAAATACTGTGACTACCAGGCAGATCAGAGCACGCGGCAAGAACTCACCTTCAGACTCCCCAAAGCCTGTCTACTATCTATAATGCACAGGTCAGATCAAGAATACTCTCCACTTGCCTGGATGTGTGCAGCTCCAACAACATACAAAAAACTGTCAGGATAAAACAACCCACTTGATTGACACCCTATCAACCACCTTAAACATTCACTTCCTCTATTCTGATATACAATGGCCACAGTGTGTATCATCTACAAGATGCACTGCAGAAATTCATCCACGCTCCTTCAATAGTACCTTTCAAATCTCTGACCTCCCCACTAGAAGAACAAAGGCTGTAGAGGCAAGGGAACACCAGCATCTGCAAGTTTCCCTTCAGGCCATTCACCATCTATCTTGAATTATAATTATTGTTCCTTCTCTGTTCCTGGGTCAGAAACCTGAAAGCCCCTTTCTCACAGCATTTTACATATACATGTATCACATGAATTACTGAAGAAAGTGACTCACCATTATCTTCTAAAGGGTAATTAGCAAATCCTGGCCTAGCCAGCGACATCCATATCTCTTCAATGAATAGAACTTGTCAAAGTATTTGAATTTTAAAACACGGCATTGAAATTATATTCATTCCGAAAACCTTTGCATGGACAATTGGTCAATCAATATGAAATATAACTAGGTCTGATTTTCCTCCTGGGTCTCATGCTGGTATGGCATAACATAAATCTTCTCTGCCCACTCCTGCTAATGTCCCGGCCCTTACATTTACCTGTAGATAGGACCCATTTTTATACTTTTACTGGCAGCAATCCAGCTTATAGTGAGGGAGGAATGGAAGTCAGGGATGAACAGCTTGGTCACTGTTCCTGGGACACAGAGAGAGAGAGAGAGATTAATGCCATTGTCGGGTTTCAAAATTAATGTCTGTCTCTGTGTAGCAGAGCAACAATCAACTCCAAAAATAAGTTCATTCCTTGCATCTGAAAGTGTTATGGCATCAATAATGAGGGCAAGTATCATGTGATGCATTCTTGCTGTAATACTGTGAGGACTTAGGGCCTTAATGTTTGTGAGGAACTTGGATGTGGTTGCGGTGACAGAGATGTGGTTAAAGGAAGGGGAGCAGTGGCAGCTGAATAATCCTGGGTATAAGTGTTTCAGGCGTGATAGAGGAGTGTCCAGAAGAGGTGGGGGAGTGGCGTTGTTAGTTAGGGAGAGTATCACAGTGGTGCAGAGGACAATACAGAGGAGTTAGGAGTTGCTGTGGGTGGAGTTGAGGAATAGAAAGGGAGTGGTTACTATGCTAGGGGTGTATTATAGTCACCTAACAGCCCACGGACAGTTGGAGAAGGCATATGTAAAGACATTTTGGATAGGTGCAGAAAGAACAGAGTCGTTATAGTGGGAGATTTTAATCTCCCTAGGGTGGATTGGAAGGTACCTAGAGCTGGTGGTTTGGATGGGGAGGAATTTGTAAAATGTGTACTGGAAGGATCATTGGAGCAGTATGTGGCTAGCCCGACTAGAGAAGGGGCTATATTGGATTTAATTCTGAGTGTTGAGCCATGGCAGGTGGTTGATGTTGTAGTAGGGGAACATGTGGCTAACAATAACCACAATTCGGTCTACTTTAGGATTCAGATGGAAAAGGATGCTTGTTGCCCTAGGAGCAGGGTGCTGAATTGGGAGAAGGCTAACTACGGTCGGATTAGGCAGGAACTTATGGAAACTGATTGGGAACGGTTGTTCAAGGGTAAGTCCACGCTAGGCATGTGGGACTCTTTCAAGGAATACTGAAAATGTTACAAGAAAGATATGTGCCGGCTAAGAGGAAAGATGGGAAAGGTAGGAATAGAGAGCCGTGGATTACTAGGGATATTGAGGACTTAGTTAGGAAGAAAAGAGAGTTTTATTTCAGTAAGGTGTTTGACAAGGTTCCTCATGGTAGACTGATAGAGAAGGTGAAGGCGCATGGGATACAGGGTCGGGTATGTAGATGGGTCGAGAACTGGCTCGGGAGGAGGAGACAGAGGGTAGTAGTGGAAGGCTCTTTTTCCGGCTGGAAGCCTGTCACTAGTGGAGTGCCACAAGGCTCAGTACTAGGTCCTCTTCTATTTGTGGTCTACATAAACGACTTGGAAGTAGGGGTAGGTGGTGAGATCAGCAAATTTGCTGATGACACCAAGATGCTTGGATTGGCGGGTACAGAGGAGCAGTGTCAGGCAATACAACAGGACATAGATAGGTTGGTAGACTGGGCAGATAGATGGCAAATGGAATTTAATCCGGATAAATGCGAGGTGATGCATTTTGGCCGGAAAAATGTAGAAGAGAGTTATAGGATAAAAGGTAAAACTATACGGAGCATAGAGACGCAGAGAGACTTGGGGGTGCAGGTTCACAAGTCTCTGAAGGTGTCCTCACAGGTGGAGAAGGTGATAAAGAAGGCGTATAGTATGTTAGCTTTCATAGAAAAGGGTATAGAATACAAGAGTAGGAGTTTGATGTTGCAGTTGTATAGAACTTTGGTTAGGCCTCACTTGGAATACTGCGCCCAGTTCTGGTCGCCGTACTATCGGAAGGATGTGGAGTCCTTGGAGAGAGTGCAGAGGAGGTTTACCAGGATGCTGCCTGGTATGGAAGGACTGTCTTATGAGGAACGATTAGATAGACTGGGGTTGTTTTCCCTTGAAAGACGTCGGCTTAGAGGGGATCTCATAGAGGTGTATAAGATTATAAGGGGTATAGATAGAGTAAATGGAGGTAAACTTTTTCCACCTTCAGAAATGGATAGGACGAGGGGTCATGGCCATAGGGTGAGGGGGGCTATGTATAGGACGAATATTAGAGGGCAGTTTTTCACACAAAGGGTAGTGGGGGTGTGGAATGCACTGCCGAGTAAGGTGGTGGGAGCAGGCACGCTGGGGCTGTTTAAGGGTCTCTTGGACAGCCACATGAGCGGTATGCAGATAGAGGGATATATTAGGACTGTTTAACTACGGCTTTTTTCCACAGGTAATTCGGTCCATACTTGACCAACATTGAGCATGCATTCGGCAGGTGGTGCGGGTACGGCTCTTGGATGTTGATTCATGGGTTGCCTGGTACCTCATGTCGTAAATGAGTGCTTTATGTGGACCATCTGAAGGGCACCATGACAGCTCAGAGACTATCGATGTGGCTGTGCAGACACTTGGAATTGGGCCGGTGTCTGCGGGAGTTTGCGCGTTCTCCCCGTGGTTGCGTGGGTTTTGTCCGGGCACTCCGGTTTCCTCCCACAACCCAAAAATTCACTCTTAGGCTGATTGGGAAACAAATTGTCCCTATGGTGAGAATTTTCCATATTAGGAATAATATATATATTATTATATAGGAATATTAAAATAGGATAATGGATTTGCTACTATATAGTATGACGGCGGCGCGGGCTCGTTGGGCCGAAGGGCCTGTTTCCCATGCTGTGTTGCTTAAAAAAAAAAGAGAGGTGTATGATAGGTCGAAGCAGCTGGGAATGGAGACAGTGTTGGGGGAATACAGAGAGAGTAGGAGGGAGCTCAAACGGGGAGTTAGAAGGGCAAAAAGGGGGCATGAAATGGTTTTGGCGGATAGGATTAAGGAAAATCCAAAAGCTTTTTACTCCTATGTTAGGAATAAAAGGGTGGTTAGAAGAAAAATCGGACCTCTTAGGGACAGAGGAGGGGAACTGTGCTTAGAACCCGAGAGAACGGCGGAGATCCTGAATGAATACTTTGCGTCAGCATTCACGAAGGAGAGGGGCTTGTTGACAGCTCCTGTCTCTGAGGGAGCTGTGGACCAATTGAGGGAAATATCCACACGGAGGGAGGAAGTGTTAGAGCTTCTAGGTAGCATTAAAACTGATAAATCTCCGGGGCCTGATGGCATTTATCCCAGGCTGCTTACGGAGGTGCAATGTGAAATTGCCGGGCCTCTGACGCAAATCTTTGTCTCTTCTTTGGACACAGGTGAGGTCCCAGAGAACTGGAGAATAGCTAATGTTGTACCGTTGTTTAAAAAGGGTAGTAGGGATAACCCTGGAAATTATAGGCCGGTGAGTTTGACGTCAGTGGTAGGGAAGCTGTTGGAGGGGATTCTTAGAGATAGGATATATAGGCATTTAGAGCGTTGTGATCTGATTAGGGATACGCAGCATGGCTTTGTTAAGGGGAGGTCGTGCCTTACAAATCTGGTAGAATCTATTGAGGAGGTGACGAAAACGGTTGATGAAAGGCGAGCCGTTGATGTCGTCTATATGGATTTCAGTAAGGCGTTTGACAAAGTCCCTCATGGGAGGTTAGTTGAGAAGGTCAAGGCTCATGGGATACAAGGACAGGTAGCTAGATGGATAAGTAACTGGCTTGGTAATAGGAGACAGAGCGTAATAATGGAAGGGTATTTTTCTAGCTGGAGGTCAGTCACTAGTGGTGTGCCGCAGGGCTCGGTACTGGGACCTCTTCTATTTATAATATATATAAATGACTTGGAAGAGGGAGTAAGTGGAGTGATCAGCAAGTTTGCAGATGATACAAAGATGGCTGGACTTGTGGATAGTGAGGAGCATTGTCAGGCGATACAGCAGGACATAGATAGGCTGGTAGCTTGGGCAGACAGATGGCAGATGGAATTCAATCCTGATAAATGTGAGGTGATGCATTTGGGGAGAAAGAATGTAGGAGGGAGGTATATGATAAAGGGTAGACCTATTAAGAGTACAGAAACGCAGAGGGACCTGAGGGTGCAGGTGCACAAGTCTCTGAAGTTGGCAGAGCAGGTGGAGAAGGTTGTGAAGAAAGTATATGGTATGCTAGTCTTTATAGGAAGGGGTATAGAGTACAAGAGCTGGCCTTTAATGTTGCATTTGTATAAAACTTCGGTTAGACCTCATTTGGAATACTGTGTTCAGTTCTGGTCGCCTTAGTACCGGAAGGACGTGGAGACTCTGGAGAGAGTGCAGAGGAGGTTTACCAGGATGCTGCCTGGTATGGAAGGTCTGAGTTATGAGGAGAGATTAGGCAAATTGGGGCTGTTTTCCTTAGAAAGACGTAGACTTAGAGGAGATCTAATAGAGGTGTACAAGATTATGTGGGGTATAGATAGAGTAAACAGTGTTAAGCTTTTTCCTAGAATGGACTTGAGGGGTCACGGGCTTAGGGAGAGGCGGGTAAGGTATAATTTGGATGCTAGAGGGAGTTTTTCACACAGAGGGTGGTGGGGGTTTGGAATGCACTGCCAAGTAAAGTGGTGGAGGCAGGTACTCTGGAGTTATTTAAGAAATACTTAGATGGGCACATGAACAGAATGGGAATGGAAGGGTATAGGAAACTAGGGATAGGGATCATGAGCTTTGGGAGTGCCTGGGAAGTGTGTAAATAGATGATGATATTGATGTACTTGTTTGCATCCTACAGGGGTTTTGTTCACCTTATTGTCCAACAAGGGGCATACACGCGATGGGTCGTGAGAGGGCTGCTCTTGGATTTTTCGAGAGTATCCTAGTGCTTCACGTACGCTTGACCTAGACCATTTGATGGGCAACACGACAGCTCAGTGACTATAGCTGTGCTGTGCAAGTACATGGATTTGGGCCTGTGTTTGTGGGAGTTTGCGCATTCTCCCCTTGCTTGCGTGGTTTTCCCCCGGGAGCTCCGGTTTCCTCCCACATCCCAAAGATGTGCTCTTAGGCTAATTGGCAAAACAAATTCTCCCTAAATTGTCTAAAATTTGGTTTTTAATCCATAGATCTATAAACATAGACAGGGATCGCGGGTAGAGGTGGGAACATCGGGGTGGCGGCGCGGGCTCATTGGGCCGAAGGTCCTGTTTCCTGTGCCGTTTTGTTCTTTGTTCTTTGTTCTTTGAAATGATGATCAACAAGGCAGATAAATAAACAGGGGTTTATTTGGGGTGGCACGGTGGCACAATGGTTTTCTTCCAAAGTCAGAAAGATGTGCTCATTAGATGCATTGGCCATGCTAAATTCTCCCTCAGTGTACTTGAACAGGGGCCGGACTGTGGCTATGAGGGATTTTTCACAGTGATTTCAATGCGGTGTTAATGTGAGCCTACTTATGACAATAAGTAAATAAATTTTAAATAAACTAAGATAAGAGTGCTTCTGAACTCTACGATTCCCAGATTCCAACTGTCAGGAAGCCCATATTCCTGCTCTCAATTCTCACGTCTCGCCGCGATTGGCCTGGTGGATCATGTGACCACCCATATGGCATACTACCACACCTGCCAATTGCTCCTCCCAATACATTATTGAACATTTGGGTAGATGCATTGGAATGTCCACTGCCATTGTGAAATAGGTGCCAAATGAATCATAGCCCCACTTACTTGAGTTACCCAAGACAGTAGGATAACTCATGGGAAATACTGGACTCACTCATTGGCCTGTGTGAAGGCTGGATGAACGAGAATGGTCTTAATCTTGCCTATGTTATCAGAAAGCTACTGAGATAAACTATGTTAACAGTGAAAACATGGTGAACACAAGGTACATTTCTATATCCCCATGCAAATGTAAGGGAATCTGTAAATATATTTCACTGAGGATGCAGAAACACTGAAATTAGTCCATAAACAGAAGGAATATTTCGACTATCTCCTTAAGCAGAAAGAAGAAGCCGCAGACACACAAGCAGGGCCTGAACAAGGCCACAACAGCAAGATTTCTGCTGGGCCCTATTTGGCAGTTAGCCGAGAACATCTGCATCTCATACAACTCCACATTCCATAGAAACTAGAAGCAGAAGTAGGCTATTCAGCCCTTTGAGTTTGTTCTGCCATTCATTTTGATCATGGCTGATCATCAAATTCAATATCCTGATCCCCCTCCTCCCTCCCATATTCCTCAATCCCTTTAAGAACAAAGAAAATTACAGCACAAGAACAGTCCCTTCGGCCTTCCAAGCCTGCACTGACTTAACTAAAACCTCCTACCCTTCCAGGGACCATATCCCTCTATTCCCATCTTATTCATGCTTCTTAAAAGTCACTACCATACCAACTTCCACTGCCTCCCCCAGCGATGAGTTCCAGGTACCCAACACTTGTTGTATAAAAAAAATCTGCCTTGTACATCTCTTTTCAACCTTGCCCCTTGCACCTTAAACTTTTGCCTTCTAGTAATTGACGCTTTCACTCAGCGAAAAGCTTCTGACTATCCACTCTGTCCATGTCTCTCGTAATCTTGTAGACTTCTATAAAGTCTCCCCTCAACCTCCATGGCTCCAATGAAAACAATCCAAGTTTCTCCAACCTCTCTTCATAGCTAATGCCCTCCGTACCAGGCAACATCCTGGTAAATCTTTTTTGTACTCTTTCCAAAGCCTCCCCATCCTTCTGGTAGTGTGACGACAAGAACTGAACACTATATTCCAAGTGCAGCCTAACTAAGGTTCTATAAAGTTGCAACATGACTTGCCAATTTTTAAACTCAATACCCCAGCCAATAAAGGCAAGCATGCCGTATGCCTTGTAGAGAGTGGTTGTAGATGGGTTAGTACCTCCATGAAATGAAGCTGACGATAAATTCAAAACTGCTTAACAAATGCATTCAGTAAAGTCCCTTCAGAACTCAACTAGGACAAAAATACAAATGTCAACACCAAAGTGGTGCTGCTTCTTAACACTGAATGTGAAGTTCTGTATCTTGCTAAGTAAACCTTTACTCAGGATATGTCTTCTGAGAGTTTCTGCAGACCAAATTTAAGCAGATAGAAGTATGGGGTGGCATGGTGCCATAGTGGTTAGCACTGCTGCTTCACAGCTCCAGGGTCCTGGGTTCAATTCCCTGCTTGGGTCACTGTCTGTGTGGATTTTACACATTCTCCTTGTGTCTGTGCGGGTTTCCTCTGGGTGCTCCGGTTTCTTCCCACAGTTCAAAGATGTGCAGGTTAGGCTGATTGGCTGTGCTAAAATTGCCCCTTAGTCTCCTGAGATGCATAGTTTAGAGGGATTGGCGGATAAATATATAGGCATAAGGGAGTGGGGGATGGGTGGGATTGTGGTTGGTGCAAACGTGATGGGCCAAATGGCCTCTTTCTGCACTGTAGGATTTCTAGGATTTCTATGAGAAGACGAGACCATGGGAAAATAATCATGGATAAGCAATCACCATGGACCCCACCGCAAAAATGTACAATTTCGTATAATTATTATCATGTTTCATTGGTGAGACCATATCTGAAGTATTGTGTAAAGTATTGGTCTCCTTATATATGGAAGGATGTAACTGCATTAGAAGCAGTTCAGAGAAGATTTACTGGATTGATAACTGGAATGGGTGAGTTGCCTTATAAGGAAAAAATTGACAGGCTAGATTTGTATCTGTTGGAGTTTAAAAGAATAAGAGATGACTTGATTGAGATGTCACAGAATTGCTATGGTGCAGAATCATAGAATCATTGAATCCTTATAGTGCATAAGCAGACCATTCGACCCGTTGAGTCTGCACCAACCACAATCCCACCCAGACCCTATTCCCGTAACCTCACATATTTAGCCTGCTAATCCCTGTAACACCAGGGTCAATTTAGCATGGCCAATCAACATAACCTGCATATCTTTAAGCTGTGGGAGGAAACTGGAGCACCCAGAGGAAACAAACACAGACGCAAGGAGAATGTGCAAACTCCACAGAGACAGTGACCTAAGGCCAGAATTGAACCCGGGTCCCTGCACTGTGAGGCAGCAGTGGTAACCAGTGTGCCACCATGCTGCCAAAAGGAAGCCATTTGGCCCATTGACTCTGCACCAACTGTCCAAATGAACATTGTGACCTAGCACCATTCCCCTTCTTTTTCCCCATGCTCCTGCACATTGTTTCTATTCAAGAGGTGGGGATATGGAATGCGCTGCCAAGTAAAGTGGTGGAGGCAGGTACTCTGGAGTTATTTAAGAAATACTTAGATGGGCACATGAACAGAGTGGGAACAGAGGGGTATAGAAAAGTGATTTAAAATAAGGATCATGAGCATTGGGAGTCCCTGGGAAGTGTGTAAATTGATGATGATATTGATGTACTTGCTTTTATCCTACAGGTGCTTTGATCCACCTTGTTGTCTAATGAGGGGCATACATGCAATGGGTCGTGAGAGGGCTGCTCTTGGACTTTTTTCGAGAGTATCCTAGTGTTTCACGTCGTTGGTGTACGCTTGACCTGGACCATTTGATGGGCAACACGACAGCTCAGTGACCATCGCTGTGCTGGGCAGATACATGGATTTGGGCCTGTGTCTGTGGGAGTTTGCGCATTCTCCCCGTGCTTGCGTGGGTTTTCTCTGGGTGCTCCGGTTTCCACCCACATTCCAAAGATGTACTCTTAGGCTAATTGGCAAAACAAATTCTCCCTAAATTGTCTCAAATTTAGTTTTTAATCCATAGATCTATAAACATAGACAGGGATCACGGGTAGAGGTGGGAACATCGGGGTGGCTCGTTGGGCTGAAGGGCCTGTTTCCCGTGCTGTTTTGTTCTTTGTTCTTTGTTCTAATCTCCTCTTGTATGCCTTGATTGAAGTAGTCTCCACCTCACTTGCAAACAGTGCATTCCAGACTTGGATCGCTCGCTGTGTGAAAAGGTTTTTACACATCAAATTTGTTTCTTTTGTAAATCACTGCAAATCTTAAACATAAAAAGTCCTGAGGTATATATGAGGAGAATGTTTCTTCTTGTGGGACAATCTAAAACTGGAGGTCACTGTTTAAAAATAAGGGTTAAGATGGGAGATGAGAATTATTTTCTCTGAAGGCTGAGAATTTTTGGAATTCTTAATTTGATTTTGATTTGATTTATTATTGTCACATGTATTAGTATACAGTGAAAAGTATTGTTTCTTGCACACAGACAGAGCACACCATTCATATGATGCAATTCAATATTAGAGATAAGATAACTCTGAATAGTCTGAGAAAGCTCAGTGGCTGAGTGGTGTGATAACATACATAGCTTCCCATTGGCGAACTGGCTTTGTATAGAATGTTGCCCATTATATTGCTGCCTGGTCACAAAGTTTGTCTCTTGACCAGCTGGACACCATGTTCTTCATAGTTGTTAAAGGGCACATTGACCAGCTGGAACACCGAGATATGCCTTTGGGCTTCAATGCCAGCTTTCAGACATAATTAACACGCTACAGGTCGGATTGCAGCCAAATCCTTTGCAGTTCAATACCATCTTGTCCTCGTACAACACACTGAGCTGTATGTCTGTTTGTACACTCAGACAACGTGCACAGGGATTTCAGTGATGTAAGGTGATCAATGAGTACAAGACCACATTGACAATCAATAAACTCCCAGACAAACTGAATGAAGGGTTGAGTGGAAGCAGATGTGCTTTCAACGTGACACTATTGTATCTCTGGCCAGGAGTGCCCTCTGGCTACTGAGAGTATCAAACCCCTTAATGATTCAGCAACTGCTCCTCCACCTCACCTCAAAGCCCATCTATTCCCCAGTTAGAAATAGAAGCCAAGAGAAATCCTAGCTGAATTCAAACACTTAGAAGTTGAACTGTTTGTGTAAACAGTACTCAGTGGCTGGACAGAGAAATGAGCAAGTGTTAAATACTATTGTGGAAAACTAGGCTGTGACCAAATGCTAATTAGTAATGGATAACAAAACCACCAATTTAACAAATCTTCCTGACATCATCAACTACCCATAACAGCAGCTACAGTGTAATAATCTTACCGAGGCCAGTCTTCTGTCACTATCACCCTTTCTTTACAATGTGCTCAAAGTTCCCTTCAGCACCTGCAGTACGCAGGTCAAGCTTCGAGTCTTTCGATTGCCGGACTGAGTGGACATGTCTTCATTAATGACACGTTGAAGACTGAGAAAAAAAGTCATACCTTCTTCGTTCCAGGGAAGTACTCGACAATGAAGGGTACTCTGTCCACTGTATCATGGTGTTCGACTTTTCGATTGACAGTTCCAGCGCGCCACAGCAAAAAACTGCACTGATCTTCTCAGAAGACAAACACGGGACACGGTGGACAGAGTACCCTTTGTTGTCCAGTACTTCCCCAGAGTGGAAAGCTATGACATCTTCTCCGGAGTCTTCAACATGTCGTTGATGAAGATGAACATCTCACTAGAGCCATCCCCACACCTCGACTACTTACCTTCAAACAACTGCACAAACTCAAACAGACACCTGTCCGCAGCAAACTACCCAGCCTTCAGGAGAACAGTGACCGTAACATCACACAACCTTCCATAGCAACCTCTGCAAGATATGCTGGATCATTGACATGGATGCCATCATTTCATGTGAGAACACCATTCACCAGGTACACAGCAATGTTGTCTACCTAATATGCTACAGGAAAGGATGTCCTGAGGCATGGTACATCGGGGAGACCATGCAGACGCCAGAACAATGGACGAATGAACATCACTTGACAATCACCAGGCAGGACTGTTCCCTTCCTGTCAGTGAACAGTCCAGAGGTCACAGGCATTTGGCTTCTGACCTTTGGTCAATGTTCTCCAAGGTGGCCTTCACAACGTACAACAGTGCAGAGTCGTTGAGCAGAAACTGATAGCCAAGTTCCACACACATGAGAACGGCCTCAACCGGGATCTTAGGTTCATGTCACACTATCTGTAACCCCTATGACTTGCCTGAACTTGCAATGTCCCACTTACTGTCCTATCTAGAGACAATATACATCTCTTTAACCTATGCTCAATGCTATCTCCACTCACATTGTCTGCACCTTTAAGACTTGAATAGCAGATTAGCTGTAAAGACTTGCATTCTAATCAGTATTCTGTAAACTGTGTGTGCCTTTATATGCTCTGTTTGTGATCGGAACTCCCCACTCATCGGACAAAGGAACAGTGTTCCAAAAGCTAATGGCGTTTACTACCAAATAAACAGTTGGACTTTAACCTGGTGTTGTGAGACTTTGGATTGAGTGAAGCCAGCTGGTCCTAAACACAGCCCCCTACATACCTCTTCCTTCTCCTGCCTCCCCAAACACACACACACACACACACACACACACACACACAAATACTGCTCCGTTCTTATTAGGTGAGCCTCCACTCACTTAATAGGGGATCCTGTAGTCTAAGAGACCTATGGGGGAGGCAATTGATGATCACTTGTTCCCACCATAACATCCCTCCTTCCTCAAGCCTGTTTTGTCTCCAAGCCCCCTCTGTCATGAGAGGGCCTTATCCACTACTTAGCAATCAACCTGAAATTGATTGCAGGCGGGACTGGATCTGGGGTTATGAAGTGGATTGAATACTTCAGTTCCAAAGAGACCGACATAAACTACTGGCGCTGGATGTTCCTGAGGACTTGCTTCAGTTGCGGAGCTAGTCTCTTCTGTCTCAGAATCCATATCCTCATCACTCAGAGGAGCAGGGTTAGGGTTGGCTTTCAGTTGTTGCATGACACAGGCAATGGTCATTCTCGTAGCTGGTAATGAGGTCTGCACAAGCGCGGGCTCCCTACTCCAGACAATTTTGCTCCATATTTAGGCCTTGTTAACATGGGCCCTGTTTTCCTGGGCAATCCGACTGAGACCATCCCCAAAGTTCTTCACGTGGGCAGGGTCGCTGGTTTTGAATGTTCTTTCTATCCTTATAGAATCATTGTTGTTCTGGTTTACTTACTGGAACTTCACGCTTCCTGCCAGGCTTAGGAACAATAATCTTGTCTGAAACTTTCATCCCATTAACAATTCCACATAGAAGATTCCTTTCATTGTGTGAGGAGTAATCACATGAAAATCATGCCAGCTTAGTCTCTATGGATGCTGCAGGTTGTGTTTTCATACCAAGCTTAAAGTCTACACCGCACAGTCAGCCATTTGATGATGGGTCATAGGGTGCTGTCCTAATATGTTTGATTCTCTTAGAAAGCATGAAGGTCTGAAACTCGATGCTAGTAAAGGTGGTATCACTGTCAGAGACCAGGGCTTCTGGTATCCCTTGCTTGAACATTCTCATGGCAAGACTCACTCTGACCAAGACAGCAATGTCTGTGTCAAGGCCAGGCTACCATTTATAGCTCCTGGCTCATATTTTCATCTTCAAAAATCCCAGGGTGGCTATGATGTAATTCCATAAGTATCAAATATTATTGAAACCTTATTGAAACATATAAGATGATTAGAGGTTTAGATAGGGTGGACAGTGATAGCCTTTTTCCTAGGATGGAGAAAGCTAGCACGAGGGGACATAGCTTTAAATTAAGGGGTGGTAGTTATAGGACGGATGTCAGAGGTAGGTTCTTTACCCAGAGGGTGGTAAGGGTATGGAATGCCCTGCCTGCTGCAGTTGTAGATGCGCCAAGTTTGGTGGCGTTTAAGAGGTTAGTAGATAAGTTTATGGATGAAAAGGGAATGGTTTAGGTTAGAGGGTCACTGCTTGTTCCTAATTGGTCGGCGCAACATCGAGGGCCGAAGGGCCTGTTCTGCGCTGTAATGTTCTATGTTCTATGTTCTTAAATATAACCTGGATGAGGGGCAACTACAACTCAACTACCACTCACCTGATGAAGGGTCAGCCAGCACTCTGAAAGCTGGTGGCTTTTACTACTAAATAAACCTGTTGGACTTTAACCTGGTGTTGTGAGACTTCTTACTGTGTTTACCCCAGTCCAACACTGACATCTCCACATCATGAGGGGCAATTACACAGGAACCCCAGAGGGTGATGTCACCCTCAACACTGAGCTCATTTTTCTTCTTCTTCTAATGTTTCATTTCATCTGAGGACTGTCCTCTGAATTTCCCATATGTTTTCATTTAGATAGGACTGGGTCCTTTTGAGTCCAGGCCTTGATCTGCCTTTTCTCTGTCCAAACATTTGAGGGTCATCACGCTGAACTGATAGTGAAGCCAGGCATTTAGGCAATGGCAGACGACTCAGTGCATCGGTATTAGTTACCTGGATTCCAGGGTAGTGCTCTAGGACATACCCATAGGGTGCCATTTACAATGCTGTATTAGGCAGAGGCAATGGGGGTATTGCCTTGCCTTCTCTAAAAAGCCCCAGTAATGGTTTCTGATCAGTTACTGTGATTAGGCATCTATCATAGACATATTGATGGAATTTTATAACACCAAAGACAAATGCTAATCCCTGTTTTTTCATCTGGGAGTACCTCCATTCAGCATCCAAAGGATCCTAGTTGCATATTCAACAGGCTACTCTGTTCTATCTCTCCAGTAATGTGCTAGTTTCACCACAACTCCATAAGGGGAGACATTACGGGCCGGATTTTCTGACAGCGTTCATCCTGAAACTGGAAAATTCTGCCTGAGATCAATGGACCTTTCCATGGTCTGTCCCTCATCTACTATGATTCTTGTGGCAAGCAGAACGGGAAAATTTGCCCTCACATGTCAAGATAAGACACTTTATGGGATCAAAATAGGCTAATAAATTAGAGAACAGAAGTTTCTGTTTAACCCTGTTGAAAGCCTCCAATTGAGTTATCCCTTATGATGTTTTCTTTCTAAGGTAAGGAAACAGGCCAGTAAAGAAGCTAAATTCTAAATATGCTTGATGTAATAATTTACTAACCCAGGAATGATATCAATTCCATGGGGTTCAGTGGAGTTGCTACCTTCTTAATGGTCCTCACCTTGTCCTCCATTGGATGAAGGCTTTGCCATCCCATCAAAACCCAAATAGGTCATGGCACTTTCTTGACACTCATATTTTTCCCTTTTCAGGCATACCCTGACTTCTGAAAATTACCATAAGACCTCTTTTTGCTAAGTGTTTGCACTGCAAGTTCCTGTGACCAAGGCACCATCCAGGTACTTCGCAGAATGAAAACCCAAAGGGTAGGTGAGTGTAGGTGACTGCAGGTACAGATGTAGGATGAGAACCCCAAGGACAGGTGAGTGTTCTTATAAAAGTCTTTGTGATTATTAATTGCCAGGAAGGCTCTTCCAATTCAAGTAGGGGATACGCAAGGCTCACGTCCAGCTTTGGAAATGCTTGGCTTCCAGTTAACCTGATGTACACAGTTCTTCAATCGAAGGCATGAGGTATCTGTCAAGTTTAAAAACCCTATTGATTGTAAGCTTATAGTCTCCACAAAGTCGGACTGCCTTATCTGACTTAGGTGTGCCCATTCTGCGATGTGTATGGGTCTGTTATACCCAGCTTTTCAGGAAATTCCATTTCTAACTCAATTTTTTCCAAAAAAGTGTATCAAACTGGTTTCATTCTAAATACTTGGGCATATCAGTGGGTCAACATAAATCTTAACTTTGGATCCCTTTATTTTCCCAAACCCTTCCTGGAAAACCTTTGAGTACTATTGATGACTTCACACAATTTTCATGTACCCAGTCTGAAGTTCAGTCTGATGTGTTGGAGCCAATCTGCCCGCATAAGGCTAGGTCCTTATCCCCATCAATAATGGCAGGAAGTCAAACTGATTGCCGCCTGTGAGAAGCTAAGGTTGCTGAGTTATCTTTTATTGCAATGGTTCCTCCGTGAAAGTGATCAAACTGGCTTTTGTGCTTTCTATGTTAAAGAGTTAAATAACAACCCGGAAGTGTCAAGTCTGCTCCCTGATAAAGGAGATCATGACCCCCATATTCGCTTTTATTCTTGATGGGTGGACGTTTACTAACAATTCCACTCTTATGGGACAACCTTTGTTGTAGAGATGTGATTTAATTGCATTGTTCCTCTTCCTGGTTGTGGATACAGCTGCAAGGTATGAATCAGTAATCAACTTTGTCTTTCCTCAAAATAGCATGTGTTTTTATCGTCCCTATATCTTTGCTTTGGCTGTGGTCTTCTGCAGCTCTTGCAATATTCCAAGAACTGCATCTGCAATCTTCTGGAATATGCTCCCGAGGAATCTGAAGGCTGTCCATGTCCTTCTTTGACTGCCTGATGATTCAACCTGGGCTCTATTCCTATAAAGGATTCAATGATATTTTACCAAAATTATTGCTCTTAGTTGAGGGATGAATGTTGCATTTGACCTCTCCCTCCAATCGGAAGACACCATTATCTACATCCCATATAGTTTTTGAGCTCCTTTCTCAAAGATAGGGCTAATGCAATGGCCTTTAGATCCAAACTGGGATTTGTTTCCATCATCGTGACTTCATGGTTAGGCATAATGTCCTCAGTCTGATTGTATTGTCCAATTCTTTTTGCTGACTGGATCAGAATGTATCCCCTGACACAGTCTCCCTGTTGGAACATTACAATTGAGTGCAGAAAGGAAAGGGAAATATTCTCAACAAGTGATATGTGCTCTAAATGGTCTGATAAGAGAAAGGAAATGAAGTACTGTTGCTGGTGTTTGATATATTGTTGTATCTTTCTAAGTTCAACAAGTTGGAAACAAAATACCATCAGACTCTTGTTACTCAATATTGAGATTTAACCATGCTGAGAGGTTGGGCTTGGTGAAACACATATAGCCCATATTGAATGATTTCCTGTGCCAGAGACTTCACCCAGTGTGGTAATGGAGATTTCAAATACTATTGAGGTCAGATTATTGTGAATCCTGTTTCACTTGTTACACTAACTGCAAGGGCACAACAAACTTCACTATGATTGAAGCTTTGTGTTTGGTTATCTAAGATGAAGCATCCTCAAGAATTGAGCAGCTTATATATGGTTTGTACATTTCTACAACGGAGCCCTGATTCAGTAACTCATTGTACAACATCACAAACTGACAAATAAAAGATCTCAATTATACAAATATCAGACTAAACCACAATCAGCTTGTCCCCTCAGTCAGTTCAGCCATTCTCTCCAAGGTGACCTTGTCAAATTGCTTCTCTTCATGCCATTCGCAGAAGCTCCTAGTTGCTTCAGGCTGGTCATGTGATCTCCAAACTTCTTGATCATCTTCACTTGTTCATTCAAGCAGTGAGCCAAGAGGAAATCACACAAATGAACGTTGGTGTACCCGGAGGAGAGTTTGTGCAGGTCAGCAGACTCTGGCCCACATTCTTCAGCATCTGCAGAACTTCCAGACTGTTGCTCCACTCATTCCACTCAGTTTCTTGACATCCTCCAGGATGATATAGTCTCCACATTTATTCTGGAATGGCATCAGTTTCTCAGCGTGTTCCTTTTCCTTATATGAATTGAAGAACTCAGCAAAGTGATACAGGGAAACATGCCAGTTAAATAAGAGGACACAGAGAGGTAAACATCAGAAGAATAGAGCTGCAGGTTGATCTCCAGGTTAATAGCATCCTCACAGTCCTTATGCTAATCCTGACACACTTGGGAAGCCACCTTCACTATTATTGCCACCTAGAAAGTTCTAGAACTGATTCTTTCTGACATAAGTTCTTGCATTTATAATGTTGGGATATCCTGCATTCAAACAGGGAAGTATTTAGGGATTCTAAAGTTAAACTGCAGGGACTCCCATCTGAGAGAGATTTCAAAGTAATTGATTGAAGATTTCCCCAGCAGGATTGTTTTGTGTGTCACAGATTGCATGTTCTTTCAACACAGCTGCGATATCCTTTCACATGGACACATGCCCTCTCCTTGCTTATGTAGTCTAAACACCAGAGCTAAAAAGAGAAGCCTAGGCAGTAAGAAAGCAGGAGACACACAAAAACAGGACAAGTGATAATTATAGAAAAGTCTAAAATACAGAGTGTGGAGCAGGGATTAATAACTACAAGGAATGGTTTTGGCAGCACATCCCACCTGGTAATTGTTTCTTGCACATAATTGTTGAAATCACACCCAGACTGAATGAGTTATTGTTGGAGTTAGTGCAGGGCTCAAATCAGGAATAGTTTTAGAGCAGGTGTCATGCTGTAAGGTAATGAGAAATGTGGATCTTGTGACAGCAAAATACATTGTCCTTTTTGCGAAATGCATTAGCAGAAGGGCCACGGGCTGTCTCTGAGAATGAGGTACTCTGCACTGTATCCTAGCAACCAGTCACTTGGAAATCAAGTGTGTGCGGAGCGTGAAAGCTGCAGTCTATTATACAGCATTGGAACTGAACTGCTGCTCCCATCCAGTACCGTACACATCTCTCAATGCTGCGTCCTTCATTGTCTCTGCATTATATTTTGCATGCTAGGACTTGCAAAGACCTACTTCCCAGACCCATCCTTTTCATACAATGCAGAAGGAAGCCATATGGCTAATTGAGACTGCATCAACTCTCCAATGGGACACCTTACCTAGGCCTGAATTCCTGTAATCCTACACATTTAATCCGCTAATTTTCCCCTTCCCTACACATCTTGGGACACAAATGGGTAATTTAGCAAGGCCAACCTACCAAATCTGCACATCTTTGAGCAATGGGAGGAAATTGGAGCACCCAGAGGAAACCCATACAGATACAGGGAGAATCTGCAAACTTCACACAGAGAGGCATCAAACTCAGGTCCCTGACGCTGCGAGGCAGCAGTGCTAACCGCTGTGCCACCATGTCACCAATTAACAACCTATGTGGACACAATGTAATGAGAAGGAATCAAGCAGAACTCTGGAAAGGGCTGCAGTCATACCTGACACAAAGGAAGATGGTTGTGGTTGTTGGAAGTCAGTCATCTCAGCTCCAGGATATCACTGCAGGAGTTCCTCAGGATAGTGACCTCAGCCCAACCAATTTCAACTCATTCTTTTGATATTTCTTTCATAGATAATCCCTCGGTCAGAATTGGATTGTCTGTTTAGAATCTGCTCTTGAATCTCTGGAGTGAGGTTCGAATCCATGTCCTAGCTAGCCATGTGTGAAAGTGCTGGAAGCTGACAAGATGACTAGGCTGCAGAGATTTGGCTGAAATACTTGTCTATGTTTAAAGTTTAAAATTTATTTATTGTGTTACAATTAGGCTTACATTAACACTGCAATGAAGTTACAGTGAAAATCCTCACATTTGGGCACTTGTCCGAGTACACCGAGGGAGACTTTAGCGTGGCCAATTTACCTAACCGGCATGTCTTTCAAACTGTGGAAGGAAACCAGAACACTCGGAGGAAACCCACATGGATATGGGGAGAATGTGCAGGCTCTGCACAGACAGTGATTCAAGTCAGGAATCGAACCCAAGTCCCTGGTGCAGTGAGGAGCATTGCTGACTACTGTGCCACTGTGGGTCAGATTGAGGGCTTATTATCCCAGAGAGCAAGTCAATACGCAGGAATTGAGCATGCCCTGGGATTGAATGATTGATGTATTGACTGGCGGCTATAATATCATTCAGCAATTTTAGAACAAATCGTCAATTATTTATCAAGAATTAAATTTATTATTTATTTTATTAAGGGTGCTAGTCAACTTTAGAACTGATTCTGTAAAGAAAGCAAATGATTGTGAATTAATGTGGGCAGTGACTTTCTGCAAATGTTCTGCCTGAGGAGCCTTACTGTGCAAAAGCAATGATTTTTCACTGCTGATTATATTGGGGGTGCTTAGAAACACTAAAAGCTGATTAAATGACCCTGCAGCGTCCCTGCGGAGCTATCTGCACATTTCTCTATAATTAAATACAAATAAAAAACCTGCACAGCACAACAAAAATTAAGCACGTTCACTACATTTACCAACTAATGCATTTTGTTCTTCATGTGTTCACACTGATTTTTGCAGAATTTCTGACAGGTTGTGGGGATTTTACGGGGGTGAGTGATGTGGGATAATTTGAGTTAATGTACAGTTAGGTTAAACCTTTTCTCAAAGAACAAAGAAAATTACAGCACAGGAAAAGGTGCTTTGGCCTCCAAGCCTGCACTGACCATGCTGCCTGACTGAATTAAAACCTCCTATCCTTCTGGGGACTGTACCCCTCCATTCCCATCCTATTCATGTATTTGTCAAGACGCTCCTTAAAAGTCACTATTGTATCTGCTTCCCCTGCCCAGCAGCGAGTTCCAGGCACCCCCATCCTCTGTATAAAAAACTTGCCTCATATTTCTTCTAAAGCACAAAGAAAATTAGTTTACTTGATTTATTTATTTGATTTGTTTTATTTGTACTTCGTTCTCTCAAACTGTTTGATTGGCAGAGGGAACACATGCTGAGGCAATGGATCAGAGGTCAAGGTCAAAGCCCAGGAAGCATTTTCATCTCCAAAATCAATTAAATTTGTGCATCTGGGAAGTAAAAATTAAAAATTGTGAAATCTGAACACAAACTGCCTCAAATGCTTCTAGTTTTCATGCAGCTGGAACAGGGAATAGGGGTAGTGGGGGGCAGTGGTGAGGAGGGGGGCAGCGATGGGGGTTTAGGCCATCTCAGATTTGTGGCAACTTTCTCAAATTATAAACAATGTTTCTATTCCCTCCTCGGTGAATTCAGCTGAATACTCCTTGCCAAATCTGAAACAGAAGTTTCCTCAATATTCCCCTTGCCTATCACTTCAAATTCAAATTTGCATATCTGAGCTTTTCTATTTCTAATTCTCTACCAATTTCTATTTTCTCCCTTTCAAATTCAAGCTTTCCAATTTCTCTTTTGAATTTGAAATTTTTAAATTCCTCTTTTTGACTTTTTCTCCTCCTAACTCCAGTTTTCTTTCTTTGGATTGAATATTAATATTCTCATTAGGTCTATCTGAGCACTATCAAAACCATCCTTTCTCCAGCTTCAAGGGATGAACCAATTCTTCACTGGGTCCCTCTTCTTAATTCCTCATTTTGAGATGATGTCCCATTTCTGACAGATAAAGACTTCTCTTCATAAAGACCCAAGAATTCTTACAACCGTACTGGAGTGACGATGCTGTAAATCTCAAAGCTACAATTTTAAAAGGCTAAATCGCAGAGAGGAAGAAATATTGTAAGAGGAGGATAAATATTCCATTACTAGAAATTAAAAACAACGTAAGGCATACCGAATTGCAAAGGCCTGTAACAGGAAAATTGAGAAACTTTTAATAAAAAGAGCAAAAATAAATTATGAAAAGAAACTAGCACACAATACAAAAAGGATAACAAAAACTTCTATAAATATACAAAAGGGAAGAGACTAGCTAAAGTGAATGTCGATCTCTTGGAGGATGAATCCAGTGAGTTAATAGTAGGGACTATGGCAGAGATGTTAAATCATACCTTGTGTCAATTTTCACAGTGGGGGACACTTGTACCATCACAATAGCAACAGCTAATGCAGATGTAATAGAATGGGAGAAACTTGAAACCATCATCATCAATAGGGAAATAGTACTCACAAACTATTGGGATTGAAGGTTACATCCCAGGGTAGTAAAAGAAGTGGCAGTGGAAATAGTGGATCCATTGGTTGTAATATTCCAAAATTCCCTGGATGTGGGAAGAGTTCCAGTGGACTGCAAAGTTGCTAGTATAATGCGTTTTTCAAAAATGTAGGGATACTAGCATTGGACTGGGGTGGGCACAGTAAGAAGTCTCACAACGCCAAGTTAAATCCCAACAGTTTTATTTAGAATCACAAGCTTTCAGAGTGCCAATTCTTCAACAGGTGAATGGCCATCACCTGATGAAGGAGTAATGCTCCAGAAGCATGTGATTCTAAATAAACTTGTTGGAATTTAACCTGGCGTTGTGAGACTTCTTAAGAACATAAGAAATAGGAGCAGGAGTAGACCATCTAGCTCTTTGAGCCTGCCCTGCCATTCAATAAGATCATGGCTGATCTGGTGGATCACTTTCCTGCTTTCTCCCCATAACCCTTAATTCCCTTGTCTATCAGAAACCTACCTACCTGTGTCTTAAATATATTCAGTGAGGTAGCCTCCATCACTTCAATGGGCAGAGAATTCCAGAGAATCACCACCCTTTGAGTTAAGAAATTCCTCCCCAACTCTGTTCTAAACTGCCCCTCCCTTATTTTGAGGCTGTGCCCTCTAGTTCTGCTATCCTTTCTAAGCAGGAAGAATCTCTCTACCTCTACCCTATCTAGCCTCTTCATTATCTTGTAAGTCTCCATAAGATCCCCTCTCAGCCTTCTAAACTCTAACTCTAGCTCTAACACTACATTATTTAGAAAGGGATTTTTCTTATATTATTTACATTATTTAGAAAGGGAAAAAGGCAGAATGTTGGAAATGTGGACCATTTAGTTGAATATCTGTCATTGGGAAACTGTTAGAATCCATTATTCATGAAGTAATAACAGGCATTTAGAAAGTCAAAATGCAATCCATTAGAGTCAGCATAGTTTTAGGAAGGGTAAATTATGTTTGATTAGTTTGTGAGAGTTCTTCGAAGTTGTAACAAACTAACTGGGTTAATGGGGATTCTGTAGATGTAGTATGTCTGGACTTGCGGAACATGTTTTATCGGGAGCTGCACATAACATCACATGGGGTTATTAAGGGTAATTTATCAGCTTGAGTAAAGACTGGCTAACTGACAGAAAGCAGAGAGTCAGGATAAATGGCTATTTTTCTGGTTGGCAAGATGTAACTAATGGGATGTCACAAGCTCAGTCATTGGGTCCCAAATATTTACAATCTATATTAATGACTTGGATACAGGAATAGAAGGTGTTATAGCCAGATTTGGAGATGACCTCAAACTACGTGGGATAGTAAGTTGCAAAGAGGGAAAAGGAAATTTACAAATAGGTATAGATAGGTTAGGTTAGTGGGTCAAAATGTGGCAGATGGAGTTTAACATGGATAAGTGTGAAGTTATTCATTCTGGTCGGAAAAATGGAAAGACAACTTATTATTTAAATGGAGACATTGATGTACAGTGTATTAGTGTAACATCAGAGTGCTTCGGTGCAGAGGGATCTGGGTGCTTTCATACATAATCACAGAAAATTGGTTTGCAGAGGCAGCAGGTATAAGAAAGACAAATGGAATTTATAGCTAAAGGAGTAAAAGGAGTATAAAAGTAAGAAGAGTTGCTGCAACTATACAAAGCATTGGTGAGAACGCACCAATGTATTAAACTTCAATTGCAGCCAAACAAATTCTCTCACTGAAAGATAATTTTAAAAGTGTGATGTCTCATTCTTTCAGCTTTTAATTGTTGTTAGAGACTTTTGTCCTTTTCTTTCTCAATCCAATTTTTAGTTTGTATTGTGTATAGTTTTGGTCCTTTTATTTGAGGAAGGATGTAGTTACATTTGAGGCAGTTTAGAGGATGTTCATTGGATTGATTCCAGAGACGAAGGTTTGTCTCATGAAGACAGGTTGAGCAGTTTAGGCCCATACTCTCTAGAGTTTAGAAGAATGAGAGGAAGTCTAATTGAGATAAATTAGGATGGTGTGATAGCACAGTCGTTAGCACTTCTGTCTCACAGCGCCAGGGACCAGGGTTTGATTTCAGCCTTAGGTGACTCTTGGTGTGGAGTTTGCATGTTCTCTTTGTGTTTTGCATGGGTTTTCTCCAGGTGTTCCAATTTCCTCCCACCATCCAAAGATGTGCTGGTTAGGTGGATTGACTGTGCTAAATTTCTTCTTCGTGTCCAAAGATTGAGGGAATTGGTAGAACAAATGTGTGGGATTACAAGGATAGAGCAGGGAGTAGACCTCGAAAAAATGCTCTGTTGCTAGTTGATGCAGATCTGATGGGCCAAATGGTCTTCCTCTGCACTTTAGGGACCCTATGATAAAAGATATTGACAAAGTAGGCATAGAGCAGGTGCTTCCTTTCATGAGGCAATGTAAGGTAAGAAGTTTTAGGATAAGATGTAGCAGATTTAACACAAGATGAGGAGAAACTTCATCTGTCAAAGGGTGGTGAATCTATGAAATTCATTACCCCAGTGTGCAGTGGATGCTGAATAAATTTCAGGTCGAGGTAGGCAGATTTTTAATAAGTAATGGGTTGAAAGGTTTTGAAGAACAGGCACTTAATGGCCTTATCTCATCCTCAATTTTTGGACTGGTGGGGGGAGTACAGGTAGGATGGGAAACTAACAAAAAAGACAGGCAACAGACTCGTGGAAACAAGAGAAGCCCTGGTGTTACCTTTGGCATCAAAATGTTTCATCAATACATTTACAGAAGACATTTTACCACCAGAATAGAACATAAGCCATTTTTAGAACGAAGCAATTCCACCAGTTGCTTCTGCTACAATACAGCAAAGGGCACTGTCCTTGTTGATCTACGAATATACCTTTGAACATCAGCCCAGGGCTCACATGGCCAATGCAGGGCACCTGAAAACACATCACCCCCTCCAGTTCTGCAAGAGATTGTAATGGCTTTAAATTATCTGGACTCATTACTGTAATAGAGATTTAAGTAATGGGTTAATCGAGACCCACTGTTATTGAAGGCTAAGCACATGATACTGTATGGATGGCAGAATAAAAATACTTTGGAGGAAATGAGCCTTATCAGCTCAGGAAGCATGAGCTCAGTTGTGAGGATGTATTATCCTTTGGCTGTATCAGGGAGAGAGCTATTTCTCAAGGAATTGCCTAGTACCCATCTGAGCGTGACGATGATGAAATGCTAGCGGAAAGCTATATTTGCTGTTGTTGCATCAATGCTGATGTAGGAGGTGTGGCCAGCACCAGTTCCAGCAAAAGCTACCAACAACAGCACCCCTGCACTTGTGAGAATGGCCAGATCGGCCTTGGGTGAGAGTTTATGTGGATTACATTGGGTGTGATGTTTGTTTTGTTAATGGAGACCCATTCAAAACGGATGGAGATATTCAAAATAAGGTCCACAATTTCATAGGTCAAGCAACTGCATCAATCTTTCTCCACCCCACCACACCTGAGGTACTTGTCTCAGACTATGGAAGAGTGTTCACATGTACTGAATCCAGAAATTCATGATATCTAATGATATAAAACATATTCAAACTGCACAATGTTACTCTTTTTCAAATGGATTGGCCAAATGTGCAGTTCAGACTTTCAAGACTGGTATAGGGGGGATATATAGTGGCACAGTGGTTAGCACTGCTACTTCACAGCAGCAGGGACCTGGGTATGATTCTCGGCTTAGGTCACAATCTGTGTGGAGTTTGCACATTCGCCCTATGTCTGTCTGGATTTCCTCCCACAATCGAAATGCCATGCTAATTAAGCCATTAGCCATGCTAACTTCCCTCTCAGTGTACCCGAGCAAGTGCTGGTGTGTGACAACTAGGGGCTTTTCACAGTAACCTTGTTGCAGTGTTAATGTAAGCCTACTTGTGACACTAATAAGTAATCTAAGAAAAAGAAGCATCTCCATCATTAGAAGCTAAGGTAGTGTGGTTCCTGTTAACTCATAGAACCATCCTGCATACCACTACTGGACACAGCTCTAGCTGAGCAGCTAATGGTTGATGCTTGAGAACCAGGTTGAGCCAAGTAGTTCCAGATTTGGTGGAAAGAGCAGAGACAAAGCAGAATTGTCAGAAAAGGAACAGAAACAGAGAAAATCTGACACACTGTGTTCAAGATGTTCATTATTTCCATAGTTTTGTAAATTGGATAAGTTATGTATGTATTATATTGTAAGGGTCTTCAAGGGGGAGGGATATATAGCTGACCCCTTTAAAAGATGTACATCATGTGACTCGATTAGCTGATCGGGTGCGAGCACATGGATCTTGAGGGAGAACATGGACTTTTGCAGCCAGAATAGATCCTAAAGTTGGAAGTGCTTTGTATATTTATCTGCTTGTAAATAAAGCATTGTAATTTATTATTATTAACTGATAGTTGCCAGTCTTCACAATGACTATACAATTAGTGTTTTTTTTATTCATTCAGAGAATGTGGGTGATGCAGGCTGCGCCAGCTTTGCCCATCTCTAATTGCCCTTGAACTGAGTGGCTTTCACGGCCACTTGAGAGAGCATTTAAGAGGCGACCACATTTTCTGAAAATAATTTTAGTTCAAGTCTGCATGAAGCATGTTGATGATTTCTTCTGTGGTGGTGTTGTGAAGTTTGAGAAATGTGAGAAATTAAATTGGGAGTAAGCTTTATAGGGATGTTCAATGTAAAGGTTCTGATACGAAGTGGAGTAGTTCTGGTATAAATGAACAATTCTAATCGAAACATATAAGATGATTAGTGGTTTAGATAGGGTGGACAGTGGTAGCCTTTTTCCTAGGATGGAGAAAGCTAGCACGAGGGGACACAGCTTTAAATTAAGGGGTGATAGTTATAGGACGGATATCAGAGGTAGGTTCTTTACCCAAAGGGTGGTTCGGGAGTGGAATGCCCTGCCTGCAGCAGTTGTAGATGCGCCAAGTTTGGTGGCGTTTAAGAGGTTAGTTGATAAGTATATGGAAGAGAAGGGAATGGTTTAGTTTGGAGGGGCATTGCTTTTTATATTGGTCGGCGCAACATCGAAGGCCGAAAGGCCTGTTCTGCGCTGTAATGTTCTATGTTCTATGTTCTATGTTCTATTTAGACTACTTTCTTCCCAAAACAGTTACTCAGAGTGGAAATTCACAAAAAGATATCGTCATATCTATCATAAATACAGAGAAATTGTAAATCTTGATTTATCAGTTGGACTGTTTAGTCACCTGAGACTAGACCACTTGTTAATTTTGATGTGTTGGAGTTAAGCAGACAACAAACTATCCTAAAACAGAGAGTGTTTTAAGGGCAAATTAAGTATTAAAATGACTTAATATGAAATTATTATTTTTGATGAAATGCAGCCTTAACCTTCCATTCTTGGTGATAGAAATAATGATTTTTTTACTGATGTTTTCCACACTAATCTGCCCAATGAATATTTGCAGCAGCAGCTTTCTAACATTTCCTCTGAGTAAGAATGGAAAATGCTATTCGTTAATTTGAGAAGCTAAGGAAAAAGAAAGGATAGTTAAAAAGTACTTAAGCTGCTGAATTATTGTTTTTTCCTTGGAGACAGTGGATGTGAGGTTGTATTTGTCAAATACTTTAAATGTATTGAAGATGTTAGACTCTTTGACAATGAAATAACTCCTCCAAGGCTGGTGTTCCTTCACCAAACCTAGGTTTGTTTACGTAGTCAGCAACATTCAAACAGGTGCTTCTTCATATAGAGTATAAACCCAGAGAGCCAGTAACCTTCTCATTATATACGCAGACAAGGCCTCCTGATTGACCAAAACATTACTGCCTTAATCAGGGACCTCATATTCTAAGAAGTCCACATCGTGGGCTCCATTAAAGTGACGAAAACTGATGTGCAAATGATCGATCATTCGCTGCGTGATAACATGCTAAATTTTACCAAAAAATGGCAGAATTCTTCCCAGTGAGTAAACTTGCAGGTTTCTCTCCAGAGAAACAAGTTTGTTTTCTCTCCAGATCTTATTACAACATGCCAAAAAACAATCAACGGGGCATGTTTCACATCAATATATAGTGGGGGGCAGGGTGGGTTGTTTTGGTGTTGAGGGGAGCTTCAACTTGTTGGCAAAATGAAGCAATGCAAAGATAGGCCCATCATCTTTAAAGGGCGCCCCGATCTGAACCTGTGAAGACTTCCTGCCCAGCCTGCCGCAGAGGTCTCAAGGGCTGTCCTTCCCATCACCAGTCGGAGTTGGCCCCATCTCATATTGATCATTAGCCCCTTCTCCCCGCACATCCCTAACAATCTGAGCCAGCACCCGCACCTACCTCTTTGCCTCCACCCCCCTCAACCCTTCTCTTTTCCTAATGGCCACTATCGGCATTCCTGCTCCTCCATTTGCTCCCAATCACCACCACATTTAAATTAATCCCTGCTCCACCCCATGAGATTCCACAGGGGCCCATCTCTTGGCATAAGTTGCTGCTATCAGGTTGCCACCGGTGCCACCATATGCCAATGGGCAGTGCCAGACAATTCTCTGGCCCTATCCATCTCTCCTGAGGATTGTACGCACCTTTGCTCCCTCCTGGAAGACCCCCTCGACAGGTCCATGTTCAGGTGAACCTGTTGTAAATATATGGCAGGGGATCAATGCGGGGGATCCTATGGCTGTGTTTGCCCTGAATCAATAAAGTCCTGTCCAAGAGCAACAGATGTTCCATGGCCCGCCCCTTGCTCATTCCGATTCCCGTTGGGGGGAAGGAAGAAATGGTAAAATTCTGGCCCATATTTAGGAGGGGCCAGGTTAATAACATTTAAATCTATTCAAAAGCACGTAAGGAAGGTTCAATGCCTATCATGGATGTGAACCTGATGGCGATGCAAGGGGTGAGAGGGCTGGGGGGTGAGGAAGATCTGAAGTCACCGGCAAGAACTTTGACTTCCAGATGTTGAGTCACTGCTGGCATTTACATGGATAGTGAATGTGGGTTCAAGATTGCCCCATATATATTTCCTATAGAATGTTTGAGTAAATAAGGGTAATTGGTTGAATTTGTTGGCTAGAGATAAATGCTGGAGAAAAAAAATCTCTAAAAATTCAGAAAAAAAATCTGTAAAAAAATTGGTGAATACAAGTCATCAAATGGATTTACTGGAAGAGATGTCTGTATAAGAAATGATCAAAGATCTTACAGCAGTGGCGTCTCACAATAGAATGCTTTGAACAGAAGCTTTGTATAGTGTTCAGAGTTAATTCGTTTTGAAATCATGATTGCAAATATAAATTCATTGTTTTACGTAAATGAAGAGAAGACAATCTGTTTAATCAATATTAGTTGTGTTCAACTTTAGGAAGTGTTGGATGCTGCCTGGGAATTAACTTGAAGCTCAGTAAATAGTGAAGGTAAATTGAAATTTAATGCTATAAATACACGTACAAGTCTGTAAAGGTTAGCTCCAGGTTCATTCATCGGAATATCTTAATTAGGGACAGATGTAGGCAAATTCAGCCCTTTGATCCACCGTTTCATCAGGTCATTGCTGATCTCTTTCTGGCCTCAAATCCACCTCCACATCTGTCCCCCATATCCTTTTAACCCCTTTTTATTAGAAATATATCTATCTTCTTTTGAAACCATCCAACATTGCAGGCTCCACCGCGCTATGGGGCAGCGAGTTCCACAAATTCATTACCCTCTGTAAAGGTAGTTTCTCCTCAACTCAGTTTTAAATCTACCATCTCTCAACCTATATCTGAGATCTCTTGATCTCAATTACCCCAATAAGAGGAAACATTTGGCATACATTTACTCTATCAATTCCTTTTAAAATTTTATATACTTTGATCAAATCCCATTTCATTCATGAATAGGAAACTCTAGTGTAGTATGTCTACTGAACAGACAGTTCAGTCTCTGAATGTTTGCTCCAAGACCTGACTTAGCAATGGTGAGGTTTTGTTGGCTTTTTTCTTCATTAGAGAACATGGTGATAATTGGAGCTTAATCAACATTGCGTGGCTTCGCTGTGAGAAAAGAGTAATAACAATCTCTCAGTTCCTTCTTCATCACAGGATTTCTTCACTAATTAAATTGACTTCTTAATCCCAGAGATCTTTGAGGTGGTCTTTGGAGAATCTATTCTTCTTTTATTCAGGCACAGTCGAATTAGCAGGAGCACTAATCCTACACAGCAGCAATAAAAGGTTCACATTACTGACACCAAGCTTATCAGTCTACCTTGGCAGAGCTAAGCTTTCCAATACAATGTTAAATGGTGTTTGAATATAATAAGGTACAAACTGCTTGAGAGTCATCTCAGTGTTGCATTACAGTCTAAATGTAGGATATCAAAACCCCTATTAGTGCACATAGAGCATAATAAAATTGTTCCGATAAGAATAGAGAACACGTATTTATAGGGCACAGCTGTTCAAGGCAGATTGAGAGGAATTGGGCATGTTTAACCCATTGCTTCATGACCCATACACTCGCTTTTGCAACATGTTACTGGCAGATCTCCAAAACTCTGCCTTCTGTAAACATGAGGTCACTTAAAACCCTTCTATCTGTGTCCTGGGTGTTTCACAGGAGTGTTATAAAGCTGCTGAAGATGCAGTCAGCAATTGTGTACAATATAAACTGGGGAGAGAGACCAGAATTAGAGCAACACAGATATTTCGCAGGGATGTGGAGTTGGAGCAACTGACATAAGTAGGGAAGTGTGAGTGCATGGAGGGATTTGAAATGAAATGAAGTTATTAAAATCAAGATGTTCTTTTCAGAGGCCAATATCAGTCTGACAAAACAGGAGTGGTAGAGGAATAGGATGTGCTGAGAGTTAAGACACAGGCCAGAAACTGATGAAGATCGCCTAGGCCCTAAGTTTTTATATTTGAATTTGGCACAGGGGAGCATAAGGAGTCTTACTCCACATATAGTTCAAGTGACCCATGAGAAAGCTTTTATCGAACAAAATTAGATAACAGAGTTACAATATAGAAAAAAATAACTTTTATCAATTACAAAATTCAAACATGATTCAGTATAAATCAGTTAGCTATCGATTTGTTCCAAGTCCAATGTCATCCCACTGACATACATCCCTCTTCAGACTTGGTACAAAAACAAGTATGCTCATGTGATGCTGGATTTGCAGCTTTAACCATCTATGTGAATTGGTCCTCTGAATGTTGGATCAAACCTTCAAGGTTCCCCAGTCTTTGAACTTTCAAAAAGTCTCTGGAGAGAGAGAGAGAGAGAGAGAGAGAGAGAGAGGGGGGGTACTTGCCCATTGAAAGGTTGTGAGGTGAATCTGATGCTGGTAAAAGGCATACTGAAGGACAACATTGCAGCTTCGTCATCCATACAGACCACCAGCTTTCTATTGGCAGCCTCACTGCAATAGGCCAGGAGACCATTCATCAACTAGTGATGTGACCATGTGCAGGATAGGCTGGCCCTAGAGTGGATTCCACTGTCCAAGCAGACTGCAGTTATGGCATATTAGTACTTAACCTGCAGTGTAGTATCTTACATTATGCACAGCTGTGAGGTATCTTAACGTGTATGCAGCAGTGTGATATCTTATCCTATGTACAGCAGCGAGATATTTTACCTCGTGTAAATGAAATATCTTACCCCGTGTGTAGCAGTGTGATATCTTACTCTGTATACAGCAGTATGATATCTTACCCTGTATACAGCAATGTGATATCTTATCCTGTATACAGCAGTGTGATATCTTACCTTGTATACAGCAGTGTGATATCCTACCCTGTATACAGCAGTGTGATATCTTACCCTGTATAGAGCAGTGAGATATTTTACCCTGTATACAGCAGTGTGATATCTTATCCTATGTACAGCAGCGAGATATTTTACCTAGTATAAATGAATGAGATATCTTACCCCGTGTTTAGCAGTGTGATATCTTACCCTGTATACAGCAGTGTGATATCCTACCCTGTATACAGCAGTGTGATATCCTACCCTGTATAGAGCATTGTGATATCCTACCCTGTATACAGCAGTGTGATATCTTATCTTGTATGGAGCAGTGAGATATTTTACCCTGTGTACAGCAGTGTGATATCTCATCCTGTATAGAACAGTGAGATATTTTACTCTGTGTACAGCAGTGTGATATTTTACCCTGTATATATCAATGTAATATTTTACCCTGTGTACAGCAGTGTGATATTTTACCCTGTATACAGCAATGTAATATTTTATCCTGTGTACAGCAGTGTGATATCTTACCCTGTGTACAGCAATGAAACATCTTACCCTGTGTAGAGTAGTGAGCTAACTTATCCATACACAGCAGTGTGATATCTTACCCTGTATAGAGCAGTGAAATACCTTACCCTGTATATAGCAATGTGATATCTTACCCTTATATAGCAGTGTAATATCTTACTCTGTGTACAGCAATGTGATATTTTACCTTACGTACAGCAGTGGGATATCTTATTTGTATAGAGCAGTGTGATATCTTATCCTGTATAAAGCAGTGTAATATCTTACCTGTGTACTGTAGTGTGATATCTTACCCTGTAAAGAGCAGTGTGATATCTTACCCTGTATAGAGCAGTGAGATACCTTACCCTATATACAGCCATGCGATATCTTATTCTATATATTGTAGTGTGATATCTTGTCCTGTATACAGCAGTGTGATATCTTATCCCCGTGAGATATCTTACCCTGTGTAGAGCAGTGTGATATTGTACACTATGTACAACAGTGTGATATCTTACCCTATCTATAGCAGTGTGATATCTTACTCTGCGTACAGCAGTATAATATCTTATCACGTGTACAGCAGTGTGATATATTACACTTTATACAGCAGTGTGATATCTTACCTGCTTACAGCAGTATGATACCATACCCCATGTACAGCAGTGTGATTTTTTACCCTGTGTACAGCATATGGAAATGGATATTTCAGTATGGTTAAAAAAAGTGTTTTTCTTACAGAAGGGTGAATATGGGATCTATTGGTTGCACTAAAATATGAGACATAGATGATAATAAATATATAAGACTAGGTTCTCCCAAAAAATTTCTAAGTGCTGAATTCATGTAAAAACTGGAGAAAATCCTGCTGGTTTTTTCAGCAGGATTTTCAAAATGAATCTTTTATACTCTGTGCATCACAAAGTGTGCGAGTGCAAATCACACTGAAAATCACTTGGCGGGGCCTATTCCTGCCTGGGAGACAGGCAGCATAGCATTGAGAGGGTCACAGAACATGCACCTACCTGTTAGCGCTGAGATCAACATATGCGCAGTAGCCCTGCACTGCCAGCCTCTCGATCGCTGGCTGCCCTGCAATCCTGCATTGCTGTACCCAAGACATCCCCTAACCCCATCGCTGCCTCTTGGATCTCTGTGGGCCAGCACCAGTGTTTCCCCCCACCCTCCACCCTCCACCATCCCCAGCCCATTCCAATTTGCCTGAACCTCCTACCCTCCTCACAGCCCTCACCCTCCCACTCCCAACAGCCCCAACCTTTGCGAGCTGTCCCAACCCTCAGTGACCTAGATGGCCACTCCCAAATCATCCTCTGCCACCAATCCCAATGCAGAGTGGCAGCGACACTGGAAACCCCACCCATTACCCGCAAGAACCTTGCCCCCAATAGAGCCTGCCCCCTCTGGCCACACTCCCTTAGCACTGCCTAATGCCTGGTGGCAATGTCAACGGTCCCCTTGGGCATTGGCAATTTGCCCTTTGGGCAGTGCCACTGTCCAGAGACTTCAGTTCCGGGCCCGTAAAGGGAATTGAAACTTGAATTTCAATACTTAAATCAGCTCCACGCTGGAAATCCACTTCTCCATCTCTCCATCTCTCTACCCTTCCATCTCTCCACTTCTCCATGTCTCCACTATTCTATCTCTCCATCTCTTCACCTTTCCATCTCCCTACTGCTCCATATCTCCACTTCTTCATCTTTCCATCTCTCCACCTCTATCTCCATCTCTCTATCTTTCCACCCCCCCATCTCTCCATCTCTCCAACACTCTTTACTTCTTTAAGACATTCCTTAAAACCTACTTCTCTGAGCAAGTTTTTAGTACGTGTTGTTGATATTGCTGCTGCCATGCAGATGCTATACTCAATACAAGCCGTATGTTGCTGTTATCTATTTCAGAGGCAAGTTGTCTATCAAACCATCATCACCGTGATCCAGTATAAAGTCTGCATTCCAGCTACAACATATTGCACTTTCTCATTGCTGTTTTTACAGGGAAGCCTGATTAAGAAAAGCAATGGAAATACTATGCAGCATTGTCACTGATTTTGTCGCAATTGTTGTCCCTCATAGTTACCCTTTTTTAATGCTAGCGCCCCCTCTCCTCCGTGCTGGCTCCAAACACATAGCAGTGACAGTACAGGTTGCACGGTGTACAGCAGCACCGACTGCATGTGTAAGGGTGAGCTTTACTCTCCCTCATCTCACACAACGGGAATCTTAAGAGAGATTTAACACGAAGCTCAAAGTATTTCTGAAACGCCACGGACGCACACTCCCTGAGGTAAGAGAACACAAACAAATAAGGCACATAGAGCAGCTTTTGGGCATCTTGATAATCTTCAGGTAATAATTCTGCCCACAGCAGTTAGATCTCTTTGTAGATCTATCAATGTCAATCCGAGGCAGCTGAGAACAGAATGCTGAATGCCAGTTCAAGGAGCAATCAACTGTCTTTTTAGGTACTGAATGAAATAAGATTTCTTTCTGCATCCTCTTCAGTGTGTGTATAATTGCAGGGCAATGTAGGAATACAATCCTCAGAGAGTCTGAATGTGACTGTGATCACTGGATACAGAATCAGAGGAGCTGAAATTCTGTGTGATCACTGGATACAGTCCTCAGAGAGGCTGAGACTGTGATCATTGGGAATGTGGGGAGGGTATCGGTGAAGCATTCTGTAATCCTCCCAGACATCAATAACAAGGCATTAGTGTTGTTTAACAAGGATTCCTGTGTGCTGCAAAGAGTTCATATTACTGTCAATTTAGTTGGTTCTATTAATTCGAACAAAAGTGAAGGGTTTCCTTTTCCAGCCCTCTCTCTGACCATTTCTCATCCTCTGTCACTTGCTTTTGCCGCTCACATTTTCTCCTTTCTCTCAACCAGTCTGCTGCCTCTGTTCTTTGTCCCCCTGAACCTCAATCTAGCTCTTCAGACAGCAGTGTGGATTTATCAATAGCGCAGGAAAACATCCTGGGAGAGGCGGAGGCTGCTAAACATAGAGGAGACAAATCTCTTTCTTTTCATCTCTATTGTCTTCAGTCTCAATCCACCTTTCCCTCTCCGTCTCTTCCTGTTCTCTCTTCATTCTTCTTTCCATTCACTCTTTCTCTTTTTTAATTTGTATCCTCTCTCCCCCGTTTCCTCACTCCTCTATCCCCCCCACCCTTCCTATCTTCCCTCTCTCCTTTATCTCTTGTTTCTTCCTCTCTTATTTCCTTCACATGCAGTTCCATCGCTCAGCTCTTTTATCTTTTGATTGGATTCCCATTCTGTATTTTATGTTGATATTATTGGTGATCTTTGATCAACACAGAGCTTGTGTGAGTCAGAGCATCTATTTCTCTGATGGGCTTTGGAACAGAGTCAAGATTTCTGTGGAAAATGTGAAACAAGAAGCTGAAAGCAAATGTGATGAAGATGCTCTTTAAACTCATTTTAATCTTTGAAGCCTCCAGCTTGACAGATAACTAGCAACATAATGTTGTTCAGATGAAGGTTTATTGTGTGTTTAAATGGGGGTGGGGATGATGATTCTCTATTGATTAATACAGGTCGTGACTAAATGAAACGGAATGTCTGGAGCTTTTGTTCTGTTAGTATTGCCTGTATCTGTAGTGAACGATCTAGGGTCATAGAGTCATGGAGGTTTATAGCTTGGAATCAGGCCCTTCGGCCCAATTTGTCCATGCTGCCTTTTTTTTAAAGTCGCTAAGTTAATCCCAATTGCCGCATTTGGCCCATATCGCTTTATACCCACCTATGTAACTATCTAAATGCTTTTTAAAAGACAAAATTGTACCCATCTCTACTACTACCTCTGGCAGCTTGTTCCAGACACTCACCACCTTCTGTGGTTCAGTGTCTCTGTATCCAGGTGTATCCCATTGATCTCTCTCTATCACTGTTTACAGCTCACTCTTCACTGATATGTTTTTCTCTGTTAGGAATGAGTTTTAAAGTTTTCTCATTTTTCTGTTTGGATGGCACTCATCCATCAAGCTGTCAGCAAAATCTGCATCTTTCCCCTTCCCAATCCTGTCCCAGAAATACGCTAATCTTACCCAATTGAAAGCAGCCAATTGGTATGTCGCTGTGCCCACCGACTCTCTTTCTCAAACAGTTTAGGGCCATTAGTCACCAGTACTGCACAACATGCCCTAACTATAGCAATGCAGTGACAGTCTTGTCAAAGCCCTGAAAAAATCACCTCGCTGGTACACTGGGAAGTTCACAGCCAGGCGATTACTCCCTTGCCAGCTCGAGGGACAGTTTGCCCATTGACACCTCAGCAATCTAAAGAATAGGAGGAAACACTGCCATTGCCTGAGACCAATGACTGTGGCAGTGGAAATGCAACCAGCCCAGTCACAGCATTGACCTAGAGACAGGAGGTGGGACAGGGATAGACATGATTCTCCTATCCCAACCCACTTCTCTGGCGGGTTGGGGTGGGAAATGTGTGTCACTGGCCTCGTTTCGGGATTTACGCATGTACAGGAAACGCATGCTCATCTCCCAGAGCCGAAGAGCAGTCGGAGACCAGACCACGCTGAAAACTGGCGGGAAGGCAGGTTAGTAAATTGAATCTGTTTTTAACGTATTTCAAATATATTTTCAATGTAATTATCAGGAATTTATCGGTCCCAATCGAATCTCACACTTTGCCAGGAGTGCTTGGTTCAGACTAGTTCTCCACTTTTGGGGAGTTACTGGGAGATCTTGCCAGAATGAAGGATGGGGCAATCAGGGCCCCTCAGGGCATTGGGTGGCAGGCGGTGGACATGGCATGCTGACTGTGCCAGCATGTGCCCCTGGCATTGGCCAAGGGGCAAAGTGCCCATACCGGGGCGCACCTCAGAACTGCCCATCATGCATCGAGCAATGCCTGGGGAGGAGGTGGGCCTACTGTGGGGGTGGTCTCACTGCCACTCTGCATGGCAGTCGGCCTGGGATGGAATGACGGCAGTGATTGGGGCAGGCTGTGGGGGTGTGGTCTGCCAGGGGAAGCAGGGGTTGCCTCTGGGATGGGGTCTGACCCCAGGGAGGTGGTCAGGTGGGACAGGGTCTGCCGGTGTGTCGGGAGGTAGGGGGAATCGCCACTACTGGGGGCAGGGATTTGGTGGATGGGGCTGTGCATTGGGGTACTCTGGGCTGGGTGGGGGGTGTCAGGGCTGGCCCAGGAATTGTTGTGGGGGTCATGATCAGGTCATGGGAAGGCTAGAGGGACAGCACTGCGGGGGTCCCGGGCTGGTCAGCAAATGGGGAGACTGACAGATCGGGGCCTCTGCGGAGTTCCCAAACTGCCAAACTCTGGCTCGAATATGCTCCGTCATCCTGGGTTTTTAATGAGATTCTTGACTGGGACATCTACAGTGCACAGAGTGTGGAGATTCAGGTGAGAAGCTGAACTGACAAAACAGTTGGGATTTAGAATAGTTTTCCTGCCAATTCAGCACTTTTGCGAGAATCGCAGCCTTCATTTCATTTCACCAATAGATTTGAGGGGCAGCTCCGTGAGGAGATCAACCCTGATGCACAGAAAGGAAATAATTCAAACTTCATGGATGATAAAATTGGCCAAGTGATGGAAAGTTCTTGAATATGTACATACTATAGAATCCAGCCCAACCCAACCTAGCCCAGCCCAGATCAGTCCAGACTGGCCAAGCCCAGTCCAACCTAGCCCAACATAGCCTAGCCCAGCCCAGTCCAGTCCAGCCCAACCCATACTGACCCAGCCCAGTCCAGCCCAGCCCATACTGACCCAGCCCAGTCCAGCCCAGACCAAACCAACACAGCCCAAACAGCCCAGCCCAGCCCAACCCAGCCCAACTCAACACAGTCCAGCCCAGCCCAGCTCAATCCAACCCAGCCCATACTGACCCAACACAGTCCAGCCCAGCCCAGCCCAACCCAGTCCAGCCCCGCCCAATCCAGCCCACTTGGTCCAGCCCACTCGGTCCAGTGTAGCCTGGCCCAGCCCTAGCCAGTGTCCCCTGTCAACTGGACATTGTCTCTGGCACTGCTCTGCAACAATGCCAGAGGTGTCCTCTGTGGAACTCCATGGACGAGATCCCCATTATTTCTGGGATGGGAGTTGCCCATGTCCATAGGGTGGGGGAGTTCCCATGTCCACATTAGGGAATGGAGTCTCTGTGTGTGTGTTTTGGTGGGGTGGTTCCTGTATTTTCTATTGGAGTTCAGGACCCCAATCTCAGAATTCCTGGCATTGCTATATTTTTCCTGGCTCTGCCCTGCCATGGTGTGGGCTGTGCTGCAGATTATTTTGCATAGAGTGGGAGAAAAATTGGCTTTGCACATGGCCTACAATATGCTGGTTTTCTCACCTCAGCCAGCACTCTGCAGTAAATAGAAAATTCCAGCAAATATATTTCATTCATTCATGACAGGTAGACATCTCTGGCTGGGCCAGCATTTATTGCCCATCTCCAATTGCCTTTGCTAGGCCATTTCAGAGACAGTTAAGAGTCAATCACATTACTGTGGAGTTACACACAGGCCAGACCAGGGAAGGGTGACAGATTTCCTTTCCGAAAGGACATTAGGGAATCAGATGGGCTTTAATGACAAACAACAAGTTTTTATAGTCATAAGTAGACTCCTAAATCTCAAATTTTTATTGAATTTAAATTGTACCATCAGCCGTGGTGGGATTTGAACCTGGATTCCCAGAGCAATTACCATGGATTATTAGTTCAGTGACAATACCACTACTTCATCATCTCCTCACTCTAAATGTGCTCTAAATGATAAACAACAAGTTTTTATAGTCATAAGTAGACTTCTAAATCTCAGATTTTTATTGAATTTAAATTGTACCATCAGCCGTGGTGGGATTTGAACCTGGATTCCCAGAGCAATTACCATGGATTATTAGTTCAGTGACAATACCACTACTTCATCATCTCCTCACTCTAAATGTGCTCACATGAGAACTATAGATGGGTGTAAAGCTTAAAGACTTATCCATTCGCAGCAGAGTTATGTGTGTGTTGTGCTTAAAAGCAAAAGTGAAATGAAAACAGGATCACATGACACCTTTTTTGAGTGAAGTCATGCTGCAATCTCAGAGGCATATCCAAGGCATATTAGAACAGTAATTACTTGAGACTCAAACATTGATTTTTGCTGTAATCTAGCTAATTACTTGCCAACTCAAAAATGCCCTATTTATTCCTTCTTTGTGTTCAATGTATACTGATCTCTCTTCAATCCATGCTAATATATGCCCTCTCCCAGTTCAATATTCCTAATTTTGAGTAGTAACCTTTTTGAAAATCCAAACACAAGATATTGACTGGTTCTTTTTTAGCTATCTCGCTTGTTACATTTTCAAAAAAACTCTAAGAGATTTGTCAAACAGGACCTGCTTTATATCAATCTATGTTGACACTTTAATCTTGTAATGATTTTCTAAGTACCATGTTATCACGTTCCTAATAATGGATTCTAGCATTTTGCCTACAATGACTGTCAGCCTTACTGTCCTATAGCTTGCCATTTTCTCTTTTATCCATCTTGAATAGTGAGATTATCTTTTCTGCTTTGCAATCCATGGAAGCTCCTCTTAAATCCAGGGAGTTCTAAAAGATCAAAGCCACCAAATCCACTATTCCTGTAGCTGCCCCTCATAAAACTCTAGGTTAAAGGTCTTCAGCTCTGGAGGATTTGATGCCACTTAGTCCATTCATTCCTCCAGTACTATTCCCTGACATATCCAGATTTCATTAAGTTCCTCAGTGTAGTTAGACTCTTCCTTATTATTTCCAAACTACTTTTCTAATTCTACCATGAAACACAGATATCTTTGCTCTGCCATTTCATTATTTCTATTCAAATTATATTCAACTTTGCTTTTAGTGGGCCCATGTTTACTTTCACTCATCTTTTCCTGTTTACATTATTATGGAAGTATTGATAGAGGTGTTGGCATAATGGTATTGTCACTGGACCGATATCCAAAATCCCTGGGGACTTGGGTTCAAATCTCACCAGGGCAGATGGTGGAGATAGAATTCAATAAAAGAAATCTGAGCTGAAAAATCTAATGATGGCCATGAAATCATTGTTGATTGTTTTTAAAACCCATCATGGTGGCACAATAGTTAGCACTGCAGTCTCAGGGACCCAGGTTCGATTCCCAATTTGGTTCACACTCTGTGCGGAGCTTGCATGTTCTCCCCATGTCTGCGTGGGTTTACTCCAGGTGTTCGGGTTTCCTCCCACAGTCCAAAGACATGCTGGTTAGGTTTATTGGCAATGCTAAATTCTCCCTCAGTGTACCCAAACAGGCGCCGGAGTGTGATGACTTAGGGATTTTCACAGTAACTTCAGTGCAGTGTTATTGTAAGCATACTTGTGATAATAACAAATAATAATAATAAATAAATTTTAAACTAATGTCCTTTAGTGAAGGAAATCTGCCGTTTTTACCTGGTCTGGTGTACGTGTAGCTCCAGACTCACAGCAATGTGGTTGACTCTTAACTGTTCCTTCAAGGGCAATTCGGGATGGACAATTAATACTGGCCTAACCAACGATACCCATATTACATGAATGAATAATAAAAACTATCAGAGTTTGTGTCTTTTGTTCTGTTGTTGAATTGTAAAATCCTTCCTATCTTCTTGCTCAATGATCTATTGGCAAGATTATAAACCGCTTCTATTACCTTCATCTAACTTCAACTGCTCTTGTTAAACCAATGGGGTGGGGGGTGATGGAGCATTATTTTTTTCTGTAGGGTTGTTGGGATTTAAAGAAATGCACATTTGTTGCACATTTTGTTTTGCATTTTCATCTCTTTAGCAAATGATAAACAGAACTAAGCAATCCCACAATTACTAGAGCTCTGCAATCCTTCCATGTCCAGTCATGAATCGTGGTGGACCATTAAGCAACTCATTGGAAGAGGAGACAAATAAACCCATCCTAAATGAGGGAGGAGACCAGCACAGCAGGGCAAAAGATAAGACTGAAGTATTTGCAACAGTCTTCGTCCAGAAGTGCTAAATGGATGATCCACCTTGGCTTCCTCCAGTATCCTAAACAACTTTGATACCAGTCTTCAGCCAATTCAATTCATTCCACATGATACCATGAAATTGTTGGAGGTACTGGATACCGCAAAAGCAATAGGCCCTAATAACATTCTAGCAATGGTACTGAAGGCTGTGCTCCTGAACTTGCAATTCGCCTCACTAAGCTCTTCCAATACAGTTCCAATACTAGCACCCACTCAACAATGTGTAAAAATGCCCAGGTATGTCCTATATACAAAACGTGGAGATGCCGGTGTTGGACTGGGGTAAACACAGTATGAAGTCTCACAACACCAGGTTAAAGTCCAACAAGTTTCAAGATAAAGCAGCAACTTGTTTAACTTTAACCTGGTGTTGTGAGACTTCTTACTGTCCATACACAAAAAGCAGGACAAATCCAACCCAGTCAATTATCGTCCAATCAAACTACTCTCAATCATCAGTAAAGTGATCAAATCGGTCATCGACAGTCCTATCAAGCAGCTCCTGCTCAGCAATAACCTGCTTAGTGATGCCCAGTTTGGGCTCTGTCAGAGTCACTTAGCTCTGGACCTCATTACAGCCTTGGTTCAAACATGGACAAAAGAACTGAATTCCAGAGGTGAGGTGAGAGTGACAGCCCTTGACATCAAGGTTGCATTTGACCGAGTGTGGCATCAAGAAGCCCTAGTGAAACTAGAATCAATAGCTGTCAGGGGGAAAAGCCTCCACAGTTGGAGTATGTAAGAAGATGGTTGTTGTTGTGCAGGGTCAGTCATCTCAGATCTAGGACATCTCTGCAGGAGACCCTTAGGGCAGTGTTCTAGGCCCAACAATCTTCAGTTGCTCCATCAATGATCTTCGTTCATCATAAGGTCAGCAGTGGGGATGTTTGTCAATAATTGCACAATATTCAGCACCATGCGCGACTCCTCAGATACTGAAGCAGTTCATGTTCAAATACAATAGGATCTGGACAATATCTAGGCTTGGGTTGACAAGTGGCAAATAACATTCGCACCACATAAATTCCAGGCAATGTCCATCACTAATAAGAGACACTCTAATCACCGCCCTTTGACACTCAATGCTGTAATCGTCACTGAATCCCCCACTATCAACATCCTTGGGTTATCATTGACCAGAAAATCAGCTCAACTCACAACATAAAAACAGTGGCTACAAGAGCAGAAGCTAGGAATACTGCGGCAAGTAACTTACCTCCTGACTCCCCGAAGCCTATCCACCATCTGCAAGGCACAAGTCAGAAGTGTGATGGAATATTCCCACTTGCCTGGATGGGTGCAACTCCAACAACATTCAAGAAGCTCAAAACCATCCAGGTTAATGCAACCACTTGATTGGTACCACATCTACAAACATTCATTCCCTCCACCATCGACACTCAGTAGCAGCAGTGTGTACTATCTAGAAGATACATTGTAACAATTCATCAAAGATCCTTAGACAGCATCTTCCAAACTCATAAACACTTCTATCTAGAAGAACAAGGGCAGCAGAGAAATGGGAACACCATCACCTGCAAGTTCCCTTCCAAGCCACTCACATCCAGCCTTGGAAATATATCGCTGTTCCTTCATAGTTGCTGGGTCAAAATCCTGGAATTCCTTCCCTCATGGCATTGTGGGTAACCCACAGAACATGGACTGCAGAGATTCAAGGCACAGCTCACCACAATCTTCTCAAGGGCAACTAGGGACGGGCAATAAATGACGCCCATGACCCACAAATGAATAAAAAATGTTCAGGGCATTGCCTGGCCATGACCCATACTCCTGAGGGTTATATTTATCTCTCCCAATCCTCACCAGTTGTAAGCTGCGGCAACGTGACATCACAATGGCAAGATGTCTACATATGGGAGGGGCAGGGGGGACTATTTGGCGAGGTGGTGGGGTAATAAAATTTAACATTCAAATTCATGCAAAGCATGTTCATGCCCATTATGGACAGCAAACTTGGGGTCAAGATCTGATCCACTATCTCTGTATGTGCATTGCTGTCATATTTTCTCCACAGTATCACAGTGGAGTAGCTTGAGATAGAATCCTTAGAATCCCTACAGTGCAGAAGGAGGCGATTCAGTCCAGCGAGTCTGCACCGACCCAAAGTCTTGCTCAGACCCTATTGCCCATAACCCCATGCATTTACCCTGACTAGACTCCCTGATACTAAGGAGCAATTTAGTATGGTCAATCCACCTCACTCACACATCTTTGGACTGTGGGAAGAAACCAGAGCACCTGGAAAAATCCTACGCAGACACAGGGAGAATGTGTAAACTCTACACCGACAGTGACCCAAGCTGGGAATAGAACTCAGATTGCTGGGGCTGTGAGGTAGCAATATTAACTACTGTGCCACCCAAAAATATTGTATAAGGAGACACAAAGCTGTACAAATATTGTTGCTTATTGATTATGTCAAAAACATTTATCAATAAATGATTACCTACCGCATCCAAAACAATATGATTTGATTTGATTTGGTTTGATTATTGTTACATGTATCAGCAAACAGTGAAAAGTATTGTTTCTTGCACTCTGTACAGGCAAAGATTACCATTTATAAAGAAGGAAATGAGAGAGTGCAGAATGTAGCGTTACAGTCAAAGAAAGGTCAACTTAATGCAAGCTAGGACCATCCAAAAGTCTGACAACATAGGGAGGAAGCTGTTCTTGAGTTGGTTGATATGTGACCTCAGACTTTTGTATCTTTTTCCCAATGGAAGAAGATAGAAGAGAGAATGTCTGGAGTGTATGGCTGCTTTGCTGAGGCAGTGGGAAGTATAGACAGAGTCAACGGATGGGAGGCTGGTTTGTGTGATGGACTGGGCTACACTCATGATCTTTTGTTTCTTGCAGTCTTGAGCAGAGCAAGAGCCATACTAAGCTGTCTTACAACTAGAAAGAATGCTTTCTATGGTGCATCTATTAAAGTTGGTGAGAGTCGTAGTTGAATTTTTGCCAAATTTACTTAGCCTTCTGAGAAAGTAGAGGCATTGGTGGGCTTTCTTAACTATGTTGTCAGCATGGGGGACCAGGACTGGTGATCTGGATTCCTAAAAACTTGAAGCTCTCCACCCTTGCTACTTCATCCCTGTTGATGTAGACATGGGCATGTTTTCCTTTACTCTTCCTGAAGTCAACGACAATCTCCTTTGTTTTGTTGACTTTGAGGGAGAGATTATTGTCGCAACACCAGTTCAACAGATTGTCTATCTCATTTCTGTACTCTGTCTCGCCATTATTCGAGGTCCGACCCAATACTATGGTTTGTCAACAAATTTGAAAATTGAATTAGAGGGGAATTTGGCCACACAAAGGTGTATAAGGAGTACAGTAGGGCACTGAGAACACGCCTTGTGGGCACTGATGTTGAGGATGATTGTAGCGGAGCCTATCCTTACTGACTGTGAGTTAGGATGTTCAGGATCCAGCTGCAGAGGGAAGAACTGGGGTCCAGGCCACAGAGTTTGGAGATGAGTTTCGTGTGGAAGGCTGAGCTGTAGACAATAAATAGGAGTCTGGCATAGGTGTTTTGTTATCTAGGTGTTCTAGAGTTAAATGCAGAGCCAGGGAAATGGCTGTGGACCTGTTGTGGCGATAGGCAAACCATAGTGGATCCAGGAAATCCGGGAGGCTGGAATTGATTTGTGCCATGTGTCTTTGTACATTGTACAAAAGGTATAAATTACATTGATTTGTACCTTTTGAAGCATTTTATAACGATGGATGTCAGAGCCACTGGACAATAATCATTAAAGCACCTTGCTTGGTTTTTCTTTGGTATTGAGATGATGGCCGTCTTCTTGAAGCAGATTGTTTTAAAGAGAGATTGAAGATGTGTACAAATAACCCTTCCAGCAGATCTGCACATTATCTGAGTGCTTCTCTGGTTACGCCATCCAAGCCACTCGTTTTCTGTGGGTTAATCTTCAAGAAAGTTGTTCTGACATCTGTAATGTTGACTTCAGATATAGACTCATCCAAATCTTCCAATATGGAAGGTGTGCCCTCATTGACTTCTTGTTCAAAATGGACATAGAATGCATTGAGCTCATCAGGGAGGGGTGCGTTGGAACTGGTTATTTTACACGCCTTCATCTTGTAGCCTGTTATGTCTTGCAGACCTTGCTATGGTCAGCAGGGGTCTGAGTGGTTAGCCTGGGACTTCACCTTGGTCTGGTAATTATCACTTGATTTTTTTTTTTTTTTTTAAAGCAACACAGCACGGGAAACAGGCCCTTCGGCCCAACGAGCCCGCGCCACCGTAATACCAAATCATTATCCTATTTTAATAGTCCTATATAATAGTATATATATTAATCCTAATTTGGAAAATTTTCACCATAGGGACAATTTGTTACCCAATCAGCCTAAGAGCGAATTTTTGGGTTGTGGGAGGAAACCGGAGTGCCCGGAGAAAACCCACGCAACCACGGGGAGAACGCGCAAACTCCCGCAGACACCGGCCCAATTCCAAGTGTCTGCACAGCCACATCGATAGTCTCTGAGCTGTCATGGTGCCCTTCAGGTGGTCCACATAAAGCACTCATATACGACATGAGGTACCAGGCAACCCATGAATCAACATCCAAGAGCTGTACCCGCACCACCTGCCGAATGCGTGCTCAAATTATGGACCGAATTACCTGTGGAAAAAAGCCGTAGTTAAACAGTCCTAATATATCCCTCTATCTGCATACCGCTCATGTGGCTGTCCAAGAGACCCTTAAACAGCCCCAGCGTGCCTGCTCCCACCACCTTACTCGGCAGTGCATTCCACACCCCCACTACCCTTTGTGTGAAAAACTGCCCTCTAATATTCGTCCTATACATAGCCCCCCTCACCCTATGGCCATGACCTCTCGTCCTATCCATTTCTAAAGGTGGAAAAAGTTTACCTCCATTTACTCTATCTATACCCCTTATAATCTTATACACCTCTATGAGATCCCCTCTAAGCCGACGTCTTTCAAGGGAAAACAACCCCAGTCTATCTAATCGTTCCTCATAGGACAGTCCTTCCATACCAGGCAGCATCCTGGTAAACCTCCTCTGCACTCTCTCCAAGGACTCCACATCCTTCCGATAGTACGGAGACCAGAACTGGGCGCAGTATTCCAAGTGAGGCCTAACCAAAGTTGTATACAACTGCAACATCAAACTCCTACTCTTATATTCTATACCCTTTTCTATGAAAGCTAACATACTATACGCCTTCTTTGTCACCTTCTCCACCTGTGAGGACACCTTCAGAGACTTGTGAACCTGCACCCCCAAGTCTCTCTGCGTCTCTATGCTCCTTATAGTTTTACCTTTTATCCTATAATTCTCTTCTACATTTTTCCGGCCAAAATGCATCACCTCGCATTTTTCCGGATTAAATTCCATTTGCCATCTATCTGCCCAATCTACCAACCTGTCTATGTCCTGTTGTATTGCCTGACACTGCTCTTCTGTACCCGCCAATCCAAGCATCTTGGTGTCATCAGCAAATTTGCTGATCTCACCACCTACCCCTACTTCCAAGTCGTTTATGTAGACCACAAATAGAAGAGGACCTAGTACTGAGCCTTGTGGCACTCCACTAGTGACAGGATACTCACTGACTGAGTCACAATTGTCTTGAGTGATTTGGAGGAGAACATCCTGGTGCTGGTGTGCTCATGTGTTTGATGCGCTGTCCTTCTAGATGGGAATGGTCGTTGGATTTGGGAAGTGCAGTCAAAAGAGCGTTGGTGAGCTTCTGCAGTGCATCTTGTAGATGATACATACGGCTGTCACTGTTGATTGGTGATAGAGGGATTGAATATTGAAGGTGTTGGATGATGTGCCAATTCAGCAGGTTGTTCTATTCTCATTGGCATCAAGCTTCTTCAGCGTCGGAGCTGCACTCATCCATGAAGTGGAGAGTATTCCATCTCAGTCCTTGATAGTGGACAGACTTTGCAGAATCAGGAAGTGAATTACTCATTGCAGGATTCTCAGCTTTTGACCTGTTCTGGTAGCGGCAATACTTTTATGACTAGTCCAGTTCAATTTCTGGTCAATGGTAACCCCCAGGATGTTGATAAGGGGGTGGAATCCAGTGATGGTAATGCCATTGAACGTCAAGGTCCTCTCTTATTGGTGATGATCATTGCCTGATGTGTGGCATGAGTGTAACTTGTCACTTGTCAGCCCAAGCTTGGATATTGTCCACATCTTGCCGCATTTAGACATGAACTGCTTTATTATCTGAAGAATTGTGAATGGTGTTGAACATTGTGTGATCATCAGCGAACATCCCCACTTCTGATCTTATGATGGAGGGAAGGTTGTTGATGAAGCAGCTGAAGACAATTGGGCCAAGGACAATCATTGGACGTCAATCATCTCAGCTCCAGGACCTGCAGAAGTGTCCTCAAGCTGATATGATTGATCTCTGATCATTATAACTATCATCCCTTGTGTTAGCTATGACTCCAAACAGCAGAGAGTTTTCCCCTGATTCCCATTAACTCCTGAGCTAGGGCTCCTTGATGTCACATTTGGTCAAATGTTGCTCAAGGCAGTTTCTTTTACTTCCCTCTGCCTGGTGTTCTTATTGTCTGACATTGTTAAAATGCTTTATCCCATTATATCACTCTAGGACAAGCAGAAGGAGAGCAGCTCCAAGAAGTACCTCAGCTGGTACAGGGTGGTCCCACACTGTTGCTGCTAAAAGTACCGTGTTCTCAGTAGTTCAATTTCCCCCAGTGTCCTCAGTTAGTTCTGTACCCACCTCTGGAGTTTATGTTTGAACCATGGTTGAAATAACTCTTGGAGCTTTGGAACACAGAAAGAGACCTTTCAGCCAGGTCAAGAGCTGGGTGACATTGGTAGAAGCCAAGCTGAGTATCTGTGAGCAGGTTATTGCTGAATAATGTGCTGTTTGATAGCACTGTTTGAGTCTCTACATGGCTTCTCACTGGTACAATCTGTCATCAATACTCTAATGGTGATTCATGTATTTTTCCTTATTTGTTTATGGGATATGGGCTTGGCTGGTTGGGTCAGTATTCGTTGCCCATCCATAATTGCCCATGAGAAGATGGTGTAGGTCACTCTCAAGGATTGTTCTTCTCCGATTTGGGGGTTGCTGATGAAGGAGATGGGAATTGCTGTGGAACCAATCAAGAATCAATTGTCTCCTGGCTCCAGGGTCAGAGTTTTTGTAAATTATTAAAGTCAACTCGTGTCTTGATAGTTTCCAAACCATGTTTGCTGGAGGGTATCTCCAACTTTAATCATACAAGCTACAGCAAGGAATCAACCCAACTGGTTTGTGTCACAGTTTGTGGTCCACGCTATCTTTTCCTCCCCTACCTTTACTTTTCTCTATTCCCTCACCTGGTTGCCTTACTGCCCTTAAGTATACTTGATTCCTCATCTCCACTCATTTACATTTATGATCTAATGCTTTTGAATACCCCCTTACTCAAAACATCTTTTCCACATCTACTCCACTGAACCTCTTCATAATTTTAAAAACCTCTATTCAACCACTCCTCAGAATTTTACCTGGAGAAAGGGAGACCCAACTTTCCACACTTACTGTTCTGGATTTACAATTATTATTATATGATTTCTACTTATCATTCTCTATACCCTCAATGTCACTCACAATCTCCCCAGGAGCAGGTTCTGTATCTGCACCCATTTCTTATGTTTGTTCATTCACGGAATATTTCCTCCACTATCTCTTTTGTAGCTCTCTTCATTGACAGTAGCTACAGTATTTGCTGCAACATTCACATTTTGTTAGAGTCTGCATTCCAAGTTCTTTCTCCTTCAGCTAAAATGAGGAGATTTGTTGATCGTCTCTCTCAACTGTGATGTATGTTAAGAAGTATTTTATCTTGATTACTGCCCCCATCAGAATATTACGTGGAGATGTGGAGAACACCATCCACCAGATACACGATACATACACTTGCAAATCGGCCAATGTTGTCTACCTGATATGCTGCAGGAAATGGTACATTGGGGAGACCATGCTGACGCTATGACAACAGATGAATGAATACCACTCGACAATCACCAGGCAGGAGTGTTCTCTTCCTATTGGGGAACATTTCAGCAATTACAGGCATTCAGCCTCAGATCTTCCACTTAGGGTTCTCCAAGGTGGTCTTCACAACACATGACAACACAGAATCACTGAGCAGAGACTGATAACCAAGTTTCACGCACATGAGGGCAACCTCAATCAGGATCTTGGGTTCATGTCACCCTATCTGTAACCCCACGACTTGCCTGGGCTTGCAACATCTCACTAACTGTCCTGTCTGGAGACAATATGCATCTCTTTAACCTGTGCTTAACCCTCTTGCCACTTAACATTGTCTGTACCTTTGAGGCTTGATTACTTGTGAAAACTCGCATTCCAATTATTATTTTGTAAATTAAGTTTGTGTCTTTATATACCGTGTTTGTGAACAAAACTCCCATTCACCTGATGAAGGAGCAGTGCTCTTTGGCATGTGGCTTGTGCTAGCAACAAAACTTGTTGGACTTTAACCTGATGTTGTGAGACTTCTTATTGTGTCCATCAGAATATTCAATGCGTCAGGTAGCTTAGTGAAAAGTGTAACTCTACCAGTTAAAAAAAAAGCTTTTCATTTTTCCATTCAACGTTCACTAACCACTGATCAACTGTCAATGATTTTATAGCTCTGTCTACTTATGGTGTGCTGGTTCTACTTGCATTCTCTCACTTTCTATCAGCTTCTTGCTTTTCACTCTTCCCTCTTTGTCGTCTCAGCGTCTGTATGACACTTGTCATCCTCCCTTACCAAGTAATAACCTCAGGTCAGCCTTACCTCAACAGAGAAAATGAGAAAGAAACTAATGAGATGTGAAGAAATGACAGGGATTTATGACATGAATTATTTCTTGGAATGTATTGAGAAGTTGGTTAAAACATGTCTGAGTGAGAGAGTCAACAGGCACACATTACAGGCAAGGCCATAGAAAACCCTGCCAGGAGACCAAAGGCCCCAACTTGGGCTGATTAGAAATCAACTCTACTACAACACAATTCTTTCATCCAAATATAATCCCAACAAGGTTAGTTCAAATATAGAATAATAGATACCCGGGAGTGAGTTAGAGACTGGAATCTAACTGAGGGTTTCAGGGTGGTTTATATGTAGAATAATAGATACTTGGAAATGAGATACAGACAAGAATCTAACTGATGTGTCTTTGTATATAGAATGACAGATACACAGGAGTGAGCTACCGACTGGAATCTAATCGATGTGTCTGGATGATTTATATATGGAATAACCAATACCTGGGAGTGAGTTACAGACTGTAATCTAATTGATATATCCAGGTTATTTACATATAGAATATCAGATACCTGAGAGTGAGTCACAGATTGGAATCTAACCAATGTGTCTAGGTGGTTTATATATAGAATAACAAATACACAGGCGTGAGTTACAGACTGGAATCTAAATGAGTGGTTCAGGTGATTTATGTATTGAATAACAGATACTCAGGAATGAGAATATAAGAACATAAGAAATAGGAACAGGAGTAGGCCATCTAGCCCTCCGAGCCTGCTCTGCCTTTCAATAAGATCATGGCTGATCTAAAGTGGATCAATTCCACTTTCCCGCCTGTCCCACATAACCCTTAATTCCCTTGATCAGAAATCTATCTACCTGTGACTTAAACATATTCAACAAGGCAGCCTCCACCACTTCAGTAGGCACAGAATTCCAGAGATTAGCCATCCTCTGAAAGAAGTTCCTCCTCAACTCTGTTCTAAACTGCACCCCCATCAGAATATAATGTGGAGATGTGGAGAACACCATACACGATACATACACTTGCAAATCGGCCAATGTTGTCTACCTGAAACACTGCAGGAAAGGATGTCCCGAGGCATGGTACATTGGGGAGATCATGCTGACGCTATGACAACAGATGAATGAATATGACTCGACAATCACCAGGCATGAGTGTTCTCTTCCTGTTGGGGAACATTTCAGCAATTACAGGCATTCAGCCTCAGATCTTCCACTTAGGGTTCTCCAAGGTGGTCTTCACAACACACGACAACACAGAATCACTGAGCAGAGACTGATAACCAAGTTTCACGCACATGAGGACAACCTCAACCGGGATCTTGGGTTCATGTCACCCTATCTGTAACCCCACGACTTGCCTGGGCTTGCAACATCTCACTAACAGTCCTGTCTTATTTTGAGGCTGTGCCCTCTAGTTCTGCTATCCTTTCTAAATGGAAAGAATCTCTCTAACTCTACCCTACCTAGCCTCTTCATTATAAGTCTCTATAAGATCCCCCCTTCATTGTAATTCTCTATAAGATCCCCCCTCAGCCTTCTAAACTCCAATGAGTACCGACCCCGTCTATTTAATCTCTCCTTATAAGCTAACCTCCTCATTTCTGGTATCAGCCTGGTGAACCTTCTCTGTACTCCCTCCAAGGCCAATATATCCTTTTACAAATACGGAGACCAAAACTCACACAGTACTCCAGTTGCGGCCTCACCAGTGCCTTGTAAAGTTGCAGCAAGACCTTCCTGCTTTTATATTCTATGCTCCTCGTGATAAAGGCCAACATTCCATTCACCTTGATCACCTGCTGCACCTGCAGACTGAGTTTTTGTGATTCGTGCACAAGGACCCCCAGGTCCCTCTGCACAGTAGCATGTTGTAATTTATCACTGCTTAAATAATAGCCCATTTTACTATTATTCCTTCCAAAGTGGATAACCTCACATTTACTAATGTTATACTCCATCTGCCAGGTCCTCGCCCACTCACTCAGCCTTTCCAGATCTCTCTGCAGACTTTCCACATCCTCCACGCAATTCGCTTTTCCACTCATCTTCATGGCATCAGCAAGTTTTGTTATCCTACACTCAGCCCCCTCCTCCAGATTGTCTATGTATATAGTAAACAGTTGAGGCCTCAGCACCAATCCCTGCGGTATGCCACGAGTCGCCAACTGCCAACCAGAAAAGCACCCATTTATTCCAACTCTCTGCTTCGTGTTAGATGGCCAATCCTCAATCCACGCTAACACCTTACCCCCAACTCTGTGTACCTGGATCTTCTGCAACAACCTTTTCTGAGCCACCTTATCAAACGCCTTCTGGAAATCTAAAAACACCACATCCACCAGTTCCTCTCTGTCTATCACAATCATCACACATAGAACATAGAACATAGAACAATACAGCACAGAACAGGCCCTTCGGCCTTCGATGTTGTGCCGACCAAAATAAAAAGCAATGCCCCTCCTAACTAAACCATTCCCTTCTCATCCATATACTTATCAACTAACCTCTTAAACGCCACCAAACTTGGCGCATCTACAACAGCTGCAGGCAGGGCATTCCACTCCCTAATCACTCTTTGAGTAAAGAACCTACCTCTGATATCCGTCCTATAACTCATACCCCTTAATTTAAAGCTGTGTCCCCTCGTGCTAGCTTTCTCCATCCTAGGAAAAAGGCTATCACTGTCCACCCTATCTAAACCTCTAATCATCTTATATGCTTCAATAAGATCCCCTCTTAGCCGCCTCCTTTCTAACGAAAACAACCTCAAATCCTTCAACCTCTCTTCATAGGACCTGCCCTCCATACCAGGCAACATCCTGGTAAACCTCCTCTGTACCCTCTCCAATGCCTCCACATCTTTCTTATAATGTGGCGACCAGAACTGCACACAATACTCCAAGTGCGGCCGCACTAGAGTTTTGTACAGTTGCAACATGATGCTGTGGCTCCTAAATTCAATCCCCCTACCAATAAAAGCTAAGACTCCATATGCCTTCTTAACAACTTTATCCACTTGACTGCCTACTTTCAGGGATCTATTGACACATACACCAAGATCCTTCTGTTCCTCAACACTATTAAGAGCCCTACCATTAGCCCTATACTCTACACATTTATTGTTCCTGCCAAAGTGCATTACCTCACACTTTTCCACATTAAACTCCATTTGCCACCTCTCGGCCCAGCTCTGCAACTTGTCCAAGTCCCTCTGCAAACTATAACACCCCTCTTCACTATCTACCACTCCACCGACTTTAGTGTCATCTGCAAATTTACTGATCCATCCCTCAATACCCTCATCCAGATCATTTATAAAAATTACAAACAGCAGGGGCCCCAAAACAGACCCCTGAGGCACACCACTCGTCACCGAACTCCACGATGAATATCTCCCATCAACCACCACCCTCTGTCTTCTATCTGCCAGCCAATTCCTAATCCAATTAGCTAAATCACCCTCTATTCCACACATCTGCATTTTCTGTAGAAGTCTTCCATGGGCCACCTTATCAAACGCCTTACTAAAGTCCATATATACTACATCAACCGCCTTACCCCCATCCACCTCTTTGGTCACTTTCTCAAAAAACTCAATGAGGTTAGTAAGGCATGACCTACCCTTCACGAAACCATGCTGACTATCCCCAATCAATTCATTTCTCTCTAAATAACTATAAATCCTATCCCTAATAATTCTCTCCAATACCTTGCCCACAACAGAAGTAAGAAAAATCCTTTATAAAAATCCAGTAAATTTGTTGAACACGACTTTCCTTTCATGAATCAGTTCTGCGTCTGTTTGATTAAACCATTCTTTTCTGGGAGTCCTGCTATTTCTTCTTTGATGATGGATTGTAGCATTTTTCTAACTACGGACGTTAAACTAACTGGCTTATGGTTCCCTGCCTTTTGTTTGCTACCTTTTTTAAACAGCAGCGTAACATTAGCTGTTTTCCAATCCGCCGCCACTTCCCCAGAGTCCAGCGAATTTTGATAAATAATTACTAAGGCATCTGTTATTACTTCTGCCATTTCTTTTAGAACCCTGGGATACATTCTATCCAGTCCCAGGGTCTTGTCTACCTCCAGTTCCATTAGTCTACCAAGCTCTACCTCTCTAGTAACAGTAATTGTATTAAGGACCTCATCTCCTACCAACCCTTTATCTTTAATATTCGGTAAGCTATTTGTGTCCTCCTCCGTGAAGACCAACACAAAAATTTATTTGAAGTCTCAGCCATTTCCTTGTTACTCACTGTTAAATCCCCCCCCCCTCGTCCTCCAAGAGTCCAACGTTCACTCTAGCCATTCTCTTCTTTATATCTTCATAAAAACTTTTACTATCATTTTTTATATTTAGAGCTAGTTTAGTTTCATACTCTATCTTTCTTTTCTTTATCGCTTTCTTAGTCATTCTTTGTTGTTTTTTAAATCTTTCCCAATCTTCTAATTCCCCACTATTTTTAGCTGCTCTGTACGCATCGGTTTTTAATTTAATACTCCCCTTTAGTTCCTTTGATATCCACAGCTGCTTATCCCTTTTCTTACATTCCTTCTTAACCACCAGAATATATTTTTGCTGAGTACTGAAAAAGATCTCCTTAAAAATCCTCCACTGTTCCTCAGCTGTCCTACCAACCAATCTGCACCCCCAAACTACGTTAGTCAATTCTGCCCTCATTTTATCATACTCCCTTCTGGTCAAGCAGAAGACACTGGTTTGGGACTCTACTTGCTCCCCCTCCATCTATATCATAAATTCAAACATATTGTGATCACTAATCCCAAGAGGATCCCTCACAAGTAGATCCCTAATTCTACCTGCTTAGTTACACAGTACCAGATCTAAGATAACTCTCTCCCTCGTCGGTTCTGTAACATACTGTTCAAGGAAACTATCCCGACAGCATTCCAACAACTCTTCCTCAAGCCCACCGTGTCCACTTGAGTCAACCAGTCAATGTGCACGTTAAAATCCCCCATGATTGTCGCCGTTCCGTTTTTGCACGCATCCATTATTTGCTTGTTTATAGCCCGCCCCACCTCAAAGTTATTATCTGGGGGTCTATAGACCACACCCACCAGCAATTTCCTCCCCTTACTATTCCTTACCTCCTCCCACAACGATTCAACATTTTGCTCTCTGGTGCCTATATCATCTCTCGCTATCGCCCTGATATTATCCTTTAGGACATAGAACACTACAGCACAAACAGGCCCTTCGGCCCACAAGTTGTGCCGAACACATCAAAACCTACTCAGCCATAGACCTATCTATAACCCCCAATCCCATTGGATCCCATATACTCATCCAGAAGTCTTTTAAAAGACCCCAGCGAGTTCGCCTCGACCACCACCGACGGCAGCCGATTCCATTCACTCACCACCCTCTGAGTGAAAAACTTTCCCCTAGCATCCCCTCTGTACTTGCTTCCCTGCACCTTAAATCTGTGCCCTCTCGTCGCGACCATTTCAGCCCTGGGAAATAGTCTCTGAGAGTCCACCCTATCTATTCCTCTCAACATCTTGTAAACCTCTATCAGGTCGCCTCTCAACCTTCGTCTCTCCAGGGAGAACAGTCCCAGCTCCCTCAACCTGTCTTCATAAGGCATGCCTCCCAATCCAGGCAACATCCTTGTAAATCTCCTCTGCACCCTTTCAATAGCTTCACGTCCTTCCTATAGTGAGGCGACCAGAACTGCGCACAGTACTCCAAGTGTGGTCTGACAAGGGTCCTATAAAGCTGCAGCATTACCTCCTGACTCCTGAACTCAATCCCTCGATGAATGAAGGCCAGTACACCGTAAGATTTCTTAACCACATCCTCCACCTGGGAGGCCGATTTGAGAGTCTTATGGACCCGGACCCCAAGATCCCTCTGCTCTTCCACACAGCTAAGACTCCTACCTTTGATAGTGTACTCGCCTACCTTTGATAGTGTACTCAAAGTGTATCCTTTATTAACAGAGCTACACCATCTCCTTTTCCCTCCTGTCTATCCTTCCTAAATGACTGACACCCCTAGATATTTAGTTCCCAATCCCGGTCACCCCGCAACCACGTTTCCGTAATGGTCACTAGATCATACCCATTTGTGCTGATTTGTGCCATCAGCTCATTCACTTTGTTTCGAATGCTTCGTGCATTCAGGTAAAGTGTCTTTATGCCAGCTTTTATCTGGACCTTATTTGTAGAAATGCTTCTAACCTCTTCCGTGTCCTCTACTCCTTTAATTAGTGGAATGTCCTCAATGTTAACCTGCACTCATACTCTCTCTTTTACTTTACGTTTTGTAATTTCCCCTACCCTTGAACTCTTCCCCCCATTAATTAGTTTAAGTCCTATCGACAGCCTTAGCCAGAACTCTGGTCCCAGCAAGATTCATACAAAGACCATCCCATCTGAACAGGTCCCATCTGCCCCAATATTGGTGCCAATGCCCCATAAATTCAAACCCATTCTTCCCACATTAATCCTAGAGCCACACATTCACCTCCTTAATCCTATTTACCCTGCCCCAATTTGCGCGTGGTTCAGGTAGTAATCCAGAGATAACCACCTTGTTGGTTTAGCTTTTTAATTTGGTTCCTATCTTTTCATATTCCTTCTGCAGATCTTTAGATCATGTTTTGCCTATTTCATTGGCACCTACATGAACCATGATAACTGGATTCTTACCCTACCACTCCGAGTTCCAGCCTAGAGTTATAGGCAGGAACTTATTCAAGATGTTGGTTGGTTTATATATTGAATAACATACCCGGAACTGAGTTACAGACTGGAATCTAATAGAGGGGTGCAGTTTTATGTTTTAACCTTCATTTATTATTGTCACAAATAGGCTTACATTATCACTGCAATGTAGTTATTGTGAAAATCCCCTGGTTGCCACACTCCGGTGCCTGTTTGGGTACACTGAGGCAGAATTTAACATGGTCAATGCACTAAACTTGTACATCTTTGGACCGTGGGAAGGAACCAGAACACCTGGAGAAACTCGCACAGATACAGGGAGAATGTGCAAACTCCACACAGTCACCTAAGCTGGGATTTAAATCTGGGCCCCTAGCACTGTGTTAATCACTGTGCCACCATGCAGTGGGTTTTTATTCAGAAAAATGGTAGCTAGGATTGAATTATAGACTGGAATCTAATGGAGGTGTTGGGAGGTTTATATAGAGAATATTTAGTTATTTTGATGTTATCTTTTTAATTTGTTCCGATATCTTGTCCAATCCACTATCATCAGCTTTATATTCAATGAGATTCTGTGAATTGCTGCCACCATCTGGACATTAAAAGCAAGGCAAGAATACAAGACATGTTTCAGTTGTGTTTGTGTGAGTAGGTGTGTTTGTGTGAGTGTGTGTGAATGTGTTTTTGTCAATGTGTGTGTGGATATGTATTTATACTTGTCTGTCTGAGTATCAAGCTGTGTGTTTGTGGGCTTGTGTGGGTGATTATGTATCTGTGTGCATGTATTTGTTTCTATCTGTGGGTGTCTGTGTCTGCCTCTGTGTGCCTCTTTGTTCGTGTGTCCATTTCGATGTGCCTGTATGTGTATCTGTTTTGGTGTTTATCTCTGTGTTTGTATCTATGTGTACATGTCTGTGTATGGCTGTGAGCAAGTCTGTTTCTGTGTGTACCTATTCATGTGTTTGTGTGCATGTGAGTGTCTGTCTCTGTGTGTCTGTGTGTCCATTTCTACGTGAACATAGAACGTTACAGCACAGTACAGTCCCGTCGGCCCTGGATGTTGCGCCGACCCATGAAACCAATCTAAAGCCCATCTAACCTACACTATTCCAATATCATCCTTATGTTTATCCACCGATCATTTAAATGCCTTTAATGTTGGCGAGTCCGCTACTGTTGCAGAAAGGGCATCCCATGTCCTTAATATTTTCTGAGTAAAGAACCCACCTCTGACATCTGTCCTATTTTTATCACCCTTCAATTTAAAGCTATGTCCCCTCATGCTAGCCATCTCCATCCGAGGAAAAAGGCCCTCACTGTCCACCCTATCTAATCATCTGATCATCTTGTATGCCTCTATTAAGTCACCCTTTAACCTTCTTCTCTCTAACGAAAACAGTCTCAAGTCCCTCAGCTTTTCCTCATAAAATCTTCCCATCATACCAGGCAACATCCTGTTAAATCTTCTCTGCACCCTTTCCAATGTTTCCACATCCTTCCTATAATGCGGTGACCAGAACTCTATGCAATACTCCAAGGGGGCCGCACCAGAGTTTTGTACAGGTACAACATGACTTCATGGCTCAGAAACTCAATCCCTCTATCAATAAAAGCTAACACACGTACGCCTTCTTAACAACCCTATCAACCAGGGTGCCAACTTTTAGGAATCTACGCACATGGACACCGAGATCTGTCTGCTCATCCACACTACAAAGTAATTTACCATTAGCCCAGTACTATGTACTCCTGTTACTCCTTCCAAAGTGAATCATTTCACACTTTTCCACATTAAACTCCATTTGCCACCTTTCAGCTCAGCTCTGTAGCTTATCTATGTCCCTCTGTAACCTGCAACATCCTTCCGCAGTCCGTAACTCCATGACTTTAGTGTCATCTGCAAATTTAGCACCACTCTGTATCTTCTTACAGCTAGACAATTTCTGATCCAAACCACTAAATCACCCTCAATCCCATGCCTCCATATCTTCTGCAATAGCTTACCGTGCAGAACATTATCACGCGCTTTACTGAAATCCTTATACACCACATCAATTGCTTTACCTCATCCATCTCTTTGATCGCCTTCTCAAAAAACTCAATAAGGTTTGTGAGGCATGAATTACCCTTCACAAAACCGTGTTGACTATCCTTAATCAAATTATTCCTTTCTAGATGATTATAAATCCTATCTCTTATAATCTTTTCCAAAACATTGCCCGCAGCAGAAGAAAGGTCTATAATTAACAGGGTTGTCTCTACTCCCCTTCTTGAACAAGGGGACAACATTTGCTATCCTCCAGTTTTCTGGCACTGTTCCTGAAGACAATGAGAGGTTGAGGAAAGGATTGCGAAGTCAATTCTGATTAGGAGTGAAAGTAGTAGGGTAATTGTGATGGGGGACTTTAACTTTGCTAATATTGATTGGAATAGCTATAGCTCTAGCTCGTTAGAGGGGTCAGTTTTCGTACAGAGTGTGCAGGAAGGGTTTTTGACTCAGTATGTAGATAGGCCAACTAGAGGTGAGGCTACATTGGATTTGGTGCTGGGCAATGAGCCAGACCAGGTGTTAGGCTTGGAAGTTAGTGAACATTTTGGTGATAGTGACCACAATTCGGTTACGTTCACCTTAGTGATGGATAGGTATAGGCATGAAGCTGGGGGCAGTAGTTATAGCTGGGGGAAGGGTAATTATGAGGCCATCAGGAGAGAATTAGGGTGCATAGATTGGACTAGGAAACTACAGGGACTGGGAACATCTGGAATGTGGTGCTTATTCAAGGAGCAGCTGCTGAGAGTCCTTGATAAGTATGGCCCTGTCAGGCAGGGAGGAAATGGACGAGTAAGAGAGCCTTGGTGTACGAAAAGAGTTGATTTGCTGGTTAAGAAGAAAAGGGAGGCTTATGTTAGGATGAGGCTTGAAGGCTCAGATAGTGCAATGGATAGCTATAGATTAGCCAGGAAGGAGGTAAAAAGTGAATTGAGGAGAGCTAAGAGGGGACACGAGAAGATGTTGGCTGATAGGATTAAGGAGAATCCTAAAGCTTTCTTTCGATATGTTAAGAATGGAAGATTGGTTAGGGCAAGATTAGGGCCAGTCATAGACAGCAGTGGGAAGTTGTGCGTGGAGCCTGAAGAGATTGGTGAGGCACTGAATAAATATTTCTCTTCGGTATTCACGCAGAGTGCTGGAAATGTAGCTGTGGAGAGCACTGAGGTACAGGGTTGCAAATTGGGGAGTATTGTAGTAGATAGGGAGGATGGGTTAGAAATTCTCGAGGGTTTGAAGTTGGATAAGTCCCCTGGGCCGGACGGGATTTACCCTAGGATTCTCTGGGAGGCAAGAGAGGAGATTGCAGAGGCTCTGGCTCTGATCTTCAGGTCCTCGTTGGTTACGGGTGTGGTTCCGGAGGACTGGAGGATAGCGAATGTGGTCCCATTGTTTAAGAAGGGGAAGAGAGACCTTCCAGGGGATTATAGGCCAGTGAGTCTTACTTCTGTTGTGGGCAAGGTATTGGAGAGAATTATTAGGGATAGGATTTATAGTTATTTAGAGAGAAATGAATGATTGGGGATAGTCAGCATGGTTTTGTGAAGGGTAGGTCGTGCCTTACTAACCTCATTGAGTTTTTTGAAAAAGTGACCAAAGAGGTGGATGGGGGTAAGGCGGTTGATGTGGTATATATGGACTTTAGTAAGGCGTTTGATAAGGTGGCCCATGGAAGACGTCTACAGAAAATGCAGATGTGTGGAATAGAGGGTGATTTAGCTAATTGGATTAGGAATTGGCTGGCAGATAGAAGACAGAGGGTGGTGGTTGATGGGAGATATTCATCGTGGAGTTCGGTGACGAGTGGTGTGCCTCAGGGGTCTGTTTGGGGGCCCCTGCTGTTTGTAATTTTTATAAATGATCTGGATGAGGGTATTGAGGGATGGATCAGTAAATTTGCAGATGATACTAAAGTTGGTGGTGGGGTAGATAGGGAAGAGGGGTGTTTTAGTTTACAGAGTGACTTGGACAAGTTGCAGAGCTGGGCCGAGAGGTGGCAAATGGAGTTTAATGTGGAAAAGTGTGAGGTAATGCACTTTGGCAGGAACAATAAATGTGTAGAGTATCGGGCTAATGGTAGGGCTCTTAATAGTGTTGAGGAACAGAAGGATCTTGGTGTATGTGTCAATAGATCCCTGAAAGTAGGCAGGCAAGTGGATAAAGTTGTTAAGAAGGCATATGGAGTCTTAGCTTTTATTGGTAGGGGATTGAATTTAGGAGCCGCAGCATCATGTTGCAGCTGTACAAAACTCTAGTGCGGCCGCACTTGGAGTATTGTGTGCAGTTCTGGTCGCCACATTAAAGAAAGATGTGGAGGCATTGGAGAGGGTACAGAGGAGGTTTACTAGGATGTTGCCTGGTATGGAGGGCAGGTCCTAGGAAGAGAGGTTGAAGGATTTGAGGTTGTTTTCGTTAGAAAGGAGGCGGCTAAGAGGGGATCTTATTGAAGCATATAAGATGATTAGAGGTTTAGATAGGGTGGACAGTGATGCCTTTTTCCTAGGATGGAGAAAGCTAGCACGAGGGGACACAGCTTTAAATTAAGGGGTATGAGTTATAGGACGGATATCAGAGGTAGGTTCTTTACTCAAAGAGTGATAGGGAGTGGAATGCCCTGCCTGCAGCTGTTGTAGATGCGCCAAGTTTGGTGGCGTTTAAGAGGTTAGTTGATAAGTATATGGATGAGAAGGGAATGGTATAGTTAGGAGGGGCATTGCTTTTTATTTTGGTCGGCACAACATCGAAGGCCGAAGGGCCTGTTCTGTGCTGTATTGTTCTATGTTCTATGATGACCTAAAGATCAAAGCCAAAGGCTCTGCAATCTTCTCCCTAACTTCCCAGACAATCCTAGGATAAATCCCATCTGGCCCAGGAGACTTATCTATTTTCAGTTTTCAAAATTGCTAACACCTCCTCCTTATGAATCTTAATTCTGTCTTGTCTAATAGCCTATATCTCAGTATTCTCCTCGACAACATTATCTTTTTCCTTTGTGAATACTGACGAAAAATATTCATTTAATGCCTCTCCTATCTCAGTACTTCTTGTTAGGGTACTGATCAGAAACTGCAAGGTTATATTATGAAACCTGACTAGACTCCAACAGTTTTTCTATTTCAGCATTAATGTGAGGATAAGATGCTGCACTCCAGGTGTGATTCTCTTGATAGAATAGAAAGCATTTATCAAAATAAACTTTATTTAACAATGCAGTTCAATTGTAACAAATGAAAAAATATATCTCTACATCTCTAGTTAAAAACAGTCAAATCAGTACAAAAAACATGGTAAAAATAAATTTCTTAAAGGCACAGGATAATTACAGTGTGATCACTGTGTGTGTGTGTCTGTGTTTTGTATGCCTATCTATGTGTCTACGTGAGTGTCTGCATGCATGTGTGTTTGTATCTGTGTGTGTGTGTATGTGTGTGTGTGCCTATCTAAGTCTGTGTGTGTATGTGTCTGTCCCTGTGTGTATATGGGTGTGTATGTGTCTGAGTGTGTGTGTATGTGTGTGTGCGTGTGATGTGTGTGCATCTATGCATGCTTGTGTCTGTTCTGTGTGTCTGTATTTGTGTATCTGTGTGCGTGGTTCTGTATATGTGTGTGTCTATTTGTGTATCTGTGTATGTGTGTGGTCTCAGTATATCTGTGTGTATGCTTGTGTCTGCGTATGTGTCCGTTTATTGTTTTCTGTGGATGTGTCTCAGTATATTTGTATATAATGGTGTATGTATGTGTGTGTATGTCTGTTATGTGTCCATATCTGTGTGTGTGTATATCTGTGTGCTTGTGGCTGTGTATGTGACTGCCTCTGTACGTGTCTGTGTGTACCTTTATGTATGTATCCATGTGTGCACATGTGTGTATCTATGTCTGTCTATGTATGTGTCTCAATGTCTGTGGGTGTGTGTGTGTATCTGCAACTGTGTTCATGTATGTGTTTGTGTCGTTATGACCTGGCCCCCAGGTGATGCTCTCTAAATTTGTTACCCTCTGTCTCTTCAGTGGGAACTATCTTAGCACTCACCCACAATCTGTTAATTACCAGGGTGATTGCCCCAGTTTGTTAATGTCTGCTTGGGGTACCCTCTAATTGGAGTGCCCCTGGGTGAGCAATAATGAACTGACTCCTTTTCTTCATTTCCCCTCTTTTGATCACAAGATTAAATCTAAAAAGAATCCCTTCCTTGCCCTGCTTCCAATATTTATGCTTTAAATTGACCCAAATTTATTTGGCTGCCAAGAATTAGACACACACACCCACACACCCACACACCCACACCCACGCACAGACACTGAGACACATACATACACAGACACAGATACATATGCACACATACGGATTCATACATACAAGTATACACAGACATGTACACAAGCACTCACATACATAGACACAAATACACATACATACACACACTCACAGACATGTATATATATATACATACACCTTTATACACAGATACATTGAGACACAGCCACAGAAAACACATAAATGAACACATACACATGCATACACACAGATACACTGAGACACACACACATACACAGGTAGACACGTGCATGTACACAGATACATATGTACAGGTATACACAGACATGTATACTCACATACGTACACAGCTACATGCAGGGGTGAATTTTACCAGCCACAGGAATTGTAGTGAGCGAGGGGTGGACAATGGAAAGATCCATCGACCTTGGACGGGATTTTCCGGTTTTGAGGTGAGTGAGTCAGAAAATCTTGTGCACAATGTGAATGTGTGCGTGTCCCTGACTGCTGGGAAACCATATCTTCATGAACTGCATTTTTGGGAGGACTATGAATTATTGGGACAGTTGGATTTAAAGAGAGTTGCTGTTATAAATTACATTGGACTGTCAGCTACCTGATTAGCATGGAATGTAAGAAGGAGAACTCTTTGTCTGAACCGCAATGATTTAATTGTGAGGAAGAAACTGTTCAAAAACCTTACAGGAAATCACCTGACAGAGGATCTTTAAGATTTGAACGTTTTGCTTTGAAAACCATTTTGGGGAATGAGCCGAGAGGGAACGCTATCCTAACTCATTCACTCTCTCCCTCTCTCCCTGTCTTGCCTGAAATTCCATGTCATTATTAAACTGAAGCAAGAGATTGCTTATCTGAGTTTAACTTTCTGCATTTGGGAATTGCAAAACTGAGCCAGGAACAGAGGCTGAGCAAGGGGTGGAGTCAGGAACACAGGCTGAAGGAGGGGCGGAGGCAGGAATGCAGGCTGAAGGAGTGGAGCCAGGAACACAGGCTGAAGGAGGGGCGGAGGCAGGAATGCAGGCTGAAGGAGTGGAGCCATGAACATAGGCTGAAGGAGGGGCGGAGGCAGGAATGCAGGCTGAAGGAGTGGAGCCAGGAACATAGGCTGAAGGAGTGGCGGAGGCAGGAACACAGGCTGAGAGAGGGCGTGGAGCCAGAAACACAGGCTGAGGGAGGGGATAGAGCCAGAAACACAAGCTGAAGGAGGGGCGGAGCCAGGAACACAGGCTGAAGGAGTGGAGCCAGGAACACAGGCTGAAGGAGGGGCGGAGGCAGGAACACAGGCTGAGAGAGGGCGCAGAGCCAGAAACACGGGCTGAGAAAGGGCACAGAGCCAGGAACATAGGTTGAAAGAGGGGTGGAGCCAGGAACACAGGCTGAGGGAGAGGCTGGAGTCAAGATTACAGGCTAAGGGAAAGGTGGAGTCAGGAACACAGGTTGAGGGAGGAGTGGAGCCAGGAAAACAGGTTGAGGGAAGGGTGGAGCCAGGAAAACAGGCTAAGGGAGGGGCAGAGCCAGGAACACATATTAAGGGAGGGGTGGAGCCAGGAACACAGGCTGAGACAGGAGTGGAACCAGGAAAACAGGCTAAGATACGGTTGGAGCCAGGAACACAGGTTGAGGTAGAGGTGGAGCCAGGAACACAGGCTGAGGGAGGGGTGGAGCCAGGAACACAGGTTGAGGTAGGGGCAGAGCCAGGAACACAGACTGAGGGAGGGGTGGAGCCAGGAACACAGGTTGAGGTAGGGGCAGAGCCAGGAACATAGGTTGAGGGAGGGATGGAGGCAGGAACACAGGTTGAGGGCAGGATGATGGAGCCAAGAACAGAGGTTGAGGTAGGGGCAGAGCCAGGAACACAGACTGAGGGAGGGGTGGAGCCAGGAACACAGGTTGAGGGAGGGGCAAAGTCAGGAACATAGGTTGAGGGAGGGATGGAGGCAGATACCTTTTGGGGGCGGGGTGGTGAAAGCAGGACAGCAGCAAGGGACTGGAACTGAAATCCTAGATGCTGAGGAGCCACAAATAGGGCTGTCCCAGGTGGCTGGAAAGCTGGTGAGCACAATGCAACTCATTACTTATGTGCTAAATACATATATTAATGTTTCTAAAGACCTGATGGCAGTGGAATAAAGAAACTTTGTTCTATATGTAGTGGAATCTGACATTACAATTAGCTAACATCATCACTGCTTCATTCCAGCTCGATAGTATTGGAGCTATCAGAGTTTTGGATTGATTGCACCCTGCAGTTCATTGATGTGCTATCATCCTGCGGGAAGCTTTGGTCATTCCCATCCTTGGTGAACGATGAGAGATGTCGAGCTTGCGATAGTTCAGGTAAAAGAGAATTGTAACAATGAGAGTCAGTGGGGCCTGTGTTCACTCTCTGCTGGGAAGCACTTGAGTGCTGGGAGTTCCTTTGTGACTAGTCTGTGTGCTCTCGACAATCTGTTACACTAATGTCAGCAAGATTGTAAAGCACCAGCTGTGAGAAATAAGACATGACAACTTCAAACAGAACCAGAGAAATGGGAACAGCAGCATCCTGATATGACACATTTTCCAAAAATTCAACTGCGGACTGAAAGAAAGCCTAACCCTGTATCTCTAGCATTGGACTGTAATTTGTGTTGAATAGACGATAAATATAGTTTCTTAAAAATGAGATGACCAAATCTAGAGAATGTCCCGTTAAAAGATACAATTGATAAGGTATTACCCGATATAATTGTCATAATAGCACATTTGCTCTCTCTGACTGAGGCAGCTGGAGGTGAGTATGGGAAACTGGGGGAGATTTTTGTCCATTGCTATGTTTTACTATCAGATAAATCGGATGGATTTGGAATTGGTGTTGCCAGACTTTACTGAGTTTACCCCAGTCCAATGCCGGCATCTCTACATCATGATTGTTTGAATGTCAGAGTTCATTGTGAATGTTCCCCCTGAGGACAGGGCTGCTGAATGTATCCGCAACATTGCAATAACTAAACGAGATTCAGGTCTGCCATTGTGGATATCCCTTCAGTTACACTAACTCCCTCGCTTGTAGTGGCAGTTTGACAGAGAAGTGAATTTAACAGATCAACTCCCTTGTGTCTAAAATATTAAGAAAAACAGATTTTGTTTTCTGGTTGGGTTTGAGGGTGAGGAGGTTTGAGGATGGGGTTTGGGATGAACCAGTTTGAGGGTGAATGGTTCGGGATAAGGGAGTTTGAAGGTGAGGGGGTTTGAGGATGAGGGGGTTTGAAGATGAGAGCAGTGAGGGTGAAGGGGTTTTGGGATGACAAGGTTTGAGGATGAGCAGGTATGTGGGTGAGGGGGCTTGAGGGTGGGGGTTTGAGGGTGAGGGGATTTGGGGATGAAGATCTTGAGGGTGATGGGGTTTGAGGAGAGAGGGTTTGGGAATGAGGGAGTTTAGAGGATGTGAGAATTTGGAGATGGAGATTTTGGGAGGGGGTTTGGAGATGAGGGGGTTTAGGGGATGTGAGAGTTTGGAGATGGAGATTTGGGGAGGAGGTTTGGGGATGAAGGGGTTTAGTGGATCTGGGGATTTGTAGAGGGGGTTTGAGAATGAGGAGATTTAAGGATGAGGGTTTTTTGGGGATAAGGGGGTTTGAGGACAAGGGTGTTTTGGGGATAAGGGGGTTTGAAGATGAGGGGGTTTTGGGGATGAGCGGATTCGGGGATGATGGGGTTTGGGGATGAAAGGTTTGAGAATGAGGAGGTTTGAGGATGGGGGGTTTTGAAGAAGAGGGGATTTTGGGGATGAGGGGATGAGTGGGTTTGGGGATGATGGGGTTTAAGGGTGAGGGGGTTTGAGAATAAGAAGATTTGGGGATGAGGGTGTTTGGAGATGAATGGGTTTGATGATGAGGGGGGTTTGGGGATGAGGGAGTTTGAGGGGGACAGTGTTTTGGTATGGGGAGGTTTGGGGATTAGGGAGTTTGGGAGTGAGCAGGTTTGGGGGGGTGAGGGTGTTTGGGGATGAGGGGTTTCAGGATGAGGGGGTTTAAACTTGAGGGGGTTTTGGGGATGAGGAGGTTTGAGAATGAAGGGATTTGGAGATGAGGGAATTTTGGGATGAGTGGATTTGAGGGTGGGAGATTTGAGGATGAGGGGATTTTGGGAATGAGGAATTTTGGGAATGAGAAGTTTTGGGAATGAAGCAGTTTGAGGGGTGAGAGGGTATGGGGGTGAAGGGATTTGAGTGTGAGGGCGTTTGGGGATGAGGGGTTTCAGGATGAGGATGTTCGAGAATGAGGGTGTTTGAGGATTAGCAGGTTTGGGGATGAGCAGATTTGAGAGGGGAGGAAGTTTGAGAATGAGGGGGCTTGAAGCTGAGGGGGTTTGAGGATGAGGTGGTTTGAACGTGAGGGTGGTGAGGGTGAGGGAGTTTCAGGATGAGGGGGTTTGACGATGAGGGAATTTGGGGATGAGGGGGTTTAGGGGATGTGGGAATTTGGGGAGAGGGTTTGAGAATGAGGGGGCTTGGGGATGAGGGGGTTTGAGGGTGAGGGTGTTATTTCAGTAAGGCGTTTGACAAAGTCCCTGGTGGTAGGTTGATGGAAAAGGTTAAGGCTCATGGGATACAAGGACAGGTGTCCAGATGGATTGAGAACTGGCTTGGTAACAGGAGACAGAGAGTAGCAGTGGAAGGGTCTTTTTCTAGCTGGAGGCCTGTGACTAGTGGTGTGCCGCAGGCCTCAGTACTGAGACCTCTGCTATTTGTAATATATATAAATGATTTGGAAGAGGAAGTAACTGGTGTGATCAGCAAGTTTGCAGATGATATGAAGATGGCTGGAGTTGCTGATAGTGATGAACAGTGTCAGGCAATACAGCAGGATATAAATAGGCTAATAAATTGGGTGGAGAAATAGCTGATGGAATTTAATCCTGATAAATGCAGGGTGATGCATTTTGGAAGAAATAATGTAGGGGAGAGTTATATAATAAATGGTAGGACTAACACAGAGGGATCTAGGTGTGCAAGTTCACAAGTGCTTGAAGGTGGCAGTACAGGTGGAGAAGATGGCGAAGAAGGCATATGGTATGCTTGTCTTTATAGGAAGGGGTATAGAGTATAAAAGCTGGCGTCTAATGCTGCAGTTGTATAGAACATTGGTTCGCCCACATTTGGAGTACTGTGTCCAATTCTGGAAGGACGTGAAGATCCTGAAGAGAGTGCGGAGGAGGTTTACCAGGATTCTGCCTGATATAGAAGGTCTTAGCTATGAGGAGAGATTGGGCAAATAGGGGCTGTTCTCCTTAGAAAGACAGAGAATGAGAGGAAATCTAATAGAGGTGTATAAGATTATAAAGTGTATAGATAGAGTAAACCGTGGGAAGCTTTTTCCCAGGTTGGATATAAAAATCGAGGGGCCACGAGCTTAGGGTTAGAGGGGCGAGATGTAATTCAGATGTTAGAGGGAGGTTTTTCACACAGAGGGTTGTGGGAGCCTGGAATGCACTGCCAAGTAGGGTGATGGAGGAGACAGGCACGCTAGGGTTGTTTAAGGTTTACCTAGATAATGAGCAGACTAGAGATGGAGGGATACAAAAGATTGTTCTAAATAAGCATCAAGAGTGTCAGGAAGTTCCTGGGAATCAATAGATTCCTAGGGGCTGTCCAACATATTTTATGGCTCACCTGTCTTGCGTTTGAGCTTCTGGGAATCTTCCATGAATGTCTCTATAAGCAGTGTATGTTTATTGATGTCTTTTTTTTACATCCACAGGTGATTTGGTCCAGCTTGTTGACCAACAAGGGGCATACACACAGTGGGTTGTGCGACGGCTGCTCTTGGATGTTGCTTCGAGAGTTGCCTAGTGCTTCACATCGTGAGTGTACACTTAAACTGGACCATCTGACGGGCAACACGACAACTCAGTGACTATCACTGTTTGCTGTGCCGATACATGGAGCTGGGTTGAATCTCCAATTTGGGTTGATATCTGTGGAAGTTTGCACATTCTCCCCATGCTTGCGTGGGTTTTCTCCGGGTGCTCCGGTTTCCTCCCACACTCCAAAAACGTGCTTTTAGGCTGATTGGTATTAACAAATTGACCCTAAATTAGACCTCCCTTAATCTGGTGCACATATAATTCTCTAAATTTGCACATTTATTGTGGAGTCCAAGAAGGTAAAGATAAAAGTCGTAGATCGAAGAAGGATTGGAATGAGGCACTCACTGAATGTTAAAATGGATGGCGTGGGCTTGTATGGCCAAAGGGTCGTTTCCTGTGCTGTGTTGTTCTTTGTTCTTGTTCTTTGTTTTGGGGATGAGAGGGTTTGAAGATGAGGGGGTTTTGGGGATGAGGAGGTGAGAGAGTTTGGGGATGATGGGGTTTGAGGGTGAGGGGGTTTGAGAATGAGGGGGTTTAGGGATGAGGGATTTCATGGTGAGGGGGTTTAAGAATGAGAGGGTTTGAGGATTAGGAGGTTTGAGGATGAGAGGGTTTTGGGGATGAGGGGGTTTGAGGATGAAGTAGATTTGAGATGATTGGGTTTGAGGGTGGGGATCTGAGGATGAGGGGATTTTAGGGATGAGGAGGTTTGACAGTGAGGGTGTTTGGGGACAGGGTTTAAGGGTGAGGGGTTTTGGGGTGAGAGGGTTTGAGGATGAAAGGATTTGAAGATGAGGGGCTTTGAGGATGAAAGGATTTGAAGATGAGGGGCTTTGAGGATGAGGGGATCTTTCTGAAAATTCATTCACAGGATGTTGGAGTGTGAGTGTCGGGCAGCATTTATTGCCCATCCCTAGTTGCCCTTCAGTAGATAGTGGTGAACTGACTTCTTGAATCATTGCAGCGGCTGTGGTGTAGGTACATCCACAGTGCTGTTAGGGAGGGAGTTCCTGGATTTAGACCGAGGAAAAGTGAAGGAATGCCACGTTAGCATGGTTGATGGCACTGCTATCTCACAGCGCTAAGGACCCGGGTTCAATTCTGGCCTTGGGTTACTGTTGTGTGCAGTTTGTACATTCTGCCTGTGTCTATCAGATTTAACATGTGATAGCGCCACAGCACACAGTGAAGCATACCCTTAGTGTGAAGATAGGACTTTGTCTCCGCAAGGCCTATACTGTCATGGATAGATATATCTGTGATAAACAGATTGGTGAGGATGAATCATGAATCTCTCTTGTTGGTTGCCTCACCACCTGCCATAGACCCAGTCTAGCAGTAACGTCCTTTAGGATCCAATCAGCTCGGTCAGTGGTGCTACTGAGACCCTCTCGGTGATTGAAGACCCCACCCAGAGGACATTCCGTGCCCTTGCTGCCCTCATGTAATGTTCAACGTGGAAGAGTTATTGGTACTGACAGAGCATTGGGGGGTAGCACGTGGCAATCATCAGGTGGTTTCCTTGCCCGTGTTTGACCTGGTGCCATGAGACTTCATAGGTTTCAGAGTTAATGTTGAGGATTCCCAGGGCAATTCCCTTATGACTGTGCCACCACTCTGCTGGGTCTGTCCTACCTGTGACACAGGACATACCCAGGGATGGTGATCCAGGTGTCTGGGATATTATCTGTAAGGTATGATTCAGTAGGTGTGACTAGGTCAGACTGTTGTCTAGTTTGTGAGATAACTCTCCCAATTTCAGCACAAAGCCCCATGTATTAATACGGAGGACTTTGTAGGGTCGACAGGGCAGGGTTTATTGTTGTCATTTTTGATGTTGCTGCCAGGTGGCCCAGTTTCATTCCTTTCTCTTCTATTTGTAACAATTTGATATAACAGAGTGGCTTGCTGGGCCTTTTCAGAGACATTGCTGTCACAAGTAGACCACACCAGGTGAGGGCGGCAGATTTCCTTTCCTAAAGGAATTGAGTAAATCAGATGGGTTTTTACGACAATCGACAATGGTTTCATGCTCATCAGCAGACTTTTAATTCCAGATACTTATTGAGTTTTTAAATTTCACCATCTTTCATGATGGGATTTGAATCTGGCTCCTCAGAGCGTTACCCTGGATTTTTGGATTACTAGTCCAGTGACAATACCACCTCCCCATAATATCAGCTTTGCTCTTGATCTGAACGTAGCTTGGGAGCTGCCCACATTGACAGAGTGGGGAGCAGACTAGCTTTGGGGAAAGATGGGAAATGGGGGAAACAGGTCACCTTCCTCTCCACCAGCCAGCTCCACCACCCATAAACACCAGCCTCATTCACTCTTCTCAAATCAAAAACTGAGGCAGAAAGCACCGATTGCCGGAACTCCTTTTGAGCAGGTTGCTGAATGCTGGTCTAACTGAGTGACTCCACGTGTTTCACACTCAAACAGATCTAATATTAGCACAGAAACGACTGTACGTAACAAAGGAGCCCTGATCGTGTATACTTACCTCGGCATTCAGAATCAATGCGTTAAACAAAATGGTGGAAAAAGTCTCTGTGTAAATCCCAACTCATTTTAAATAGTCACCCACTCATTCCTCAGATCAGTAATTCCAGACACAGTTACTGTGTCTACAGATGACGGGATCATTATTTCAGTCTAACACCAGGAAGCTGAATCTTACACCCACTCCATTCTCCAGCGTCAAACTGAAGGGAATAATCAGGCAGAAAGTGAGAATATTTTATCAACACGAAATCACTCAACTCAAAGAAATAGCCCTCTCTAACAAGCATTTCCTCTGTATAACATCGCAGTGAGCTATAATCAACAGTTTCCATTGTAAAGAGCACATTATTTTCCCCAATACCACACAATTCCACGTTTTGAGGAATTAGTTATTCCATGAAATGAAATCCAAATAGGATTTAATGAAAGGGCAATCTATCGGTTACAATATTCTATACATATCCTCCACAAATCCCAAAATAATTCTGAGCTAACAAATGATATTAAAGTGAACTAACTGTTCGTCTCTGGGCAACAGCAGGAACCAATCACCAGATGGACAAACAGTGTGCAGATTTATCATGGTTACGACAAGGTCACTTTCTTTTCAATTTGTGTCATGCAATACCTGGGAGAGAATAATCATTTCAAAATACAACATCTGACAGTGCCATGCTTCCTCAATACTGATCTTCTGACAGTACAGCAGAATTTCAATACAGACCCTCACACAGTGCAGCACACCCTCAGTGCAGACCCTCAGACAGTGCAGCACTTCCTCAGTACTGGCCCTCTGACTGTGCAGCACTCCCTCAGTACTGACCATCTAACAGTGCAGCACTCCCTTAGTACTGACCCTCTGACAGTGCAGCACTCTCTCAGTGCTGACCCTGTGACAGGTCAAAGCTCCCTCAGTGCTGACCCTCTGACAGTGCAACGCTCCATTAGTACTGACCCTCAGACAGTGCAGCACTCCCTCAGTACTGACCCTCAGACAGTGCAGCACTCCCTCAGTACTGACCCTCAGACAGTGCAGCACTCCCTCACTACTGACCATCTGACACTGCCGCATTCCCTCAGTACTGACCCTCAGACAGTGCAGCACTCCCTCAGTACTGACCCTCAGACAGTGCAGCACTCCCTCAGTACTGCGGTATCACTTTTGTTGTGGATTATGAGCTGTGGTGTGTAGGATAAGGTTTGAATTCAGATGTGTATCTCTGAGGTGAGAGTACTTGGCTGCAGCTCTATACCACTCTGAACTAGCTCAATAAAGAGCACAAAAAACAGACAGTGCTGGGAAATCTCCACTGATCTGCCAGTCTCTATGGATAGAGAAGCACGTTCTGATGAAGTCATCCAGACTTGAAACATTGGCTCTATTCTTTCTCCAGAGGTGCTATCAGTCCTGCTGATATTTTCCAGCTTTTTCTGTTTCAGATTCCAGCATCTGCAGTATTTTGCTTTTGAATGAAGAGGAAGTGTGTTAATGTGCCTGGTGAAGCTAGTATTGAGGCTCCCAATCTTTCCCATCCCCCAGAGATCTCATGTGAATTATATGTATTTTACAGGAAATGATGCTGCTGTGGGCACAGCTGCTGCTTGGTTTACTGTGGCGTGTGGAGTGTGGCGAAGGGTTGACAATGCCAAAGGAACCAGTGGCAGAGACCAGATCAGCTTTCTCTGCAGCCAGGACCAACAGCATGGTGGGAGGAGCCCAGATGGTGGTGACCTTTGACAAAGTGTACGTGAATATTGGGCACGATTTTGACCCCCGCACCGGTATCTTCAGCTGCCGTGTGCCTGGAGCCTATTACTTCTCCTTCACTGTTGGTAAGTTTCCCAGGAAGAGCCTCTCTGTGATGTTAATGAAGAACCGGAAAGAGGTCCAGGTCATTGTGTATGACGAACACCATCGGCAGGAGCGAAAAGTGCAGAGTCAGAGTGCCATGCTGCAGTTAGATCGTGGAGACACCGTTTGGCTGCGCCTGCACGGTGACCCCAAGTACGCACTGTACAGCAACATGGGCCCTTACACCACCTTTAATGGCTACCTGATCTATCCTGACAGCGAGTCCTCCAACTCCCAGGATAGTGATAGCTCCTGGCACACTGAGGCCTCTCGCCAACCGGAGCCTTGGCACAAGAGCGAGGAAAGGAACGGTATTGAGCCCGCCAGGAGCCAGCTCCAGGAGGATGTGCCGCAAGCCCTGGACAACAAGCCAGCCGTTGTGGGAGAGGAACAACCCGCGACTGAAGAGCTCACACTGAGCCAGCAGCAGGTTCCACGTTCGGCCTTCTCTGTTGCTAGGACTGAGAGCCTCCTGGGAGATGATGGTGACCGGTACAAGCACGAGCCTATGTCCTTTGACACAGAGTTTGTCAACATTGGTGACGATTTTAAACCCTCCCTCGGAGTGTTCACATGTCGTATACCTGGGGCCTATTACTTCTCCTTTAATATCGGTAAGCTGCCTTACAAAACCATGTCTGTCAAACTGATGAAGAATGAGGATGAAGTCCAGGCCATGATCTATGATGATAGCCATTCCAAACGGAGAGAGATGCAGAGTCAGAGCCTGATGCTATCTCTGCAGAAAGGAGACCGGGTTTGGCTCTACAGTTACCAGCACGATGGTTACGGAGCTTACAGCAACCATGGCAAATACATCACCTTCACTGGCTTCCTCATCTACCCAGAGCTCCAATTACTAAACTGCCAGTCAGAGAGCAAGACTAACAGACTGTGACTGTAACAACACCACCCCATCATCTTCATTGTTACATAGTGAGAATATAAACTGTCATCATGTACAACACTTGTGAGGTTTTGTGTGCAATTATGTCATTGTATAAATATCTGGTATTAATTCAAACTGTTGGAAACACAACTGTCAAAATGTCATTAATATTTTATTGAAACAAACAGCTTTGTTGTGTCTGCTTTCACCTGGGCTTTGAGCTGTGCTGTGAGTGGTCAATGAATTGGGGGCAGTAACAATGAGGGCTGTGATTGGAGTGAGCTTGGGAAGGTAACATTCAGGGCTGTGATTGGATGGTGAACTTGAGGAGTTCAGACGAATGAGTTAAAGGGATCCACAGTCACTGACAAATCAGCAAGTAAGTGCACTTCACTAGAGAAACAAATTATTCCAGAAAAATGGACGTTTAACAGAGGCACAATACATGGCTGACTTAGAGCAGGGATGGGCCAGAATTGGAGATCAGCAAGGTCAGTAACTTCGGCAAGGTTGGCAAAGTGAGCAACATCAGCCAGGTCAGTAAGGCATCGAGATCAGGAAGACCAGCAAGGTCAACAAGGTAAGCAAGAGTAGCAAGGTCAGTAGGATCATCGAGGTCAGGAGAACTAGCAAGATCAACAAAGTGAGCAAGACCAGCAAAGTCAGTAAGGCATCGAGGTCAGGAGAACTAGCAAGATCAAAAAGGTGAGCAAGAGTAGCAAAGTCAATAAGGTCATCGAGGTCAGGAGGACTTACAAGATCAACAAGATCAAGAGGTCATCGAGGTCAGCCAGGTCAGTCGATCAGCAAGGTTATTGAGGTCAGCAAGGTCAGTAAAGTCAGCCAGGTCAGAATGACCAACAAAGTCAGCATGGTCAGCAAGGTCATTGAGGTCAGCAAGGTCAGCTTTTGGACATTCAGTGTTTATTGGTGATTACCCACAGGCCCTTGTTCTTGCTTGAAACTTTCAGCAGATATCCTGTTTCACCCAAACATCCAGATCTGAATTTCCTCCTGATGCAGACAATCCCATGGTAACTCTGATTTGTTGATTGGATATCAACTATCTGCACACAATATTTTCAACGCCTGGCCTAGTTCAGTGTGCGTGATGAGGAACCTCTTCTGACTGGTCCACTTGGAGCTCCTCCCAGTAAATGCTGTACTCTATTAGCTCAATACAAATGTCAGCAATCCCACAGGGTCAGACCTTTCCCCTGTGACAGGTCAGAGTGTCTGCATCATCATCAGCATCAGGAGCGTTTCAAACATTCAGCTCCAGTCTCCAAGCTGCAGGTATGGAGCATCGCCCAAACATGAGGGTTCATGCCACAGTGTCTCTTCCATCTACACTGTTCAGTTTTCCAGCTCACTGGCTTCTAGGACCTTCATCCCAATCACTAAACTAATTGGGCACATTAGCTCTGTCTGCTTGCTGTTCAAATCCCAAACGAGCTGCAAAACATACAAACCAATGACTTGTCTGACACATTTCCCAGACTGATGCACAGGGGAGACAGTGATGTAGTGGATTTGTTACAAAACTGTTAATCCAGAAAGCCAGGGTAATACTCTGGAGACCTAAGTTCAAATCCTACCACAGCAGATAGACATTCAAAAACTCAATAACATAAATATAATAAAATTGGAAGTTGAAAGTATCACGATGACCGTGAAACCATTATTATTAGTTATAAAATACCAATTAGAGAATGAAATCTGCTGTTGTTACCCAGTCTGGTCTACATGTGATTGCAGAGCCAATGTGACTGCCCTCAGGGATGGGTGCATCCTGAGATGCCCACATCCTATCCAGTCAGTAAACAGCCTACAGTTTCAATTATTCATGGCCATAATGTCCCTGAGCTGGCTACACTTTTTAAATAGCAGACATAATGATTAAGCAAATAACATCACATGCTAACTTCCAATAGTATCTGCTGCTTCACCACACAGCATAGAAAAATATCATCAGCTGACAAATCACATGACAAACCTGGCAATGATGATGATTCCCGGCCAACATGTGGGATTTTTCCCTGCAACAGGACCTGCTGTCAACCCAAAGTTAAACCAAAAAAGCACTCATAAAGTGTTACGCCATCTTGGATTGAATTGGCTCATTCCAGGGCTTGTGCGGGAAACCTAAATCGGCATTTTACAACACACAACAACGATTTCATGGTCATCATTAAACTTTAGACTTTCAATTGTTACACAGATCCATGTGGGAGGCTACGGATTACCCGTATGCCCAGACAGGTGACTACATCCGCTTTGTCCCGGGCCAAGCCCAAAAGCTGCTCGAGGTGCAGGCTTCGTTGCATTTGGTGGAACATCTCAAATGCAGATGGCTATAGACAACATGCGAACCTTTTGGAATCAGGGAGTGCCCTACATCAACTACAAGGGGTTCCACTCCCTGAATGTCAGATTGTGTGCAACCACCTGCTCAATATCATGCAGATGTGTACACTACCCGGGGAGTGTGCACAATGTGTCTACATCGTGAGGCATTCAGATATGCCCAGGGTTTTCAAGGACGACCTCTAGCTGCCAGGTTGGGTTGTGGGGATGATATCAGTGCGGAGGCCTGAGACTGAGGCTGAGACCTCACTGAAGCCCACACTGCCACCCGATCCATCATCAAGTGGTGCACTGATCTGCAGAAGATGGTTGCTTTGGTGATGCTGTGCAACACAGCTCCATAGAAGGTCTCTGTAACATGGTGGTTGGCTCTGCGCTTCACAACAGAGGGGTAACACTCTGAAGGAGAAAGACAATATGGATTGCTGTGAGGAGGTGGTGGACGAAGAGGAGGATGAGCCAAACAGACCTGGAGGATTGAGAACCAGTGGCAACAAGATCCTCAATGCTGCAAGTTTCACCAGTTAGGAGTTATGGTATCCGACAGCTTCAATACCGTCTCCAGAACCCATGTCCACATTCTGTGACATAGCAAACTTCTTTTTGTCCCTCAAAAGTCCCATTGACATCACAACAGAATGATAGATCTGAGTTGGTCATGCCAGCGAGTGACTTGTCCAGGCAGGAAGGAGACAATAACTCGCTGTTGTGGCAAACTGTGATGCTGCCCTGCTGCCAAAGTCTGACTCCGACCTGTCTTCTGACTGTACACTGATGCCAGACTGGGCTGAGGTGGCTGAGAGAGAGGGTTATGGGAGGGGGATGAAAGGTGTGGGGATAGTGTGCAGTGACGACACAGGATTGAGGTGCCTGAGTTTTGTGCAGTGCTTGGGTAAGGTGAAGAGGGAGTGGCTTGGTGGAGGGGTCAATCTCGAGGGGCATAGCTTCAGTGGGAGGCAGGAGTCTTTGAGGAGATGCAAGGAAGATGTTCACACTTTGTGGGTGGCAAGGATTTCAGGTACACTGCCTGGGACGGTTGTGGTGACCTAATCACCCAGAGAGGTATTTGAAGAAGCAGTTAGAATACCATGGCACTCAGGGATATGGGACTGGTGTGGAATTACCACGACTGTGGTGGTGGTTATCACTGGTGCAGATCTGATGGGCTGAAAGGTCTATCACATACTGTACAGTGCTCCATGCCCATAAGAATATAAATGGAGTACAAAATTCTATGTGGGAAAGGCCTCAAAGATACAGAAATCATGAGTTTGGAGTTCAAATCTTTTAATAGTAATTATTTACAATGCAAACTGCCCTATCCCTAACTAGGGTGACACTACAACTTCTTAACCTTGTGTGGCCTGCCACTATGTTCAGGTGACTCCCCCAGGATGCACATCAGATGGCGCTCACCTATGCTCCTTGCCTCATGGCCTTTGATGCCCTTGGTGGGTCCTCCTAGAGGGTGGGAGCTGGTGGCTTTTGGGTGCAGCTGTGCCACTCTATTCAGCCTGCTGCCCATGAGATGCACCAATGTCAGGAAGAGAGGTTTGGAAGAGCTGGAGACTACCAATATTCTCCTCGGTGGGAGTCCCTGGGACAGCCTCCAGTGCTTTCTTCTCCCTTGGGACACTAATGGCCCCCCCCCCAGGACAATCCATGGGATGAAGGGCAGCTGGAGTGAGCTCCAGAAAACTCTGTGTCACCTGGTGCTGTCAGCCTTGGAGGTCCAACAGTGTCTGCACCACGGTGCATGAGCTCTTAGTGATAGCCTCTGAGTCTGGAGCAGGATCTGGAGCCACTCTGCAATTGCTTGCTGTGTCTCAAGCAGACTCCTGAAACACCCTCAGCCATGGTCCTCAGTGGCTTGGCCATGCCTTGGATCCTGCCACCCATGGCTACCATTTCCTGCCCCAGACCTTCCACTGACTGGTGTTGGTCTGGGTGTCTTGCAATTCCAGCACCATTGGAAGGCTATGGGACTCCTTCAATTGGCCTCACAGTTGCTGGAATGTTGCTGACACCCTGTCCTGCAATCCCAGATCTGCTTCTGCATCTCCAGCAGCTTTGTGAAAACTGGTTCCAGTAGCATGGAATCTGGGTAGGAGCCAGTTGTTTCCTGGGATCTGGCAGTGCTTCACCTACCTGACCCCTTGGATGTTCTCACCTCCAATCAATGTGTATCTGCAGCTGTGGGGCCTCATCAGAAAATGAGCCTGAAGCCTGTCACAACCCCTACCCACTGAGGAGCTGACGTACGCCCCCTGTTTCCCCCCCTCCCCATCTCCCTCTCTGGGCCTGCTGGCCATCACGCTCTCAATCACCCCCTCCCATCTCCCAGGAGAAAATGGCCCATAATCAAAGGGAGCAGGAGAAGACAGATGGGAGATTTCCCGAACTGCATCTCCCACCCCCTTTCAAGGAATGAGCGATGGAGCTCTGAGGGGAGGCACTCGAGTGAGCTGTGAGTGACTGGTGTCAAGATGTGCCACAGAAGTGAAGATCCACAATCTTTTATCGATATGACCTTCCTCAAGCAACTTCCAAGCTGCCTAGATAACTGTCCCCCTCTTGCACTGAACCTTGTGTCATCCCTTAGAGGAGCAAAACCTGACATGGTCGTTTGGCATTGACAGCACCACCCCCACCACCTTGAAGGCAAACACCCACCAGGCATAAGGATTGCACATTAGTTTTTCGCCTCTTGTGATGTTACCGGCACTGATTTGCTGGTGAAATCACTTTGTGCTCAGAAAAGATGTGGTCAATACCTTTTGTTCAATAGTTCAATATTTATGAAATTCTTTGCACATATGATAAGAATGTGTTCATAAAATTTAGGTTGGTCCACGGACTGAGTCCTGTCCTTTGTCCATCTTGTGACTAAGTGCATTTAAGTAAAGTGTTTTAACACAAATTGTCAAAGTATCTGTCCACTTTTGGACAACACCATCATGGCAGATGGTGAAATTTGAATTCAGTAAAAATCTGGAATTAAGAATCTACCGATGACAACCATTGTTGATTATTAGAAAACCTATCTGTTCTCTCATGTCTTTTAGGAAGGAAATCTGCCATCCTAATGCTGGCCCAGCAAATGGCATGCACATCCCATGAATTAATAAAAACAATTCCTTGGACTGTAAAGTCAAAGAAGGTTTGGAGGCATTCAGAGACGTTGGATTTATTCCCAGACTGAATAATCAAACACATTTGCTTCTGAACAGACACTGCCACTGCAGCTGAGGTTGAGGAGTTGCCAGTGAGAGTCTCCAATTGGAATTAGCTCAGCATGATCAATGTTGTCCCACTCGCTCACAAACAACTTCCCAGATATGTACATCTGGCAGGCATGCTCCACTCAGTGTGTCAGCCGGGATCATCTTCCTCCTAGTCTCACTGGACACTTACAAACAAAATGCTTGGAGCCTTAATAGAAATATAAATAGAAAATGCTTGTAATAGTTAGCACAGCTGGCAGATCTGTGGAGAGAGAAAGAGAAGTAATGTTTCGATGCCAAGAGGGTGGAAATGTAATGGATTATATATTTGGAGAGAGGGTTTGATCAACATAGGAGATAAGGTGTAGAATTGGTGCTAAGGAGAGATTGATAAAGATGTCGTGCACACAGACAAAGGGAGTGTTGATAGTAGCATTAAGGAGTAAAGAAGATATTGATAGTGGCAAAAAGGTAAGAAACAGAATCTGTTAGTAGGAGAACTGAATGAGGTACTCAGTGGAAGCAAAACTAAAGAACAAGACGGTCCAATAGAAAAGGGATGGGGTTTTACTGGGGCAAACCGAAAAACAAAATGTGGATAGCAGAGTCTTGACACATTCTTTGAAAGCTCAACGGTGCATTGTTTGGTTGCCTGTGAATGGTTCACTCGAATGGATGGTGATCTATTTCAATCTTCATGTGTCAGCCATTCATGCTGTGAACAGCATCAATAGAAGTTCCTGCTTTATCTGTGAAAATCCCATTTCTGCCACTGGCAACATTCTTTACAGACACATGACTGGATCAATGTTGCTCCAACTCCAGCTTGAGATAAATTACATTGTCAAATGTATTTCTTGAAATTATTCTGCCCAAGGATTGGCATGTTGGTGCTCATTTCTTTGTCACTATGATGTCAATCTTCCTGATTCTCCCAGAACCATCCAGTTTCATTCTGCATGGCATTTCTGAATGTCTCTGTTACATCTGAGTAGCAAGCTTATTCAAGACATTGAGTGAATCCAATCAATGGTTGGATGCCTACTATATCGGTCAGTATTTGTTACTTTAATACTGGCCAGATCTACGCAAAGGCCTCTTCCCATTGTATCTCATCTAATGAGTGGAAATTCCAGACTGCAATATTTCATTTTGTCAATATTTAATATCTATCACAATAGCTGCATCAATGTAGAAAGTCTCCTTGGTTTTGACCATGGTCTGGAATCACTATTCATATTCATATAAAACCAACTGTCATGAGACCCATTTGCAATGATTTGTGTCTTTTGGAGTCCTCCTTCGAATTCATTGCTCTGTGGTTCAAAGAAGTCTGTTGTTGAATTGATTTCATACAACTCTATCAGAATTGTCCAGAAGGTGTGTGGGATATGAAGAATATTCATTAAGACTCATACACCATCTCAAGTCTGATTCAATCCATTTCTTCTGCTTGTCCTATCCCATCTTGGATATTTGTGGATGTCCCAATATCAAACATGCCTTGGTTACTGACTCCATTAGCCCAATCTACTCAGTTCATTGTTATCATTTGAACTGATATTGTTGAGACCTTGGCAGGCCTTTGTACCCACAATTCCAATAGTCAACCTACCAATGATCATCTGCTTGACAATTATAGTCTGTAAATGAGAGAGAGTGTTTACTTGTTTCCAAACAGGGTGATTAATTCAAGCACAAATTTGAACCATAAAATTAAAGTGTTCCACTTTTACAAATGACAAATCTCATACTGTTTTGTACATCACACACATTTAAATCAGATTGATTTTGGTATGAAGTGGAATTATGGCCTGAATGTTATATTCAGGGTGGGGTGTGAAGTCAGTGAAGATTACCTATTAGCATCATATTAAACTGGGTGGGGAATTAAGAGTCTCCCAGTTTGAAACATGTCGGGCAGCTGGATTTACCCTGCCGGGGGGTAGAAAAGAGCTAGGCAGTGAGTCCAGTGAAGACCTGGGGGTGGGGTGGGTGGAAGAGTTCCCTGAAGCTGCCAGGTGGTGTGTGGGAGGCTGAGGGAACTATTACCAACTATTACAGTAACGCTTCTGATATCTAGCAATGGTGGTCATGGAAGTTAAGAGGGTATATCGAGTGGGCACTCTGCCCTCGTTTCATCAATGGGTGCCTTGGACGGTCCTGGTGGAGGGGGTCTGTGCCAAGTGGCACATTCTCATGCCCAGAAATGAGAAGGTTGTCTCACCTGATCAAAAAGGCCTGGTCAGAATTTGCACCCCAGGTTACAATATGGCAGCAATGCTGCGAAAGGTTCAATGGTCTTCTGTGGATGGCAAGGATAAGTGCAGAAATGGCATAGACCTGTTGGAGAGATGTAGTTGGGTGTCCATTCCCCTATGCAGTTAGTAGTCTGAGTATATATGCTAACTGGCACTGAAGCCCGCACTGTCAAAGTTGGAATGTCAGCACATTATGTCACAGTTTACGTGAAGGGAGAGGTGAACCACAAACAGTGAGCTGTGACAGTCAGACCTCATTAAAGCTCCAATGAAGATGGCACAATGCAACACACCTTCATTGTCTCATCATATCAGCCAGCATCATAGTGATGATGATGATTGAATTACTGATGTTGCACCTTCCTTCCACAGATGCACAGGGGTCACAGGCAGCTCCAAAAAAGCCCTAGTGAAGCATCCAGAATGGCATGGTGGCACTGTGGTTGACACTGTTGCCTCATAGCATCAGGAACCTGGGCTCAATTCTGGCTTGGGTCTTTGTCTGTGTGAAGTTTGCATGTTTTCTCTGTCTCTTCATGGGTTTCCTTGGGTGCTCTGGTTTCCTTTCTGAAAGAAGTGCAGATTAGGTGCGTTGACCGAACAGGTGCCAGCATGTGGCAATTAGGGGAATTTCATAGTAATTTCATTGCAGTGTTAACGTAAGCCTTACTTGTGAATAATAAATAAATGTTTAAACTTTAAGGAAAAATTTGTTCCTGGATCTGTATCACACTGTCTCTCAGAACCAGCTCAGATAATCACATGTTGGCAGGCATTAGGTTATTATCTCTGTAGGTAGAGGGCACATCACATTTCCATGAGGAGGTGGCAGAGTCGAAGAGATCCCAGGGCACAGAGTGTGGAAGCAATGTGAGGTCCTCTTGGGGGACTTCAAATGAGGGCACAAGCTCTTTTATCCCTCTGTCAGTGCCCACTGCATCCAATGATTGAGGAGTGCACAGCCTTGAGGATTGGTCTCACCCTCGTACAATAAGAAGTCTCGCAACACCAGGTTAAGGTCCAACAGGTACTGCTCCTTCATCAGGTGAGTGAAGACTTATGTTCACAAACAGGGCAAACACATACACAAATGCAATTTACAAGGTAATGGTTGGAATATGAATCTTTACAGGTAATCAAGTGTTAAAGGCACAGACAAGGTGAGTGAAGACAGCGTTAAGCACAGGTTAAAGAGATGTGTATTGTCTGCAGCCAGGATAGCTGGTGGGATTTTGCAAGCCCAGGCAAGTCGTGAGTGTTATAGATAGTGTGACATGAACCCAAGATCCCGATTGATGCCATCCTCATATGTGCAGGACTTGGCAATCAGTTTCTGCTCAATGATTCTGCATTGTCATGTGTCATAAAGGCTGCCTTGGAAAACGCTTACCTGAAGATCAGAGGCTGAATGCTCGTGATTGCTGAAGTGTTCCCCAATAGGAAGAGAACACTCCTGCCTGGTGATTGTTGAACGGTGTTCATTCATCTGTTGTCGTAGTGTCTGCACGGTCTCCCCAATGTACCATGTTCGGGACATCCTTTCCTGCAGCGTGTCAGGTAGATAAATTGGCTAAGTAGCAAGAGTATGTACCATGTACCTGGTGAATGGTGTTCTCACATGAAATGAAGGATCACTGTTTAAAGTTTATTTATTAGTGTCACAAGTAACCTTACCTTAACATTGCAATGAAGTTACTGTGAAAATCCTTTAGTCACCACACTCTGGCATCCGTTTGGGTACACTGAGAGAGAATTTAGCATTGGATGAGGAAATGATAAGATTATGTTTTCTGCCCATCTGTTTTCCCCGTGAGATGAAAATCACATGAGCAGTGTGAAATTATTGTCTGTTGCGTTCTCGATGGCTTTAATTGGCCTTTTACCTGTGGATGGGGGTTTGTGCAAATCACACCCACTAACTGGAAATTGCAACATGCATGGTGATGTCAGAAGCACACTCAACCTCATTTGGTGAAATTTGACATGACCTATTTCCATCAAATTCTTCACTTGTGTCCACATTGCAAACTCAATTAAACCAAGAGGGCAAACCTCACTGACGATAAAATCTTCTTTTGTCTCTGGTTCTGGGGGCTGTGCATCTTTCTGCAGACACAGCATCTTGTTCGGAAATACTTCTGACCACATTCTGCTTCTGAAAGCTGGGCCAACACTCTCTCTTTTGGAACAGATGTTCTTTTCCATAATTCAGCTCTCATGGGGATTTTTTAGAGTTGACTTCAGGCTCATCCTCCCCCCTCTCTCTCTGTCCCCCCCGCCCTCTCTCCTTTCTCTCCTCTCTCTCTGTCACTCTCTCCCTCTCTTTCTCTCTCTCTTTTTCTATCTCCCTATCTCTCTCCCTGTCTCCCTCTTTCTCTCCTGTGTCAGCATGGGTTTCCTGCAGGTTCTCCGGTTTCCTCCCACAGTCTCCAAAGGTGTACTGGTTAGGTGAATTAGCCATGCTAAATTCTTCCTCTGTATACCTGAACAGGAGCTAGAATGTTGGACTAGGAGAATATAGTGAGAATGTAAGCCTAATTGTGAATAATAAACTCACTAAAAGATGTCCCCTGGTAACAGGCAGTGGTCTACCCAGCTGAATTCATTACCTGAACCTTTTATAAGGAAGGCCAGAGGAAACCCACACAGACATGTGGAGAACGTGCAAACTCCACTCAGACAATGGCCCAAAGTGGGAATTGAACCCAGGTCCCTTGAGCTGTGAGGCAGCAGCGCTAACCACTATGCCATCATGCCGCCACTATTCTCTAATCCTCCTGAAATACAGTGAGGCAGGTTTCAAATATGCTGAGATCCAAAGAACTCTGGGACAACGCTTCAGCCACACTTGGCAATGACAGAAAAAGAGCCTGCTGAACTGTGATCCCATGCAGGGACTAGTGTGTATATATACCATGGTAGTGGATTGTATTTTGTATTGGGAGTAGCTATTGCTGTTTGTGGATCTGGAACTGCCTTTGCTGAAGGGCCTTTCCCTAGGCTGCGGGAACTGAGGACATTGTTTGTGAATTTTGCACAATAAGAATTTATCTGTATATTGTTGGACAGAGGAAACAACAGCTGGCAAGGGACAGAGAGTGAGAGGTTGTTTGCAACTGGCACAGCCTGTCTGCAGGCTTGACTGCAGCTTATGTTGTAACAGGGCTGGACTAACCTGCCTTTTCCAGCTGGGATCTGAACCAGCCTATCTTTCGGAGGTGTCAGAGCTCACATTATTACAGGAGGATGTGGAAAATGTGGAAGAGTATTCTTTGAGATATTGGAAGGTTTGTGCCTGTTGATGCAGGAGGAGGGTCGTGCTGGACAATGCTTATTTGTGCTGAGACAGAGGGGAGTGAGAGAGAGGGGAAGAGAAAGAGAAAAAGGAATCACCTGAATCCCATTGGATTGGGCACCAGGATGATGAATCAGGCATTCCAGACAGAGACTTTGTATCTCATCTCACAGGGTGTGGCATTCATTGTCTCAAATTTGGTTTTTAATCCATAGATCTATAAACATAGACAGGGATCACGGGTAGAGGTGGGAAGATTGGGGTGGCGGTGTGGGCTTGTTGGGCCGAAGGGCCTGTTTCCCGTGCTGTTCTGTTCTTTGTTCAACACTCTCCACATCTCAAGCAAAGAGCAACAAGGAACATGGGCCTCAGGTTACAGGAACCTGGCCTTGGGACATATTGGTAAAAAATATTAATCAGATGTTAAGAATGTTATTTTCACCTTGATTTTTGAGGTCCTTTCTCTCCTATGCTGACCTGAAGAACAATTCCAAATATTCCCCGATTTTGTTTATTCTCATCTTTAAATATTCAGAAAAGGAATTTTATCTGGTACTTCCAGTCTTTACCAGTAGATGGCAGAAATAGACTGTCACAGTGGACAGCAGCAATGAGAAAAGGGGAGAGGGTGCGGGGGAAATGGGGGAGTGGGTGTGCAGGAAGTGAGGGAGAAGTTAGGAGGGAAATGGGGGAGAGAGTGTAGAGGAAGTGGGGGGAGAGGGTATAGGAGAAATGGGGGAGCAGCTGTACAGAAAGTGAGGGAGAAGATTTGGGGAAATGGGGGAGAGGGTGTAGAGAAAGTGGGGGGGGGGTGGTGAGGATGTGGGGAATTGGGAAAATAGAGAAACTCTGCAGAAGGTTTCTTGCACATGCATTATCACTATTATCACAGAGCACTGTTTTCATCACTATTTGTGAATAGAAAGTGTACACCTGTCCAAACCACTTGCTCCCCTGCCCCCCACTCTTCGCCCCCCCCGCTCCCCGCCCTCCCCCCAGTAAAGGAGCAAGAAGTTCCCTTATTTAACTATCAATTAAGACTCATCAGGTATCTCTTTTGACACTAACCAAATAAAGGACTCAACAGGTAGTTCACACTCTAATAAGCCAATCTCATTACTCTGACTGAAGTCATCACATCAGGGTGTGCTTTGCATGGAATGGGGCATGTGGTATCTTTCAAAGATGGGTACCGCCAAGTAGGTTGATGAATAAACAGTTTATTAAGGGAAGTAACTACGAGAGAGGTATAAAGGCCACTGTATTCCACAGCTCCAAAGACCTAACTGGCAAGCTCGAATTCATGTCAAAATTGGCCAAAAGGGTCACATGATCCTCCGAGATCCTTAAAGGGGCACACTAACACAGCCTTCCCTGTTTAAGTTCCCAATTAAACATATTTCAGTAACAATAGAACTATTTCCTATGTTATACAACAGGAACATTACTTGGCTCTTCCTTAGGGTAACTTGCTGTTACTTTACTTTTGTCCAGAGTAATATCACTAACGGGCATACATGAGGTGGACTGGCCAACTAATTCTGTGTACAATTCTCTCCTCAAATGGTCCAGATGTTTCTTTATGCTTTTCCTTTAGACAACTATTTCATATGACATTGTTCTGACCATTAATGTTCCAGGGATTCAATTTGGATCAGCAGCATAATTCTTTACGTATATCAAGTCATCCATCTCAGAAGCCCTCTCCGTTTTTGTCAAGCCATAATACTTTTTTGTGCATTCTGTTTTGTCTCTATCCTCCCTGTCAAATTCGTTATCATGAAATCCAACTATGTTCTAATACGTCTGCTCATTAATAATTTAGCAGATATATGAGGTTTGTTTTATTGGAGATCTGTAGAGGCTGATGACTGTTTCTTCATGTTGGCTTTGAATATTTGGACGTTCCAGTCCATTTGAAGCTAGGTGATGGCTATTCAAATAGGTTGAATGCCTCTGGTTTTCAGTGATAAGTTGGAACACTACTGAAAACAGTCACATTATTGAATACTCGCACCCCAGGGAACTTGTGGATGGTGAATTTCTGCTGCAAATTCTCAGCCATTGTTGATGGGGTGATGGACTTCAGTTCATGTATGGCCAACTATTTTGTGTGTGTGTCTATTATGAGCAAGAACTTGGTGCCCATGAATATGTTGCAAAGTGATGTGTCGTCACACTTGTTGCTGGCCACTCCCAATGTGTATTAGGGCCACCGATGCCCATTTTTACTGCATTTGATTTTGGTCACATTGTGTGGTATTTATACCAGGCCATCACACAAAACTGCATGTGAGTATATTCACCTATCATCCCAGGATAGGCACAAATAACTCTTGTAACAATAATTCTCTAGCTGTCTTCACAACTTAAGTGGTCTTGTCTGAAAAGGCCTTAGTTGTTCAGACCTGTTATCATAATGCCAGCTGGCTTGAACTATAAGCTTAACTTGAGATAATATGAGGGCTTTCAGGGCTCAAAACTGATCTGTTGTGCCAATATGAATAATAGATCAAGAATTTTTAGGGCCAGAATAATTGCTTACAGTGATGGGCGGGAGTGGTGGGGGGTGGTAGGGCAGCATGCTTTCTATTGGGGAAGATTACTTAAAGCATCGGTATTTGAAATGTGTGTATCCAGTCTACATTGAAAAATATGCTTGTAAGCTGCTAGCAATAGAGCCCATGAGAGGATTGGCTTTCACTTCCTCAAATAAGCTCAAAAGAGGCTTATGCTCACTGACCCATGAAATTGTAATGTCCTAACTATGTTAGAGCATGTGTTTTATACAAAGAAAATATCTACGTTTGCACACATAGATTCAAAATATTATTCAACAGGTTTATTCCAGGAGCTCTTAGCTGCACAGAGAACAAACTGAAAGTAATCTAGCAATTTGAGATTGATGTTGGTGCTCTACTATCTCGGAAGGTGCTGGAGATAATAACAAATCAAACATAGTTCTCAACTTTCTCTTTAAGTGAACATTGGGTAGTTGCATGAGTAGTGTTTCTATAAGATACTTCTCACATGTTGTGATAATGAATTGTGTCATCCTGAAGTTCTTAAATAATATTTCAAGGATTGCACAAATCTTTCAGCTAATTCAGAAGGATAAAAGGTGCAGACCTTAATGCTGAATACCAGTTACTTTGAGATGATCCTCAAACTTTCATGAGCTAAACTGTGAACCGTTATTGATTGCAATCTATTCTGTTTACCAAATTTTGCAAAAATATTGTCAACTTTTTCAGTGGTTTGTTTAGCTGTAGTAGATCTTCTGATCATAACTTTGGCCACTTTGAGTGTGGATTAATTATGACCAAGAACATGTAACCTATAAATAGACTAGTAATATCCATATGCAATCATTGCCATGGCATTTTAGGCCATTCCCAAAGGTATAAAGGAGACAATGGTGGTGTATTTCTTATTTGTGCACACTTTTTCCTCAATCTGAGCATCCAGACCCTGCCACAAAAAAAACTATGTGCTAATTCTTCATCTGGACTATACCAGGATTTCCATTTGAGAATTCTTCCATGCAAACTCTTTGTTCTTTGAATGATCACCTGAATTCACCAAAATAGACACCCAGTTTGGATGGTCAACTCACATTTTCTTGACACATGATTTTGAATTAGGATTTGTATGATGCGTTTCAGCTATTGTTCCTTTAAATGACAGATCCATTATCTTACAAGATTACTTCTGGTATGCCTCTAACATTGAGAAACTGTCAAAGGCGCATTATCTACTTATGAAAAATAAAGAATATTAGCAAAATTAGTTTGTGGCATTTGCTCAATAGATAAAGGTAAGCACGATAATGTGTCAACATTAGCATGGTACTCTAATGGCTGATAATTTATATCGTAGGATTGTGCAGATTAAATCAATGCAATGGCTAGCAGTTAACAAAGATTAACCTTTATACAGTCCAAAAATAATAGCTAAATATTGATGATCAGTCAATAATGTGAAATGATGTTTCTGATTTCTGCAAAGTATCTTTGATATTCTTGTCTGCTTTTTTTCATCTATTGCCCAGTCTCATTATTGTTCTTTACAAAGTAAATTATGCAATGACTTCAATAATGTAGCTAAGTTAAGGACAAATTTGCCATAATTATTTACTAATCCTAGATAGGACCTCAGTTGTGTCAAAATTGTCAGACAGTGCATCTAAAATAACCTTTTTTTTGATGATTTATGCAGATAGGCCTTTGCTATCAATACCATGACCCAAATATTAGACTGGATGTGGCAAAAGTCACTTTTTCTTTCTTGATGCATAGGCAATATGCTTGAAGACACTGCAATGTTGCTTCTACATTATTCAAACGCTCTTGTTCACTGTAATTAGAAAATTATCCAGGTAACATTGTACACCAGAGAGACAAATTAAAAATTGATTCCTTGACCTTTGGAGTTGGGCTGGTGTGAATGTTATTCCAAAAGACAATTTTCTATAATGAAAAAGACCTTTATGACTGATAATGGTTACAATTTAGCAGTTATGTTCATCTGTAAATATGCTTTTTAAAATTCAATCTTGCTGAGCTTTGCTTGCTCACCTGATAATCCAATAAACAAATCTTCAATTAAAGAAAGTAGAAATTGATCAGCACACAACAATGGATTTATAGCTGTTTCCAAATCACCACGAATGCATATTGAACCATTTAGTTTCATAACAGGTATGAAGGGAGTAGCCAGTCACTCACTGTAACACACCTGTGTTAACAGGTTGTATTCATTCTTCTTCAAACTTGGGATAAATTGCATATGGCTCTTGCTTTGAGAATTTTTGCTTGACTATTGAACTTCCTTCATTGAACCAGTTGTCTCCTTGAGTACACTCTTGTATTTATCCAGGTACTGTTAATATGTTGTCCATTTAATTTCAGAATCACCCAGAATCTGTGCATTCATCCTGTATGAATTAGATGTTCAATTGGAGCTCTTCATCGTATATCTTGAAATTCTCTTCTTCAAAGTCACAATTTTTAAATTTCATTTCATTTTGTAGAATGCAACTTGTTCTTCTTCTTGAAGGTACCCAGATTTTGCTTCTGAATATTCTTCCCAAGGGTTGCAGATTTAGCCCAACAAGCTGTGGCAATGTGACCCATTTTGCCACAACTATATCATTGACTATCCTTGTTCTTGGATTCACTTACTGAATGGTTCATTTTGGCACATCTGTAACATGCTAGTTGCTGTTTTGACTTCTTATGGTCAGGTCCCAACTTGTTGATCGCCATTTTTACAGCAAATTGTGAAGCTTCTTTAGCAGGTGGTTCCATCAACACTGTGATTTCTACTGTTGTCTTTAAAGCCAAAGTAGGTTCAACAAGCAACTTTCTTTCAATAACGTCATTTTGGAAACCACAAATTAGACTATCTAGAAGAGAGTCTTCCAATGACCTGCCACACTCACAATGTTGTGGCAGTCCTTTTAAAATTGTTACAAACTGAGCAATGCTTTCACCTTCTTTTTGAGTTGATTAGTGGAAACTAAACCATTCTGTGATAATCACTGGCTTTGCAGATTAATGCTCTTCAGAGATTTCTCTTAAGTCATTGTAAATTTTGATTCCTGGATTTACTGAATGAACCATGCTCTGGAGCAAGTTGAAGATTTTATTTTCTATTGTACTGAGGAAAGCTGGTATGGGCAACGAGTTTGCAATTTTATTCTGTTTTACAAAGCACTTAAAACATTCTGTATATGATTCACGTTCTTCATTGAAAGATCGCATATATCCTAAATGAACTTGTCATTTCTTTCGCAGGCACTAATGACTTGAGACTGTTCAGTATTTTTATTTTACAGTCTTCCCAATACTTCCCTTGGAGACTGAATTGATATTTTTTTTAAACAGCCTCAACACACGTCAGTGCATCCCCTTTCAAATATTCCAGATATTGCCTGGAATCATACCTTTCTCTCAAAATCACACAGAGCTTTTTTCTTACTTAGTCTTGCCGCACTGTGTGAAGATATGTTGGATCTATCTTCACTAATAAGGACAAAATATAACTTTCCAGAAACACTACTGAATAGAAGGTCTAGCATGAAGGAGGAATTGAAGAAAATCCTCATTAGTCAGGAAATTGTACTGGGGAAATTGCTCTGATTAAATCCAATAAGTCACCAGAGCCTAATGCTCTGCATCCCAGAGTACTCAAGGAAGTGGCCCTATAAATGGTGGACACATTGGTGATCATTTTCCAACATCTTATAGGCTTTGGAAGGATTCCAGTAGGTTGCAGATTAGCTAATGTAACCCCACCTTTTAAAAAGGGAGAGAGAAAATAGATAATTATAGATCAGTTAGCCTGACATAGGTGGTGGGGAAAAATGCTGGAGTCAATTATTAATATGTAACAGCTGAGGATTTGGAAAGCAGTGATAGGATTGATCCAAGTTAGCATGGATTCACCAAAAGGAAATCATGCTTGACAAATCTTATGGAATTATTTGAGGATGTGACTCAAATAGTGGTGGACAAGGGTAAACCAGTGGATGTTGTGTACTTTCCAAAGGCTTTTGACAAAGTCCCACACAAAAGATTAGTGTGCAAAATTAAAGCTCATGGTATTGGGAATATATATTGATGTGGATAGAGAACTGGTCGGCAGACAGGAAGCAGAGAATGGGAATAAACTGGTCCTTTTCAGATTGGTAATCGTGACTAATTAGGTACTACAAGGTTCAATGTTGGGACCCCAGCTATTCACAATATACATTAATGTTTGGATGAAGGAATTGAATGCAATATCTCCAAATTTACAGATGACACTAGGTTGGGTGGCAGTATGTGCTGTGAGGAGGATACTTAGAGGCTGCAGGATGACTTGGACAGACTGAGTGGGCAAATACTTGGCAAATACAATATGTGGATAAATGTAAGATTATCCACTTTGATGGCAAAAGCAGGAAGACAGATTATTATCTGAACAGTGGCAGTTTAGGAAAAGGGGAAATGTAATCTAACCTGGGTGTCATTGTGGAACAGTCGCTGAAGGTTGGCATATAGGTACAGTAGGCAGTGAGGAAAGCTAATGGCAAGCTGGTCTTGTTAGCAAGAGGATTTGAGACAGGCTAGATAAGGGAAGAATGTTCCATAGGGGAAATACAGAATTAGGGGTCACTGTCTAATAATAAGGGGTAAAAGGGTAAGCTATTCAGGACTGAGACGAGGAAGAACTTTTTCACTCAGAGTTATGAAGGTATGGAATTCTGTACCACAGAACAGCCAGTTCGATGGGGAAGTTTAGGAGGAAGCTGGACGTGGCATTTTTGGCTAAAGGGATCAAGGTGTATGGACAGAAAGTGGGAGAGGGATACTGAAAGTGCATGATTGACCATGATCATATTAAATAATGGCTCGAAGGGCCAAATGGCCTACTCATGCACCTATTTCCTGAGATAGAGGGAAAGCTATAAAGGTTAGGTTGACATTGCTTCATTTCATGCATTTTCTGAGACTTAGATAGTGCAGACCTCAGGCAAACTCTGATCCAGGAGAGGAGGAAGGCCCATCACTGGTTGGCGCAAGGACCAGAGAAGTAAGAGGCAGCAGGTCTTCAACAAGGGTAAGAAACTAGTGAGCAGGGTACATTGTCAACTTGAGCATTGTTCAGGAATCCTGCCTCCATCAGGAATCTCTTATTCCAGCAGGAAATCCTCCTTCCTAGGAGCAAATCTTCCTTCCCAGCAAGAATCCCTTCTCAAGGAGGAATAATCATTCCCAGCATGAAATCTCCTTCCCAGCCAAAATCTTCCATTTGAATATCAATCCCTCTTTCCAACAGGAATCCTATTTCGGATTAAGAAACCAGAACAAAGGAGAACTCCATAGATACCCACTGAATGTCACCCATTCACTGAGGAGGCCAGACAAAGTAAAGTACAGCACAGGAACGGGCCCTTTGGCCCTCCATCATGCCAATCATGATGCCCTATCTAATCTACGATAGAAAACCTTCTGCCCTTACTTAGTCCATATATCTCTATTCCCACCATGTTTCTGTATCCATCCAGATGTCTCTGAAATGTTGCTAATGTGCCTGATTTTACCACTTGCTCTGGCAGTGCATTCCACGCATCCACCACTCTTTGTGTGAAGATCTTTCCTTAAACTTTCCCCTCTCACCTTGAACCTATGTCCCTTGTAACTGACATTTCCATCCTGGGAAAAAGCCTCTGACTACCCACCCTGTCTATGCCTCTCATAATTCTGTAGACCTCTACCAGTCTCTCCCTTAGCCTCCATTTTTCCAGAGGAAAAAATCCTATTTATTCAACCTCTCCTCATAGCTAACATTCTTGAGCCCAGACAACATCCCGGTGAGCCTTCTTTGTATCCTCTCCAAAGCTTCCACATCCTTCTGATAATGTAGCGACCAGAGCTCTATGCAAAACCTCAAATGCGACCTAACCAATGTTTTATGTGGCTGCAACATGATTTCCCAACTCTTGTACTCAACACCTTTTCAGATAAAGGCCTGCAGGCCTAGAGCCCCCTGGATGTTAATATTCGTAAGGATTCTGCCATTTACAATATAATTCAGATCTAAATTTGTCCCTCCAAACTGCATCACCTTGCATTTGTTGGATTAAACTTCATCTGTTATTTCTGTACTCAAGTCTCTATTCTATTTACATCTTAATGGATCCTCTGACAAGCTCCGGCAATCTTTGTATCATCTGGAAACTTGCTAATCAGACCACCCACATTTTCCTCCAGATCATTAATATAGAACTACAAATAGCAGCGATCCCAGCACTGATCTCTTCGGAACTTCACTAGCTACAGATCTCCGTTCTGAAAAATACCCTTACACTGCTACTCTCTGTCTTTTATGACGAAGCAAGAAGTCCTACAACACCAGGTTAAAGTCCAACCAGTTTATTTGATAGTAATCCCATAAGCTTTTGGAAATGGTGTTTCTTCACACACCTGATGAAGGAACACCATTTCCGAAAGCTTGTGGGTTTATTATCAAATAAACTGGTTGAACTTTAACTTGGTATTGTGAGACTTCTTACCGTGTTTACCCCAGTCCAACACCGGCATCTCTACTTCTATAACAACGCCACTTCTATATCCATCTAGCCAGCCCATCTTGAATCCGAAGTGATTTTACTTTTTGTACCAAAATGTTTCCTCACTCAGACACTCTGTCCCTCACTGAGGAGTTAATGTTTCCTCACTCAGGGACCATGTCCTAAATGCTGTTTGAATGAGCGAAATGTTTATCTTTCCTAGAGTAAATAATTGAGAGTCTAAGCCAAAGGGTTGGTGACATGAAGCTGTACTGGAAAAACATAACAAATCTTCATATGGAGACAAAAATACCCTCAGTCTCTGCTGTGTGGAAGAATGCTTTGCTGTCAACTTGTTCTGAATGAAATAGCAGTCAACCATCAGGATTTAGAATCTCGAAAAGCTGGGCTTGGATTGGGAAATTCCATCTTACGAGAGAGCAAAGTTTCAGTGGTTCGTGTTGTATTTGAAGTGGTTTTGAATCTGAACAATTGGAGAGAGGAAGTCACCGGCTTGGTGTAATATTGTGTGAGAGTTTAACAATTAACAAACTTCCCGGACAAATCGTGGATTATAGCAGCCAGCAACTGGCAGAACAGTTTTCCCCATGCCTGTCTCTCAGTCAGGTCACTCTGCCAGGCCCGGTGTGCTGTATAGACTGAGGCCAGCAGCAGTTGTTCAAAGGTATCCATTTCAAAGGTTTCTCCAGAGTTTGGCAGATCATTGAGCCTTTTCTGGATGCTAGCTTGGGTCTTTGGGATGCGAGTGTTCATAATGCTGTGGAAAACTTTAGCTGAACGCATTGATGATAATTCCTCATCATTCAGAGTTACAATATTCTTCTCATCAATTGTCAAGCCTCCTGCCAAGAACTGAAAAAGAAATCAGAACTATTAATAACACCACCACTCAATGGATTGAATAACGTGTCCTCTGCTTTCACTTCAGATATGTCAATTCTATAGATTGTTCCAGAAGGTGGCAAGATGAGTGTTCCCATCCTATCACATTTTGACTCCAATCAGTACATCTGTATATTGGGAGTAATTCAGCCCTGGGCCTGAACATTGTCAGTAATTTGATTTGTTATTTGTCACATGTATTAATATACAGTGAAAAGTATTATTTCTTGAGCACTATACAGACAAAGCATACCATTCATAGAGAAGGAAAGGAGAAAGTATAGAATGTAGTGTTACAGTTATAGCTAAGGTGGAGAAAAAGATCAACTTAGTGCGAGGTAGGTCCATTCAAAAATCTGATAGCAGCAGGGAAGAAGCTGTTATCGAGTTGGTTGATACATGACTTCGGACTTTTATATCTTTTTCTCAAAGAAAGAAAATGAAAGAGAGAATGTCTGGATGTGTGGGATTCTTAATTATGTTGGCTACTTTGCTGAAGCTGCAGGAAGTGTAGACAGAGTCAATGGAGGCTGGCTTGGTGATAGATTGGGCTACATTCACAACCTTTTGCATTTTCTTGCAGTCCTGGGCAGAGCAGGAGACATACCAAGCTGTGATACAAATAAAAAGAATGCTTTCTATGGTGTATCTGTAAAATGTTGGTGAGGATCATAGCTGACATGCCAAATTTCCTTAGTTGTCCGAGAAAGTAGAGACATTGGTGGGCTTTCTTAACTATAGTGCCGGTATGGAGGGAACAAAACAGGCTGTTAGGTGACCTGGATACCTAAAAACCTGAAGCTCCCAACCTTCAGTAACTCAGCACTGGGGCTGCATTACTGACAGGGTTCAACTATGGGCCAAAAAACTTCTATTAAACTCAGCACTGGGGCTGCATTACTGACAGGGTTCAACTATGGGCCAAAAAACTTCTATTAACTAGGCCCCGGGCCCCAACACTGTCACAAACTCATCTCCAGACCTGAACACTGTCACTAAATCATCACCAGACCCAAACACTGTCACTAAATCATCCCCTGACCCGAACACTGTCACTAACTCATCACCAGACCTGAACACTGTCACTAACTCATCACCAGACTCAAACACTGTCACTAAATCATCCCCAGACCCGAACACTGTCACTAACTCATCACCAGACTCAAACACTGTCACTAAATCATCCCCAGACCCGAACACTGTCACTAACTCATCACCAGACCTGAACACTGTCACTAACTCATCACCAGACCCAAACACTGTCACTAAATCATCCCCAGACCCGAACACTGTCACTAACTCATCACCAGACTCAAACACTGTCACTAAATCATCACCAGACCCAAACACTGTCACTAAATCATCACCAGACCCGAACACTGTCACTAACTCATCACCAGACCTGAACACTCTCACTAACTTGTCGGCACAACTTGTGGGCCGAAGGGCCTGTTTGTGCTGTAGTGTTCTATGTTCTAACTCAGGCCCAGACTTGAACACTGTCACTAACTCAGCCCTGGGTCTGAACACCATCACTAACTCATCTGCAGGTTTGAACACTGTGACAAATTCAGCCCCAGGCCCGAACACTGTCACTAACTCAGCCCTGGATCCGAACATTGTCACTAACTCAGCCCCGGGTCCGAACATTGTCACTAACTCAGCACTGGGCCTGAACACTGTCACTAACTCAGCCCCAGGCCCGAACATTGTCACTAACTCAGCACCGGGCCCGAACACTGTCACTAACTCAGCCCCGGGTCCGAACATTGTCACTAACTCAGCCCTGGGCCCGAACACTGTCACTAACTCAGCCCCGGGTCCGAACATTGTCACTAACTCAGCTCTGGGCCCGAACACTGTCACTAACTCAGCCCTGGGCCCGAACATTGTCACTAATTCAGCACTGGGCCCGAACACTGTCAGTAAATCAGCCCCAGGCCTGAACACTGTCACTAACTCAGCCCCGAGCCCGAACATTGTCACTATCTCAGCCCACGGCCCGAACACTCTCAATAACTCAATCCCAGGCCTGAACACTCTCACTAACTCAGCCCCAGGCCCGAACACCCTCACTAACTCAATCCCAGGCCTGAACACTCACTAACTCAGCCCCAGACCCGAACACTCTCACTAACTCAATCCCAGGCCTGAACACTCTCACTAACTCAGCCCCAGGCCCGAACACTCTCACTAACTCAATCCCAGGCCTGAACACTCACTAACTCAGCCCCAGACCCGAACACTCTCACTAACTCAATCCCAGGCCTGAACGCTCTCACTAACTCAGCCCCAGGCCCGAACACTCTCACTAACTCAATCCCAGGCCTGAACACTCACTAACTCAGCCCCAGACCCGAACACTCTCACTAACTCAATCCCAGGCCTGAACACTCTCACTAACTCAGCCCCAGACCTGAACACTCTCACTAACTCAATCCCAGGCCCGAACACTGTCACTAACTCAGTCCCAGACCTGAACATTGTCACTAACATTGTTCTCTGGGACAGAGTGTTTGGAAGTGCTGGTGACTGAGTGTGAATTTTTCAATTTGCTTTTTTTTCTCTCTCTCTGTTTTGAGTGCTTTTTGCTGCTGTAGTTAGGTGTGGGGTTAGCTGGGAAGGGAACCGGGGAGTATAAGAAGAAAGTGGCAGGAGACAGCGGGCAGCAGAGTGAGTAGGGAAGCAGAGTGAGATATAAGGGCTTTGGCTCGTGGGGCTTGGGTGAGAGCAGGCTTAGACAGAGTGTGCAACTGGTTTTCCAGTTGCATTCACACCTCCAAAGGTGTTCATGACAATGGCAGGGATTAAGGGACGCCTCACCTGTCATATGTGGGATTCCTGGAGGCAAGACCTCTCCCAAAAGTCCATGTATGTGTCAAATGTTTGGAGCTGCAGCATCTGAGGGCTCAGGTCAAACAACTAGAACGGCAATTGGAAGATGCATTTTTAGTCAGGGAGAATGAGGCAATAATGGAAGGGAGGCAGAATAAGGTGGCGGACCCGGAGCCTAAGGATGGGGAACCCGATCCTTACAGGTGGATTACTGTAAGGAAGGGGAAAAAGGAGAGGGGAGACAGTCCAAAGACTTCCCCAGTGGCAGCCCCCCAAAATATCAAAGGCAGAAGGTTAAAAAAGGCAAGGCACGAAGACCAGAGTACCTCAAAGGGGAAGAAAGGGGCTAGAAGGGAGTTGGGGTGGGGGTTGGGAGGGTTAAAGAAACAGATAGGCGCTTCTGTGGTCCAAGGCGGGACTCCAGGATGGTAGTTTGCCTCTCTGGAGCAGGGGTAGAGGGCATTTTGAAGGGTGAGGGGACCCAGGCAGATGTGATTATTCATGTAGGAGAGAAGGATGTAGGAAGGAAGAGCAGGGAGGATATACAAAGGCAGTTCAGAGAGTTGGGGGGTAGGCTGAAGAGCAGGGCCTCCAGGGTGGTGATCTCAGGGCTGCTTCCAGGCGCGGGTAATAGCGGAGCCAGGAAAAATGAGATCCTACAGCTGAATGCGTAGCTGAAGGACTGGTGTAGGGCAGAGGGTTTCATATTTGTGGATAACTGGGAAGTCTTTGTGAAAGAAAGGCACCTATATAGAAGGGATGGGGAACACTTAAATGGGAAGGGCGTGAACATCTTAGCTGGGAGGTTAGCTGGAGTGTTTTGGCAGGATTTAAACTAATATGGAGGGGGGGGAGGGGCTGAGACCGATAGCTCGGTAGAGAGCGAGATGGGAGACAGAGTAAGCTTGGATGACAAGAAATACACCAGGGAGGAGGAGGTTCCGAGTGGGCTTGGAGGTCTGGAGTGTGTCTGTTTCAATGCGAGGAGCGTAACGGGAAAAACAGATGAACTTAGGGCCTTAATGTTTGCGAGGGACTTGGATGTGGTTGCGGTGACGGAGACGTGGTTAAAGGAAGGGGAGCAGTGGCAGTTGAATATTCCTGGGTATAAGTGTTTCAGGCGTGTCAGAGGAGGGTCCAGAAGAGGTGGAGGAGTAGCGTTGTTAGTTAAGGAGAGCATCACAGCGGTGCAGAGGGAGGACAATACAGAGGAATTAGGAGCCGAGTCGCTGTGGGTGAAGTTGAGGAATAGAAAGGGGGCGATTACTATGCTAGGGGTGTATTATAGGCCACCCAACAGCCTGCGGGTAGTTAAAGAAGGCATATGTAAAGACATTTTGGATAGGTGCAGAAAGAACAGAGTCGTTATAGTGGGAGATTTTAATCTCCCTAGGGTGGATTGGAAAGTACCTAGAGCAGGGGGTTTGGACGGGCAGGAATTTGCAAAACGTGTACAGGAAGGATCGTTGGAGCAGTATGTGGCTAGCCTGACGAGAGAAGGGGCTATATTGGATTTAGTTCTGAGTAATGAGCTAGGGCAAGTGGTTGATGTTGTAGTAGGGGAACATGTGGCTAACAGTGACAACAATTCTGTCTACTTTAGGGTACAGATGGAAAAGGATGCTTGTTACCCTAGGGGCAGGGTGCTGAATTGAGGGAAGGCTAACTACGGTCGGATTAGTCAGGAATTTATGGAAACTGATTGGGAATGGTTGTCCGAGGGTAAGTCCATGCTAGGCATGTGGGACTCTTTCAAGGGAATACTGAAAATGTTGGAAGATAAATATGTGCCAGCTAAGAGGAAAGATGGGAAAGGTAGGATTGGAGAGCCGTGGATTACTAGGGATTTTGAGGACTTGGTTAGGAAAAGAGAGGCGTATGATAGGTCAAAGCAGCTGGGAACGGAGACAGTGTTGAAGGAATATAGAAAGAGTAGGAGGGAACTCAAACAGGGAGGTAGAAGGGCAAAAAGGGGGCATGAAATGATTTTGGCGGATAGGATTAAGGAAAATCCAAAGGCTTTTTACTCCTATGTTAGGAATAAAAGGATGGTTAGAGGAAAAATCGGACTCTTAGGGACAGAGGAGGGGAACTGTGCTTAGAGCCTGAGGGAATGGGGGAGATCCTGAATGAATACTTTGCATCGGTATTCACGAAGGAGAGGGGCTTGTTGATAGCTCCTGTCTCTGAGGGAGCTGTGGACCAGTTGAAGGAAATATCCATACCAAGGAAGGAAGTGTTAGAGCTTCTTGGTAGCATTAAAACTGATAAATGTCCGGAGTCTGATGGCATTTATCCCAGGCTGCTTATGGAGGTGCGAGGTGAAATTGCTGGGCCTCTGACGCAAATCTTTGTCTCTTCTTTGGACATAGGTGAGGTCCCAGAGGACTGGAGAATAGCTAATGTTGTACCGTTGTTTAAAAAGGGTGGTAGGGATAACCCTGGAAATTATAGGCCGGTGAGTTTGATGTCAGTGGTAGGGAAACTGTTGGAGGGGATCCTTAGAGATAGAATGTATAGGCACTTAGAACGTTGCGATCTGATAAGGGATACGTAGCATGGATTTATTAAGGGGAGGTTGTGCCTTACAAATCTGGTAGAATTTTTTGAGGAGATGACGAAAATGGTGGACTAAGGGCGAGCCGTTAATGTTGTCTATATGGATTTTAGTAAGGCGTTTGACAAAGTCCCTCATGGGAGGTTAGTCGAGAAGGTCAAGGCTCATGGGATACAAGGACAGGTAGCTAGATGGATAAGTAACTGGCTTGGTAATAGGAGACAGACAGTAATAGTGGAAGGGTGTTTTTCTAGCTGGAGGCCGGTCACTAGTGGTGTGCTGCAGGGCTCGGTACTGGGACCTCTTCTATTTGTAATATATATAAATGACTTGAAAGAGGGAGTAAGTGGAGTGATCAGCAAGTTTGTGGACGATACAAAGATGGCTGGACTTGCAGATAATGAGGAGCATTGTCAGGTGATGCAGCAGGACATAGATAGGCTGGTAGCTTGGGCAGATAGATGGCAGATGGAATTCAAACCTGATAAATGTGAGGTGATGCATTTCGGGAGAAAGAATGTAGGGGGAAGGTATATGATAAAGGGTAGACCTATTAAGAGTATAAAACCACAGAGGGACCTGGGGGTGCAGGTGAACAAGTCTCTGAAGGTGGCAGAGCAAGTGCAGAAGGTTGTGAAGAAAGCATATGGTATGTTAGGCTTTATAGGAAGAAGTATAGAGTACAAGAGCTGGCCTTTAATGTTGCAGTTGTATAAAATGTTGGTTAGACCTCATTTGGAATACTGTGACCAGTTCTGGTCACCTTACTACCGGAAGGATGCGGAGACTCTGGAGAGAGTGCAGAGGAGGTTTACCAGGATGCTGCCTGGTATGGAAGGTCTGAGTTACGAGGAGAGGTTGGGCAAATTGGGACTGTTTTCCTTGGAAAGACATAGACTTAGAGGAGATCTAATAGAGGTGTACAAGATTATGAGGGGTATAGATAGAGTAAACAGGGTTAAGCTTTTTCCAAGGATGGACTCGAATAGCACGAGGGGTCATGGGCTTAGGCTGAGGGGGGTAAGGTATAATTTGTATGCTAGAGGGAGTTTTTTCACACAGAGGATGGTGGGGGTATGGAATGCGCTGCCAAGTAAAGTGGTGGAGGCAGGTACTCTGGAGTTATTTAAGAGATACTTAGATGGGCACATGAACAGAATGGGAATGGAGGGTTATAGAAAACTGATTTAAAATAGGGATCATGAGCTTTGGGAGTCCCTGGGAAGTGTGTAAATAGATGATGATATTGATGTACTTGTTTTTATCCTACAGGTGCTTTGGTCCACCTTGTTGTCTAATGAGGGGCATACATACAATGGGTTGTGAGAGGGATTTTTCTTTCGAGAGTATCCTAGTGCTTCACGTCGTTCATGTACACTTGACCTGGACTATTTGATGGGCAACACGACAGTTCAGTGACTATCGCTGTGCTGTGCAGATACATGGATTTGGGCCTGCGTCTGTGGGAGTTTGCACATTCTCCCTGTGCTTGCGTGGGTTTTCTCTGGGCACTCCGGTTTCCTCCCACATCCCAAAGATGTGCTCTTAGACTAACTGGCAAAACAAATTCTCCCTAAATTGTTTCAAATTTGGTTTTTAATCCATTGATCTATAAACATAGACAGGGATCACGGGTAGAAGTTTGAACATTGGGGTGGCGGTGTGGGCTCATTGGGCCAAAGGGCCTATTTCCCGTGCTGTTTTGTTCTTTGTTCTAACTCATCATCAGACCCGAACACTGTCACTAAATCAGGCCCGCATCTAAACACTGTCATTAACTCAGCTCCAGGCCCAAACACTGTCAATAAATCAGTCCTGGGCCTAAATACTGTCACTAACTCAGCCCCAGGCCCGAACACTGTCACTAAATCAGTCCTGGGCCTAAACACTGTCACTGACTCATCATCAGACCCGAACACTGTCACTAAATCAGGCCCGGGCCTAAACACTGTCACTAAATCATCATCAGATCTGAACACTGTCACTAAATCAGGCCCGGGCCTAAACACTGTCACTAACTCATCATCAGATCTGAACACTGTCACTAAATCAGGCCCGGGCCTAAACAGTGTCACTAACTCATCATCAGACCTGAACACTGTCACTAAATCAGTTCTGGGCCTAAACACTGTCACTAACTCAGCCCTGGGCTCGAACACTGTCACTAACTCAGCCCCAGGCTCGATCATTGTACTAATTCAGTCCTGGGCCCAAACACAGTCACTATTTCAGCCCCAGGCCTGAACACTGTCACTAACTCAGCCCCAGGCTCGATCATTGTACTAATTCAGTCCTGGGCCCAAACACAGTCACTATTTCAGCCCCAGGCCTGAACACTGTCACTAACTCAGCCCCGGGCTCGAACATTGTACTAATTCAGTCCTGGGCCCAAACACAGTCACTATTTCAGCCCCAGGCCTGAACTCTGTCACTAACTCAACCCCAGGCTCGAACATTGTGCTAATTCAGACCTGGGCCCAAACAGAATGATTAATTCAGCTCCAGGCCCGAACATTGTCATTAACTCAGCCCCAAGTCTGAATCCAGATTTAATTTGCTATGTTGCACCTTTACAATTCTCTCTTCTTCATAATAGCTTTTGCCTGGAATATTTTCTGTGACAAGCACACACGTTTGCTCAATCTGTCGCTCGATGCATGAGCTGGTCTTATCGATTGTCTGGGAACCTGCTGGGAGCTGCTTAATCTCTGCTGGTTTTACACTGAGTTCCTTTGCTTTCTCTAACAACACAATGTTGGTGTCAAAGCAATGGCACTGGAACTGCTCTCAGTAATCAGCCAAACTTGTCAGAGTCCAGCATGACAGCTGTTTTTACTACTGGCTAGACAGTTACAGGAATGCTGAACATCAACGGGAAGGCCAGCAATATTAATTCCAAATTCTCCATAGCTCCCTTTGCCATTGATCAAAGCTGAAAGTGGCACATTCTCCCATTACCAGGGCATTCACCCACACCACTGCCAGCTATCTGGGCAAATTGTGAGATGGCAGCTGCTGTGAGTCTCATATACTATATGTACACTAAACACGTTCACTAATCCTGCCATGCAAACATCAATAGACTTTGACAGATGTTTATACAGCCTCATGTACAAGAAAAACTGCATGACCTCAAGATCTGGCCTGACTTTCAGAAACTGAAAGAGCCATCTGCAAGCTGCTGACAAGCAGCATTGTGTTTTTTCATTCAATAAACAGAATGTGGGCTGAAAATAGAAATAGAGAAGGAACCAAGGAAACAGCTTAGCAAAAAAACACAGATATACAAGTCAACACAAAATCATTATTGCACTGGAGACAGGTTTTTGTCCTTCAAAAACTGGAAAGTAGATGTGTGGATGTGTGTGCACGTACATGTGCTGCCTAATGTGTGTGTGTGTGTGTGTGTGTGTGTGTGTGTGTGTGTGTGTGCGTTCATAGAATCATTGAATTATAGAATCATACAGAACAGAAGGCCATTTGGCCCATAGAATCTATGCTGACCACAATCCCACCAGGTCCTATCCCCATAATTTTCCCAATAACTTTTAATGTATTCGCCCTAGCTAGACTGCCGACACAAAGGGTAATATGGCATTGCCAATTCATCTAACCTGCACATTTTGGATCATGGGAGGAAAGCAGAGCACCTGGAGAAAATGCACACAGATATAAGAACATAAGAACGAGGAGCAGGAGTTGGCCATCTAGCCCCTCGAGTCTGCTCTGCCATTCAGTAAGATCATGGCAGATATTTTCATGGACTCAGCTCCACTTAACCGCCTGCTCACCATCACCCTTAGTTCCTTTACTATTCAAAAATGTATCTATCCTTGCCTTAAAAACATTCAATGAGGTAGCCTCAACTGCTTCATTGGGCAGGGCATTCCACAGATTCACAACCTTTTGTGTGAAGAAGTGCCTCTTCAACTCAGTCCTAAATCTGCTTCCCCTTATTTTGAGGCTACAACCCCCCAATTCTAGTTTCACTCACCAATGGAAACAACTTCCCTTCTTCTACCTTATCTATTTCCTTCATAATCTTATATGTTTCTATGAGATCTCCCCTCATTTTTCTGAATTCTAATGTGTAAAGCCCCAGTTTACTCAGTCTGTCCTCATAACCAACCCTCTCAACTCTAGAATTAACCTAGTGAATCTCCTCTGCAACCCCTCCAGCGTCAGTATGTGCTTTCTCAAGTAAGGAGACCAAAACTGTACACACTACTCCAGATGTGGCCTCACCAGCATCCTATACAGCTGCAACATAATCTCACTTTTTTAAACTCCATCCCTCGAGGAATGAAGGACAAAATTCCATTTGCCTTCTTAATTACCTGCTGCATCTGCAAGCCCACTCCTTGTGATTCTTGCACAAAGTCACCATGTCTCTGTGGGGAGAACATGCAGACTCCACACAGTGACCCAAGCCGGGAATCAAACCTGGGTATCTGGTGCTGTGAGGCAGCAGTGCTCACCACTGTCCACCATGCTGCCCACTCTTAATTTAAATGTTTCATCCAGGTATCATCCTGTGAATCTCCTCTGCACTCCCTCCAGTACGATCACATCCTTCCTATGATGTGCTGACCAGAACTGCACCATGGTTAAGCACTACTGCCTCAAAACACTAGGGATGCATGTTCGATTCCTGGCTTGGGTCACTGTCTGTGCAGAGGCTAAATGTTCTCCCCATATCTGCGTTTCCTCCCACAGTCCAAAGATATGTGCAAGTTAAGTGGATTGGCAATGCCAATATTGCCCCATAGTGTCAGGGGCTCTAGCTAGGATAAATACATGAGGTTATGGGAAGACAAATATTACAGCTGTGGCCTCACTAAAGTTCTATATAATATTAACATGACTTGTCTGCTTTTGTAATCTGTCTCAATTAACAGAGTAAGAAGTCTCATAACACCAGGTTAAAGTCCACAGGTTTATTTGGTAATACATGCTTTTGGAATGTTACTTCTTCTTAGGTGAGTGAGGAGATGTGTTGACAACCAGGACATACATAGGCACAGACTTGATTACAAGATAATGATTGGAATGTGACTCTTAACAGGAAATCAGGTCTTTACAAGTGCAGACAATGTGAGTAGCCTGTGTTAAGCACAGGTTAAAGAGATGTGAATTGTCTCCAGATAGGGCAGCTAGTGAGATTTTGCAAGCCCAGCCAAAGTTGTGGGGTTATAGATAGTGTGACATAAACCCAAGATTCCGGTTGAGGTTGCCCTCATGTGTGTGGAACTTGGCTATCAGTCTCTGCTCAGCGACTCTGCTTGTTGTGTGTTGTGAAGGCCACCTTAAAGAACGCTTACCCAAAGATCAGAGGTCGAATGTCTGTGACCGCTGAAGTGTTCCCCAATAGGAAGAGAACACTCTTGCTTGGTGATCGTCAAGTAGTGTTCAATCCGTTGTCATAGTGTCTGTATTGTCTCCCCAATGTACCATACCTCGAAATATTCTTTCCTCCACTGTATCAGGTAGACAACATTGGCCGAGTTGCAAATCTCTGTGCCGTGTACCTAGTGGATAGTGTTCTCATGTGAGATGATGGCATCCGTGTCGATGATCTGACACATTTTGTAAAGGTTGCGGTGGTAAGATCGTGTGGTGTTGTGGTCACTGTTCTCCTGGAGGTTGGGTAGTTTGCTGCAGAAATGGTCTGTTTGAGATTGTGTGGTTGTTTGAAAGCAAGAAGTGGGGGTGTGGGGATGGCCTTGATGAGAGTTTGTCTTCATCAATGACATGTTCAAGTCTCTGGAGGAGATTTTGTAGCTTCTCCGCTCTGGGGAAGTACTGGACAATGAAGGGTACTCTGTCCGCCATGTCATCTCACCATCAGACTCACCATGGACTACTCTCCAGAATCATTTGCATTTGTGGACACATGCATCTCCATTAAGGACGGTCACTTCAGCGCCTCACTGTACCGCAAGCCTATGGATAATCTCACAATGCTCTACTTCTCCAGCTTTCACCCAAACACATTAAAGAAGACATCCCTACGGACAAACCCTCCGTATACACAGTATCAGCTCAGATGAGGAGCATCGTGACAGACATCACCAGACGCTGAAAGGTGCTTTCATCAGAACAGGATATGGCGCTAGACTCATCAATCGACAGTTCCGATGCCTCACAGTGAAAAACCGCACTGACCTCCGCAGAAGACAAACACAGGATATGGCAGGCAGAGTATCCTTCATCATCTAGTACTTCCCTGGAGCGGAGAAGTTATGACATCTTCTCTGGAGCTTTCAACATGTCATTGATGAAGATGAACATCTCGCCAAAGTCATCCCCACATGCCCACTCCTTGCCTTTAAACAACTGCACAACATCAAACAGATCCTCTGTCCACAGCAAACTACCCAGCCTTCAGGAGAACAGTGACCACAACATCTCACAATCCTGCCACAGCAACCGCTGCAAGATGTGCTGGATCATTGACACGGATGCCATCATCTCATGTGAGAACACCATCCACCAGGTACACAGTACGTACTCTTGCAACTCCACCAATGTTGTCTATCTAATATGCTGCAGGAAAGGATGTCCCGAGGCATGGTACACTGGTGAGACTATGTGGATGCTACAATAATGGATGAATGAACACTGCTCGACTATCACCAAGCAAGAATGTACTCTTCCTGTTGAGGAACACTTCAGCTGCCATGGGCATTTGGCCTCTGATGTTTAGATAAGCATTCTCCAATGCATAGTTGCTGAGCAGAGACTGATAACCAAGTTCCACATACATGAGGACAGCCTCAACCAGGACGTTGGGTTCACGTCGCACTGTCTGTAACCCCCACAACTTGCCTGGGCTTGCAACATCTCACTAACTGTCATGTTTGGAGACAATATACATCTCTTTAACCTCTGTTTAGTCCCCTTCTCCACTCACATTGTCTGTACCTTTAAGACTTGATTACCTGTGAAGACTCATGTTCCAATCATTATTTTATAAATGAGTTTGTGTCTTTATATGCCTTGCTTGTGAACAGAACTCCCACTCACCTGATGAAGGGGCAGTGCTCTGAAAACTAGTGGCTTATGCTACCAAATAAACCTATTGGACTTTAACTTGGTGTTGTGAGACTTCTTACTGTGTTTACCCCAGTCCAACACTGGAATTTCCACCTCAGCTTACAACTGAGACAATTTTGAATTCGCTTCATCAAATTACTCTGTATCCCATCTACATTCCCCTTCTATATAGGTCTCTCAGTCAGGCCTTGTCAAAGGCTTTGTTGAAACCTATATAAATTACATCAACTGCACTATCCTTATCCACATGCCTGGTCACCTTCTCAAAAAATTTAGTCAAATTTATTAGAACATAGAACATTATAGCACAGAACAGGCCCTTCGGCCTTCGATGTTGCGCCGACCAATATAAAAAGCAATGCCCCTCCAGACTAAACCATTCCCTTCTCTTCCATATACTTATCAACTAACCTCTTAAACGCCACCAAACTTGGTGCATCTACAACTGCTGCAGGCAGGGCATTCCACTTCCGAACCACCCTTTGGGTAAAGAACCTACCTCTGATATCCGTCCTATAACTATCACCCCTTAATTTAAAGCTGTGTCCCCTCGTGCTAGCTTTTTCCATCCTAGGAAAAAGGCTATCACTGTCCACCCTATCTAAACCTCTAATCATCTTATATGTTTCGATTAGGTCCCCTCTTAGCCGCCTCCTTTCTAACGAAAACAACCTCAAATCCCTCAGCCTCTCTTCATAAGACCTGCCCTCCATACCAGGCAACATCCTGGTAAACCTCCTTTGTACCCTCTCCAATGCCTCCACATCTTTCTTATAATGCGGGGACCAGAAATGCACACAATACTCCAAGTGCGGCCGCACTAGAGTTTTGTACAGTTGCAACATGACGTTGCGGCTCCGAAATTCAATCCCTCTACCAATAAAAGCTAAGACTCCATATGCCTTCTTAACAACCTTCTCGACATGACTGCCTACTTTCAGGGATCTATGCACATACACACCAAGATCCCTCTGTTCATCTAGACTACTAAGAATCCTACCATTTGCCCTATACTCTACACATTTATTATTTCTGCCATAGTGCATTACCTCACACTTTTCCACATTAAACTCCATTTGCCAACTTATTAGGCATAAGTTCCCTCTGAAAAGCCATGCTGAGTATCCTTGGTGAAACCTTGCTTCTCCAAATGAAGTTAGATGCTCTCCTTCAGAATTTTCTCCAATTTTCTTCTTACCATTAATGTCAGGCTCATTGGTCTATAGTTCCCTGGCTTCTCTCCTTTCTTAAATAGCAGAACTATGTTATCTGTTCTCCAGTTCACTGAGTGGAATTAGAAATTTGGATCAGAGTCCCTGCAATCTCCATCCTTGCCTCCCACAGCAGCCTAGGAGACAATTCATCTGGACTTGGAGCCTTGTTCACTTTTCAGCCTGTTTAACACTTCCAGTATCTTGTCCTTCCCTATGTCAATTTGCTCAAGAATCTTGCAGTCTCTTTCCCTGAATTCTATATCTTCATTCTTATTCTCTTGAGCGAAGTATTCATTCAACACTGTACCACTGTCCTCTGCCTTCACCCACACACTTCCAATTCTTTCCCTGATTATCCTTGTCCCTCTGACATACGTATGGAACATCTTTATCTGTGTGTATGCTTGTGAGGGTGCAATTGTTACTGTGTGTAGGTGTGGGTGAGGATGTGTGAGCAGGCGAGGATGTATGCCCATATCCATGTGAGTGAAGGGGAGTGTGCGTGGCAGGGGTGTGCATGGGTGTTTGTGTGTGGGTGAGTACATTTCTGTGTCAGCAAGGGGATGGGCAAGAGGGCTGTGTCTCTGGGTGATCCCATGAATGCATCAGTTATGTTCGGGATTACATTACAGAAGACATTTGGATTTCTGTTTATCCGAGCTGTCAGTCGCTTGTCATACCTCTTTTTGACTCTCATCCTTTTCTCCTCCTTCAGCACTTTTTATATTCAACCTGCTTTTCACCCAAATCATTAACCTGAACTCTATCATATTCACCCTATTTCTGCTTCTATCTCATTCCTCATTGAGCAAGCTCAGTTTTATTTATCTTATTTTTTCCCCTTTGAAACATACTTCGATTTGACATCAGCATTTCCTCCTTCCAGGCAACCTGTCAATTCACCCTATTTTGCTGCCAATCTTTAATTCCAATTATCTACAGTATGCTCCATTCATAACTCACTGAGATTGGCCCTCCTTCAGTTACGTAAGTTGACTCCAAGTTGCTGCTAGTATTTTTCCATAACTCATCAAAACCATATGATTCAATGATTTCTATTTGCTAAATGTTGTCCAAATGACATTTGTACATGCACATCTCCAGAATCATTACTTCTTGTCTCCTTTCTCATTGGGCCAAGGTGTTGGCTGTGGGAGTGCATCTGCCTATCCAACCGTACATGTGTCCACGTGCGTGTGTGTGCGTTTTATTCATTTATGGGATGTTGATGTCACTGGCTAGGCCAATGTTTATTGTCCATCCCTAATTGCCCTTGAGATGATGGAGGTGAGTTGCCTTATTGAACCATAGCTGTCCATGTAGTATAGGGAGATGTTAGGGAGGGAATTCCAGGATTTTAATCCAGTGAATGACTTAGAGGAGGGTCTCCAGGCAGTGCTGACGATACCAAAGTGGGGGGAGTTGTAGATAGCAAGGATGGATGTTACAGTTTGCAGAGGGACATAGATAGGTTGCAGAGCTGGGCCGTGAGGTGGCAAATGGAATTCAATACGGATAAGTGTGAAGTGATTCACTTTGGTAGGAATAACAGGCATATGAAATATAGGGCTAATGGAAGGACCCTTAATAGCGTTGTCGAGCAGAGGATCTTGGGGTACAAGTACATTGCTCTTTGAAAGTTGGCACCCAGGTTGATAAAGTTGTTAAGAAGGCGTACGGTGTGTTAGCTTTTATTAGTAGAGGGATTGAATTTAGGAGCCATGAGGTTATGTTACAACTGTACAAAACTCTGGTGCAGCCGCACTTGGAGTATTGCGTACAGTTCTGGTCGCCGCATTATAAGAAAGATGTGGAAGCATTGGAAAGGGTGCAGAGGAGGTTTAGCAGGATGTTGCCTGGTATGGTGGGAAGGCCTTATGAGGAAAGGCTGAGGGACCTGAGGTTATTTTCATTAGAGAGAAGAAGGTTACGCGGTGACCTAATTGAGGCGTATAAGATGATCAAGGGATTGGATAGGGTGGATAGTGAGAGCCTTTTTTCTCAGATGGTGATGACCAACACGAGGGGACATAACTTTAAATTAAGAGGTGGTAGTTATAGGACGGATGTCAGAGGCAGGTTCTTCACACAGAGGGTGGTGAGGGCGTGGAATGCCCTGCCTGCAGCAGTTGTGGACTCGCCTACTTTGGGGGCATTCAAATGTTCGGTGGATAGGCATATGGATGATATTGGAATAGTTTAGGTTAGAGGGTCCACTGGCCGGCGCAACATCGAGGGCCGAAGGGCCTGTACTGCGCTGTAATGTTCTATGTTCTATGATATCCCCAGATATTCGCTGTTCTTGTCATTCTACACGGTAACGGTCACGGGTTTGGAAGATGCTGCTTAGGAACTTTAGTAAGTTCCTGCAGTGCACTTAGTAGATGGTAGCCATGGCGCCATTGCTCATCAGTGGTAGAGGGATTGAATGTTTGTGGAAGGAATGCCAATCAAGCAGGCTGCTTTGTCCTGGATGGTGTTGAGATTCTCCAGTGTTGTTGGAGTTGCACTCATCCAGGCAAGTGGAGCATATTCTATCACACTCCTGACTTGTGTCTTGTAGATGGTGGACAAGTTTTGAAGAGTCAGAAGGTGAGTTGCTCACTAAAGGATTCCTAGCCTTTGATCTGCTCTGATAGCCACAGTATTTATATAGCTATTCTAGTTCAGTTTCTGGTCAGTGGTAACCCCCAAACTGGTGAAAGTGGGGGTTAAATGATGGTAATGCCATTAAATGTGAAGGGGTGACTGTTAGATCCTTTCTTGCTGGAGGTGATCATTGTGTGGCACAAATGGTACTTGCTAGCTGTCAGCCTGAGGTTGGATATTGTCCAGGTCAAGCTGTACTTGTACATGAACTGCTTCTGTATCTGAGGAGTTGTGAATGGTGCTGAATGTTATGCAATCATCAGCAAACATCCCCACTTTTGACCTTATGATGGAGGAAGGTCATTGGTGAAGCAGCTGAAGATGGTCAAGCTGAGTACACTGCCCTGGGGAACTCCTGCAGAAATGTCCTGGAACCGAGCTGATTGACCTCCAACCACCACAATCATCTTCCTCTATGCCAGGTATGATTCCAACCATTGGAGAGTTTTCCCCTGATTCCCATTGATTTCAGTTTAGCTAGCGCTCTTTGATCAGATGCTGCCTTGTTGCTGTCGCTCTCACCACACCTCTGGTATTCCACTCTTTAGTCCTTGCTTAGACCAAAGCTATAATGAGGTCAGCAGCTGAGCGACCCTGGTGGAATTCAAACTGAGCGTCACTGAGCACATTATTGCTGTCTAAGTGCTTGATAGTGCTGTTGATGGCACGTTTCTCTTGCTGTGTTTGACCTGGTGCCATAAGAATTTATGGAGTCCAGAGTGAATGTTGAGAACTCCCAGGGCAACTTCCTCCTGACTCTATACCACTGTGCCTCCACTTCTGCTGGATCTGTCCGGCCAGTGAGAATAGATACCCCCAGTAATGGTGATGCCTGGATATTCTCCGTAAGGTATGATTCTATGAGTATGACTATGTGAGACAACTCTCCCAATTTCAGCACAAACCCTAATGTGTTGGTGAGGAGGACATTGCAGGGTTGAGAGGGTAGGGTTTATCATTGTTATTTCTAGGTAGTCTGTTCAGTTTAATTCCTTTTTATTGGTGCTCTGGAAGTTTGATACAACACAGTGGCTTGCTCAGCCATTTCATAGCCAGTCACATTGCTGTGGGTCTGGAGTCATATTCAAGCTAGACTCTGTGTGTGTGTGTGTGTGTGTGTGTGTGTGTGTGGATGGGTGTGGGTGTCTGTGTCTGTGACCAATGGTTGCAGCTGTTCAGAGCATCAACAATCATTGGCTGAAAGGCCTGTCATTGGGGATGGTCTCCTTGCCTGCGAGGCTGCTTTGGATATTGAGCCTAAAGCACTGTGTGTATACTGTCCCCTCCCAGGCTCCTGTCTACATGTGCAAGCTGGTTTGAACATGTGACGGTGCTTCAAGCAGCATTACCTCATACATCAGGAGACTGTCACTGATATCACGATGGAACACAACTGGTTGCTCAGTCTGATCTCCCCAGAATAGATCTACAACCAAATAACAACTTGTTAGCATAATAATACACTATTCAAACCCCCGCAACACTCCACCCCCATACACACATATCCTAGATCCTCACAACACCCCACACACGTATCCTAGACTCTCACAACACCCCACACACGTACCCTAGACGCTCACAACACCCTACACACATACCCTAGACCCTCATAACACCCCACAAACATACCCTAGACCATCACAACATCCCATACACATATCCTAAATCTTCACAACATCCCATACACATACACTAGAACCCATAATAGTTCACACACATACCCAAGACACCCCCACAATAGCTCACACACGTACCCAAGACACCCCCATAACAGACACACACATACCTGACACCCCCACAACACATTCACACACAAATACCCTAGACCCCATTACACCCCAAACACTACCCTAACATTCACAACATCCCACACACATACGCAACACCCCATAACATACACATACATATCCTAGACCCCCACAACACCCCATACAAATACCTCAGATGTCCAGAATACTCCACAAAATACCCTAGACCCTCACCATGCACACACAAACCCTAGATGCCCACTATCCATCCACCTTGCCCACACACACACACACACACACACACACACACACACTGTCGCTGGGCATTCCCACCAGTTCGTGTCATTCCACTTCTAATTGAAGAAATTCTATCATGGTTGATCCCAGCTGATCACTTTGGTGGGAATTTTCATTAAAAGTTTATTTATTACTTACAAGTAGGCTTACATTCACACTGCAATAAAGTTATTGTGAAAATCCCCTAGTCACCAGACTCTAGCACCTGTTTGGTTACACTGAGGGAGAATTTAGCATGGCCAATTCACCTAAACTGCACATCTTTTGACTGCAAGAAGAAATCGAAGCATCTTGAGGAAATTCAGTCAGACACAAGTAGAATGTGCAAATTCCACACAGACAATAACCCAAGACAGGAATTGAACCCAAGTCCCTGTGTTGTGAGGCAACAGTGCTAACCAGCGTGCCACTGGGATGACAGTAGGAATGTGCAAGCAATTCCTTGCTTTCCAGCTGGCATATTTGTGCTCTGATATATTGTCTTAGAGGTTGATTAGGAGAGAAAAGGGGGAGCGGGTAACAGAGGCGGGTTGCCAGTTAGATCAATGGAAGTGTGTATTGACAGTAGTCAATAGATACTGGACTATTTCTGATGTCAGTGCTCTTGCTGATAAATAAATCCTCACCATACTTCACTGAGGCTGTAGCCCACTCTATGGATAGAGGAGGTATCCTAGAGGCAACCAATAAGTATCTCATTATACTCCCAGATCCCACAGCCATGGTTGGCAGAGGGTGATGGCTGCAGGATGTTTGGGGTAAACTCCACAATGCCCAGGTTCTCTTATACAGAAACTGCTGACTGTACTTGAAGGTTGGCTCCACCTCCACATGCCCTCCTGTTCTTACACCTATATTGGCAGTGCCCAGCTCTCCTGGTGAGGCTGCCAGCCCCTCGGGCGTTACGATTGGCTCCCCAAACTCACAGGACTGCCCATTGCAGTTTTAATTGAATAGGGCTCCCAGAGGCAGCTTGTTCATTGCCACTTTCTCCAACATGTCTCAGGGTTCAGCCCAACCAGAAGTTCCAGCTTCCGGAGCCATGCTCCATCATGCAGCAAGCCCTGGGCTAAAACACCAGCAAGAAATCTCACAACACCAGGTTAAAATCCAACAGGTTTATTTGGTAGCAAAAGCCACTGGTTTTCAGAGTGCTGCTCCTTTGTGAGGTAAGTGGAAGTTGTGTTCACAAACAGGGCATATAAAGACACAAACTCACTTTACAAAATAATGGTTGGAATGCAAGTTTTTACGAGTAATCAAATCTTAAAGGTACAGACAATGTGAGTGGAGAGAGCATTAAGCACAGGTTAAATAAACGTGTACTGTCTCCAGCTAGGACGGTTTGTGAGATTTTGCAAGCCCAGGCAAGTCGTGGGGGTCACAAATAGTGTGACATGAACCCAAGATTCTGGTTGAGGCCGTCCTCATGTGTGCAGAATTTGACTATCTGCTCAGCGACTCTGCGCTGTGTGTTGTGAAGGTCTCCATGGAGAATGCCCAATGTACCATGCCTCGGGACATTACTTCCTGCAGCGTATCAGGTAGACAACATTGGCCGAGTTGCAAGTGTAAAAACCATGTACTTGGTAAATGGTGTTCTCATGTGAGATTATAACATCCATGTCGATTATCTGACACATCTTTCAAAGGTTGCTGTGGCAGGATTGTGTGGTGTTGTGATCACTGTTCTCTTAAAGGCTAGGTAGTTTGCTGCGGACAATGGTCTGTTTGAGGTTGTTTGAAGGCAAGAAGTGGGGATGTGGGGATGGCTTTGGCGAGATGTTCGTCTTCATTAGTGACACGTTGAAGGCTCCGGAGAAGATGTTGTACTTTCTCTGCTCCGGGGAAGTATTGGGTGACAAAGAGTACTCTGCCCATCATGTCCCGTGTTTGTCTTCTAAGGAGGTCAGTGCAGTTTTGTGGCGCGTCTGTCGATCAATGAGTCGAGTGCCATATCATGATCTTATGAGGGCATGTTTTAGCATCTGTTGCAATCCTCCTCACCTGATCAGATCCTGTGTATTCGCAGGATTTGTCCATAGGAAATGGCTTCCTTAACATACTTAGGGTGGAAACTGGAGAAGTGGAGAATCGTGAGATTATCCGTGGGCTTGCGGTATAGTGAGGTGCTGAGATGACTGTCCTTGATGGAGATGCGTATGTCCAATAATGCAACTGATTCCAGAGAGTAATCCATGGTGAGCCTGATGGTGGGATGGAACGTGTTGATGTCATCATATAGCTGTTACAGAAATTGTTCACCATGCGTCCAAAGAAATAAAATGTCAACAATATATCTAGTATATCGCATTGGTTGAAGATCCTGGGTGGTAAAGAAGTCTTGTTCAAGCCAGTACATGAAGATGTTGGCATATTGAGATGTGAATTTGGTCCCCATGGCTGGATGATGAACTGGTTGTTGAAAGTAAAGACATTGTGGTCCAGGATGAAGCGGATGGGTTGTAAAATTGCATCTGGAGACTGGCAGTTGTCGGCGTTGAGTACTGAGGCAGTTGCAGCAATATCATCGTCGTGGGGGATGCTGGTGTAGGGTGCTGAGACATCCATTGTGATGAAGAGTGACTGAACAGAATGGATTACTACATAGAAGTGTACCAACAACTGAACAATGAGGAAAGTATAGACAGTTGCCTGCAGATCTGATCAAAGAACACATCTGCCGACTCAACAAATTGATCAAGACTTTTGATCCAGATCTTCAAAGCACCCTCCATGTTCTCATCCCATGTACGCCCTGCACTGGAGATCTCTACTGCCTCCCGAAGATACATGAGACAAACACACCAGGCCGTCCCTTTGTATTGGCAAATGGGACCCTGTGCGAGAACCTCTCCAGCTACATTGAAGTCATCTGAAACCAATGTACAAAGAACCCCTAGCTTTTGTTGCGATACGATGGACTTTCTACAAAAACTCAGCACACATGGAGTTGAACCAAGAGTGCTCCTCGTCACAATGGATGTCTTGGCACTCTATACTAGCATCCCCCGTGACGATGGCATTGCTGCAATTGCCTCAATACTCAATGCCGACAACTGCCAGTGTCCAGAAGCAATTTTACAACTCATCCACTTCATCAGAACCACAATGTCTTCACCTTCAACAACCAGTTCTTCATCCAGACACATGGAACAGCCATGGGGACCAAATTCGCACCTCAATATGCCAACATTTTCATGCACAGGTTCGAACAAGACTTCAACCAATGCTATGCACTAGATATATTGATGACATTTTCTTCCTTTGGACTCATGGTGAACAATCACTGAAACAACTACATAATGACATGAACAAGTTCCATCCCACCATCAGATTCATCATGGACTACTCTCCGGAATTGGTTGCATTTTTGGACACATGCATCTTCATCAAGGATAATCACTTCAGCACTTCACTGTATTGCAAGCCCATGGTAGTTGTAATGGGGGACTTTAACTTTTCTAATATCGATTGGAAAAGCTATAGTTCAAGTACGTTAGAGGGGTCAGTTTTTTGTTCAATGTGTGCAGGAAGGTTTCATGACTCAGTATGTAGATAGGCCAACAAGAGGTGAGGCTATATTGGATTTGGTACTGGGTAATGAACCAGACCAGGTGTTAGACTTGGAGGTGGGTGAGCACTTTGGTGATAGTGACCACAATTCGGTTACGTTTACCTTAGTGATGGAAAGGGATGGGCACGTACCGAATAACAGTAGTTATAGCTGGGGGAAAGGTAATTATGAGGCTATTAGGAGAGATTTAGGATGCATAGGGTGGAGCAGGAAATTGCAGGGGCTGGGGACATCTGAAATGTGGAGCATATTTAAGGAACAGCTTCTGCATGTCCTTAATGAATATGTACCTGCCAGGCAGGGAGGAAGTGGTTGAGTGAGGGAACCATGGTGTACTAGGGAAGTTGAATCTCTGGTGAAGAGGAAGAAGGAGGCTTATATAATGATGAGATGTGAAGGCTCAGTTAGGGCAATAGAGAGCTATGAATCAGCCAGGAAGGAGCTAAAGAGGGAGTTGAGAAGAGCTAGAAGAGGACACGAGAAGACTTTGGCGGATAGGATTAAGGAGAATCCTAAAGCTTTTTATAGGTATATAAATAATAAACGATTGGTTAGGGCAAGATTAGGGCTAGTCAGAGATAGCAGTGTGAAGTTGTGCGTGGAGCCTGAGGAGATAGGAGAGACACTGAATGAGTATTTTTCGTCAGTATTTACGCAGGAGAAAGACAGTGTTGTCGGGGAGAATACTGCGATACCAGGTTGTAGACTGGGTAGGATTGAGGTTCATAAGGAGGAGGTGTTAGCGAATCTTGAGGGTATGAAAATTGATAAGTCCCCTGGGCCAGATGGGATTTACCCTAGGATTCTCTGGGAGGCTAGAGAGGAGATTGCAGAGCCTTTGGCTTTGATCTTCATGTCGTCGTTAGCTACAGGTATAGTGCCGGAAGACTGGAGGATGGCAAATGTTGTCCCTTTGTTCAAAAAGGGGAGTAGGGACCATCCTGGAAATTATAGACCGGTGAGCCTGACTTCTGTTGTGGGCAAGGTCTTGGAAAGAATTATAAGGGATAGGATTTATAAGCATCTAGAGAGGAATAAATTGATTAGGGATAGTCAGCACGGTTTTGTGAAGGGTAGGTCGTGCCTCACAAACCTTATTGAGTTTTTTGAGGAGGTGACCAAAGAGGTAGATAAGGGTAAGGCAGTTGATGTAGTGTATATGGATTTTAGCAAAGCGTTTGATAAGGTTCCCCATGGTAGGCTACTGCAGAAAGTGCAGATGCATGGGATTGAAGGTGATTTAGCAGTTTGGATTAGGAATTGGCTAGCTGATAGAAGACAGAGGGTGGTGGTTGATGGGAAATATTCAACCTGGAGTGCAGTTACAAGTGGTGTACCTCAAGGATCTGTTTTAGGGCCACTGCTGTTTGTCATTTTTATAAATGACCTAGATGAGGGTGTAGAGGGTTGGATTAGTAAATTTGCTGACGATACCAAAGTGGGGGGAGTTGTAGACAGCGAGGATGGATGTTACAGTTTGCAGAGGGACATAGATAGGTTGCAGAGCTGGGCCGTGAGGTGGCAAATGGAATTCAATACGGATAAGTGTGAGGTGATTCACTTTGGTAGGAATAACAGGCATATGAAATATAGGGTTAATGGAAGGACCCTTAATAGCGTTGTCGAGCAGAGGGATCTTGGGGTACAAGTACATAGCTCTTTGAAAGTTGGCACCCAGGTTGATAAAGTTGTTAAGAAGGCGTACGGTGTGTTAGCTTTTATTGGTAGAGGGATTGAATTTAGGAGCCGTGAGGTTATGTTACAACTGTACAAAACTCTGGTGCGGCCGCACTTGGAGTATTGCGTACAGTTCTGGTCGCCGCATTATAAGAAAGATGTGGAAGCATTGGAAAGGGTGCAGAGGAGGTTTACCAGGATGTTGCCTGGTATGGTGGGAAGGCCTTATGAGGAAAGGCTGAGGGACCTGAGGTTATTTTCATTAGAGAGAAGAAGGTTATGCGGTGACCTAATTGAGGCGTATAAGATGATCAAGGGATTGGATAGGGTGGATAGTGAGAGCCTTTTTCCTCGGATGGTGATGACCAACACGAGGGGACATAACTTTAAATTAAGAGGTGGTAGTTATAGGACGGATGTCAGAGGCAGGTTCTTTACACAGAGGGTGGTGAGAGCGTGGAATGCCCTGCCTGCAGCAGTTGTGGACTCGCCTACTTTGGGGGCATTCAAATGTTCGGTGGATAGGCATATGGATGATATTGGAATAGTTTAGGTTAGAGGGTCCACTGGCCGGTGCAACATCGAGGGCCGAAGGGCCTGTACTGCGCTGTAATGTTCTATGTTCTATGGATAACCTCATGATGCTCCACTTCTCCAGCTTTCACCCTAAACACGTTAAAGAAGCCATCCGTTTTAGACAAGCTCTCTGTATACACAGGATCTGCTCAGATGAGGAGGATTGCAACATGCCCTCATAAAACAGAATATGGTGCTCGATTCATCGATCAACAGTTCTGACGCATCACATTGAAAAACCACATCGACCTCCTCAGAAAACAAACACAGGACACAGTGAACAGAGTACCCTTCATGTCCAGTACTTCCCTGGAGTGGAGAAACTATGACATCTTCTCCAGAGCCTTCAACATATCATTGATGAAGATGAACATCTCACTAAGCCATCCCCACACCCAAACTTCTTGCTTTTAAACAACCACATAACTTCAAACAAACTATTGTCTGCAGCAAACTACTCAACCTTCAGGAGAACTGTGACCAAGACACCACATAACCCTGCCACAGCAACCTCTGCAAGATGTGCCAGATCATCGACATGGATGCTATCATCTCACATGAGAACACCATCCCCCAGGTACATGGTACATACTCTTGCCACTCAGCCAACACTGTCTACCTGATATGCTGCAGGAAATGATTCCCGAGGCACTGGGGAGACCATGCAGATGCTACAATAACACTGGACAATCACCAAGCAATAGTGTTTGCTTCCTGTTGGGGAACACTTCAGCGGTCATGGGCATTCAGCCTCTGATCTTTGGGTAAGCGCTCTCCAAGGTGGCCTGCATGACACACAACAGTGTAGAGTCACAGAGCAGAGACTGATAGCCAAGATCCACACACATGAGGATAGCCTCAACCAGGATCTTGGGTTCATGTCACACTATCTGCAACCCACTGTCTCGGCTGGAGACAATACATATCTCTTTAACCTGTACTTAACCCTCTCTCCACTCACATTATCTGTACCTTTAAAACTTGATTATCTGTAAAGACTTGCATTCCAATCATTATTTTATGAATTGAGTTTGTGTCTTTATATGCCCTGTTTGTGGACAGAACTCTCACTTACCTGATGAAGGAGCAGCTCTCTGAAAGATAGTGGCTTTTGCTACCAAATAAACGTGTTGGACTAACTAGGTGTTGTGAAACTTGTTACTGTGTTTATTCCATTCCAACACTGGCATCTCCATACCTTCACTAAAACATCAGCTCCTCCATCTGAAGTTGCCTCAGGATCACTGACTCTTCCTGGGAATAATCTGAGGAATTGCAGAGAGGAAATAGGCATGGATGGGAATGACTGAGGAAGTATATACCTGCCACCAAGAGAGAGTGAACCAGAATAACCTCAAAGATAGGAAAGGCCAGTGACACAATGTTAACAGATGCATTTTCCTATCACTCCCTCAGAACAACATGCTTCATAATGGCCCTCAATCCTCTATCTCCACCTCACATTTCCATGAGTAGTCAGCCTTCACCTTCATATCCTCTCACTCTCCACAGATGGTGCCCATTCCTCCATACCAGCCATTACCTGCTGCTGCACCTGTCGATATAATCTCTTTGCAAGAAATGTGAGAACGTGAGACCATTATTTGATCATATTCACATGCCCATGGCATGGGAGCAGGGCAGGAAGAAGCGTGGTTGCGTACAACTGGCCTTTGAGTGACGGGCACTGTGTTGGCCACTGGCAATGCGTGCCCACCTGCTCCCCTTGTTGCAGGAGATTGCAGATGCCAGCAGTAAGCTCCTGAATCGTTGGTGCCCAGACAGGTAGTGAGACCGGATCCTCTCTCTGCATGTTGTCCCTGTGATGGACGAGGGGGCGGGGGAATCTCTCCTTCATCCAGCTGGATGTCAATGACCTTGAGGAGAGGGAAGTGGCTGAGGAGAAGGCAACTGGTGCTGGTGGCTTTTGCCCTTGAACCTCAGCAGAGGTTGAAGGTGGAGCTGGAAGCCTCTGCCATGCTATTGTGAAGACTGTCAAGTTGGCAATCAATTTGCAAGCAATGATAGCTGCTGGCTGAGAGAAGTACTTTGAATAGCTGCCTCACCCTTGGCCATGGCTGCAGCTCCTCAGTCAAACTGAGCAAAGTCATGCCAGTTTGTGCCAGCTTCCTTGATGTGCACTCACCGCAGTGAATTGAGTGGGCGCAGACACAGCCTGAAAGACATATGATAATGGAAAAGAAGGAAATCATGATTAAAAAGATTTGTCTTTGCTTCTTAATCTCTTGTGTTGTTTTGAACCAAATCTAAGGAATTTCCTTCAGCACTCGGAATCTTTTCAGTAAAAAGCCAGAGAAGGACAAGATGACGTCAGGTTCATGACCTGAAGCTATTTTCTGGACTTTCCCTTGACACAAACACTGGAATCTGCCTCCATCCAATGGGAGTGTGCATGTGTGATTATCAGCTCTGATATCTGTTTTCGGATGCAGTGTGAGGCTGGGTGAGGACCCTATTTATGTACTGTGCACAATATGTAAAGTACAGCTCCACAAGTCACTGGAGGCTAAACTACACCCTGCAAACAAGATCCACCCAAACTCACCCTGCAAACACTGCTGCCACATCCCAAAACACCCTGCAAACACAGATCCCACATTCCAACCCACCCTGCAAACACAGATCCCACATCCAAACCCACCCTGCAAACACAGATCCCATATCCAAACCCACCCTGCAAACACAGATCCCACGTTCCAACCCACCCTGCAAACACAGCTCCCACATCCAAACCCATCTTGCAAACACAGATCCCACATCCAAACCCACCTTGCAAACACAGATCCCACATCCAAACCCACCCTGCAAACACAACTCCCTCATCCCAATACACCATACAAACGCAGCTGTCACATCCCAATACACCCTGCAAACACAGCTCCCATATCCCAATACATCCTGCAAATACAGCTCCCACATCTCAATACACACTGCAAACATGACACCCACATTACAATACACCCTGCAAAAGCAGTTCTCACATCCAAATATAGCCTGCAAACACAGATCCTACATCCCAAAACACCTTGCAAACACAGCTCCCATATCCCAATAGACGCTGCAAACACAGATCCCACATCCCAAAACTCCCTACAAACATGACACCCACATCCCAATTCACCCTGCAAACACAGCTCCCACCCTGCAAAAAAACGCAGCTCTCACATCTTAATACACTGTGCAAACACAGCTCTCTCGTCCCAATACACACTGCAAACACAGCTCCTACATCCCAATTCACCCTGCAAATATAGCTCCCTTATCCCAATACACCCTGCAAACACAGCTCCCACATCCCAATACACCCTACAAACACAGCTCCTACATCCCAATACACCCTGCAAACACAGCTCCCACATCCCAATACACCATGCAAACACAGCTCCCACATCCCAATACACCCTGCAAACACAGCTCCTACATCCCAACACCCTGCAAATATAGCTCCCTCATCCCAATTCACCCTGCAAATATAGCTCCCTCATCCCAATTCACCCTGCAAACACATCTCCCTCATTCCAGTACACCCTGCAAACACAGTTCCCACATCCCAATACACTGTGCAAATATAGCTCCCTCATCCCAATTCACCCTGCAAACACAGCTCCCTCATCCCAATATACCCTGCAAACACAGCTCCCTCATCCCAATGCACCCTGCGAACACAGCTCCCTCATCCCAATATACCCTGCAAACACAGGTCCCACATCCCAATTCAATGATATATTCTATCATTAATGATAGCAGTATTTGCCACGTCTGTGGAGGGCTCTCTCTCTGAACTGCAATCTGGTAGTATTTGAGCACCATCCTGAATCACTTCACATCTACTTCCAGACACCAGCTGGAGTGCAGAGAAAGGAATTTCCTGAGCCCAGGAGACTGGCAGTCATCCCACTACAACAGAAGAGAAACCAAGTGAGGAGGCACATAAGAGGTGACAGGAGAGCCCTTTTCAAAGGAATAACATTGAAAAGGGAAGGAAAGGTGACAATAGGAGTGAACAGTAGCTGGATAAAACTCAGAGCTGAGTATCAATGTACTCACCTTTACCACTCCTCAGCCTGTGTGCCGTGCTCAGCGTCACACTGAATGAGAGGCATATCAACAGGCACCAAGCCACTCTCACTGCCATCCACATCATCGGCATTCACACTGGATGAAACCTGTCACTCTCCCAGCTCTCTGATCTGTCAGCGTTCCCTCTTCAGTGTCCACACACACTGACACATTCCTACGCGTTGAAATCACACACCCTTTGGCAGCAAGGAACTGAAAATAGAATTGGAGGCGAGGTTCTGGCAAGGACCAGACCCCTACGGCTCTCGGCATCTGACATACAACGTGTAGTTAGCAGCATCAATCCTAAACATGTCATGGCAGCAGCTTGGACAAGAATAATGCTGCAGTACAAAGAGTGAAAACTACTTAGGAAGTTCCTAATTAACACTGTCATCCTTTGTTAAAAGTGAGTGAGAGAGAAAGGAAGGTGATTTGATTTATTATTGTCACATGTATTAGTATACAGTGAAAAGTATTTTTCCTTGCAAGCTATACAGATAAAGTACACCATTCATAAAGAAGGAAAGGAGAGAGTGCAGAATATAATGTTAGTTATAGCTAGGATGTAGAGAAAAATCAACTTAATGCAAGATTAGCCCATTCAAAAGTCTGATGGCAGCAGGAAAGAAGCTGTTCTTTTGAGTCAGGTGGTTAGTGACCTCAGACTTTTGTATCTTTTCTCGACAGAAGAAGGTGGAATAAATTATGTCTTAGCCTGTGTAGATCCTTGCGGTCTTGAGCAGAGCCGGACCAATACGAATCTTGATACAACCAGAAAGAATGCTTTCTATGGTGCACCTGTAAAAGTTGGTGAAAGTCATAGCCGAATGTGGCAATGTAGGAGCTGTGTTTGCAGGGTGTACTGGGATGTGGGAACTGTGTTTGCAGGGTGTATTGAGATGTGGGAACTGTGTTTGCAGCGTCTATTGGGATGTGGTAGCTGTGTTTGCAGGGTATAGTGGGATGTGGGAGCTGTGTTTGCACGGTATGTTGGATGTGGGACCTGTGTTTGCAGAGTGCATTGGGATGTGGGAGCTGTGTTTGCAGAGTGTATTGGGATGTGGAAGCTGTGTTTGCAGGTGTATTGGGATGTGGGAGCTGTGTTTGCAGGTGTATTGGGATGTGGGAGCTGTGTTTGCAGGGTGTATTGAGATGTGGGAGCTGTGTTTGTAGCGTGTATTGGGATGTGGGAGCTGTGTTTGCAGGTGTATTGGGATGTGGGAGCTGTGTTTGCAGGTGTATTGGCATGTGGGAGCTGTGTTTGCAGGGTGTACTCGGATGTAGATTAGATCAGAATTATACACTGATTGACAGTGTATATAATTAACACTGTGAGCCTTTGTTAAAAGTGTGTGAGAGAGACAGGAAGGTGATTTGATTTATTATTGTCACATGTATTAGTATACAGTGAAAAGTATTTTTCCTTGCAAGCTATACAGAAAAGCATACCATTCATAAAGAAGGAAAGGAGAGAGTGCAGAATATAATGTTAGTTATAGCTTAATGATGGGCAGTGTGATCTGCTTCAGGGTGTATTGTCTCCCCTCCTCCATCTTCCAGCAGTTTGTCCTGCTCTCTGTCACCTCTTCTCATTATCCCAGGCTGCTGTAGTGCAAGGGATATGCTTTCTACTACAGCCATATCTGGGAGAAGGTGACTTGTGCAGAGTAGTCCTACAGCACATGCCACACATTTCCCATTAAATTCAGCAAGAATGAATCAGCAATGAACCTGTAGTTGGTTAAAGACGTGGGGGATGGGCTAGTAAACCTTTCTGTTGAACATGTGTTAAAGTTAAGACAATGTTTTCTAGAACATTGATCACCAATAACAACGCTGGCATTAGATCAGAATTATACACTGATGGGCATTGTGATCTGCCTCCACTATACACACTTCAGGCAGACTGTCCTTGCTCTAGTGCTAATGGCCTCACGGATGTTACACATTGGCATTTATATAGCATCTTGAATCTAGTAACTCACTTCCCACAATGTAAACATTTAGAATTTCACCCAAACCATGAAACAAAGCAACATCTTAAAGGAGAGAAACACAGATATTTCAGGAGGGGATTCCAGAGGTTAGGCCCTGTGAGAAATGAAGGCCGAGCCGATGATGGAGTAATTCAAACTGTGAATCCAGAATGAAGAGAAGCACACAGATCTCAGGGCTGAAAGGGAGGACAGAGATAGTGAGAAGAAAGGCCATGAGAGATTTGAAAACAAAAATAATTTTAAAATTGTGGCACTTACTGACAGATAAAAAGACCTTTTCCAGTAATCATGTCCGATTGATCTTTTTGCCTCATCATTTTCTATCTAATTTATAGACTTTGATTTATTATTGTCACATGTATTAGCAGACAGTGAAAAGTATTGTTTCTTGTGCACTATACAGACAAAACATACCATTCATAGAGAATGAAACAAAAGAGTGCAGAATGTAGTGCTATAGTCATAGCCAGGGTGTAGAGAAAGATCAACTTAATGCGAAGTAGGTCCATTCAGAAGTCTGACAGCAGCAGGGAAGAAGCTGTTCTTGAGTCGGTTGGCATGTGACCTCAGACTTTTATATCTTTTTCCTGATGGAAGAAGGTGAAAGAAAGAGTATCCAGGGTTCGTGAAGCCTTTAATTATGCTGGCTGCTTTCCTGAGGCAGCGGAAAGTGTAGACAGAATCAATGGATGGGAGGTTGGTTTGTGTGATGGACCCTTTGTAGTTTCTAGGGTAGAGCAGGAGCCATACCAAGCTGTGATATAACCAGAAAAAATGCTTTCTGTGGTGCATCTTAAAAGTTAGTGAGAGTCATAACTGACATGCCAAATTTCTTTATCTTCTGAGACAGTAGAGGCAATAGTGGGCTTTTTTAATTATAGCGTCGGCATGGGGGGGACCAGGACAGGTTGTTGGTGATCTGGATACCTAAAAACTTGAAGCTCTCGACTATTTCTACTTCATCCTCATTGATGTAGATAGAGGCATGTCTTCCACTATGTTCCTGAAGTTGATGACTGTCTCCTTCCTTTTGCTAACATTGGGGAAGAGATTATTGTTGTCGCACCAGTACCTCCATCCTGTGCTGAGCTGCGTTATGAAATTCCCCTTGCTACTGTCAGCCTTTCCACTCTAGACTGTAAGGTGTGACCCCTGGAACTGTGTGCACTGATGTCATACAGGAGCAGCATTAGACTGGGTGACAATGCCTTCCATAGTCAAGGGTTTAGGTGCATTGATTTACTATCTTCAATGAGAACGTTGCTGAAAATTGGAAACTTCGATATGATGCCGCATCAAAAACTGCCACATAAGATAAAGGTGCACAGTGTTATGGGTAATATATTAGCATGGATAGAGGAATGGTTAACTAACAAAACAAAGAGTGAGGGTAAATTGGTGTTTTTCTAATTGGTTTTCAGTGACTAGGTATTGCCTCGGGAATCAGTGTTGGGACTGCAATTGTTTACAATTTACGTAGATAGTTTGGAGTTGAGGACCAAATGTAGTGTGTCAAAATTCACAGATGAACTAAAATGAGTGGCAGAGCAAAGTATGCAGAGGATGCTGAAAGTCTGCAAAGGGATATAGATAGTTTAACTGAGTGGGTAAGGATCTGGCAGATGGAGTCCAGTGTTTGTAAATGGGAAGTCACCAATTTTAGTAGAAATAACAGCAAAATGGACTATTACTTAAATGGTAAAAAATTGCAGCACATATTGTGCTGGATGTCAAGGTGTTGGTTTGCAGGTGCAGCAGGTAATTAAGAAGGCAAATGGAATTTTGTCCTTCATTGCTAGAGGGATGGAGTTTAAAAACAGCGATTTATGTTGCAGCTGTATACGGGCTGGTGAGACCACACCTAGAGGATTGTGTACAGTTTTGGTCTCCTTACTTGAGAAAGGATATACTGGTACTGGAGGGGGTGCAGAGGAGATTCACTCAGTTGATTCTGGAGTTGAAAGAGTCAGCTTATGAGGAGAGATGAGTAGACTGGGGTTATACTCACTGGAATTCAGAAGAATGAGGGGAGAACTTATAGAAGCATACAAGATTATGAAGGGAATAGATAAGATAGAAGCAGGAAAGTTGTTTCCACTGGAGGGTGAAACGAGAATTAGGGGGCATATCCTTAAAAAAGGGGAAGCAGATTTAGGACTGAGTTGAGAAAGAATTTCTTCACGGAAAGGGTTGTGAATTTGTGGAATTCCCTGCCCTGTGAAGCAGTTGAGGCTACCTCATTGAATGTTTTTAAAGCAAGGATAGATACATTTTTGGACAGTAAAGGAATTAAGTTTTATGATGAGCAAGTGGGTCAGTGGAGCTAAGTCCACAAAAAGATCAGCCCTGATCTTATTGAATGGCAGAGCAGGCTCGAGGGGCTAGATGGCCTACTCCTGCTTCTAGTTCTTACGTTCTTAAAAGGACTGGCATGTAAAACAGCATTCTGGACAGATACAGGTTCATCTATGCTATTTCTACCAACGATGAGGTCTTCCATTGGTCTATGGATTAATGCTTTGCAAGACAACCTTGTCAAGTCACCATCCTGGTTAGGCGAAATACAAGAACATGATACATCTCTGTGTTTGCCCCTCAGCAGAATTGGTTCCATACTGCTGAAGCTCAACTCTGCTAAATGCATTAGCCTGCATGGGCCACCTGCTCACCGCTGATGGTATAAAGCCAGACTCAGATAAAACAACAGTTTTATGTAAATGTCCACTCCTGAGGACAAGCATGCCTTGCTGTATTTCCCCATGATGAATTATCTATCAAATATTGTTCGCTCTTATATTGAGATAACTCCTCACCCTGCCTCTATCAACATCCCCACCAAGATGTAGATTGCAAATGACTTATTATCAATGACTTGGAAGAAGGGGCTGAAGGATGGGTTAATAAATTTGCTGACGACACCAAGATTGGTGGAGTAGTCGATGAGGTGGAGGGCTCTTGCAGGCTGCAAAGAGACAATGATAGGATGCAGAGCTGGGCAGAAAAGTGGCAGATGGAGTTCAACCCTGATAAATGTGAGGCGATTATTTTGATAAGGCAAACTTGAATGCGGATTACAGGGTCAACAGCAAGGTTCTAAGGAATGTGGAGGAACAGAGAGATCTTGGGGTTCATATCCACAGATTTCTGAAGGTTGCCACTCAAGTGGATAGAGCCGTGAAGAAAACTTGTAATGTGTTAGAGTTTATTAACAGGGGGTTATGCTGCAACTATACCAGATGTTGGTGAGACCACATTTGGAATATTGTGTTCAGTTCTGGTCACCTCACTATAAGAAGGATATGAAAGCATTGGAGAGAGTGCAGAGGAGATTTACCAGGATGCTGCCTGGTTTGGAGGATAGATCTTATGAGGAAAGGTTGAAAGAGCTGGGGCTTTTCTCTTTGGAGCAGAGGAGGATGAGAGGAGACTTAATAGAAGTTTATAAGATTATGATGAGAGGGATTGATAGAGCGGACGTGCAGAGATTATTTCCTTGGGTGGATGTAGCTGTTAGTAGGGGGCATAACTATGAGGTTCACGGTGGGAGATATAAGAGGGATGTCTGAGGTAGATTCTTCACCCAGAGAGTGGTTGGGTTGTGGAATAGACTCCTGCTGTGATAGTGGAGTTGGACACTTCAGGAACTTTCAAGCGGTTATTGGATAGGCACATGGAGCACTCCAGAATTATAGAGAGGAGATAGCTTGATCTTGGGATTGGACATAGTTCGACACAACATTGAGGGCTGAAGGGCTTGTACAGTGCTGTAATGTCCTATATTCTATGTTCTATGCTGTTGTCAGGAGCTCTACAATGATATATTCAATAAATTCAAGAATTCTGCAGTCAGCCCCAATACTCGCACATTCGAACACCTGAACTCATACCAGCAGATGTTTCTCATTATAGCCTTGGAGCATTGTGCATCCAGAAAGGCAGACCAGTGGCTATCACATCAAGGGCTCTGTATCCAATTTCATTATGCCCAGATTGAGAAGGAACTCAGAATTCTTACAATGCAGAAGGAGACCATTTGACCTACCCAGTCAACACTGTTCACAGTCCTACCGAGGCCCACCCCCATCACCCCATTTACTTAACTCACTAATCCCCCCGACACCAAGAGTCAATTTACCATGGTCAATCAAACTAAACCATGCATCTTTGGACTGTGGAAGCAAACCAGCGTACCCGGAGAAACTCCATGCAGACATGGGGAGAATGTGCAAACTCCACACAGACAGTGACCCAAGCTGGGAATCAAACCTGGGAACCTGGCACTGTGAGGCAGTAGTGTTAGTGCTCTCGTCTTCACACATCAGGAATTCCATGATTTCATCTATATCTGCTCTGCCACGTCACAAATGATCATTACCATTCTTAAAAAGCCTTTTCATATCGTATTACCATGCCTACAGCAAATAATGCTTAAGCTCCAGGGGAATTTCACAGTAACTTAATTGCAGTGTTAACATAAGCCTTACTTGTGGCTAAGAAATAAACTTTAACTTTACAACCTTAATCTGATCAATAAGTGTGGTAAGGAGGTATCCCTCACCAATGCCCATTCTAGGACTTACCTACCCACCGCTGAGCATGCAGATTTTGAGGAGGATATTGATATTATGATAATGTTATCCCAAAGAATTGAGGAACTCAAAGCTGCCCACAAGTGATCACACATGCAGATGGCTCCACGATATCATCATGAAAGGATGGCCCGTGACATCAAAAGCATTTCCTCATAACTGCTACATTTTTATGTCATGAGAAAGGAGTTAACTGTGTAAGGTGTTGTGATGCCGTAGGGCTGGAGGTTTACCATCCCCAGCTCTCCGCAGAAGTACTTCACCCAGCATCTCCACAAGAGTATTTGGGAATGGAAGCAACTAAAAGGGCAAAAGAAACTATGTACTGACCCTTAATGTATGGTGACATAGAGAGGGAAGTAGCCAGATGTGCATCAGGCAACATCTCTGAAGCCTCATCAAACTACAGAAGCATTGTACCTCAGTAAGGTCAAGGGCTCTCAGAACAGATATATTTGAGTTGAATGGGAGATAATATTTAATCCTTGTTGATTCATTCTCAGGAGGGTATAAATCTGATTATTTGTCCAACTAGAAGAGCATCCAGTAATTGGAAAGCTGAAGAAACACTTTGCCACCCATGGAATTTCCCAGAGTACCATGGTGGAAAATGCCCTGCAGTTGTCTCCAGAGAGTTTATGGACTTTATACACACATTGGGTTTTGAACATTTACAAGCAGCCCCCTATAGCTGCAATCAAATGGTTTGGTGGAGCAAGCGATACATTGAGCAAAGTACTTGCTTGCAAAAGGCCTCCGTGAGAATACAGATTTGTAAGTTATGTTGCGTAATCTAAGTAATCTGCCAAGAGAATGTCTGCCCTTACCACAGACAGATGCATCTGAACCACAATCCTTATCCCCAAGATTCTCTTGTAATCCAAAGTGGAAATGAACATAGGAAACCCTCACAAAATGGCACAAAGACGGAAAAGCTACTATGACCAAACTGCCTGCAGTCTCTATGCTCTGGAGCAGGGCCAGACAGTCAGAATGCAAACTTCACATACGGCTATAATAAATTGGACATCGTATCTCACCATGACCCCCAATCAAACAGTTACCTATCAGCCTCAGATGGTGGCCTGTGTGCCAGTAACTGGTGTCATCTGTTACAGGTATCCAAACTCGTGCCATCAGTTGCGAAAGAGATTGATAACTTTTGTCCTCTGTACCAGTGGAGTTGGAGAGGCTTCCTGTTACCAATGCAGCGAGCCCTGCAACCTCTGTACACACCCCAAATGTACCTGATACCATTCAACATGTGGATAATAATCCAGGTTCATTCCAGCTGGTGTCATTACAAACTTAAGGTGACTAAGCAGACCAAACGCCAACCTCAAGGATTAGGTATTGACTTTGTGTATATATGTATCAGCCATTTAAAGGGGGTAAACAGGCTGGGCTATACTCCAGGCATTGTGGTGTGCGCATTGTAAATAATGAATGTCCTGTTGCTGCCATTGAGCATTGTCATGTTCACGTGGAAGACGAAGGCTGTGTGTACACGTGTGCATGAGATGGCCACATGCTGTTCCAATTTCTAAGGAACTCCTCAGTAAACCATTAATCTCTTGTCACCATTTCTATCCAACCCCATAACATTACACCACGAGTTAGTACAGTTGGCATCATTGACAGAGCTGGTGATTAATAGATCAATGCAGTCTCAGTTAAAATGTTGGAAACTTAGGCAATGGAATGAGGTGCAAGAGTTCACTGGATCTCACTGTGCTGCCAGAACAGGGCTCGATACTGGCCAGAAGTTCCTGTAGTAATCCCTTCATAATACTACTTAAATCTTCACAGTTAAATCGATAATAAATCCCTGGACTACAGCAACAGCCTGCATTTTTATAGCACCTTTAAAGTACAAAACCATCCCAAGGTGCTTCATATAAACTTTACCTGACAGAATTTAACATCAAGACACCAAGCAAATATTTGGCAAGGTGACTGAAACTTGATTAAGAAGGAATATTGCAGCGAAAGTCTCAAGGAATTTAAGGAACTTGAATGTTTCAGGGAGAAGTTTCCGGAGTTTTGGATCTTGGCAGCTAAATGCAGTCCTCAATATACTGCAGACTCCACTGCAGAAGCAGAACTGTGTGTGAAGCTGACAGCAGTAAGGCCCAGGAGAGAGACACAGAGGAAGAAGGAAAGATCATTGAATAAAGGAACAAGAGTCACCCTACCACAAAATAAAGGAAATAGTTAAATGGTGGCAGCTGAAGAATACCAACTCTGGTCACATGTTTGAATAGGATAAGCAGTTTGCTGAGATGTCAAATCCAGTCAGTATGGCCTGTATCCAGTTCCCATCATAATTCACAGTCAGGCTGGCTGGGGACAAGGCTAAGCAGTGATAAATAGTTCAGTACAGACTGGAAATTCTGTAAAATAGTTAAACTGCTAGAGCTTGCAGCAAAACTGGAACATTGGCTCAGACAGTGGAAAAATATTAAAGTCAGACGGAGCACTGGAATCTGTACAGGACTAAGCACTGAGTACTGGAGCTTGTAAGAAGTCTCATAACACCAGATCAAAGTTCAAAAGGTTTATTTGGTAACAAACACCACAAGCTTTCAGGGCTCTGCCCCTTTATCAGGTGAGTGGGGACTTCTGATCACAAACAGGGCATATAAAGACACACACTCAGTTTACAGGATACTAATTAGAATGCGAGGCTTCGGGTAAGTGTTCTCCAAGGCAGCCTTCACGACACACGACAGCGCAGAGTTGCTGAGCAGAGACTGATAGCAAAGTTCTGCACACATGAGGATGGCCTCAACCAGGATCTTGAGTTCATGTCACACTATTTGTAACCCCAATGACCTGCCTGGGCTTGCAACATCTCACTTACTGTCCTATCTGGAAATATTACCCATCTCTTTAACTTCTGCTTAATGCTATCTCCACACATTGGCTGCACCTTTAAGATTCGATTAGCTGTAAAGACTCGCATTCTAATTAGTATGCTGTAAACTGAGTATGTGACTTTATACGTCCGGCTTATGATCAGAGCTACCCACTCAGCTGATGAAGGGGCAGAGCCCTGAAAGCGAGTGGCTTTTGCTATCAAATAAACCTGTTGGACTTTAACCTGGTGTTGTGAAACTTCTTGCTGTGTTTACACCACTCCAATGCTGGCATCTCCACATCATGACTACTGAAACCTGTAACAGGCCTGAGAACTGAGTACTGGAACCTGTAACAGGCCTGAGAACTGAGTACTGGAACCTGTAACAGGCCTGAGAACAGAGTACTGGAACCTGTAACAGGCCTGAGCACTGAGTACTGGAACTTGTAACAGGCATGAGCACTGAGTACTGGAACCTGTAACAGGCCTGAGTTCTGGAACCTGTAACAGGCCTGAGCACTAGGTACTGGAACTGTAATAGGCCTGAGTTCTGGAACCTGTAACAAGCCTGAGCATTGAGTACTTGAACCTGTACCAGGCCTGAGCATTGAGCTCTGAAACCTGTAACAGACCTGAGAACTGAGTATTGGAACCTGTAACAAGCCTGAGCACTGGTTACTAGAACTTGTAACAGGCCTGAGCACTGGGTACTGGAACTGTAACAGGCCTGAGTACTAGAACCTGTAACAAGCCTCAGCAGTGAGCTCTGGAACCTGTAACAAGTCTCAGCACTGAGTTCTAGAACCTGTACCAGGCCTGAGCACTGAGTTCTGGAAACCTGTCATGATGTAGAGATGCTGGTGGTGGACTGGAGTAAACTCAGTAAGAGGTCTGACAACACCAATTTTAAATTCAACTGATTTATTTGATAGTAAATCTGCTAGCTTTCAGCGTTTGTGCCTTCGTCAGGCGAATGAAGTGTTCTGGTCTCCAAAAGCACACATATCAGCACAGACAGTTTACAGATTGCTGATTAGAATGCGAATCCTTACACCTAACCTGCTATTCAAGTCTTAAAGTGGCTAACAAAGGAACACTGAGCACTGAGGTTAGAGAGATGTGTATTGTCTCCAGACAGCACAGTAAGTGAGGTTTTTTGCTAACCCAGGCAAGTCATGGGGTTACAGATAGTGTGACATGAAGCCAAGATCCCTGTTAAGACCGTCCTCATGTGTGCGGAACTTGGCTATCAGTCTCTGCTCAGCGACTCTGCGCTGTCGTGTGTCATGAAGGCTCCCTTGAAGAACGTTTACCCGAAGGTCGGAGGCCGAATGCCCGTGACTGCTGAAGTGTTCGCCCACAGGAAGGGAACTGTTTTGCGTGGTGGTTGTCGAGCGATATTCATTCATCCGCTGTCATAGTGTCTGCATGGTCTCCCCAGTGTACCATGCTTCGGAACATCCTTTCTTGCAACGTATTAGGTAGACAATGTTAGGTAGGTAACAGGCCTGAGCACTGAGTTCTGGAACTGTAACAGGCCTGAGCACTGAGAACTGCAGTTTGTAATAGTCCTGAGCATTCATACTATTACAGAACTACAAAGTTTCCCACACCAAGGTGAATATCTGAGAATCTTCTATCTCAGGTGCACAAGACTCTGAAGGTGGCAGAGCAGGTGGAGAAGGTTGTGAAGAAAGCATATAGTATGCTAGCCTTTATAGGAAGGGGTATAGAGTACAAGAGCTGGCCTTTAATGTTGCAGTTGTATAAAATGTTGGTTAGACCTCATTTGGAATACTGCGTCCAGTTCTAGTCGCCTTATTACCGGAAGGACGTGGAGACTCTGGAGAGAGTGCAGAGGAGGTTTACCAGGATGCTGCCTGGTATGGAAGGTCTGAGCTACAAGGAGAGATTAGGCAAATTGAGGCTGTTTTCTTAGAAAGACATAGACTTTGAGGAGATCTAATAGAGGTGTACAAGATTATGAGGGATATAGATAGAGTAAACAGGGTTAAGGTTTTTCCTAGGATGGACTCAAATAGCATGACGGGTCACGGGCTTAGTGTGAGTGGGAGTAAGGTATAATGTGGATGCTAGAGGGAGTTTTTTCACACAGAGGGTGGTGGGGGTATGGAACGCACTACCAAGTAAAGTGGTGGAGGCAGGCACTCTGGAGATATTTAAGAAATACTTACATGGGCACATGAACATAGTGGGAATGGAGGGATATAGAAAACTGATTTAAAATAGGGATCATGAGCCTTGGGAGTCCCTGGGAGGTGTGTAAATAGTCGATGATATTGATGTACTTGTTTTTATCCTACAGGTGCTTTGGTCCACCTTGTTGTCTAACAAGGGGCATATATGCGATGGGTCGTGGGAAGGCTGCTGTTGGATTTTTTTCAAGTGTATCCTAGTGCTTCATGTCACTAGTGTACGCTTGACCTGGACCATTTGATGGGCAACACAACAGCTCAGTGACTATCGCTGTGCTGTGCAGATACATGGATTTAGGCCTGTCTCTGTGGGAGTTTGCGCAATCTCCCCATGCTTGCGTGGGTTTTCTACGGGGGCTGCGGTTTCCTCTCACATCCCAAAGATGTGCTGTTAGGCTGATTGGCAGAACAAATTCTCCCTAAATTGTCTCAAATTTGACTTCAATCCATAGATCTATAAACACAGACAGGGATCACGGGTAGAAGTGGGAATATTGAGGTGGCGGTGTGGGCTCGTTGGGCCGAAGGGCCTGTTTCCCGTGCTGTTTTATTCTTTGTTTTTTGTTCTTTATTCCTCCTTTGTGGTAATCCTTGGCTGATGCCTGTCCTGTAATTTATTTGTGTGCGTTCTAGGGGTACAGTGAAAAGATAGAATAATGACACTCATTCATTCTGTTCATTTGGAGAGCTGGTCTAGACCCAATGGGTGAATGGATTGTTTCTGAGCTGGAGTAATGTGATTCTGTGATTGTGTTGTGGAATTCACAATGAAGACTTGGAAAATACGAAAAAATCTTTCCTTTGCTACAAAGTCAGTGAATAAAAACATAAATACAAACTCCCTCAGCCACTGATGCTCAGTAGCAGCAGTGTTTACTGTCTACAAGATGCACTGCAGCAATTCACCAAAGATCCTTAGACAACAGCTTCCAAACCCACTACCAATTCCACCTTGAAGGATAAGTGCAGCAAATAAATGAGAACACCACAACCTATAGGTTCTCCTCCAAGCAACTCACCATCCTGACTTGGAACTATATCACCGTTCTTTCGCAATCACTGGGTCAAAATCATGGAATTTTCTCCCTAATGACATTGTGGGTCAACCCGCAGAACATGGATCGCAGGAATTTGAAGAAAGTGGCTCAACAGCATCTTCTCAAGGGCAATTAGGGATGGGCAATAAACGCTGGGCAGCCACCGACACTCATGTTTCGTGAAGGGTAGGTCATGCCTTACTAACCTCATTGAGTTTTTTGAGAAAGTGACCAGAGAGGTGGATGGGGGTAAGGCGGTTGATGTAGTATATATGGACTTTAGTAAGGCGTTTGATAAGGTGGCCCATGGTAGACTTCTACAGAAAATGAAGATGTGTGGAATAGAGGGTGATTTAGCTAATTGGATTAGGAATTGGCTGGCAGATAGAAGACAGAGGGTGGTGGTTGATGGGAGATATTCATCGTGGAGTTCGGTGACGAGTGGTGTGCCTCAGGGGTCTGTTTTGGGGCCCCTGCTGTTTGTAATTTTTATAAATGATCTGGATGAGGGTATTGAGGGATGGATCAGTAAATTTGCAGATGATACTAAAGTTGGTGGAGTGGTAGATAGTGAAGAGGGGTGTTTTAGTTTACAGAGTGACTTGGACAAGTTGCAGAGCTGGGCCGAGAGGTGGCAAATGGAGTTTAATGTGGAAAAGTGTGAGGTAATGCACTTTGGCAGGAACAATAAATGTGTAGAGTATAGGGCTAATGGTAGGGCTCTTAATAGTGTTGAGGAACAGAAGGATCTTGGTGTATGTGTCAATAGATCCCTGAAAGTAGGCAGTCAAGTGGATAAAGTTGTTAAGAAGGCATATGGAGTCTTAGCTTTTATTGGTAGGGGGATTGAATTTAGGAGCCGCAGCATCATGTTGCAACTGTACAAAACTCTAGTGCGGCCGCACTTGGAGTATTGTGTGCAGTTCTGGTCCCCACATTATAAGAAAGATGTGGAGGCATTGGAGAGGGTACAGAGGAGGTTTACCAGGATGTTGCCTGGTATGGAGGGCAGGTCCTATGAAGAGAGGTTGAAGGATTTGAGGTTGTTTTCGTTAGAAAGGAGGCGGCTAAGAGGGGATCTTATTGAAGCATATAAGATGATTAGAGGTTTAGATAGGGTGGACAGTGATAGCCTTTTTCCTAGGATGGAGAAAGCTAGCACGAGGGGACACAGCTTTAAATTAAGGGGTATGAGTTATAGGACGGATATCAGAGGTAGGTTCTTTACTCAAAGAGTGATTAGGGAGTGGAATGCCCTGCCTGCAGCTGTTGTAGATGCGCCAAGTTTGGTGGCGTTTAAGAGGTTAGTTGATAAGTATATGGAAGAGAAGGGAATGGTTTAGTTTGGAGGGGCATTGCTTTTTATTTTGGTCGGCACAACATCGAAGGCCGAAGGGCCTGTTCTGTGCTGTAATGTTCTATGTTCTATGTTCTATGTTCTATGTCTCACGAATGCATAAAAAATATTGACATGAATCAACCCCAGCAGCATCTCAGTGACACACTTAGCCCTCAGTGTTGCTGCTCGTGTCCACTCTTACTGACGCTCTCGGGAGCAAGATCCTACTTCCAGTGGCTCTCCTTCAGTGCATGGGGCTGCATGGATCATGCTTTGGAAAATGATAGGTCTGCCCCAAAAGTTAAAATTCTAAACTGGGGCAAGGCCAATTTTGATGGTATCAAGCAGGAACTTTCAAAAGTTAAATGGGGGAGTCTGTGGGAAGGCAAAGGGATGTCTGGTAAGTGGCACGCTTTCAAAAGTGTGCTCACCAGTATTCAAGGTAAACACATTCAAAAGTGTGTTAACCAGCGTTCAGGGTAAACACATTCCTCTTAGATTGAAGGGCAAACTGGCAGAAGTTGGGGACCCTGGATGACTTGGGATATTGAGGCCCTGATCAAGGAGAAGAAAGAGGCACATGATACGCATTGGCAGCTGAGATCAAGTAAATCTCTTGAAGAGCATAGGGGATGTAGGAGTAGAGTTAAGAGAGAAATCAGGAGGGCAAAAATGAGACACAAAACTATTTTGGCTGATAAGACAAAGGAGACTCCAAAGATCTTCTACAAATATATAAAGGGCAAAAGAATAACAAGGGAGAGAGTAGGACCGCTTAAGGATCACCAAGGTCATCTGTGTGCAGATCCACAAGACATGGGTGAGATTTTAAATGAATATTTCTCATCAGTATTTACTGTTAAGAAAAGCACGCATGTTAGGGAACATGGGAAATCTTAAGGAGTATACATATTACAGTGAAGGAGGTGCTGGAAGCCTTAAAGCACATCACGATAGATAAATCCCCGGGACCTGATGAGGTACATTCCAGGACATTGTGGAAGGTGAGCGAGGAAATTGCGGGTCCCTTAGCCGATATATTTGAATCATTGATTGTCATGGGTGAGGTGCCTGAAGATTGGAGGGTGGCAAATATTGTGCCTCTGTTTAAAAAGAGCTGTAGGGAAAAGCCTAGGAACTACAGGCCAGTTAGACTCTCATATGTGGTGGGCAAATTGTTGGAAGGCATTTTGAGAGACAGGATCTAAAGGCATTTAGAGATGCAAGGACTGATTAGAGACAGTCAGCATGACTTTGTAAGTGGAAAATCATGTCTCACAAATTTAATTGAGTTTTTTGAAGATGTAACCAAGAAGGTAGGTGAGGGCAGTGCAGTTGACGTTGTTTACATGGACTTTAGCAAAGCCTTCAACAAGGTACTGCATGGTAGATTATTGTATAAAGTTAAATCTCATGAGATCCAGGGTGAGGTATCTAAATGGATACAAAATTGGCTTCTTGACAGAATGTGGACATTCCGGCGTTGGAGTTGGGTAAACACAGTAAGAAGTCTCACAACACCAGGTTAAAGTTTAACAAGTTTATTTGTAGCCAATGCCACTAGCTTTCGGAACTGGCTGTTCCTTCGTCAGGTGGGTGGGAGTTCTGATCGCAAACAAAGACACAAACTCAACTGACATGAATGATTAGAATGTGAGTCTTTACAGCTAATCAAGTCTTAAAGGTAGAGACAATCTGAATGGAGAGAGCATTAAGCATAGGTTAAAAAGATGTGTATTGTTTCCAGACAGGAAAGTTAATGAGATTTGGCAAGTCCAGGCAAGTCATGGGGGTTACACATAGTGTGACATGAACACAAGATCCCGATTGAGGCCATCCTCTTGTGTGCGGAACTTGGCTATCAGTCTCTGCTCAGCAACTCTACACTACTGTGTGTCATGAAGGCCGCCTTGGAGAACACTTACCCGAAGATCAGAGGCCAAATGCCTGTGACTGCTGAAGTGTTCCCCCAACAGGAAGAGAACAGTCTTACCTGGTGATTGTCGATGGTATTCATTCATCCGTTGTCATAGCATCTGTCTGGTCTCCGCAACGTACCATGCCTCGGGACATCTTTTTCTGCAATGTATCGGGTAGACAATGTTGTCTGAATTGCAAGTGTGCCTGGTGTTCTCACGTGAGATGATGGCACCGGGTCAATGATCCGGTACCTCTTGCAAGATTACTGTGGCAGGGTTGTGTGATGCCACGGTCACTGTTGTCCTGAAGGTTGGATAGTTTGCTGCGGACAATGGTCTGTTTGAGGTTGTTTGAAGGCAAGAAATTGGGGTATGGGGATGGCCTTAGTGTGATGTTCATCTTCATCAATGACATGTTGAAGGCTCTGGAGATATTGTAGCTTCTCCATTCCGGAGACGTACTGGGCGACAAAGGGTACTCTGTCCACCGTATCCAGTGTTTGTCTTCTTAAGAGGTTGGTGTGGTTTTTGGCTGTGGTGTGTTGGAACTGTCAAACGATGAGTCGAGCGTCATATTCTGTTCTTATGAAGGCATCTCTTAACATCTGGATCCTCCTCATCTGAGCAGATTCTGTATATATGGAGGACTTGTCTGTAGGGGATGGCTTCTGTAACATGTTTAGGGTGGAAGCTGGAGAAGTGGAGCATTGTGAGGTTATCTGTGGGCTTGCGGTAGAATGAGATGCTGAGGTGACCATCCTTAATGGAGATCCATGTGTCCAAGAGTACAACTGATTCCGGAGAATAGTCCATGATGAGTCTGATGATGGAATGGAATTTGTTGATGTCACTATATAGTTGTTTCAGTGGTTGTTCACCATGAGTCCAAAGGAAGAAAATGTCATTGATGTATCCAATATATAGCATCGATTGAAGGTCCTATGTAGTGAATTCATTGTACAAAGAACTCCCAGCTTTTGTCGCTACACTATGGACTTTCTACAAAACTCAGCACACACAGAACAGTTGAACCAGAAGCACTCTTCGTCACGATGGATGTCTCGGCACTCTACACCAGCACCCCCCACAATGATAGCATTGCTGCAACTGCTTCAGTACTCAATGCAACTACTGCCAGATCTCCAGATGCAGTTTTACAACTTATCTGCTTCATCCTGGACCACAATGTCTTCACTTTCTACAATCAGTTCTTCATCCAGACACACGGAACAGCCATGGAGACCAAATTTGCACCTCAATATGCCACATCTTCATGCACAGGTTCAAACAAGACCTTTTCAGCCAACATTGTGTTTGGCTGAGAGAGAAAAATACTAGACACAAAACAGAGGAGAGAGAGGAAAGGGAAGAGAGAGGGGGAGAGAGAGAGAAAGGGGAAGAGGGAGAACAAGGGGGTAGGGAGAGGGGGGGAAAGTGGGCAGAGATTGAGAGAGAAATACTAGACACAAACAAGGTATAGAGGGAAGAAACAGAGAAAAGAAGAGAGAGTGGGAGAGACTGGGAGAGCAATACCAAACAAAAACAGGGGGAGAAGAAAGAATAGGGGGGAAGGAATAGAGGGGAAAGAAGGAAAGAAAGAGCTGGAGAGTGAAGAAAGAAGGGGATGGGAGAAAGAAGGGAAGTGTTTGATGAGACAATGTAGACAAAGCTTTACTCTGTATCTAACCCTATGCTGTACCTGTTTTGGGAATGTTTAATGGGATAGTATAGAGCAAGCTTTACTCTGTATCTAACCTGTGCTGTACCTAACTTTGGTTTTGTGAAGGGTAAGTCGTGCCTTACTAACCTTATTGAGTTTTTTGAAAAAGTGACCAAAGTGGTGGATGGGGGTAAGGCGGTTGATGTGGTATATATGGACTTTAGTAAGGCGTTTGATAAGGTGTCCCATAGAAGGCTTCTGCAGAAAATGCAGATGTATGGGATAGAGGGTGATTTAGCTAATTGGATTAGGAATTGGCTAGCAGATAGAAGACAGAGGGTGGTGGTTGATGGGAGATATCCATCGTGGAGTTCGGTGACAAGTGGTGTACCTCAGTGGTTTGTTTTGGGGCCCCTTCTGTTTGTAATTTTTATAAATGATCTGGATGACGGTATTGAAGGATGGATTAATAAATTTGCGGATGACACTAAAGTCGGTGGAGTGGTAGATAGTGAAGAGGGGTGTTATAGTTTGCAGAGAGACTTGGACAAGTTGCAGAGCTGGGCTGAGAGGTGGCAAATGGAGTTTAATGTGGAAAAGTGTGAGGTAATGCACTTTGGCAGGAATAATAAATGTGTAGAGTATAGGGCTAATGGTAGGATTCTTAATAGTGTTGATGAACAGAGGGATCTTGGTGTATTTGTGCATAGATCCCTGAAAGTAGGCAGTCAAGTCGATAAGGTTGTTAAGAAGGCATATGGAGTCTTAGCTTTTATTGGTAGGGGGATTGAATTTCGGAGCCGCAACGTCATGTTGCAACTGTACAAAACTCTAGTGCGGCCGCACTTGGAGTATTGTGTGCAGTTCTGGTTCCCACATTATAAGAAAGATGTGGAGGCATTGGAGAGGGTACAGAGGAGGTTTACCAGGATGTTGCCTGGTATGGAGGGCAGGTCTTATGAGGAGATTTGAGGTTGTTTTCGTTAGAAAGGAGGCGGCTAAGAGGAGACCTTATCGAAACATATAAGATGATTAGAGGTTTAGATAGGGTGGAAAGTGATAGCCTTTTTCCTAGGATGGAGAAAGCTAGCACGAGGGGACACAGCTTTAAATAAGGGGTGATAGTTATAGGACGGATATCAGAGGTAGGTTCTTTACCCACAGGGTGGTTAGGGAGTGGAATGCCCTGCCTGCGGCAGTTGTAGATGCGCCAAGTTTGGTGGTGTTTAAGAGGTTAGTTGATAAGTTTATGGAAGAGAAGGGAATGGTTTTTTGGAGGGTCATTGCTTTTTTCATAATTGGTTGGTGCAACATTGAAGGCCGAAGGTCCTGTTCTGCGCTGTAATGTTCTACGTTCTATAACTTGGGAGTATTTGATGGGGCAACGTAGAGGGACCTTTACTCTGTATCTAATCCTGTACTGTCCTTGTCCCAGCAGTGTTTATGGGACAGTGTAGAGGGAGATTTACTCTGTATTTAACAGCTTGCTGGAACTGTCCTATAAATGTTTGACAGAACAGTTTAGATGGAGCTCTACTAACCTGATGCTGTACCTGTCCTGGGAGTGATTAGTGGTCAAAAACCCCAAGCTTTCGGGATAGCCTGTCCCAAAAACTTGGGGCTTTTGCTACAAATAAACCTGCTTGGACTTTAAACTGGTGTTGTGGGATTTCTTTCTGTTTTACCCCAGTCCAATGCCAGCATCTCCAGATCACAGTGGTTAGTGGGACAGTGTTGAGGGAGCTTTACTCTGTATCTAACTTCCTCCTATCTCTAACTGGAACACAGATGGGAAAGGCATTGATATTCAACATTGAGTTGAGTAGAAAATTTTTCAGGAAAAATAAACAATATAGAGTGTGAGCGTGTTTGGAGTCTGACTGTGAAAGCGCAGTAAGAAATCTCACAGCACCAGATTAAAGTCCAACAGGTTTATTTGGTGATAAACACCACTAGCTTTCAGGGTTTGCCTCTTTGTCAGGTGAGTGGGCGTTCTGATCACAAACAGAACTCCGATTCACCTGATAAAGGGACAAACCCCAAAAGCTAGTGGTGTTTACTATCAAATAAACCTGTTGTACTTTAACCTGGTGTTGTGACACTTCTTGCTGTGTTTACCCCAGCCCAACACCAGCATCTCCACATCCTGAAAGCACACACAGAGCCCCTCGGCAGCAGCAGTTTGTCCAAGCTCTGTGGAGAGGCCAGTTGATTTGAAGCTTGCTCCATTTGGGGACAGTGTGGATTAGAATGATTTGGCCTCTCAGACACTATCCTCTTTGTTTGTCTCAGTGTGCAGGATGGAGACAGTCTATCAGATGGGCTGCAGCTGGAAAGCATAAATCAGTGTGGAAGCACTCAGAGAAGCTGGAGATGAGCCAGGCACTCTCAGTTTGACTTTCCCCAACCCCCCGGAAACATTCCCTGGCACTCAATACTTCACAGCTTCAGTCTGGAATCAGGCATAAAGTGAAATTAAGGAAAAGCTGATTCACAAATCCCAAGGAGTTGATTCCATTGATCCCAGACAGAGACTTCTGGTCAATATTGTTCTGGATTCCATTGATATAGGTCTCCAACATGCAATGTTGTGATCAAGATTCCTGTGACCCACAGTCACTCAACATGCGAGTGAGGACTGAGCTGAGAGGAAGGGAACGCAGGGAGGAAGGGGAGTGTGGGAGGCAGGGAGCGGGGAGGAGGGAGTGAAGGAGTTGGAGGAGGGAATGGGGGGGGAGAGAGTTGGGGGAAGGAAGTGGGAGAGAGGGAGTTGGGGGAGGAAGTGGAGGGAATTAGGAGGCAGTAGGGGAGTGTAGGGGAGGGAGTGGGAGGGAGTGAGGGAAGGGAGTGAGGATTTGGGGTGCGGTGCGATGGGGAGGGAGTGAGAGGGTGGGGGAGGGAGGAAGAGGGTGGGTGAGGGAGCGGGAGAGTGGAGGGAGGAAGTGGGGGAGTGAGAGCCGTGGAGGGAGTAGGGGGAGTGGAATGAAAAGGTGGGGAATGGGTGGAGGGGAGATGGGGGGCAGTGGGAGGAAGGGAGTGAGGGGATGGGGGCCAGTGGGGAGAGTGGGGTGGAATGGAGTGAGAGGAGGGCAGTGGGGGGAAGGAAGTGCGGGGAGTGGAGTGGGAGGAGAGTTGGGTGGAGAGGAGTCGGGGAGGAGGATTGAGGAGGAGGAGTAGGGGAGAAAGATTGGAGGAGAAGGAGTGGGGAGAGTGGGAGTGGGGGGGGAGGAGAAGTTTAGGGAGAAGGAGTCAGGGGAGGAGGAGTGGGGAAAGGAGGAGTGGGGGAAAAAGGAGCAGAGGAAAGAGGAGTGGAGGAAGAATGGGGGGGTTGGGGAGAGGAGTGGGGTTGGAGGGGAATGAGGGGGGTGGAGTTCTGGGAGGAGGGGGGAGAGTGGAGGAAGTGGGGTAGAGGTGAGTGGGGGGATGGGGATGAGTGGGGTGGTGTGGGGGAGTGGAGGCGGAGGCAGTAGGGCTGTGGGGGGAGGTGGGGGGAGGCAATGGAGCTGTGAAGGGAGGGGTATATGGTGGGAGGTGTGGTGAGAAGAAGTGTGGGGGATTGGGCAGAGGTAGTACAGAGAGTTTGGGGGAGAGTACGGGGGGTTGGGAGAAGGACTATGGGGGTTGGCATTTTGGAGGAGGAAGTGGGCGGGTTCAGGGACAGGGAGTAGGGATGTTGGGTGGAGGGGGTGTGGGGTGTGGGGGAGGGAGTTTGGGGGGGAGAGTGGATCGATGGAGTGGAGGGGCTGGAGGGAGGAGGCTGTGATGGGACTGAACTGAGTTTGTCTCTCTCAATGTCAGTTTGTGACACCAAGAAGAAATTAATTGTTAATGTTGAGATTTGTGTTGAAACCTTAGCTGACAAAAAGGTTTCCCCAGAGCCCAGACTCCATGGTGGATAGAATTCACTCAGACAATATGTTTGGAAACATCAGCCCATTGTTTTATGAGGAAAGATGTGGGGATAATAGTGAAGACACACTGTATGTGTCTCCGTGACGATGGGCTGGGAAATATAGAAATAAAGAGGGAATTCAAACTTGGGCAGTGCTATCATTAGAGCAGAGGAAATAAAGGGGTGATTCAGAGGTGTTTAACATACTGAAGGGAAGGGACAGAGTGCATGGAAAAAGGGGTGGAATTTTCATGTATGCAGTGGGTGGATAGGGGGGAGGGATAGGGGTCAGGTTAAAGCACTGAATGATGCTATTGGATTGGACCAACTTTCAGTGCCAGTTAAGGTGTGTAAATATTTACCTAATGGATGAATTTAGTTTGAACCCAGCGTTCTGCTTTAACAGCCAGCATTTGGAGATTTCCCCAGTCAGTGACGAGGAACTCAGCAGGTTCAGCACAGGGAGAACACTGTGGAGAGTAATCGATCAGCGGGGAGAAGCTGCCAGGCCAGGCCCGGGGAAGCTGTCTTCACAACACATGTCTAGAAAATGGGATTCCATTGCTTCAAAGTTATTTCCAGCTTCCTCTCAATCCTTGCATTGATCTACGTTCCCTGTTGTTACCATTCACTGGTCAAGAAATCATTGGCAGCGTGTCAGCAACTGACACAGTTATTTCTGATCCTGCCCCTCCAGACACACCTTTTCTTTACTTCTGCTACTCCCTTTGGCCTGGCACAATGCATCCTTTCCTCAGTTACTCTCTCCTGCCCTCCACACTATCACATTCCTTTCAGTTTTTTCCCCTTCACTTGTTTCAAAATTTTATTTCTCACCTTGTCCCCATTCTGATGAAAAGTCATTGGTGTGAAATGTTAACTCTGTGCCTGAATCTTTCCAATCGGGAGAGTTAGTGGTAGGCAATGTCCCTGCAGCTTTGTACTGGATCATCTGCTTTTTAGCTCACTACCTGGTGGCAGGGCTGAGAATGGGATTTGTCTGTCTCACCTCACCTCATTGCCTCATCATTGCAGGCATACATTTAAACAGCAGCCACGCACACATTGATCCTCTGCAGCCCAGGACTGCCATAACGAGCACTATAATGGTCTCCACAGGAGATAAACTCAATGCCCCAAGGTTTAAGTGACATGGGACTGATGGCACTCCTCCAGGAATCAAAGGATCGGTGGGAGATACTTATCCCTACTATGGGAGTTGGAGATCCAGCAACCTCACACCAAGTCTCAGGAGGAGGGCACCACAGCAGTCAGTGGCTGTGTTCCTCACTGCAGGAATACTATTCATTGCAGGAATCAGCTCATCCACTGCACCAACCTTTTCCTGGATCTCACCTCTCACTCTTGTGGAAGGTCATTGGGCACTGGCAGGTTTCCAGTCTACAGGGATCTCACACACAACCTGCACAAGGGGCATCTTAAAGAGTATAGGAAAATGACAGGGAATCTGGTGAATTGATGCAACAACAATAATTTCTCTGTCAATGTCAACAAAACAAAGGAGATAACTATAGATTTTAGAAAGTCAAAGGAGAACATGCCCCTGTTTACATCACCGAGAGAAAAGTAGAAAGGGTCAAAAGCTTCAAGTTTTTGAGTACCCAGATCGCCCCACGCTAACACTATAGTTAAGAAAGCCCATCAATGCCTCTACTTTCTCAGAAGACCAAGAAAATTTGGCATGTCAGCTATGGCTCTCACCAACTTTTAAAATGCACCATAGAAAGCATTCTCTCTGGTTGGATCACAGCTTGGTATGGGCTTTTGCTCTGCCCAAGACTGCAAGAAACTACAAAGGGTTGCAAATGAAACACAGTCCATCACACAAACCAGCCTCCCATCCACTGCCTCAGCTTACACTTCCCACTGCCTCAGTGAAACAGCCAGCATAATTAAGGACCCACGCACACCAGACAGTCTCTCTTCTACCTTCTTACAAAAGATATAAAAGTCTGACGTCACATACCAACCAACTCAAGAACAGCTTCTTTCCTGCTGCCATCAGACTTTTGACTGGACTTAGTTCATACTAAGTAGATTTTCTCTATACCCGAGCTCAGACTGTAACACTACATTCTGCATTCTCTCCTTTCTTTCTTATGAATGATATGCTTTGTTTGTGTAGTGCACAAGAAACAATATTTTTCACTATATACTAATACATGTGACAATAACAAATCAGATCAAATCAAATCTTTGTTCTTCCTCTTCACAGGAATATCCTAGCACTGAACTCTGATCAGTTGATCTTTAAACATCTCCCGCTTGTCAAATGTTGACTTGTCTGACATCAGCTATTCCCAAATAACTATCGCTAGCTTCTGTCTAATTCTGTCATAATTTCCTTCCCCCATTGTGCCTCAGCCACAAATTGTGACTGCAATACAGAGTGCCAGTGCTTACTGCACACACACATTGTGACTGAGACACAGAATGCCAGTTCTTACTGCACACATTGTGGCTGAGATACAGAGTGCCAGTGCTTTCTGCATACACACATTGTGACTGAGATACAGGGTGCCACTGCTTACTGCACACACACATTGTGGCAGAGATACAGAATGCTCGTTCTTACTGCACACATTGTGACTGAGATACAGAGTGCCAGTGCTTACAGCACACATTGTGACTGTGATACAGACTGCCAGTTCTTACTGCACGCATTGTGACTGTGATACACAGTGCCAGTGCTTACTGCATACACACATTGTGACCCAGATACAGAGTGCCAGTGCTTACTGCACACACATTGTGACTGACATATAGAGTGCCAGTTCTTACTGCATACATTGTGACTGAGATACAGAGTGCCAGTGCTTACTGCACACACACATTGTGACTGAGAACAGAATGCCAGTGCTTACTGCACACACACATTGTGACCCAGATACAGAATGCCAGTTCTTACTGCACACACACATTGTGACTGAGATACAGAATGCCAGTTTTACTACATACACACATTCTGACTGAGATACAGAATGCCAGTTCTTACTGCACAGACATTGTGACTGTGATACAGACTGCCAGTTCTTACTGCACACATTGTGACTGAGATACAGAATGCCAGTTCTTACTTCACTCATTGTGACTGAGATACACAGTGCCAGTGCTTACTGCACACACACATTGTGACCCAGATACAGAGTGCCTGTGCTTACTGCACACACACATTGTGACCCAGATACAGAATGCCGGTTCTTACTGCATACACACATTGTGACTGAGATACAGAATGACAGTTCTTATTGCACAGACATTATGACTGATATACAGAGTGCCACTGCTTACTGCACACACACATTGTGACTGAGATACAGAATGCCAGTTCTTACTGCACACATTGTGACTGAGAAAGAGTGCCAGTGCCTATTAAATACACACATTGTGATTAAAATACAGAGTGCCAGTGCTTACTGCACACGCATTGTGACTGAAATACAGAATGACAGTAAGGTCGCAAGGTTAAATTTATAAGCTGGGTACCCACTCATCAGGAAAACCAAGCACTAGAATTTTCAAGTTTTTGGCAAATGTAACACTATAGTAGCATACATTGTCCAGTCATATGATAGTACATTTCTCGGCTCAAAAATCACATATCTTTTTGCCTTGGCAATGTGTCGGTGAGAAATGTTCATCAATGGAAAACTTCCAAATTTATATAGCAAGCAGGAAGTGCCTAAATGAAAAGCCATTCGGATTAAATTGACTAGTGAGATGTCTTTGTACTAAGTGGCAGATTATATTTGATTGAGATACTTGTCAAAAATTGGACTGACAGATGAACACTAAATGAAATTGATTTTAAACTGATGAAGAGGCGTATCTTAGATAATTAAAGGTATAATCATTATGTATTTTGGCTGAGTGCCTCAGATCTTTGGAGAGGTTTTACAGCCCTGAACTTGAGCTGTCTCACCACGTGGAAACCTCCGAATGGCCATACATTAATGTGTTATTTGTCTTGTATGATTTTTGAGTTTCAAATAAATTTTGATTATATCTTTTGAGCATAGACTTTGCCTTGTGCAAGTTTCTGAATAGACTCTAAGTTTTTAAACATTAGCCACCTTTTTTTAAAAAGAAGTCCCATACTATTCTGCACACACTGTGTGATTGAGGTACAGAGTGAGTGCTTACTGTACACAGTGTGACTGAGATGAAGACTGTCAATGCTCACTGTGCATACAGTGTGGCTGAAATACAAAGTGCCAGTTCTTATTGCACACACAGTGTGACTGAGATGCTGAGTGCCAGTGCTTACTGTGCACACTGTGATTGAGATACAGAGTGCCAGTTCTTCCTGCACACTATGACTGAGAAAAAGAGTGCCAGTGCTTCCTGCACACACAGCATGACTGAGATACAGAACGAAAGTGCTTACTGTGCACAGTGTGACTAAGAAATAGAGTGCCAGTGTTTCCTGCAATACAGTGAGATTAAGATAAAGAGTGCCAGTGCTTCCTGCGTACAGTATGCCTGCAGTACAGAGTGCCAGTGCTTACAGCCTGCACACAGTATGACTGAGGTAGAGTGTCAGTGCTTACTGTGCACACAGTGTGACTGAAATACAGTGCCAGTGCTTACTGTACACACATAGTGTGACTGAGATACAGAGTGATATTGCTTACTGTGCATACACAGTATGATTGATATACAGAGTGCCAGTGCTTATTGTACACACTGTGTGATTGATATAGAGTGCCAGTGCTCCCTGTATAGTGTGACTGAGATACAAAGTGCCAGTGCTTACTGTGCACACCGTGTGACTGAGGTACAGAGTGCCAGTACTTACTGGACTGTGTGACCGAAATACAGAGTGCCTTTGCTTACTGTGCGCATAATGTGTCTGAAATATAGAGAGTCAGTGTGTAATGCACACACACATTGTGACAGAGATACAGAGTGCTAGTGTTTACTGCACACACAGTATGACTGAGATAGCGTGCCAGTTCTTCTCGCACACACTGTGACTGAGATATAGGGTGCCAGTGCTTACTGTGCACACACTATGTGATTGAGATACAAAGTACCATTGCTTAAGTTTGGTATGGTGGATTTGATGGTGGGAGGGGCATTTAAACTAGTGAAAAGGGTGTGTGGGTGGGCACCTCACACCTTGCTGCCTATACTTTGAGTCGGTGGCAGGAAAGGCAAATGGATGGTGACTAATGCCCATGTAATGACCCTTTTCTTCTGTCACATTGAATAAGGAAACTGAAGATGGGGCCTCACATCTGGGAACATGATGGCAAAACTCTGATATCTTTACTGGTGGAGTCTTGACGGTGGTGTGTGGGGGAGGGGGGAAGAGGGATTGCATCCCTTACTCAAAAGCCTGACCAAGAAGCTGGCACTGGGAGGGGATATGCCTCTGAGATGCTTGCTTCTCATCCGCTGACTCCAGCCCACATTGCCCTTCCTGTCTGCACTCACCTGTCTCTCTGATCCAAGGCTTTGAGAGGAGAGCAGAGAGGCGGCAGCAGCCACTGCCTCCCTGGTTGCACTGCTGAGTACAGAAGCGTTGCCAGTCTCCCAGCAAATGAGACCTCCACCCCAGAGGTATTAATTACTGGGGAAAGAAAGTTCATGGCTGGACTAGTGAATGCCTGCATCAGTCTTCTCTAAAAGAGACAAAATAGGGATTTTGTCAGCTCTCTAGTCAGTGACGGAAACCCATACCACCTTCATAAGATTCCAGCCAACATTTCAGATGAATGCCCTTTCATCATAATCTGAAAAATTAACACTGTTTCTCTTTCCCCAGACACCGCCTGACCTGAGGCAAATTTCCAACATTTTCTATTTTTATTTCAGATTTCTGACAATCGCAGTATTTTACTTTTCTATTAATACTGGGAGGTCATTTGCCTTGTTCATGGGGGTCTCAGAATCATGATGAATATGCTGTTTTTTAAATTGGAAGGACAATGAATTTTGGACACTCTCTTAAATACTGTCCCTACTTTATGCTGGGTATAGCAGTAGTGAAAATCAAAGCCTGTGAAGCTGCGACAAGTGGAAGTATCAAAGATGGTATTTCACCAAAAATCCATCTGAAAGTGCTTCCATATCTACTGTGACCAAACCCAGTCAGATCAATAGCATCAAGAGTTTTTTGAACTTTTTCAATTAAAAATTTTCCTTTCCACCAATCTCTATAGAGATTTTATTTGTCTTGTCCTTTATTTTGTCTGTGTGTGTGTGTGTGTGTGTTCGGATTGTAAAAAGGAATAAATCATTTATACTTTCATATTGCAAATAGTATGTTGACCAGTTTTGCAAATTGTTTTAAAAGAAGTTTAATTTCATAATAAATCAACTATTCTGTGTTTACTGAAAGAAGATTAGTTAAAGTCGACTGTATGCTTTGTTTAACAATGGACAAAATACACATTCACTCCTTTCACTGCCAATGAACAGTAGCAGCTATGTGTATCATCTACAAGACATATTGCAGGAACTTACCAAGGCTCCTTAGGCAGCATCTTCCAAATCAACAACCACTACCATCTAGAATGACAAGAGCAGATACTGGAGAATACCACAACCTGCAAGTTCCCTTCCAAGTCATTCACCTCCTGACTTGGAATTATGTCGCAATTCCTTCATGTCACTGGGTTAAAATCCTGGAACTTCCTTCCTAGCAACACTGTGGATGTACCTACTCCACATGGACTGCCACAGTTCAAGAAAACAGCTCACGACCACTTTCTGAAGGGTAACTGGGATTGGTTCGCAAGTGCTGGCCTCACCAGTAACACCTACATCACTTGAATGAAACAAAACTTGCACATTAAGTTTTAAAATGATATATTCCAATCACAAACAAGAATCTCAAACTTAAACAAAACCAATTACATTGATATGAGGGGAGAATTGGTGTTGGTGAATTGGATAAGTAAACTGAAAGGTATAAAAGCAAACAAACATGGAACACATTTAAATAAATAATTCAAAATCTTCAACAAAAGTACATTTCATTGAGAAATAAAAAGTTGGCAATGAAGACCTATCAGCGGTTCACACAATGAGTTAAAAATAGTATTAAACAAGAGGCTTACAATGTTGCAAAAACCAGCAGCCAGTCTGAGGATTGGGAATGTTTCAGAAACCAGCAAGGAACTACTAAAAAAAATTGATAGAAAAGTGAAAAAGTAGAATAAGAATAAAGTATAAATATAAAATATAAAAATAGATTGTATAAATATATAAAAAGGAAGTGAGTAACTAAAATAATTGTTGGCCCCATGAAAGAAGAACCACGACAAATTACCACAGAGATAGAAGAAATACAGAGGTATTGAACAAAAAAATTTGGGACTGTCTTTACAGAAGATACAAGATTAAGCCTAGAAATAGATGGTAACCTAAGGGTTAATAATTAATAAGACTGAGGAAATGAATGTCAGCAGTGAAAAAGTATTGGAGAAACTTAAGTGACTAAAATCAAACAAATCCCCAGGATGTGATGGTCTACAACCCAGATTCTAAATGAGATAGCTGCAGAGATAGTGGATTTGCTAACTACAATTTTCCAAAATTCCTCAGATTCAGAACTGGTCCCATCAGATTGGAAGTTTGCAAACAATACAGTGCTTTTCAATAAAGAAGGGAGAGAGAAAGGGGGGAACTATAAGACTTAATAATGCACTGAGAAAAGTATGATATAAGAACCAGGACAAAATCCTCTTCAACAAATTCATTGAAGTTTCTTTGAAGATATAACTAGCAGTATAGATAAAGGGGAACAAGTAGGTGAAATATATTTGAACTTCCAAAAGGCCACACAAAAGGTTAATAAGCAAGAGCTCTTGGAGTTAAGATTGTATTTTGGTATGGATAGAGGATTGGTTAGCAGATAGAAAGCAGAGTAGGCATATACAAGGCTTGTTCAAGTTGGAAGACAGTGAATAGTGGAGTGCTTTGAGGAGCAATGCTGCAGTTTGTGCTGTTTATAATCTGTACTAATGACTTAGATAAAGAGGCAGAATAATGTAACCAAGTTTAATATTAATACAAATTGAGATGGAAAGATAAGCTATGGGGAGAATGCAGAGGCTGCAAAGACATATAGACAGATTAAATGAGTGGATAGCACAATGACAGATAGTGTATAATGTAGGGAAGTTATTCACTTTATATAGAATATATTCAAATTATATTTGGATGTAGGAATAGAAAAGCAGAATATTTTTCAAAAGATGTGAAACATTGTGAAAATTTTAAAAATATATATTTCTGGGTCTACTGTGGTATTCCATAAAGTAGGATTGTGGAGGCTATGGATGTGTGGCTGTGTGTGCATGGTTAATTTAGTTAAGCTGAGGACTGACTATCCACAAATATGAGGACATCAAAGGGGCTAGATGTGAAAGACAGACATTTGAAGTGAATTGGATATTTGATAAGTAAACACAATGTGGATTAAAATTTGCATTAGGAGATAAATAAGAATTTGGGATTTGGATGTTCAATTTTAAAGGGAGGTACGAGAAAAACTTAGAAAAGGTCAAAAGTAAGGAAGGCAAAGTTATTTCATTTTATGTTAGCTGAAACTATGATGGTTATAAAGAAAAAGGATTTTTATATTTTGGGAAAGATAAGTTTCAAGGAAGGATAAGGACAATGGGAAAAGAGGAAAAGGAAAATGAAAATTCATATTTAGAAAGGTTGGAGACTGTGTTGTGGCCGCATTATCCCTGGGATGAGGCAGTTGTTCTCTGATGAGAGGCTGAATGAACTGGGTTTAGAAGAATGAGAGGCCACATTATTGAACACATCAAATTCTGTAGGGGGTTGTTAGGGTGGATGCTAAGAATCTGTTTCAGTCGGTCAGGGAATGTAGAACATGGGGCGTAATCTCAGGATAGCACAGAGGTTAGCACTGCTGCCTCTTACAGCCAGGGTGCCAGGTTCAATTCTGGCCTTGGGTCACTGTCTGTGCGGAGTTTGCACATCCTCCCTATATCTCCCTCTGGTTTCATCCCAAGTGCAAAGATGGCTATGCTAAATTGTCAGGGGAATTAGCAAGGTAAACATGAGGGGAATGGGGATAGGGCCTGGATTCTGTACTCTATGACTGTTCATTTAGGACTGAGATGAGAAGAAATATTTCCAGTGAAAGGATTGTTAAATCTTTAAAGTTCTCCACCCCAGAGGCTTGTGGATGCTTCTTCACTTGAACACACTGAAGCTGGGATAGACAGAGTTTTGACTGACAAGGGAGCCAAGATTCTTAAGTTTATTATTGTCACAAGTAGGCTTACATTAACATTGCAATGATGGTACTATGAAAAATCCCCTAGTTACCACTCTCTCACGCCTGTTGGGGTACACTGAGAGAGAATTTAGTATGGGCAATGTGGCTAACCAGCATTTCAGACACGTGGGAGGAAACCCACGCAGGCACAGGGAGAACATGCAAACTCCACACAGACAGTGACCCAAAGCTGGGGATGGAACTGGATCCCTGACACTGAGGAACTACCGTAAAGATAGTCCAACTGCTCCCTCAATCTGTTTGCTCTCGCACCTGTCTCCATGTCTCTTTCTCTGCTCACACTTCCTTCCATGTTCTGTTCTGTTTTTTTTTTCAGTCTCCTTCCCCTCAGTGCCCTCTCTCTCTGTCTCGCTCAGTCCCACATTCAGTTTCACTCAGTCGCTCTGTCGGAGTTCCTCTTTCTCAGTTCCTCTTTCTCTCTCTCCTCCTCCCCCTGTAGGTTGGCTCTCTCTCTCTCTCTCTCTCAGGGGGAAGGAAGTCTCTGCTGTTTTCTCTCAGTTTATAATCTGTTCCAGTGCAGCAGCTCCAGCTCGCGCTTCTCACCATTTCTCGGTAAGTCTTTCCCCCTTCCAGCGCCGGGGCGGCGGCCCAATTCACCGAGCAGCACCCGGTCTCTTCCAGCCCGGCCCGGCCCGGCCTGGCTCTGGCCAACCCGGTCAGTCTCTGCCCAGCTCAGCTCAGCCCGGCTCAGCTTCTCTCAGGCCGGCGGCTTGATGTGGAGATGCCGGTGTTGGGCTGAGGTAAACACAGTAAGAAGCCTCACAGCACCAGGTTCAAGTCCAGTCGATTTATTTGATGGTAAACCCACAAGCTTTCAGGGTTTGCCCCTTCGTCACGAAAGCTTATGGGTTTACTATCAAATACACTTGCTGAACTTTAACCTGGTGCTGTGAGACTCCTTACTGTGTCAGCCCGGCACGGCTATGGTCTGGGATTCTGCCACAAGTCAGACTGGGACACCCGGACGAGTTAAAGGGACATCTCTAGACCAGGAAGAGTCAGGGTTAGACTGGTATCAGATTTGGAAGCACCCACGTTAAACACATGACATTACTTGTGCTGACTACCTGGAATCACCGTAATTGTGGATGTTTACGTGCACACATTGTGATTCTGTTTTTACATTCCTCATTGCCTTGCGTAGCCTGCTCCTGTCTAATTTAGAGCAATTTTCTTCTTTAGCAGTGCCCAGCAATCTCACTTGCTGCACTTATTCTTCTTTTCCACTTCTTTGTGTTCGTATCCAACCACTCTGATAGTGTTGTTTAAATCCTCCTCAACTATACTAATGAATCTCCCAGAGGACAGAGTCCTGTTGAGGTGCAGTAAATACCTTAAAAATAAATAACCTACACCCCAGAACTGATTTCAGTGTCTTAGAATCTGAAGCCTTTCTTCCTGCTCCAAGCTTTAAGCTATGCATTGATTCTTTCTATCTCCCTATCACTGCTCTGGGAATCATGATGTAGAGATGCCGGCATTGGACTGGGGTAAACTCAGTAAGAGGTCCGGCAACACCAATTTTAAATCCAGCTGATTTATTTGATAGTAAATCTGCTAGCTTTCAGCGTTTGTGCCTTCGTCAGGCGAATGAGGTGTTCTGGTCTCCAAAAGCACACATATCAGCACAGACAATTTACAGATTGCTGATTAGAATGCGAATCCTTACACCTAACCTGCTATTCAAATCTTAAAGTGGCTAACAATGTGAGTGCAAGGAGCACTGAACACAGGTTAGAGAAGTGTGTATTGTCTTCGGACAGCACAGTGAGTGAGGTTTTTTGCTAACCCAGGCAAGTCATGGGGGTTACAGATAGTGTGACATGAAACCAAGATCCCTGTTAAGACTGTCCTCATGTGTGCGGAACTTGGCTATCAGTCTCTGCTCAGCAGCTCTGCGCTGTCGTGTGTCATGAAGGCCTCCTTGAAGAACGTTTACCCAAAGATCGGAGGCCGAATGCCCGTGACTGCTGAAGTGTTCGCCCACAGGAAGGGAACTGTTTTGCCTGGGGATTGTCAAGTGATGTTCGTTCATCCGCTGTCGTAGTGTCTCACACCATTTGTATACTGTTGGGCCTTTTTCAACTCCCTCCTTTTCTAAGGCAGAGCCTCCCAAAACATTCCTGCTCACCAGCATGGACAATTCCTGGACACTCATCGGGAATTTTACACAACTCTTGCAGTGATGTAACAGGAGCAGCCAGGAAACTGCTGAGGTGTGTTGGTGGAGATCTAATCTCAGATATTCCACTTGAGATCGGGCAAATTCAAGACAGAGCTGAGCAGTCTGTGTAAATCCATGACTGTTTTCTTCTTAGAATCGCAGAATCCTTATAGCATAGTAAGAGACCATTTGGCCCATCAAGTCTGCACCTGTCACAATCCAACCCAGGCCCTAGCCCAGTAACTGCACTTATTTATATGACTAACCCCCTGACACAAAGGGGCAATTTAGCATGGCCAGTCAAGCTAACCTGCACACCTTGGAACAGCAATGTGGCAAGACTGGCCTTCTTTCCTCTAAGCTGTTTATTTGTCTGTACCTTCAAACATTATTTGTCACAACTATTCCTGTTATAACGGTGCATTCTATGAGATGGAAGGTGAAAATCTTACTTTGAGAAGAAGTATTTGGATCATGCAGCTTTGTACTTCAGGAGAAGGAAACTAGACCTGTGAGCAGTGACTGGTTGACACTGAGGCTGGGGTTTGATAGCCTGCTGATTTAGGCTGCAGGAAGTAAAGAGTTAACACGTCAGGAGTGCCGGGGAGGAATTAGCCTGACTCGCTGATCTTAAATTTCCACGAAGAAATGTGGAGAGAATGAGGAGATCTGGAAAGGATGTGTGGGATGGGGCCATTACCATGTGGATCAAACAACATTGGCAAGTTCAGAGGAGCCAGTGTCAATAAAATAAAGCAAGCTGTGACAAAGAGTTCAGAGGCTGCTTAAAGTGAGATGATTACAGAACAGAAAGGTGTCTTTTTTTAATGTTATCCTGTCCGGGATTATGAGGACAGTGTCAGAATAGCCATGTCAGATATGTAAGCTAGTGATAGATTTATAGAAATGAAATAAATTTGTGTCCTGTTTTTCCAGTTCCAGATCTCCCTCAGAGACACAAACGCCAATGCTTTGTTTACAGTAAAAATCTGGAGAGCATTAACCCATGATCAGTGGTTTCTGTAGAGCAGCTGTGGAAACCACTTCCCAGTCTCTGACTGACTATGATCCCAGTGGTTAAATCATCCTACCATAGTCACCGCATCTTTCTGTTCAATACACCTTCACTTAAACTGATTTCACCTCTTACTGAATTGTCAAAGGTACAATTCCTATAGTAGAATATCCTGTGCAAAACAAGGTCTTTTCTGAAGTAATCTTATTGTCTTAAGTGTGGCTGTCCTGTGTTGCTAATTGTGCCATGAAGGTACTGTTGAATCTGTGCTTTAATGTCTCCAGGGACTTGCTCCTCCACCACCTGACTACCACCCCATACTTTTTCTGCCCCTGAACCTGGCCCAATGCACCTCATATTGATACTCAGCCTTCAGCTGAGTATGGCCCACAGTGTGGATATCCCTGTCCAAACCATGTACCTCTCTCTCTCATGACTCTTCTCATAACCCATTACCCAGACCTGGTTGGTCATGTATCCTAATATCTCCTTCACCATGGTATCCATTTTTTCCGATGTAACACGTTGACACCCTTGTCAAAAGAAGTAGGAATACAGCTTGTTGTGAGATGGCTTGTTTCTTTGAATCCATGACAAGCCGTTTGGATGGAGTTGACCTTTGACTCAGGAGCCTGAAATGGTCCAGCTGCAGATTGAAGTGTGATCCAGATGCAGGCCTGCCTATGTGCAGTCAGGTTCCTTACCTGGCGTTGCTACCGGGCACAGCTTATTGTCACAATGACCTTCATGACAGCCCCCGCGCGCGCGCACGCACACACGCACGCACACACACACAGTAGCAGTATCTCCTAGACATCCTGGTAGTGTCAGTATGCCAGGAGCAGTATAAAAAGGGTGGAGTCATGATTGGGTCAGGTGGGGCGTGCGCTATGCGAGGGAGGTCAAGCAGGAGTGTAACGTGGAGGGGTTCATGATGGAGCACCTATCAAAGAGACCTTGATATCCTGATGAAATTGACCTGTCTAGAGGTGGGAGGGGTTGGGATGTCCTGGTATCTGTGTGGGGCAGGATGGAATCCCTGGTGCTCATCAGTGCCAGGTTACAAAGAAAAGGCAAAGAAAGGGATGGCTAGTGAAGGTAGCAGTGGACAGGATTGTGTTTATAGGGATACAGTGACAAAGTGAGTAGCTGGATTAACCAATGATAAACTTGAAAGAATGTTGTCCCAGATGTTGCTGACAGCTGTGCTGTTCTTTCATGTGTCATATGGTCAATCCGAGCTGTCTGTAATGTGGGACCTTCATACTGTGGAATAGCTAATGTCTTGCTGTCTGCTGAAGGAACTAAATCACATTTGGATGCAAGCCAGGATTTATTATTTTTCAGCTGCATATCAACCACTTTCTCAGAGAACAGTCAGCTGCTCAGTTACCTGCTAACTGCTCCTTGATTGTCTGCTGATGTTTTGCCTTACCTCTCGATAAACATTCTGTTCCTGTTTGAGCCGCTGCCCATTTCCTGTAGTTATCCCACAGAGATTTGTAAATTTGTGGGTCCCTTGGTTGATGTTTCATCTTTTCCATTTCACCCCCTCATTGATCTTTGCCAGGCTCTGTTCACCAGCTGTCCGTGTCCTGCCTCATTTAGGATCTTTCTCTACTTGGCTAAACATTCAGACATTGCGTGGCTCCTTCATTTTGATCGGTTATTTTTCTTATATTCATTCAGGCTGGATTCAATGTTAACTCTGTTTTTCTCTCTCTCCAGATTCTGAGCTTTTCCTGTCTTTTCTATTTTTGTTTCAGAATTTCAGCATCCATAGTGTTTTATCTTCATTATTATGCCTGAATCTACCTCTGTTCCACATATGGTGACCTAAGAACATGTGTGTTGTAGTCATACACCTTGATCTATCCCTGTTCCACATATGATGACCGGGGAACATGTATCTGGGTTATCATACACCTCGATCTATCCTGTTCCACATACAATGACCTGAGAACGTGTGTGTGGTTATCATATGCCTCGATCTATCGCTATTCCTGAGATTGTACGTGTGGGTGATGACACACCTCAATCTATCCACATGTGATGAGTTGGGATTGCTAATTTCCATCCACCTTTCACTTTCACTTGGTCCTTCTCACCCCTTCCTTGAATTTTCTGTCTCCATTTCTGGAGATGGCCTATCAATTAATATTCATTATAAACCCATCACCCCCACAACTACCTTGACTACATACCTGTGCACCCAAAATCTCTACTGATTCCATTCCATCCCAATTTGTCCATCTTTGTCACCTCTGTTCCAACGATGGAAATTTGTACATCAGTGTTTTGTGCTGAGGATACCCTCCCTCCTCTCAATCTAGTTAACACTTGACCAAATCCAATGCATTTCCCATCCTGCTGTCACTCCTTCCCAGAATTGTGATAGAGCTCTCTTGTTTTCCCCACCAATCCCTACATTCAACAAATCATTTTCTGTCTTTCTTCCATCTCCAGCGTGATGCCAACATATTCTGAAGGAACCGTTTCCTCTACAAAACCATGGCCCCCTGCTCAGTCATGCCCATTACCTCGTTCCCTTCCCCACGCAATGGCGTGAGATGCAATACTTGCCCCTTTAACTCCTCCCTCCTCACCATGCAAGATCCCAAGCTCTTCTTCCAGATGAAGCAGTGAATCACTTATGCTGCTTTCAATATAATGCCCACTGTATTTGCTACTCATAACACAATATCCTCCACATTGAGGAAACCAAATGCAGACTATGTGCATTCTGTAAGCTGAGCTTTCTGTAACCCATCATTTCAGTTCTCCACCTTGCTCTTACTCTGACATCTCCTTCTTGTGTTGCTGCACTGTTGCAATATAGATCAGTTTGAAGGATAGCACGTTATCCACCAGTGAGGCACTTTGCAGGCTTCCTGACTTGATGTGAAGTTTCACAATTTCAGATCGTAAATTCTGTTCCTTATTTTGTTTGCCTTTGAGTTGCCCAGTCACTTCACCTCTCTTTATCTCATAACAGCCATCTAGCTTTGTATCATCTTCAAATTTAGCCACATGAATCTCTCTCCCTTTGTCTAAATAGCTGAGACCCCAGCACTGACACTGCGGAACTCCACTAGTCACAGTCCACCAATTTAAGGGTGTCTATTAGTAATAGAGAATAATAATAGAGAATGGTGTCAGTCATAGAGAATAATAATAAAGAACAATAATAGAGAATATTGTTAATAGTTTGATGATAATGAATGATAACAGAGAAGCAAGGAGGCAATTGTTGCATCCAGGTTCCACCAGGCTGATTACCTTATCTGGCTTTAGTTCCACTGAACGTGGCTCTAAATCCCCATTATTCAATAGTTTCACACCTTATCATCCCTCAGGCACCAGCCATCTCAGTTTACACTGAGTCATAATGCTGAAATATGAAAAAACCTCCACAGCTTTCCACAACAAAAAAAATCAGTATTCCATATAAAATTCAACACATCACCTGAGTTAATTCCTTTAGGGGCTGTGTTTATTTAAACTTGATTTGATTTATTATTGTTACATGTATTAACATACAATGAAAAGTATTGTTTCTTGCGTGCTATACAGACAAAGCATGCTGTTCACAGAGAAGGAAACATAGAATGTAGACCATTACAGCGCAATACAGGCCCTTTGGTCCTCGATGTTGCGCTGACCTGTGAAACCAATTTAAAGCCCATCTAACCTACACTATTCCACTATCATCCATATGTTTATCCAATGACCATTTAAATGCCCTTAATGTTGGTGAGTCTACTTCTGTTACAGGCAGGGCATTCCACACTCTTATTATTCTGAGTAAAGAACCTATCTCTGATATCTGTCCTATATCTATCATCCCTCAATTTAAATTTAAATTAATAACTCATGCTAGCCATCTCCATCCGAGGAAAAAGGCGCTCACTGTCCACCCTACCTAAGCCTCTGATCATCTTGTATGCCTCAATTAAGTCACTTCTTACCTTCTTCTGTCTAATGAAAACAGTCTCAAGTCCCTCAGCCTTTCCTCACAAGACCTTCCCAATATACCAGGTAACATCTGGTAAACTTCTTCTGCACTCTTTCCAATGCTTCCACATCCTTCCTATAATGCAGCGACTAGAACCCTATGCAATACTGGCCGCACCAGAGTTTTGCACAGCTGCAACATGACCTCATCCCTCTACCAATAAAACTCGATCCCTCTACCAATAAAAGCTAATACAACGTACAGCTTCTTAACATCCCAATCAACCAGGGTGCCAACTTTCAGGAATCTATGCACATGGACACTGAGATCTCTCTGCTCATCCACACAACCAAGTAACTTACTATTAGCCCAGTACTCTGTATTCCTGTTACTCCTTCCAAAGTGAATTACCTCACACTTTTTGGCATTAAACTCCATTTGCCACCTCTCAGCCCAGCTCTGCAGCTTATCTATATCCCTCTATAACCTGCAACATCCTTCCGCACTGTCACAACTCCACCGACTTTAGTGTCATCCCCAAATTTACTAACCCATCCTTCTACACCCTCATCCAGGTCAAACAGCAGTGGTCCCAAAACAGATCCTTGCGGTACACCACTAGTAACTGAACTCCAGGTTGAACATTTCCCATCAACCACCATCCTCTGTCTTCTTAGAGCTAGCCAATTTCTGATCCAAACCGCTAAATCACCCTAAATATCATGCTTCTGCAAGCTTATCGCGAGGAACCTTATCAAATGCCTTATTGAAATCCATATACATTATATCAACTGCTTTATCCTTATCCACCTCTTTGGTCACCTCTCAAAGAACTCAGTAAGGTTTGTGAGGCATGACCTACCCTTCACAAAATCGTGCTGACTATCCCTAATCAAATTATTCCTTTCTAGATTATTATAAATTCTATCTCTTATTATCCTTTCCAAAACTTTGCCCACAACAAAAGTAAGGCTCACTGCTCTATAATTACCAGGGTTGTCTCTACTCCCCTTCTTGAGCAAAGGGACAACATTTGCTATCCTCCAGTCGTCTGACACTATTCCTGTAGACAATGATGACATAAAGATCAAAACCAAAGGCTCTACAATTTCCTCTGTAGCTTCCCAGAGAATCTTAAGGTAATTCCCATCTGGCCCAGGGGCACTTATCTATTTTCACACTTTCCAGAATTGCTCACACCGCCTCCTTATGAACCTCAATCTCGTCTAGTCTAATAGCCTGTATCTCAGTATTCTCCTCAACAACATTGTCTTTTTCCTGTGTGAATACTGATGAAAAATATTCATTTAGCGCCTCTCCTATCTCTTTGGACTCCCAATTTCCCACTACTGTCCTTGACTGGCCCTAATCTTACCCTTGTCATTCTTTTATTCCTGACATACTTATGGAAAGCTTTAGGGTTTTCCTTGATCCTACCTGCTAAAGACTTCTCATTGTTTCCTCCTGGCTCTTCTTAGCTCTCTCTTTAGGTCCTTCTGCTAACTTGTAACTTTCAAGCGCCCTAACTGAGCCTTCATGTCTCATCTTAACATAAGTCTCCTTCTTCCTCTTCACAAGAGATTCAACTTCTTTAGTAAACCATGGTTCCCTTGCTTGACCACTTCCTCCCTGCCAGACAGGTACATATTTATCAAGGACATGCAGTAGTGTTCCTTGAACAAGCTCCACATTTCAATTGTGCCCATCCCCTGCAGTTTCCTTCCACATCCTATGCATCCTAAATTTCACTTAATCGCATCATAATTTCCTTTCCCCCCTGCTATATCAAATTGTGATCACTATCACCAAAGTGCTCACCTATCTCCAAATCTAACAATTGGTCTGATTCATTATCCAGTACCAATCCAATGTTGCGTCGTCTCTTGTTAGCCTATCTACATACTGTGTCAGAAAACCATCCTGCACACATTGGGCAAAAACTGACCCATCTAAAGTATTCAAACTATAGTGTTTCCAGCCAATATTTGTAAAGTTAAAGTCCCGCAGAACAACTATTCTGTTATTTTCGCTGTATCCAGAATCATCTTTGCAATCCTTTCCTCTACATCTCTGGAACTTTTTGGAGGCCTGTAGAAAACCGCCAACATGGTGACCTCCACTTTCCTGTTTCTAACCTTAGCCCATACTACCTCTGTAGATGAGTCCTCATCAAGCATCCTTTCTGCCACCATAATATTGTCCTTGACTAACAATGCTACATCTCCCCCTCTTTTATCACCACCCTTGATCTTATTGAAACATCTAAATCACAGAACCTGTAAAACCATTCCTGTCCCTGCTCTATCCATGTCTCCGAAATGGCCACAACATCAAAGTCCCAAGTACCAATCCGTGCTGCAAGTTCACCCATCTTATTCCAGATGCTCTGGGCATTGAAATAGACACTTCAAAAACCACCTTCCTGCCTACTAATACACTCCTGCGACCTTGAAACCTTATTCATGACCTCATTACTATCAACCTCCTGTACACTAGAGCTTCAGTTCAGGTTCTATCCCTCTGCTGAATTAGTTTAAACCCTAATGCTTAAAGAGCATTAGCAAATACCACCCCCCACCCCCACCCCCGCCCCCCAGGATATTGGTACCCCTCTAGTTCAGGTATAGACCATCCCAATTGTAGAGATCCCACCTATCCCAGAATGACCCCCAATTACCAAATATCTGAATCTGTCCCTCCTTGACATCCCTGTAGCCATGTGTTCAACTGCAATCTTTCCCTATTTCTTGCTTCACTAGCACGTGGCAGGGGTAACAAACCAAAGATAACAACTCTGTTTGTTCTAGCTCCTCTGTTTGTTCTAACTCTAAGCTTCCACCCTAACTCCCTAAATTTCTGCCTTACATCCCCATCCCTTTTCTTACCTATGACATTGGTGCCTGTGTGAACCACGACTTGGGGCAGGTCCCCCTCCCGCTTAAGCATCCCAAAAGCATGATCTGAGAGACCATGGACCCTGACACCAACCATGAGTCCCACAGAATCTCTTATCTGTCCCCCTAACTATGGAGTCCCTGCTTCCCTTCTGAGCAATAGGGACAGAGTCTGTGCCAGAGATCTGTACCCCATGGCTTACCTCTGGTAAGTTATCCCCCTCAACAGTATCCAAAACAGTATACTTGTTATACAGAGGAATGGCCACAGGGGATCGCTGAACTAGGTAAGTTCCTTCAAAAATCTGACAGCAGCAGGGAAGAAGCTGTTCTAGAGTTGACTGGTACGTGACATCAGACTTTTGTATCTTTTTCCCAATGGAAAATGGTGAAAGAGAGAATGCTGGGGTGTGTGGGGTCCTTAATTATGTTAGAACATAGAACATTACAGCGCAGTACAGCCCTTCGGCCCTCAATGTTGCGCCGGCCAGTGGACCCTCTAACCTAAACTATTCCAATATCATCCATATGCCTATCCCCCGAACATTTGAATGCCCCCAAACTAGGCGAGTCCACAACTGCTGCAGGCAGGGCATTCCACGCCCTCACCATCCTCTGTGTAAAGAACCTGCCTCTGACATCCGTCCTATAACTACCACCTCTTAATTTAAAGTTATGTCCCCTCGTGTTGGTCATCACCATCCGAGGAAAAAGGCTCTCACTATCCACCCTATCCAGTCCTTTGATCATCTTATACGCCTCAATTAGGTCACCACGTAACCTTCTTCTCTCTAATGAAAATAACCTCAGGTCCCTCAGCCTTTCCTCATAAGGCCTTCCCACCATACCAGGCAACATCCTGGTAAACCTCCTCTGCACCCTTTCCAATGCTTCCACATCTTTCTTATAATGCGGCGACCAGAACTGTACGCAATACTCCAAGTGCGGCCGCACCAGAGTTTTGTACAGTTGTAACATAACCTCACGGCTCCTAAATTCAATCCCTCTGCCAATAAAAGCTAACACGCCTTCTTAACAATTTTATCAACCTGGGTGCCAACTTTCAAAGAGCTATGTACTTGTACCCCAAGATCCCTCTGCTCGACAACGCTATTAAGGGTCCTTCCATTAACCCTATATTTCATATGCCTGTTATTCCTACCAAAGTGAATCACCTCACACTTATCCGTATTGAATTCCATTTGCCACCTCACGGCCCAGCTCTGCAACCTATCTATGTCCCTCTGCAAACTGTAACATCCATCCTCGCTGTCTACAACTCCCCCCACTTTGGTATCGTCAGCAAATTTACTAATCCAACCCTCTACACCCTCATCTAGGTCATTTATAAAAATGACAAACAGCAGTGGCCCTAAAACAGATCCTTGAGGTACACCACTTGTAACTGCACTCCAGGTTGAATATTTCCCATCAACCACCACCCTCTGTCTTCTATCAGCTAGCCAATTCCTAATCCAAACTGCTAAATGTTGGCTGCTTTGTCGAGGCAGAAGAAAGTGTAGACAGAGTCAATGGTTGGGAAGCTGATTTTGTGATGGATTGGGCTACATTCATGACCTTTCATGGTTCCTTGCAGTCTTGGGCAGAGCAGGAGCCCTACTAAGCTGTGATACAACCAGAAAGAATGCTTCTTATGGTGCAACTGTAAAAATTGGTGAGAGTCGTAGCTGACTTGCCAAATTTCCTCAGCTTTCTGAGGCTTTGGTGGGCTTTCTTAACTATAGTGTCAGCATGGAGGGACCAGGACAGGTTTTTGTTGATCTAGACACCTAAAAACCTGAAGTTCTCGACTCTTTCTGTTTCGTCTCTGTTGATATAGACAGGGGCATGTTCTCCTTTACGCTTCCTGAAGTCGATGACAATCTCCTTTATTTTGTTGATGTTGAGGGAGAGATTATTGTTGCTGCACCAGTTCATCAGATTCTTTATCTTATTCCTGTACTGTCCTGTCATTGTTTTGAAATCTGACCCACTACGATGGTGTCACTCGCAAACTTGAAAATGGAATTGAAGAAGAATTTGGCCACACAGTCATAGGTGTATAAGGAGTTTGGTAGGGGGGCTGAGAATTCAGCCCTATTGGACACCAGTATTGAGAATGATCATGGAAGAGATGTTGCCTGTCCTTACTGATTGTAGTCTGTGAGTTAGGAAGTTCAGGATCCAATCACAGAGGGAGGAGCTGAGGCCTGGGCTTTGGATTTGGGTTTTGTGGGAATAGTGGTGTTGAAGACTGAGCTCAATAAATAGGAGTCTGACATAGGTGTCCTTATTACCTAGATGTTCAAGGGTTGGGTGCAGAGCCAGGGAGATGGCGTCTGCTTTGGATCTGTTGCAGTGATAGACAAACTGTTGTGGACCTGGTGCTCTGACACAGTGGTACCACACTGGCTGCAGCATGGCTGGTGGGAAGTTGCTGACACAAACTGGAAGAAACTGCAGGTGTCTTTGCAGAGCATTCCCGAGAACCTCTGAGCCTAGAAAGCCAGGCTTCACTCTTGGCCGCCTGACAAGCAACATTGGGCGGCACCGTAGCACAGTAATTAGTATTGCTACTTTTTTTTTTAAAGAGCAACACAGCACGGGAAACAGGCCCTTCGGCCCAACGAGCCCGCGCCGCCGTCATAACTATATAGTAGCAAATCCATTATCCTATTATATTATTCCTATATAATAATATATATATTATTCCTAATATGGAAAATTCTCACTATAGGGACAATTTGTTTCCCAATCAGCCTAAGAGCGAATTTTTGGGTTGTGGGAGGAAACCGGAGCGCCCGGAGAAAACCCACGCAACCACGGGGAGAACGCGCAAACTCCCGCAGACACCGGCCCAATTCCAAGTGTCTGCACAGCCACATCGATAGTCTCTGAGCTGTCATGGTGCCCTTCAGATGGTCCACATAAAGCACTCATTTACGACATGAGGTACCAGGCAACCCATGAATCAACATCCAAGAGCTGTACTCGCACCACCTGCCGAATGCATGCTCAATGTTGGTCAAGTATGGACCGAATTACCTGTGGAAAAAAAGCCGTAGTTAAACAGTCCTACTATATCCCTCTATCTGCATACCGCTCATGTGGCTGTCCAAGAGACCCTTAAACAGCCCCAGCGTGCCTGCTCCCACCACCTTACTCGGCAGTGCATTCCACACCCCCACTACCCTTTGTGTGAAAAACTGCCCTCTAATATTCGTCTTATACATAGCCCCCCTCACCCTATGGCCATGACCCCTCGTCCTATCCATTTCTAAAGGTGGAAAAAGTTTACCTCCATTTACTCTATCTATACCCCTTATAATCTTATACACCTCTATGAGATCCCCTCTAAGCCGACGTCTTTCAAGGGAAAACAACCCCAGTCTATCTAATCGTTCCTCATAAGACAGTCCTTCCATACCAGGCAGCATCCTGGTAAACCTCCTCTGCACTCTCTCCAAGGACTCCACATCCTTCCGATAGTACGGAGACCAGAACTGGACGCAGTATTCCAAGTGAGGCCTAACCAAAGTTCTATACAACTGCAACATCAAACTCCTACTCTTGTATTCTATACCCTTTTCTATGAAAGCTAACATACTATACGCCTTCTTTATCACCTTCTCCACCTGTGAGGACACCTTCAGAGACTTGTGAACCTGCACCCCCAAGTCTCTCTGCGTCTCTATGCTCCGTATAGTTTTACCTTTTATCCTATAACTCTCTTCTACATTTTTCCGGCCAAAATGCATCACCTCGCATTTATCCGGATTAAATTCCATTTGCCATCTATCTTCCCAGTCTACCAACCTGTCTATGTCCTGTTGTATTGCCTGACACTGCTCTTCTGTACCCGCCAATCCAAGCATCTTGGTGTCATCAGCAAATTTGCTGATCTCACCACCTACCCCTACTTCCAAGTCGTTTATGTAGACCACAAATAGAAGGGGACCTAATACTGAGCCTTGTGGCACTCCACTAGTGACAGGACAGGACTACTTCACGGCTCCAGGGTCCTGTGTTTGATTCCTGGCTTGGGTCATTCGCTGTGTGAAGTTTGCACATTCTAATTGTGTCTTTGTGAGTTTTCTCTGAGTGCTCCGGTTTCCTCCCACAGTTCAAAGATGTGCGAGTTAGGTTGATTGGCCATGCTAAAATTGTCTTTAGTGTCTTGTAATGTATAGTTTAGAGGGATTAGTGGGTAAATGTGGAAGGATATGGGGGTAGGGTCTGCGTGGGATTGTGGTTGGTGCAGACTCGATGGGTCGAATGGCCTCTTTCTGTACTGTAGCATTTCTGTGATTTTCTGTGATCAGTGGGAGGAATGCTAGGGGAGTGGTACCAGTAATCTGAAGGCTTAGGCTCAGTGGTGGAATTGAAATTTCATGAGTAAATCTGGAATTGAAAAGTTAGTCTCAGTATGGTAGCCATAGCAACAACCATCTGGTACACTTTAGGGAAAGAAATCTGCTGTCTTAATTCTTAATTGCTCTTTACAATTTAAGGGCAATTAGGGATGGGTACCAATTGCTGACTTTGCCAGTGATATTTACATTCTATAAAAGGATAGATGAGAAAGGCTCTGAGAAAGTGGCAGCATTGGGGTCATGAGTATTGTCACCCTTGAGAGAGAACAGCTCATAGTTCACAGAGCTTTAGCAATCTGGGTTTAAACAAAGAACAAAGAATAAAACAGCACGGGAAACAGGCCCTTCGGCCCAACGAGTCCGCGCCACCACCCCGATGTTCCCACCTCTACCCGCGATCCCTGTCTATGTTTATAGATCTATGGATTAAAAACCAAATTTGAGACAATTTAAGGAGAATTTGTTTTGCCAGTTAGCCTAAGAGCACATCTTTGGGATGTGGGAGGAAACTGGAACACCCAGAGAAAACCCACGCAAGCACGGGGAGAATGCGCAAACTCCCACAGACACAAGCTCAAATCCATGTATCTGCACAGCACAGCAATAGTCACTGAGTCACTGTCACTGTCACTGTCTTGTATCAGAATAGTCACTGTCGTGTTGTCCATCAAATGGTCCAGGTCAAGCGTACACTAACGACGTGAAGCACTAGGATACTCTCGAAAAAAATCCAAGAGCAGCCCTCTCACAACCCAACGCGTGTATGCCCCTTGTTAGACAACAAGGTGGACCAAAGCACCTGTAGAATAAAAACAAGTACATCAACATCATCATCTATTGACACACTTCCCAGGGACTCCCAAGGCTCATGATCCCTATTTTAAATCAATTTCCTATACCCCTCCATTCCCATTCTGTTCATGTGCCCATCTAAGTACTTCTTAAATAACTCCAGAGTACCTGCCTCCACCACTTTACTTGGCAGCGCATTCCATACCCCCATCACCCTCTGCGTGAAAAAACTCCCTCTAGCATCCAAATTATACCTTACCCTTCCCACCCTAAGCCCATGACCCCTCATGGCATTCGAGTCCATCCTAGGAAAAAGCTTAACCCTGTTTACTCTATCTATACCCCTCATAATCTTGTACACCTCTATTAAACCTCCTCTAAGTCCATGTCTTTCTCAGGAAAACAGTCCCAATTTGCCTAACCTCTCCTTTGGGTTGACTGGCAAAGGCACTGCCATCTACAGCGTGAGTCTCACACTGAAATCTGAGCTGGCATTGCCTTTGATTCTCATTCCGCTATCCCAGTCTGAGCTGACACTGCAGCACTTAGAACATAGAACAATACAGCACAAACAAGCCCTTCGGCCCACGAGTTGTGCCGATCACATCTACCAATCCACAGACCTATCTATAACCCCCTATCCTATTCTTTTCCATATACTCATCCAGAAGTCTTTTAAAAGACCCCAGTGAGTTTGCCTCAACAACCTCCGACAGCAGTTGGTTCCATTCACTCACCACCCTCTGAGTGAAAAACCTACCCCTGATATCTCCTTTGTATTTGCTTCCCTGCACCTTAAATCTGTGTCCTCTCGTAGTGACCATTTCAGCTCGGGGAAATAGTCTCTGAGAGTCCACCCTATCTATTCCTCTAAACATTTTATAAACCTCTATCAGGTCGCCTCTCAACCTACGTCTCTCCAGTGAGAAGAGTCCCAGCTCCCTCAACCTATCTTCATAAGGCCTGCCTCCCAATCCAGGAGCATCCTTGTAAATCTCCTCTGAACTCTCTCAATAGCCTCTACATCCTTCCTATAGTGAGGCAACCAGAACTGCGCACAATACTCCAACTGGAGTCTGACAAGAGTCTTATAGAGCTGCATCATTACCTCCTGACTCCTAAACTCTATTCCTTGATTAATGAAGGCCAGTACACCGTACGCCTTCTTGACCACTTCCTCCACCTGCGAGGCCGATTTAAGAGTCCTATGGACCCGGACCTCGAGATCCTTCTGCTCTACAATACAGCTAAGACTCCTACCCCTTATTTTGTACTCCTTCATCCCATTATTCCTGCCAAAATGGACCACTACACACTTATCTGCGTTGAAATCCATCTGCCACTTCTCCGCCCAATCTTGCATCCTGTCTATGTCCCGCTGCAACTTTTGGCATCCCTCCAGACCATCCACAACACCACTGACCTTTGTATCGTCGGCGAACTTGCTAACCCATCCCTCCACTTTCTCATCCAGGTCATTTATGAAAATGATAAACAGCAGGGGTCCCAGAACAGATCCCTGGGGCACTCCACTGGTTACCGACCTCCATGCAGAACAAGACCCATCCACAACCACTTTCTGCCTTCTGCCGGCAAGCCAGTTCTGGATCCACGAGGCCAAAGCCCCTTGGATTCCATGCCCTCTCACCTTCTCCAGAAGCCTTGCATGTGGGACCTTATCAAATGCCTTACTAAAGTCCATGTACACTACGTCCACCACCCTTCCTTCGTCAATGTGTTCAGTCACATTTTCGAAGAACTCAACTAGGCTTGTAAGGCATGACCTGCCTTTGACAAAACCATGCTGACTATTTCTAATCAGTCCAAACTTCTCCAAATGTTCATATATCTTATCCCTTAGAAGCCTCTCCATCAGCTTACGAACCACTGAAGTCAAACTCACCGGTCGGTTATTTCCTGGACTATCCCTGTTGCCTTTCTTAAAGATAGGAACCACATCCACAATCCTCCAATCCTCTGGAACCTCTCCCGTTTCCATGGACGATGCAAAGATCATCGCCAGGGGCTCTGCAACCACTTCCCTCACCTCCCACAATAACCTGGGGTACATCCCATTCGGTCCCGGCGACTTGTCTATCTTGATAGAATTTAACAGGTCTAACACATCCTCTTTCCTAACATCCACATACTCAATCTTTTCCGTATGCCGCAAACCTGCAGTGCAATCTCCCAGTTCACTTTCCACCGTGAATACTGAGGCAAAGTACTCGTTAAGCACCTCTGCCATTTCTTCTGGATTCACACAGACTTTTCCCCCTTCACCTTTTATAGGTCCTATCCCTTCTCTTCTCATCCTTTTAATTTTCACATATTTGTAGAAGGCCTTGGGATTCTCCTTAATCCTACCAGCCAAGGCCTTCTCATGACCCCTTCTGGCTCTCCTAATTTCCTTTTTAAGTTCCCTTATACACACCTTATACTCCTCTAGATCCCTAACATCCCCTAGCTCTCTGAACCTTTTATATACCATTTTTTTCTTCCTAACTAGGTTCACCACTACCTTCGTGCACCACGGTTCCCATCTCCTACCTGAACCTCCTTGACTCCTCTGGACGTTGTCTTGCAGTGCCCTAGACAAACATTCCGTGAAAAACTGCCACTTCCCTTCTGTACTCTTCCCCAAGAACACCTCCTTCCAGTTTATGCGTCCAATTACCTGCCTAATGTTTGCATATTTCCCCTTACTCCAGACATACACCTTCCTAGCCTGATGACTTGATGACTTCTGTTTGTGTTGCGATGCTAACTGAAACATCAGCCATCAAATGTAGCATCCTGTTGAGGTCCATGAGGATCTTCAATGATCTACTCACCACATCCACAGTGGAAAACGTAGGGCAAGCTGGGAACTGGATCCTCCCAGGGCGTGGGATCTCTGACGGAGTGTCAGTGCGTTAAACATTCCTGTGAGCCAACGTGAGTTTCAGATGGAGCGTTTCTTCATCCATCTCTTCCTCTAATGGGACTACAGACTTCCACATTGGAGCTAGGCATTTCCTGCTGCAGAATGATATAAAGGTTACTCTTTTAGCGCGCGGGGAAAACAAGATTTGATGTTGGCTCTGTGGACGGTTTGTAATTCCGAAGTGAGTGTGCCATGTAAATACCCTTCATTCACTGGTATTAATTGAAAGGGCAGGTGGCGGAAGCTACACCATAAAACAGTATCCTAGAAACAGACAGACTGCACATTGACAAGTTAATGAGTAAACTCTCTAAACTTTAGAGAAAAGTATTCACCTGAGTGTTTTGACAACTCCATGATGTAGGATCAGTAGAACCACTCAAAACTGGAAGTAAATGATCCCACCCTGTCAAAATGTGGGCAGGCAGGCAGACAGGTATTAAGCTGGAGGCTGAGTGATTATGTATTGCTCAGTTATATATTCCAGACCCCAATTTAAAATGGGAGACCGTGGTGCCTCAGCAGTTTAACTCATTTGTTCAGCTGGAAATAAGCTGAGACACATTAATGCTGTCTGAGTGTGTGACAGGTACTCTGGCAGCAACAGGATGTAAGTACTCCTCAAATTCATTCAAGTTCCACTTCCGACACCATAGACAGATCTACAACTCTGATCCCTGTTCCCCACACTGGTTTAACTCTGATCCTTCCTTCAAACACTGGCCTGATTCCAATCCCAACACTGGCCTGACTCTGATCCCAACACTGGCCTGACTCTGATCCCAACACTGGCCTGACTCCGATCCCAACACTGGCCTGACTCTGATCCCAACACTGGCCTGACTCCGATCCCAACACTGGACTGACTCCGATCCCAACACTGGACTGACTCCGATCCCAACACTGCCCTGAGTCCGATCCCAACACTGGCCTGACTCCAATCCCAACACTGGCCTGACTCCGATCCCAACACTGGCCTGACTCCGATCCCAACACTGGCCTGACTCCGATCCCAACACTGGTCTACCTCTGATCCCAACATTAGTTGAACTCTGATCCCTGTTTCCAACAATGATCTAACTCCGATCCTTGCTTCTAATACTGGTCTAACTCTGATACCTCTTCTCATCACTGGTCTAACTCTGATCCCTATTCCCAACACTGGTCTAACTTTGATCCCTGCTCCTAACACTGATCTAATTCTGATCCCTGTTACCTATGCTGATTTCACTCTAACCCGTGCTCACTGTATTGGTCTAACTCTGATCCCTGCTTCTAACAATGGTTTAACTCTGATCCATATTCCTAACACTGATTTAACTCTGATCATTCATCTCAAAACTGGTCTAACTTTGAACTCTGCTCTTAACATTATTCTAAACCTGATCCTTGCTCCAACACTGGACTCATTCTGATCCTTGCTCCCAACAATAGTCTAACTCTGACCCCTGCTTCTAACACTTCTAACTCTGATCCCTGCTCCTCACCATAGTCTAACACTGATCCCTGCTCCAAACACTGGTCTAACTCCGACCTTTGATCCCAACACTGGTCTAAGTCTAATCCCCTTCCTAACAGTCATCTAATTCTGATCTTGTTTCTGAACAGTGGTCTAACTCTGATTCAAGCTCCAAACATGGGTCAAAGTCTGATCTCTGCTCCTAATATTAGTCTAAGTCTGATCAATGGTCCCAACACTGGTCTAGTTCTGATCATCAATCCCAACACTGGTCTAACTCTGATCCATGTTCCTAACTCTGGTCTAACAGTGGTTCCTGTTCCTAATACTGGTCTAATTTTGATTTCTGTTCCCAACACTGATTTAATTCTGGCCAGCGCTCCTAACACTGGTCTAACTCTGATCGCTGCTCTTCACACCGGCCTAACTCCAATCCCTGTTCCCAACACTAGCCTAACTTTTGACCATTAATCCCAACACTGTTCTAACTCTGATCCTTGCTCCTAACACTGGTGTAACTGTGATCCCTGCTCCTTACACTAGTGTAACTCTGATTCCAAGTCCCAGCACTGGCCTAACTCTGCTCCGAACACTGGTCTAACTCTGATCCCTGTTCCTAACACTGGTCTAACTCTGATCCCTGTTCCTAACACTGGTCTAACTCTGATCCATGTTCCTAATACTGGTCTAACTCTGATCATTGATTGCAATACTGGTCTAACTCCAATCCTTGCTCCAAAAACTAATCTTTCTCTAAACTCTGCTCCTAACACTAGTCTTATTCTGATCTTTGCTCCAAACATTGGTCTAATTCTGACCCCTGCTTCTAACACTGGTGTAACTCTGACCATTAAGAACATAGAACATAGAACATTACAGCACAGAACAGGCCCTTCGGCCTTCGATGTTGCGCCGACCAATATAAAAAGCAATGCCCCTCCCAACTAAACCATTCCCTTCTCTTCCGTATACTTATCAACTAACCTCTTAAACGCCACCAAACTTGGCGCATCTACAACTGCTGCAGGCAGGGCATTCCACTCCCGAACCACCCCTTGGGTAAAGAACCTACCTCTGATATCCGTCCTATAACTATCACCCCTTAATTTAAAGCTGTGTCCCTCGTGCTAGCTTTCTCCATCCTAGGAAAAAGGCTATCACTGTCCACCCTATCTAAACCTCTAATCATCTTATATGTTTCAATAAGGTCTCCTCTTAGCCGCCTTCTTTCTAACGAAAACAACCTCAAATCCCTCAGCCTCTCTTCATAAGACCTGCCTTCCATACCCGGCAACATCCTGGTAAACCTCCTCTGTACCCTCTCCAATGCCTCCACATCTTTCTTATAATGTGGGGACCAGAACTGCACACAATACTCCAAGGGCGGCCGCACTAGAGTTTTGTACAGTTGCAACATGACGTTGCGGCTCCGAAATTCAATCCCTCTACCAATAAAAGCCAAGACTCCATATGCCTTCCTAACAACCTTCTCGACCTGACTGCCTAATTTCAGGGATCTATGCACATACACACCAAGATCCCTCTGTTCATCTAGACTACTAAGAATCCTACCATTTGCCCTATACTATACACATTTATTATTTCTGCCATAGTGCATTACCTCACACTTTTCCACATTAAACTCCATTTGACACCTCTCGGCCCAGCTCTGCAACTTGTCCAAGTCCCTCTGCAAACTATAACACCCCTCTTCACTATCTACCACTCCTCCGACTTTGGTGTCATCCGCAAATTTACTAATCCATCCTTCAATACCCTCATCCAGATCATTATAAAAATTACAAACAGCAGGGGCCCCAAAACAGACCCCTGAGGTACACCACTTGTCACCGAACTCCACGATGAATATTTCCCATCAACCACCACCCTCTGTCTTCTATCTGCTAGCCAATTCCTAATCCAATTAGCTAAATCACCCTCTATCCCCTACATCTGCATTTTCTGCAGAAGTCTTCCATGGGCCACCTTATCAAACGCCTTACTAAAGTCCATATATACCACATCAACCGCCTTACCCCCATCCACCTCTTTGGTCACTTTTTCAAAAAACTCAATAAGGTTAGTAAGGCACGACCTACCCTTCACAAAAACCATGCTGACTATCCCCAATCAATTCATTTCTCTCTAAATAACTATAAATCCTATCCCTAATAATTCTCTCCAATACTTTGCCCACAACAGAAGTAAGACTCACTGGCCTATAATTCCCTGGAAGGACTCTCTTCCCCTTCTTGAACAATGGGACCACATTCGCTATCCTCCAGTCCTCTGGAACCACACCCGTAACCAACGAGGACCTGAAGATCAGAGCCAGAGGCTCTGCAATCTCCTCTCTTGCCTCCCAGCGAATCCTAGGGTAAATCCCGTCCGGCCCAGGGGACTTATCCAACTTCAAACTCTCGAGAATATCTAGCACATCCTCCCTATCTACTTCGATACCTTCCAGTTTGCTACCCTGTACCTCAGTGTTCTCCATACCTACATTTACATCACCCTGCGTGAATACCGAAGAGAAATATTTATTCAGTGCCTCTCCAATCTCTTCAGGCTCCACGCACAACTTCCACTGCTGTCTATGACTGGCCCTAATCTTGTCCTAACCAATCTTCTATTCTTAACATATCTAAAGAAAGCTTTAGGATTTTCCCTAATCCTATCAGCCAAAGTCTTCTCGTGTCCTCTCTTCGCTCTCCTCAATTCACTCTTTAGCTCCCTCCTGGCTAATCTATAGCTATCCATCGCACTAACCGAGCCTTCAATCCTCATCCTGACATAAGCCTCCTTTTCCCTTTTAACCAGCAAATCAACTTTTTTCGTACACCAAGATTCGCTTACTCGACCATTTCCTCCTTGCCTGACAGGGACATACTTATCAAGGACCCGCAGCAGCTGCTCCTTGAATAAGCTCCACATTCCAGATGTTCCCAGCCCCTGTAGCTTCCTAGTCCAATCTATGCACCCTAATTCTCTCCTGATGGCCTCATAATTACCCTTTCCCCAGCTATAACTACTGCCCCCAGCTTCATGCCTATCCCTGTCCATCACTAAGGTGAACGTAACCGAATTGTGGTCACTATCACCAAAATGTTCACTAACTTCCAAGCCTAACACCTGGTCTGGCTCATTGCCAGCACCAAATCCAATGTAGCCTCACCTCTAGTTGGCCTATCTACATACTGAGTCAAAAAACCTTCCTGCACACTTTGTACGAAAACTGACCCCTCTAACGAGCTAGAGCTATAGCTATTCCAATCAATATTAGTAAAGTTAAAGTCCCCCATAACAATTACCCTATTACTTTCGCTCCTGACCAGAATTGACTTTGCAATCCTTTCCTCAACCTCTCTAGAACTTTTAGGAGGTCTATAAAAGACTCCCAACAGGGTGACCTCTCCTTTCCTGTTTCTAATCTCAGCCCATACTACCTCAACAGATAAGTCCTCATCAAACTTCTTCTCTGTCACTGTGATACAGTCTTTGACTAATTATGCCACTCCTCCCCCCATTCTACATCCTTCTCTACTCCAACTAAAGCATTTGAACCCTGGAACCTGCAACATCCATTCTTGTCCCTGCTCTACCCAAGTCTCTGAAATGGCCACAACATCGAAGTTCCAGGTACTGGTCCAAGCGGCAAGTTCCTCCCCCTTATTGCGAATACTCCTTGCATTAAAGTATACGCATTTCAAACCATGCCCTACCCCACCCGTACGCTGCTGTGTTTTACGGCTTTCCTCTATGACCCCCTTACTCTCATCCCTCTTAGCACCCCAACTATTCAGGATCCCACCCCCCCCCGAATCAGTTTAAAGCCCCCTGCATAGCCTTAGCAAATTTTCCCCCCAAGATATTAGTTTCCCTCTGGTTCAGGTGTAGACCATCTCTCTTGTAGAGGTCCCACCTATCCCAGAATGAGTCCCAATTGTTCTGGAACCTGAACCCCTCCCTCCTGCACCATCCCCGTCGCCACGAGTTCATTGATCCCAACACTGGTCTAACTCTGACCCCTGCTCCGAACACTGGTCTAACTTTGACCTCTCCTCCTCACACTGGTCTAACTCCGATCTCTGTTCCTAACAATGGTCTAACTCTGATGTCTGCTCCTAACACTGGCATAATTCTGACCATTGATCCCAACAGTGGTCTAATTCTGACCATTGATCCAACAGTGGTCTAATTCTGACCATTGATCCAACATTGATCTAATTCTGACCCCTGCTTCTAACACTGGTATAACTCTGACCATTGATCCCAACACTGGTCTAACTCTGATCCCTGATCCCAATACTGGTCTAACTCTGATCTGGACTCCCAACACTGGCCTAACTCTGATCCCTGATCCCAACACTGGTCTAACTCTGATCCCTGCTCCCAGCACTGGTCTAGTTCCAATCATTGATCCCAATGCTGGTCAACTCTAATCCCTGCTCCTAACAGTGGTCTAACGCTGATCCCTGCTCCCAACACTGGTCTCACTCTGACCCTGCTCCCAATACTGGTCTCACTCTGACCCTGCTCCCAACACTGGTCTAACCTTGACCTTCGATCCCAACACTGGTCTAACCTTGACCTTTGATCCCATTGGTCTAACATTGGTCTAACTCTGACCCCTGTTCCTAACACTGGTCTAACTCTGATTTGCGTTCCTAACGCTGTTCTAACTCTGATCCCTGCTTCCAACATTGATCTAACTCTGATCATTGATCCCAACACTGGTCTAACTCTGATCATTGATCCCAACACTGGTCTAACTCTGATCATTGATCCCAACACTGGTCTAACTCTGATCATTGATCCCAACACTGGTCTAACTCTGATCATTGATCCCAACACTGGTCTAACTCTAATCATTGATCTCAACACTGGTCTAACTCTGATCATTGATCTCAACACTGGTCTAACTCTGACCATTGATCCCAACACTAGTCTAACTCTAATCATTGATCTCAACACTGGTCTAACTCTGACCATTGATCCCAACAAGGTCTAACTCTGATCATTGATCTCAACACTTTTGTCTAACTCTGATCATTGATCTTAACACTGGTTTAACTCTGATCCCTGCTCCCAACATTGGTCTAACTGACGGCACCTAACTCTGGTCTAACTTTGATCCGGTGCTCCCAGCACTGGCCTAACTCTGATCCCTGCTTACAACACTGATCTAAATCTGATCCCCACTCCCAACACTGGACTAACTCTGATCCCTGCTCACAACACTGATCTAAATCTGATCCCCACTCCCAACACTGGACTAACTCTGATTCCTGTTCCCAACACTGGTCTAACTCTGATCTCTGCTCACAACACTGGTCTAAATCTGATCCCCACTCACAACACTGGTCTAAATCTGATCCCCACTCACAACACTGGTCTAAATCTGATCCTTGCTTCCAACATTGGTCTAACTCAGATCCCCACTCCCAATACTGAACTAACTCTGATTCCTGTTCCCAACACTGGTCTAATTCTGATCCCTGCTCCCAACATTGGTCTAACTCTGATCCTTGTCCCAACATCAGACTAAATCTGATTCCTGTTATCAGCACGATTTAATTCTGATTCCTACTCCTAACGTTGGTCTAACTCTGATCCCTGCTTCCAGCACTGGTCTAACTCTGATCATGAATCTCAACGCTGGTCAACTCTTATCCCTGCTCCTAATACCGGTCTAATACTGATCCCTGTTCCCAACTCTGGTTGAACTCTGACCATGAATCCCAACACTGGTCTAACTGTGATTCCTGTCCTGAACACTGGTCTAACTCTGATTCCTGTTCCTAACACTGGTCTCACTCTGACCTCTGCTCCCAACACTATTCTAACATTAACCTTTGATCCCAACACTGGTCTAAGTCTAATCTCTTTCCTAACACTGGTCTAACTCCGATCTGTGTTCTCAACACTGGTTTCTCACTGGTTCTCACTGGTTTCTGATCTGTGTTCTCAACTTTGATCCTTGTTCCTAACTCTGGTCTAATTCTGATTTCTCCTCCTCACACTGATCTAAATCTGATCCCTGCTCCAGCTCTAGCACGAGGGGACACAGCTTTAAATTAAGGAGTATGAGTTATAGGATATGGTATATGGTAGTGTAGGGTATAGTTTGGGTAGGGAATGGTTTAGTTTGGAGGGGCATTGCTTTTTATTTTGGTCGGCACAACATCGAAGGCCGAAGGGCCTGTTCTGTGCTGTAATGTTCTATGTTCTATGTTCTATGGTCTTATTCTGACCACTGCTCCCAGTATTGGTCTAACTCCGATCCCTGGTTCTCACAGTGGTCTAACTGTGGCATGAAGCTGGGGGCTGTAGTTATAGCTGGGGGAAGGGTAATTATGAGGCCATCAGGAGAGAATTAGGGTGCATAGATTGGACTAGGAAACTACAGTGACTGGGAACATCTGGAATGTGGTGCTTATTCAAGGAGCAGCTGCTGCGAGTCCTTGATAAGTATGTCCCTGTCAGGCAGGGAGGAAATGGACGAGTAAGAGAGCCGTGGTGTACGAAAAGAGTTGATTTGCTGGTTAAGAAGAAAAAGGAGGCTTATGTCAGGATGAGGCTTGAAGGCTCAGGTAGTGCAATGGATAGCTATAGATTAGCTAGGAAGGAGGTAAAAAGTGAATTGAGGAGAGCTAAGAGGGGACACGAGAAGATGTTGGCTGATAGGATTAAGGAGCATCCTAAAGCTTTCTTTCGATATGTTAAGAATAGAAGATTGGTTAGGGCAAGATTAGGGCCAGTCATAGATAGCAGTGGGAAGTTGTGCGTGGAGCCTGAAGAGATTGGCGAGGCACTGAATAAATATTTCTCTTCGGTATTCACGCAGAGTGCTGGGAATGTAGCTGTGGAGAGCACTGAGGTACAGGGTTGCAAATTGGGGAGTATTGTAGTAGATAGGGAGGATGTGTTAGAAATTCTCGAGGGTTTGAAGTTGGATAAGTCCCCTGGGGCGGACGGGATTTACCCTAGGATTCTCTGGGAGGCAAGAGAGGAGATTGCAGAGCCTCTGGCTCTGATCTTCAGGTCCTCGTTGGTTACGGGTGTGGTTCCGGAGGACTGGAGGATAGCGAATGTGGTCCCATTGTTTAAGAAGGTGAAGAGAGACCTTCCTGGGAATTATAGGCCAGTGAGTCTTACTTCTGTTGTGGGCAAGGTATTGGAGAGAATTATTAGGGATAGGATTTATAGTTATTTAAAGAGAAATGAATTGATTGGGGATAGTCAGCATGGTTTCGTGAAGGGTAGGTCATGCCTTACTAACCTCATTGAGTTTTTTGAGAAGGTGACCAGAGAGGTGGATGGGGGTAAGGCGGTTGATGTAGTATATATGGACTTAGTAAGGCGTTTGATAAGGTGGCCCATGGAAGACTTCTACAGAAAATGCAGATGTGTGGAATAGAGGGTGATTTAGCTAATTGGATTAGGAATTGGCTGGCAGATAGAAGACAGAGGGTGGTGGTTGATGGGAGATAATCATCGTGGAGTTCGGTGACGAGTGGTGTGCCTCAGGGGTCTGTTTTGGGGCCCCTGCTGTTTGTAATTTTTATAAATGAACTGGATGAGGGTATTGAGGGATGGATCAGTAAATTTGCAGATGATACTAAAGTTGGTGGTGTGGTAGATAGAGAAGAGGGGTTTTTTAGTTTACAGAGTGACTTGGACAAGTTGCAGAGCTGGGCCGAGAGGTGGCAAATGGAGTTTAATGTGGAAAGTGTGAGGTAATGCACTTTGGCAGGAACAATAAATGTGTAGAGTATAGGGCTAATGGTAGGGCTCTTAATAGTGTTGAGGAACAGAAGGATCTTGGTGTATGTGTCAATAGATCCCTGAAAGTAGTCAGTCAAGTGGATAAAGTTGTTAAGAAGGCATATGGAGTCTTAGCTTTTATTGGTCGGGGGATTGAATTTAGGAGCCGCAGCATCATGTTGCAACTGTGCAAAACTCTAGTGCGGCCGCACTTGGAGTATTGTGTGCAGTTCTGGTCGCCACATTATAAGAAAGATGTGGAGGCATTGGAGAGGGTACAGAGGAGGTTTACCAGGATGTTGCCTGGTATGGAGGGCAGGTCCTATGAAGATAGGTTGAAGGATTTGAGGTTGTTTTCGTTAGAAAGGAGGCGGCTAAGAGGGGATCTTATTGATGCATATAAGATGATTAGAGGGTTAGATAGGGTGGACAGTGATAGCCTTTTTCCTAGGATGGAGAAAGCTAGCACGAGGGGACACAACTTTAAATTAAGGGGTATGAGTTATAGGACGGATATCAGAGGTAGGTTTTTTACTCAAAGAGTGATTAGGGAGTGGAATGCCCTGCCTGCAGCTGTTGTAGATGCGCCAAGTTTGGTGGCGGTTAAGAGGTTAGTTGATAAGTATATGGAAGAGAAGGGAATGGTTTAGTTAGGAGGGGCATTGCTTTTTATTTTGGTCGGCACAACATCGAAGGCCGAAGGGCCTGTTCTGTGCTGTATTGTTCTATGTTCTATGTTCTATGTTCTAACTCTGATCCTGCTCCCAACACTGATCTATCTCTGATCCCTGCTCCCAACATTGGTCTAATTTGATCATTGATCCCAACACTGGTCTAACTCTGATCCCTGCTCCCAGTACTGGTCTTACTCTGACCCCTGCTCCAGTATTGGCCTAACTCTGATTCCTGTTCTTAACACTGATCTAACTCAGATCTGTGCTCCTAACGGTGAGCTATCTCTGATTCCTGCTCCCAACACTGGTCTAACTCTGATCCATGTCCTAACACTGGTCTAACTTAAACCGCATTCTTAACAATGGTCTAACCCTGACCCCTGCTCCTAACGCTGGTCTAACCCTGACCCCTACTTCTAACACTGATCTAATTCTGATTCTTGCTCTAACACTGGTCTAACTCTGATCCCTGCTCCCACACTGGTCTAACTCTGACCCCTGCTCCTAACACTGGTCTAACTCTGATAGAATCTGGCAACACCAATTTTAAGTCCAACTGATTTATTTGATAGTAAATCTGCGAGCTTTAAACTTTTTCGTCTTCGTCAGGCAAATGCAGTGTTCTAGTCTGCAATAGCACACATATCAGCACAGACAGTCACAGATTGCTAATTAGAATGCGAATCCTTACACCTAACCTGCTATTCAAGTGTTAAAGTGGCTAACAATGTGTGTGAAAGGAACACTGAGCATTGGTTAGAGAAATGTGTATTTTCCAGACAGCACAGTGAGTGAGGTTTTTTGCTAACCCAGGCAAGTCACGGGGGTTACAGATAATGTGACATGAAGCCAAGATCCCTGTTAAGACCGTCTTCATGTGTGTGGAACTTGGCTATCAGTCTCTGCTCAGCGACTCTGCGCTGTCGTGTGTCATAAAGGCCCCCTTGAAGAACATTTACCCGAAGGTCGGAGGCCGAATGCCCGTGACTGCTGAAGTGTTCATCCACAGGAAGGGAACTGTTTTGCCTGGTGATTGTTGAGCGATGTTCATTCATCCACTGTCGTAGTGTCTGCATGGTCTCCCCAATGTACCATGCTTCGGGGCATCCTTTCTTGCAACGTATTGCCAATGTTGTCAACCTAATACGTTGCGAGAAAGGATGTCCCGAAGCATGGTACATTGGGGAGACCATGCAGACATTACGACAGCGGATGAATGAGCATCGCTCAACAATCACCAGGCAAAACAGTTCCTTTCCTGTGGACAAACACTCCAGCATCATGGGCATTCGGCCTCCGACCTTCAAGTAAATGTTCTTCAAGGGACCCTTCATGACACACGACAGCGCAGAGTGGCTGAGCAGAGACTGATAGCCAAGTTCCGCACACATGAGGACAGTCTTAACAGGGATCTTGGCTTCATGTCACACTATCTGTAACCCCCATGACTTGCCTGGGTTAGCAAAAAACCTCACTTACTGTGCTGTCTGGAGAAAATACACATTTCTCTAACCAATGCTTCATTCACATTGTTAGCCACTTTAACACTTGAATAGCAGGTTAGGTGTAAGGATTCGCATTCTAATCAGCAATCTGTGACTGTCTGTGCTGATATGTGTGCTATTGCAGACTAGAACACTGCATTTGCCTGACGAAGACGAAAAAGTCGAAAGCTCGCAGATTTACTATCAAATAAATCGGTTGGACTTAAAATTGATGTTGCCAGATTCTTACTGAGTTTACCCCAGTCCAACGCCGGCATCTCGACATCATGACTAACTCTGATCCCTGCTCCCTGCACAGAGACTGGTCTCTGCTAGGTAATTAATCCATGAATGTGATGTGGAGACCTTTCACCCTTTGAGTATATGGTAATCCCTGTACGGTGCCAATTAAAGGATATGTTATATTTGTTTGCGCTGGTGTAGTGAGCTGTTGAAGCCACAGTAACATTCACTGCCTCATAGTCCGAATTTAATGTACAGTTTACATTTCATGCTCTCTTGGCTTTATGTCTTTTCTGTGAGATGATTATCATTTTGATGGTGCACTGGCTGCTCTGGTCCATTGCAGTAAACACTCTAATAGTGAGATCATGTCCCTGCGGGCTGTTTTACCCTTGAGAAGGTACACCTTCCACCTGTAACTGTGTGAAGGGAAATAATCTCAGCACAGTCTCAATGGGAGCTGGGTTACCATGGCAACAGACATTGAAGAGAGCTGCTAAGAATATATATACCGGGATTGGAGGATAGTACAGAATGTGGTTGGCCAATTCTTTGTGCTTGCTAATGACCTTCAGGGTTCACCATGTTATAGAAACCCCTGTGCTAGAATCTCCCTGGTTTACAAGCTGCCTATCATTGACACTGTATTATTAAATTTCCTGTTTTATGGGAAACCGCTCATTTTCATTCCGTTGTTGAAGGTCTTTGGAGTTGGATTGATTAAGGGCTATTGTTTATAACAGAAGGAAATCTATGAAATAGTTTGTCTTTGTTTGTTATGGCACAGTGTATTGTCACTGAACTAGTAACCCAGAGACCCAGGGTACTGCTCTGAGGACTTAGCTTCAAATCCCCCCACAGTAGATGGTAGAAATTGAATTCAATAAAAAAAATTCTGGAATTAAAATAATTTTTGGTTGTAATAGAAACTCATCTCATTCATTATTGGGAAAGGAATTTAAGGAAGGAAATCTATCATCCTTCCCTGATCTGGCCTACGTGAGTATCCAGATCAACAAAAACATGGCTGGCCCTCTAAAATAGAACATAGAACATAGAACATTACAGTGCAGTACAGGCCCTTCGGCCCTCGATGTTGCGCCAGCCAGTGGACCCTCTAACCTAAACTATTCCAATATCATCCATATGCTTATCCACCAAACATTTGAATGCCTCCAAAGTAGGCGAGTCCACAACTACTGCAGGCAGGGCATTCCACGCTCTCACCACCCTCTGTGTAAAGAACCTGCCTCTGACATCCGTCCTATAACTACCACCTCTTAATTTAAAGTTATGTCCCTCGTGTTGGTCATCACCATCCGAGGAAAAAGGCTCTCACTATCCACCCTATCCAGTCCTTTGATCATCTTATACGCCTCATTTAGGTCACCGCGTAACCTTCTTCTCTCTAATGAAAATAACCTCAGGTCCCTCAGCCTTTCCTCATAAGGCCTTCCCACCATACCAGGCAACATCCTGGTAAACCTCCTCTGCACCCTTTCCAATGCTTCACATCTTTCTTATAATGCGGCGACCAGAACTGTACACAATACTCCAAGTGCGGCCGCACCAGAGTTTTGTACAGTTGTAACATAACCTCACGGCTCCTAAATTCAATCCCTCTACCAATAAAAGCTAACACACCGTACGCCTTCTTAACAACTTTTTCAACCTGGGTGCCAACTTTCAAAGAGCTATGTACTTGTACCCCAAGATCCCTCTGCTCGACAACACTATTAAGGGTCCTTCCATTAGCCCTATATTTCATATGCCTGTTAGTCCTACCAAAGTGAATCACCTCACACTTATCCATATTGAATTCCATTTGCCACCTCACGGCCCAGCTCTGCAACCTATCTATGTCCCTCTGCAAACTGTAACATCCATCCTCGCTGTCTACAACTCCCCCACTTTGGTATCGTCAGCAAATTTACTAATCCAACCCTCTACACCCTCATCTAGGTCATTTATAAAAATGACAAACAGCAGTGGCCCTAAAACAGATCTTGAGGTACACCACTTGTAACTGCACTCCAGGTTGAATATTTCCCATCAACCACCACCCTCTGTCTTCTATCAGCTAGCCAATTCCTAATCCAAACTCTAAATCACCTTCAATCCCATGCATCTGCACTTTCTGCAGTAGCCTACCACAGGGAACCTTATCAAACGCTTTGCTAAAATCCATATACACTACATCAACTGCCTTACCCTTATCTTCCTCTTTGGTCACCTCCTCAAAAAACTCAATAAGGTTTGTGAGGAGCAAAATGGCTTAGCAAATCTTTCCAAGTCAGAAGTGGCCATATCACATGCACAAGTAATAAAGTATCATCCTCAACTCTTTCAGCATGGTGTCCTATGATAGTCTCAGGTACTCCTGAAGTTGAGTAGAATAATTGACCTCTTGCTAAGATGGTTTAAAACAGCTCCTGGGCTAGTTTAAAGGAGTGATTTAAATAACTCTGTCCTTAGCCACTTGCTGTTATCCTTGAAAGTTGTCCCTCAATCTCCTTTGGTCAATCCTGGTCCAGAAAATAAAGGCCAAATCCAGTCCTGGAGTTAAAGATTAATCCCGGTTCAGGGGCAAAGGTTGATCCTAGTTCAGGGGGTGGAGGTCGATCCCATCCTGGGATTGGAGGTCGATCCCATCCTGGGATTGGAGGTCGATCCCATCCTGGAGTTGGAGGTCGATCCCATCCTGGAGTTGGAGGTCGATCCCATCCTGGAGTTGGAGGTCGATCCCATCCTGGGGTTGGAGGTCGATCCCATCCTGGGGTTGGAGGTCGATCCCACCCTGGGGTTGGAGGTCGATCCCACCCTGGGATTGGAGGTCGATCCCACCCTGGGATGGAGGTCGATCCCACCCTGGGATTGGAGGTCGATCCCATCCTGGGGTTGGAGGTCGATCCCATCCTGGGGTTGGAGGTCGATCCCACCCTGGGATTGGAGGTCGATCCCACCCTGGGATTGGAGGTCGATCCCACCCTGGGATTGGAGGTCGATCCCACCCTGGGATTGGAGGTCGATCCCATCCTGGAGTTGGAGGTCGATCCCAGCCTGGGATTGAAGGTCGATCCCATCCTGGGGTCAAAAGCCATCCCAGTCCTTGGGTCGAAGGTCCATCGCAGTCCTGGGGGTAAAGGTAGAACAAAGAAAATTACAGCATAGGATCAGGCCCTTCAGCCCTTCAATTGACTGTGTTGCCCATCTGAACTAAAGTCCCCTGTCCTTCTGGGGACCATATCTTTCTATTCCCATCCTATTCATGTATTGGTCAAGACAGCCTCAGAAGTCACTATCGTATCTCCTTCCACCACCTCCTCCGGTAGTGAGTTCAAGGCATCCACCACCTTCTGTGTAAAAATCTGCCTCATACATTTCCTTTAAACCTTGTCCTTTGCATCTTAAACCTATAATAATATTAATTGACTCTTCCACTCTGGGGAAAGGCTCCTGACTATTCTGTCTATCCATGTCCCTCATAATCTTGTAGACTTCTATCAGGTCACCCTTCAAAGCAATGTCATTTCAGTTTCTCCAATCTCTCCTCATAGCTAATGCCCTCCGTGCCAGGTAACATTCTGGTAAATCTTTTCTGTAGCCCCTCCAAAGCCTCCACATCCTTCCAGTAGTATGGCAGCCAGAATTGAAGACTATATTCCAAATGTGGCCTAACTAAGGTTCTTTAAAGCTGCAACATGACTTGCAGCCAGTTTTTAGACTCAATGCCCTGGCTGATGAAGGCAAGCATGCCGGGTTAATCCCGGTCCTGGGAGCAAAGGCTGATCCTAGTCCTGGAGGTAATGTTTGATCGTAGTCCTGGGGGTAAAGGTCAATCCCAGTCCTGGGAGTAAAGGTCAATCCCAGTCCTGGGAGTAAAGGTCAGTCCCAGTCCTGGGGGTAATGTTTGATCGTAGTCTTGGGGGTAAGGGTCAATTCCAGTCCAGGGGCAAAGGTCAGTCCCAGTCTGGGGGTAATGTTTTTTTATAGTCTTGGGGGTAAAGGTCAATCCCAGTCCTGGAGGTAATGTTTGATCCCAGTCTTGAGGTCAAACCTTGTGTTTTGCTGAAAATAAAGTATTGTTCATTGTTGCAATTAAGGGGACTGTGCTGATTTTAGTTTTATTACATTATAGTTTAATCATTATTTGTATGATTCGGAATTGATTGATACCAGTCTGAAATAAGTTTCTATTTTTTTCTTCACACAGATCACTTGGAAAACATGGGAGGAGGCTGTATTAAAGCCACCAAGTATTTCCTATTCCTCTTCAACCTGCTGTTTTTTGTAAGTATAATACTTGTTCCTCTAGTATCGATCTAAACAACCAATAATTCAGACCACATTAGCATTTGTTAAATTAACCAATCCTTGGGTTTTCCAGATCCTTAGCATATTCTGAGACTTGGTGGACATCTTTTTGTAAAATCTCCTTCTCCCTTCAGAAAACCATAGCCAGTCTAGAGCCGGAACTTTGCCATCTTGCCCACCCTGAGATTGGTGAAGGTGCAGGTCTGACAACGGAAATTTCTGTTGACCTCGAGCAGCAATTTTCAGTCTCACCGGAGCGAGGATGTAAAATCCCGTTCTATAATACATATACATATATATGCACGCATAATATATATATATATAATATACAGATACATTGCTCAGGCCAGGGGAAGAAGGGAAAGTACTGAGTACCATGCTTACTGTAAGGAAAAGAGTTTGCAATGTTCCCAGTGTCCAACTGATGTACAATCCACTCTATTTATGTAGACACAACTTCAATCAAATTCCAATGGTCCATATAGGGTGTTGGCATATAAGGCCAGTGTTGGCACATGAGGGGGCACTGGTCCTGAAGTGGGTTGGTACTGAGGAGGGGGGAGTATTGGCACTGAGGAGGCGTTGGCCCTGAGGAAGTGTTGGCCTGAGGGAAGCATTGGTACTGAGGCGAAGGAGATGTTTTGCCTGAGGTAGGATGCTTGAGGTTGTACATGGTTAACATTCCAGTCTAGCATTACATTACCCAGTGAAAGCAAATGTATAGAAAATGAACAAAAATAAATCAAACTGAAACTTAATATTCAGAATATTAAAATTTTGCTGAATATAGTTGGAAGGCTTGTGACCCTGGACTGCAGTTTGTCCAGGTTCATGGACTGTGAAACTATCCCCAGTTGCACGCAGTTCTGTTTAGAATCATCTTAGCTGAAAGTCATTAACTTTGAGAGTGAACTGGAAGCACTCAGATAGGTTAGCAAGAGAAGTCAATGCAAAGATTGTCAGTTCGAAATGGTGCACACAACAGGTAGAGAAAGATGTAGAGAATGGGGTTTGTGGATCGATAGTAGAGAACTCAGAGAAAGAGAACATGGAACCACAGAAATAAATACTATCCAACAGATTGGCACTGCTCCCACTCTGTGGAGATACAAGCAGCTCTACACTGGCCATGGAGATACAGACAGTTCCTCACAGGCCATGGAGATATAGGCGGTTCTTCACTGACTGTGGAGATACAGGCGGCTCCTCATTGATTGAGGAGTTATAGGCAGCTGCTCACTGTCTGTAGAGATACAGGTGGCTCCACACTGACTGCAGAGGTACAGGAGCCTCCTCACTGACTCTGGAGATACAGGCAACTCCTCACTGTGGAGATACAAGCAACTCCTCACTGACTGTGGAGATATAGGTAGTTCCTTATTGACCGTGCAGATACAGGTGGCTTGTCACTAACTGTGGATATACAGGTGATGCTTCATTGACTGTGGAGGTACAGGGAATTTCTCATTATCTGCAAGGAGATATAGGTGGTTCCTCGCTGATTATGGAGATACAGGTGACTCCTCACTGACTGTGGAGATACTGGCAGCTCTTCACTGACTGTAAACATATAAATGGCTCATCTCTGATTGTGGAGATGCAGGAATCTCTTCACAGAATCTATGGAGATACAGGCGGTTCCTTACTGCCTGTGGAAATACAAGCAGCTCCTCACTGACTATATGGCGATACAGGCGGCTCCTTACTGACTGTGGAGATATAAGTAGCTCCACACTGACTGCAGAGGTACAGGTGGCTCCACACTGACTGCAAAGATACAGGTGACTCCACACTGACCTCAAGGTACAGGTGGCTCCACACTTACTGCAGAGGTACAGGTGATTCCATACTGACAATGGAGTACAGTTGGTTCCACACTGACTGTAGAGGTGCAGGCAGCCCCACGCTGACTGTGGAGGTGCGGGCGGCTCCTCACTGAGTCTAGTGTATTCTTATAGCAGATCACTTCGAAAAATCAAAGGAATCAGGCAGAGTCAACATCGCTTTGTGAGAGAGAATCCATCTCTAACCAATTTGTTGGCATTCTGTGAAGAAATAAGATGTGCTGCAGATAAGGAAGAGCCAATGGATATAGAAATTAATTCTGGAATTAATTTTCCAGAAGGTATTTTATAAGGTGTCACATCAAAGCTTATTGCAGTAACAGGAAAGATATGGTATAGGAGGTAACATACTGGCATGGATACAAGTTTGGCTATCTAACCAGAATCTGAGAGTAGGCATAAATTGGTCATTTTCTGTTTGGCAAGATGTGACATATGGGATGCTTCACGGATTATTCTGGGCCTCAACTTTTAACAATTTGTACAAATGATTTGGACAAAGGGCAAAAAGTATGGTATCTAAATTTGTTGACGACACAAAGATAAATAGGAAAGTTCTGAAGAGGACACAGGGAGGCCACAAGAGGATACAGAATGGTTATGTGAGTGGGCAAAAATCTGGCAAATGGAATATTATGTGGACAAATGTGAGCTTGTCCATTTTAGCAGGAAGAATAAAAAAAGGTATACTAATTAAATGGTGAAAGATTGTAAAGCTTTGAGATGCAGAGGAATCTGAGTGTGAATCACAAAAGGTTGGTGTACAGATACAGCAAGTAATTAGGAAAACTAATAGAATGTCATTGTTTATTGCAAGATGAGGTGAGAATGACAGCCCTTGACATCAAGACAGCGTTTGACCGAGTGTGGCATCAAGCGGCCTGAGCAAAACTAGAATCAATGGGAATCAGGGGGAAAACTCTCCACCTGTTGGAGTCATACCTGTTACATAGGAAGATGGTTGTGGAGGTCATTCAGCTCAGCTCCAGGACATCTCTGCAGTACTCCCTCAGGATAGTATCCTAGACTCAGCCAATCTTCGGCTGTTTCATCAGTGACCTTCCTTCCATCATAAGATCAGAATTGGAGATATTTGGTTCAATGTTCAGCACCATTCGTGACTCCGCAGATACTGAAGCAGTTCATAACCAAATGCAGCGTGACCCGGACAATATCCAGGCTTGGGCTGACAAGAGAGGATCAAATCAATGCCCCTTGACATTCAGTGGCATTATTATCACTGATTCCCCCACTATCAACATCCTGGGGATCACCATTGAGTAGAAACTGAACTGGACTAGCTATATAAATATTGTAGCTACCAGAGCAGATCAAAGTCCAGGAGTCCTACAGTGAGTAAATCACCTCCTGACCCTCAAAAGCCTATCTACTATCTACAAGGCAGAAGTTAGGATTGCCTGAATAAGTGCAACTCCAACAACACTCAAGAATCTTGACACCATCTAGGACAAAGCAGCCATTGATTGGCACAGCATCTACAAACATTCACTTGCTCCACCACTAAAGAACAATAGCAGCAGTGTGTATCATATACAAGATGCACTGCTCCTGATTTGTATGTTCAAATGGAGAGCTGCCATCTCTCACTGAACTTTTTCTGGAGAGAGCCAGACCAGAGAAGAGCTTTTTTTAATGAGTCCCTGCTTCCTTATCATCCTTCAAGTTGAAACTGTAACCAAACACTGATTTAACCTGATAGTGCCCTGCATATGTGGATCAGGACCACGCAGAAGTCCTGGCGTATGCACAGGTGTGCTGAAAGAGTGCCAAGTTTGAAGGTTATGGTTTGGGTTCAGAATCTTGCCTGTATGGATGTGCCGAAATGTAATCTTGCCCTAACTTCTGCCACTTGCACTGGGGATAAGAGTTTTTGCCCTTATTTATTTTGCACTCATTTTTTGGTTTAGCTGCAGAGAATAGAGGCAGCAGACATTTTTTGGGTGGGTTAATTTTTTTACGTAACTTTTAAAAAGATGTTTAACATGTATGTAATGTACACAAAGTGAGATTTTTCAATTTTACAGTTTTATCATAGCAATTAATTCCAGTAAAAGAGTACATTGACATATAACAAGGTAGATGTTAATGTCTGTTCATTTGTATTTTGCTATATATTTTGAGCAGTATTTAACCCTATTTTAAGAGTCTGATGCAGTGTTGATCCTTATGCAACTTGGCAAGTTCAAATGCTTTAAGAAAGCATTGCTGAAGGTGACATGTGCAATCCTCCTGTCAGCTAATAAGAACTATGTCTGATAGGTATCCAGAAATGGCAGAATTCAGTGCAGATCGAAAATCTGGCATCATCACACTTTTAGCATGGCTTTTTAACTAAAATTCTTTTTGAGGCGTGGAAGAGTCAGGCTATATTTAAAATCCCTCCTCCCCCTACTCTCCACCACTTCTCCCTCCTTGCCACTCCCTCCACCACCTCATCATCCCCTCCCCCTCCACCCACTTCCTCCCCATCTTCCCCTCTCCCTCAACCCTGCTCTCCACAGACTCCCCCTTCCTCTCCTCTGCTTCCTCCCTCCTCTTCATCACCATCCCCTCCCTCTCCTCCCCCTCCTCTCCACCCCCTGCTCCTCCACTCCCTCTCCCTTCCTCCCTCCTCTCCACCCTCCCCCCTCTTCTCCACCTCCACTTCTCTTCATCCCTTTCCCTTCCCTTCTCTCCAATCCCTCCCCTCTTCCCCACCACTGTTCCCCTCCTCCCCTTCACTCCATCTCCTTTCCCTTCTTCCCCACACCCTCACCCTCCTCATCTCTCTATTCCCTCCCCTCCCCATCCCTCTCTCCACCCGTCCTTCTCCAAACCCTCCCCATTCTTCTCCCACTCTTACAGAGCTGTTGTGTTGATGTATAAAAATATTTTGTTGAATGTTGGATTAGAGAAAACTATATTTTGTTCGAAATTTGAAAAGATGCAGCAATTAAACAAAATGCATTATGCAGCTGCTAAAGTAAAATGTTTAGTTAAGTGTTTACATGTTACTAAAGTTTTATATTTATAACATTATTCTTGTTAATAATTGTTTTCCATTAAACTGCAAAATTTTACTAATGCTTTACTGAAACAAAACAATTAAATCTGAAATCATACAAGTGCTTTATTGAAACATGCAGAACAGTTAAACAGGAGAATTTTCAATGAAGTAAGCAAACCGGAAGAATTTTAAAGATAAACATATTTCCATTTTCCATGGCCCAGAGCGTGAACCCTAATTTTCGGAGCTTCTTGCAGGAATCCAACTCATGGTCTGAGATATTCTGATCTCTCAACTTCCCAATAAAATTTTCAGTTCCATATTCAAAATTAAAACATACCAACACTTATAAAAATGCCACAAGTAAAGGTATACAATAATATGCAGGTTTATATGGTAGTTTCACAAATTTAGAACGAATAACACAATATATGTGCATTTATATATTAAATAATATTCATCTTCAATCATAAAAATACATTTTAAATGAGCCAATAACAATAGGATTAGCTACTTTAAATAAATAGTAACTTTTTAAAAAAAGTTTCAACATACTTTTAATAACAGCAGGAAAATCCTTCTCCGTATTCAGTGTAAAACTGCTATTTCCAAGCTTGACCTTAACGTGTGTTCCTAGTCTGGCCGTGTCATGAGCAGGTGTAGTTAGGATCTTTCTGCATCGCACTGGGGCCTGCAGAGATGATTCGGCTGAAGGCTGCTGTTCCCATTGGGAGTTTGGGCGCTATTTTTCAAGTTAGATTAGTGTGCAAAATGTTTTTTTTTGTACCTAGCAGCCCAAAGCTTCCCAGAGCTGGTCACACATTCTGGGTTAATGATTTTATTCCTTTGCCTTCTGGACTGATTGGCTGGTGTGCTGATTTTACAGATTCTGGGCGCTGTTATTCTCGGATTTGGATTATGGATTCTCCTGGATAAAACCAGTTTTATTGCTGTTATACGTGAGTATCTGCAATGATAGCTTCCCTCTCTGACAAGGGCTCGGTGCGTAAAATTTCGTGAACGAGAACTCTGCAGATATAACCACATTTCTCATTTGGGTGGAAACATACCCATCCAATTGGCTGTTATTTTCAAGTAAAGATGAATTGGTATTGTTGTGCCTGCCACGCAGTCTGTTTTAATCCTTAAATGGTGGACAAATAACTGCGAGTAAACGTCTTGTTAGTATAACCAATAGTTATTTAAGACACGCAATCAATAATCACTTACCCAACCAACAATAAGTTATCTTTACAGTAAATATGAGAGTTCAAGTCCAATACTAGACCTTGACTTAACTTTGTGTGACTGGCAAGTACCCAAGTAGATATTGGCCTTTATCTGTGTGCTGGTCTCGATCATCCTCTATATAGTCTGGTCCTTTGGTCTGGTCTGGCACTCTGGCTGCGGTCTTCCTTCCTTCTCGGGTGTGGTGGCTCTCCTCATGCTGATTGTCGCTGATGATGGTCACTGGTGTTGTAGCTCGTTCATGGGGTCACAGAGAGAGAGATTCTTCGTTGTTCAGCACCCTTTATACCCCATTGGATTTTGCGCTCCTTTTGGCCATTGCCAATCAATCGACCAGGACTTGATTACCCTGACCGATAAAGTCCAATTAGGTGCTGGCACGTCAATTTCTGGATGTGCCCCTAACGCCCATGATTGCAGGTGCTGGGGACACCTCTCAAATAAGGGGTCACTGTGCCGCTATGCCTGGTAAACAACCCAGTTTAACCAGAAAGTCTGTTTTGTCCTGGAGATGACCTATATCCTGTATATTCACTCGTCTGGGTTGCAGCCTGTTTGTCTCTGCCTTTTAGGCTGCAGCCTGTCATTTTATTTCTTGCCCAATTGTCCCAGAGTGCTTTACAAATCACCATTTTAGATGGCCCATTTGGCCATGGTATATTTACCTTAACAATCCTGCAAATGTTAACGGTGTCATCAGCAAGCTTTCCAATCTGTAACCACTGACTTCCAAACAGATTCTTTTCAAATGGTGCAGTGTTTGAACACAGTCTCTCTTTCTCTCTCTATAACAAACTGGTTTGGACACTGGGGGCAATTCTCCAAAAATAAAGTGCCCGATGGGCAGGAACATGGGAGATTTTCCTGCCAATTTTTCAGGCGAGCTAGATGAAGTGAATCTACAGGACTCTGTGCACCAGGCAGATTCTCACTGACTGTGCAGATACAAGGTGGTGGGGGACTTTAGCGAACTCAGGCAATACCATCCCAGACTTGCTAATGATATTGAAATATGAATATCAAACTGATTTTTTTTGGCATGTTAAAAGAATGGCCTGGGAGAATCGCAATCAACTGGACACAGATCGCGAATCCTGCTGCAGGACTCTCGCTTATTTCTCCTAATCGAGCAGCGCAGTGGGCCAGGAGTGTCAGTAAGAGACTGCTTAAACACAGTCAGAACGATCTTACCAAAATAATTCTAAGTGTCAAATGAGTGTGAAAATGGAAGAGCTTCAGACCAGTTTTTCAGCAAGAGAAAATATCAAATTGTATGACACTTAGGAAAAGAAATGAGACAAAGTGCTAGTGGAAGGAGTGGACTGAGTGTATTCACACCGGGAAGTGGCTGATCACTGCAAGAGGCCATGTGCCCTGATATTACAAGCTGAGCAGTTTGAATAAGAGTTTTCTGTAATCATAGCTGTGATTGAAATCCCTGGGATGTCTTCTTAGAACATAGAACAGTACAGCACAGTCTTTGGCCCTCAATGTTGTGCCGAGCTATGTCCAAACCCAAGTTCAAGCTATCCCACTCCCTATTATTCTTGATGTGACATTAGTGCAAAGTTTTGTAATCCACAGAAGCTAAATAATGCTGGACTCCCTTCATGAAAAGCTCAGTGGTAAAAACAAAACAGAACATTCTCAGGCGACCACCAACCCCATTCACCATAGCCTCGCTTGTTCAATCTAAAAATGATCATCAGTGGAGAGTGTGCACCACCCACAATGCTAGTTTGGATACAGTCTCTTGCTCTCTATTTGAGATTGGTCTGGAACAGTCTCTCTATAACAGGCTGTACTCTTGTTGGGAATGAATACTATACCCACTTTGGAGCAGAACACCAGCTGCCGGTTGGAGTAGCTCACTGGTTGGGGCAGATGGAGTGAAACGCTATCTTCCATTGGACTGAACACTGCCCCAATGTGTGTGTCTCTGGCTAGACCAGCATCCATAATTGCCCTTGAAAAGGTGATGGTGAGCAGCCTTCTTAGGCTACTTCCGCACCTGATGTGTAGGGACATCCAATGTGCCGTTAGGGAGAGAGTTCAATACTGTTACTGAGAAGGCAGACTTTGGGGTTTCAAAGTGAGTTATTCGCCGTAGAATTCCCAGCCTTTGACCGTGGTATTTATATGGCTAGTCCAGTTCAGTTTCTGGTCAATGGTAACCTCCAGGGAGGTGTGGCACAGTGGTATTGTTGCTTGACTAGTATTCCAGAGATCCAGGGTAAAGCTCTGGGGACCCTGATTTGAATCCCATCACAGTAACTGTGGAATCTAAAAATTCAATAAAAATTCTGGAATTAAAAGTCCAGTGATGACAATTCCTATTATACTGGGGACTGCTGGAGAAGGCCAAGATGGATCATCCACTTGGCACATCTGGCTGAAGATTGTTACAAATTCTTCAGTCTATTTTGGGGCTCCTCAATCATTGAGGATGGAGATATTTGTGGAGCCTCTTCCTCCAGTGAGTTGATAAATTGTCCATCATCATTCACAGCTGGAAATGACAGGATTGTACAGCTTAGATCTGATCTGTTGGTTGTGGGATTGCATAGCTCAATCTATCATTTGCTGCTTCTGCTCTTTGGCTCTACTCTACCCAGTCCTGTTGGTAGCTTCACTACATTTTTAGGTATGCCTGGTGCTGCTCCTGACATGCCCTCCAACACTCTCCATTGAATCAAGGTAGATCCCCTGGCTTGGTGGTAAGTGGAGGATATGCTGGGCCATGAGGTTACAGATTGTGGTTGAGTACAATTCTCTGCTGCTGCTGATAACCCACAGCACCTCAATGATGCCCAGTTTTGAGCTGCTAGATCTGTTTGATGTCTGTCCCATTTAACATGATGACAGTGTCACACAACACGATGGAGGGTATTCTGATCTTTAGTGAAGACAGGACTTTGTCTTCACAAGGACAATGCTGTGCTCATACCTACTGATACTGTTGTAGACAAATGTATCTACAGCAAACAGGTTGGTAAGGATGTATGTTTTCTTCGCTTGTTGGTTCATTCACCACTTGCTTCAGACCCAGTCTAGCAGTGATGTCCTTTAGGACCCGGCCAGCTCGGTCAGTGACACTCTTGGTGATTGAAGTCCCCCATCCAGAGGACATTCCGTGTCTTTGCTGCCGTCATGTAATGTTCAACATGGAAGAGTTATTGGTGCTGACAGAACATTGGGGGGCAGCACGTGCCAATCATCAGGCGGTTTCTTTACCTGTATTTGACCTGGTGCCATGAGACTTCATGGGTTTCGGAGTTGATGTTGAGGATTCCCAGGGCAACTCCCTCATGACTGTGCCACCACTCTGCTGGGTCTGTCCTACCTGTGACACAGGACATACCCAGGGCTGGTGGTCCAGGTGTCTGGGATATTACCTGTAAGGTATGATTCAGTGAACATAGAACATAGAACATTACAGCGCAGTACAGGCCCTTCGGCCCTCGATGTTGCGCCGGCCAGTGGACCCTCTAACCTAAACTATTCCAATATCATCCATATGCCTATCCACCGAACATTTGAATGCCCCCAAAGTAGGCGAGTCCACAACTGCTGCAGGCAGGGCATTCCACGCCCTCACCACCCTCTGTGTAAAGAACCTGCCTCTGACATCCGTCCTATAACTACCACCTCTTAATTTAAAGTTATGTCCCCTCGTGTTGGTCATCACCATCCGAGGAAAAAGGCTCTCACTATCCACCCTATCCAATCCCTTGATCATCTTATACGCCTCAATTAGGTCACCGCATAACCTTCTTCTCTCTAATGAAAATAACCTCAGGTCCCTCAGCCTTTCCTCATAAGGCCTTCCCACCATACCAGGCAACATCCTGGTAAACCTCCTCTGCACCCTTTCCAATGCTTCCACATCTTTCTTATAATGCGGCGACCAGAACTGTACGCAATACTCCAAGTGCGGCCGCACCAGAGTTTTGTACAGTTGTAACATAACCTCACGGCTCCTAAATTCAATCCCTCTACCAATAAAAGCTAACACACCGTACGCCTTCTTAACAACTTTATCAACCTGGGTGCCAACTTTCAAAGAGCTATGTACTTGTACCCCAAGATCCCTCTGCTCGACAACACTATTAAGGGTCCTTCCATTAGCCCTATATTTCATATGCCTGTTATTCCTACCAAAGTGAATCACCTCACACTTATCCGTATTGAATTCCATTTGCCACCTCACGGCCCAGCTCTGCAACCTATCTATGTCCCTCTGCAAACTGTAACATCCATCCTCGCTGTCTACAACTCCCCCCACTTTGGTATCGTCAGCAAATTTACTAATCCAACCCTCTACACCCTCATCTAGGTCATTTATAAAAATGACAAACAGCAGTGGCCCCAAAACAGATCCTTGAGGTACACCACTTGTAACTGCACTCCAGGTTGAATATTTCCCATCAACCACCACCCTCTATCTTCTATCAGCTAGCCAATTCCTAATCCAAACTGCTAAATCACCTTCAATCCCATGTATCTGCACTTTCTGCAGTAGCCTACCATGGGGAACCTTATCAAAAGCTTTGCTAAAATCCATATACACTACATCAACTGCCTTATCCTTATCTACCTCTTTGGTCACCTCCTCAAAAAACTCAATAAGGTTTGTGAGGCACGACCTACCCTTCACAAAACCGTGCTGACTATCCCTAATCAATTTATTTCTCTCTAGATGCTTATAAATCCTATCCCTTATAATTCTTTCCAAGACTTTGCCCACAACAGAAGTCAGGCTCACCGGTCTATAATTTCCAGGATGGTCCCTACTCCCCTTTTTGAACAAAGGGACAACATTTGCCATCCTCCAGTCTTCCGGCACTATACCTGTAGCCAACGACGACATGAAGATCAAAGCCAAAGGCTCTGCAATCTCCTCTCTAGCCTCCCAGAGAATCCTAGGGTAAATCCCATCTGGCCCAGGGGACTTATCAATTTTCATACCCTCAAGATTCGCTAACACCTCCTCCTTATGAACCTCAATCCTGCCCAGTCTACAACCTGGTGGGTGTGACTAGGTCAGGCTGTTGTCTAGTTTGTGAGATAACTCTTCCAATTTCAGCACAAAGCCCCATGTATTAATACGGAGGACTTTGTAGGGTCGACAGGGCAGGGTTTATTGTTGTCATTTTTGATGTCGCTGCCAGGTGGCCCAGTTTCATTCCTTTCTCTTCTATTTGTAACAATTTGATATAACAGAGTGGCTTGCTGGGCCTTTTCAGAGACATTGCTGTCACATGTAGACCACACCAGGTGAGGGCGGCAGATTTCCTTTCCTAAAGGACATGAGTAAACCAGATGAATGTTTACAATAATCAACATCATTAGACTTTTAATTTCAAGTATTTATTGAGTTTTTAGATTTCATTATCTGATGTGGTGGTATTTGAACTCAGGTCCCCAGAGCATTTCGATGGGTCTCTGGATTACTAGTCCAGTCACTATATCATGGTGCCATAGAATCTCTATAATGCAGAAGAAGGCCATTCGGCCCATTGAGTCTGCACTGACCACAATCCCACCCAGGCCTTATTCCTGTAACTCCCACATAGTTACCCTCCTAATCATTCAGACACGAGGAGCAATTTAGCATGGCCAATCAACCTAACTCACGTATCTTTGGGCTGTGGAAGGAAACCGGAGCACCCGGAGGAAATCTGCACCAATGTGGGGAAAATGTGCATACTTTGCCAAGTAAAGTGGTGGAGGCAGATACTCTGGAGTTATTTAAGAAATACTTAGATGGGCACATGAACAGAATGGGAATGGAGGGGTATAGAAAACTGATTTAAAATAGGGATCATGAGCCTTGGGAGTCCCTGGGAAGTGTGTAAATAGATGATGATATTGATGTACTTGTTTTTATCCTACAGGTGCTTTGGTCCACCTTGTTGTCTAACGAGGGGCATACACGCGATGGGTCATGAGAGGGCTGTTCTTGGATTTTTTTCGAGAGTATCCTAGTGCTTCACGTCGTTAGTGTACGCTTGACCTGGACCATTTGATGGGCAACACGACAGCTCAGTGACTATCGCTGTGCTGTGCAGATACATGGATTTGGGCCTGTGTCTGTGGGAGTTTGCGCATTCTCCCCGTGCTTGCGTGGGTTTTCTCCGGGTGCTCCGGTTTCCTCCCACATCCCAAAGATGTGCTCTTAGGCTAATTGGCAAAACAAATTCTCCCTAAATTGTCTCAAATTTGGTTTTTAATCCATAGATCTATAAACATGGACAGGGATCGCATGTAGAAGTGGGAACATCGAGGTGGCGGTGCGGGCTCATTGGGCCGAAGGGCCTGTTACCCATGCTGTTTTGTTCTTTGTTCTTTGTCCTTCTACACAGTGTGACTCGAGGTCAGAATTGAACCCGGGTCCCTGGTGCTGTGAGGCTGCAGTGCTAACCATTGTACCACTGCCTCGTCTTGTACTCCTGTCAGAATGGCATCATGTTTGGAAGGGTTTCTGATTGTGCTTGAACTGATTGGAACATAAAGTGGAATAAAATAATCTGATAATTTTAACATTATATTTTAACACATTAGTTGATTTATGAAATGTAAGATTTTGGAATGGGTGCAGCTAAAGGATTTGATTTATTATTGTCACATGTATTAGTATACAGTGAAAAGTATTGTTTCTTGTGCACTATACAGACAGATCATATTGATCCAGAAAGAACTCTTTCAGTATAGACAATAAAAATATAGCAAAGCTTACTCCAATTTATAAACCAAAGAAAAGATTTATTAAAGAAAGTTTATTACTCCAAATTTGAGGCCTCACTCTGGGCCTTTCCAAGTTTCCCACTATCCCCATATGTTCTAATTGATACTGAGTCAGCTAATCATCACATAATTTTATCATTGGTTTCATGGTTTACTGGGTCAGTTGATTCTTACAGCTTGTTACCATTGGTCACATTACAACAGATCCAACATTATCACCGTTTACATTCAACAGGTTCCCTTTATTAATATAAAAGAAAATATGAAGAATTTTTTTCAATATATAAAAGTTAAGAGAGAGGCAAAATAGCAATTGGACCCCTGGAAAATAGGCTGGAGAATTAATAATAGGAAACAAAGGAATAGCAGAGGAACTGAATAGTTTGCATCAGTCTTCACAGTGGAAGACACCAGTGCAATGCCAGAGCTCCAAGAGAGTCAGGGGGCACGGATGAGTGTCATGGCCATCACTAAGGAAACGTTTCTGGGGATACTGAAAGGTCTGAAGGTGAATAAATCATCTGGAGTGGATGGACTACACCCCAGAGTTCTAAAAGAGATACCTGAGGAAATTGTGGCGACATTGGTGGAGATCTTTCAGGAATCCCTGGAAGTAGGAAGGATACCAGAGGACTGGAAAATAACTAGTGTTGTTTAAGAAGGGAGGGAGGCAGCAGGCAGGTAATTATAGGCCGATTAGCCTGATTTCAGTTATTGGTGAGTCTATTATTAAGAATAAGATCACAGAGTACTTGAAAGTGCATGATAAAGTAGGACTGAGTCAGCATTGCTTTGTCAAGAGGAAATCATATTTGACAAATCTGTTAATGTACTTTGAGGAGATAACAATGAAGTTAGTGCCAGTGGATGTGATTTATTTAGATTTCCAGAAGGCCTTTGACAAGTGTCGCATAGGAAACTGTTAAGTAAGTTAACAGCCCATGGTGTCAAGGTTAAAAGCCTGGCATAGATAGAGGATTGGCTGACTGACAGAAGGCAGGGAGTGGGGATAAAAGGGTCTTTCTCAGGATGACAGCCGATGATTAGTGCTATGCCTCAGGGGGTCAGTGCTGGGACCATAACTTTTCATAATATACATTAATGATTTGGAAGAAGCAACTGAAGGCTAATTCTTGCAGATGGTACAAAAATATGGAGAGGGACAGGTAGTATTGAGGAAGCAGGGTGGTTGCAGAAGGACTTTGGCAGGTTAGATTAATAAGGGGATCAGGGATTATGAGGAAAAGGCAGGAGAATGGGGATGAGAAAAGTAGCAGCCATGATTGAATAGCGGAGCGGAGTGGCGTAATTTTGCTCCCTGTCTTATGGTCTTTATTTTTTTTCAAAATAATTTAAGATAACCATCCTCCACTATTCTTAACAACTTTCCAGACCCAGCATTCCTTTTCATTAAACAATGGTATAGCTGCATATTTGCACCAATCCAGTTAAATTTGGAAAACCTCCTTGTTTTTCAGCAATTGTTTAACGCTGGCCAAATCAATTCTCAGTCACTTTTCTGATACACTTTTTGTTGACTGAACATTATTCCGGATGGACTGATTGTCCACATAACTCTCAATTAGTTCCTTCTTTCCCGCAGTTGCCTTGAGAAATAACTGTTACTGTGTCAGACAGATATATATCCCATATCTACCATCTTCAAAAACACTAGATTTCAGCTGAAAATGTACTTTTAACCACTCTTTTATTTTCTTTGCTTTCTCAGGCCAAATGTCAACAATTTCCTTCCTTACTAAGAATATTATGAATCCGGCATTGCTCAAATGTCCATCTGGTAGATTGGCATGTGAAGCATCACTGAACACAACTAACTTCATGTCTTCTGGTTCTCCTAGTGCTGGGAATTCAATTCACATTTCTTTAAATTTAGCTTTTTTAGAGTTTTATTACCCTGTAGGATCCCTCTGACTGATGCACACCTTAACATAAGTTAAGGACATTATATCCCATTCTGTCTTTTCTGTGTGCATAGCCAATTTAACCGTCCTGTCGTACTCTTCAACACTTCTGTTTCTTTTTTGCTGGCCCATTCCTTTTTTTCTGTTGACCTTTCTCTGGTGATGGGAATGGGATCAATCCTGTTTAAATATCTCTGTTGTTTCAAAATTGCCCCGGATGTACTTTGTCAGATATCAAGACCAAGATATTGAAAAGTATCAGCTGTTTGACTCTCTACTTTAAATTTTGTTTTCAGTTTCTCAAATCTCCTTTTTTCAAACTCTTCTCCATCTCCCTCCAATATAAGAAATCATCCCATGATTCAGAAAAATTCCAGCTAATTTTCCTTTTGTCTTCCAGTAAAACACTGCTGGATCTGCCTTAACTGGACTCATGATATGGAGACGCTGGCGTTGGACTGGGATAAACATAGTAAAAAGTCTCACAACACCAGTTTGAATTCCAACAGGTTATTTGGTAGCAAAAGCCATTAGCTTTTGGAGCGCTGGCTGTCCTTTCATCAGGTGAATAGGAGTTCTATTCACAAACAGTGCATATATAGACACAAACTCAATTTACAAAATAATGATTGGAATGCGAGTCTTTACAGGTAATCAAGTCTTAAAGGTACAGACAGTGTGAGTGGAGAGAGGATTAAACGCAATATAAGCACTGATAGCCAAATTCTGCACACATGAGGACGGCCTCAACCGGGATCTTGGGTTCATGTCACACTATCTGTAACCCCACGACTTGCCTGGGCTTGCAAAATCTCACTAACTGTCCTGTCTGGAGACAAAAAACATCTCTTTAACCTGTGCTTAACGCTCTCTGCACTCACATTGTCTGTACTTTTAAAACTTGATTACCTGTAAATAATCACATTCCAATCATTATTTTGTAAATTGAGTTTGTGTCTTTATATGCCCTATTTGGGAATAGAACTCACACACACCTAACAAAGGAGCAGTGCTCCGAAAGCTAGTGGCTTTTGCTACCAAATAGACTTGTTGGACTTTAACCTGGTGTTGTGAGACTTCTTACTGTGTTTAACTGGACACAGCCGGTCTTCAGTAGTACAGGTTGTACAGAGAAATACCAAACCCTTGATGCATCAGGGACGCTGGCTGTGTCCATGCATTTGTTCAATTTCTGCAAATGTCCTTCTGTATTGCCTGCTTCTTTGGGTGGCCTCAAAAAAACTTTTCTCAGAAATGTTTCGCCTGCAGAAATGCTGCTTTGATATCTATTGATTTACACATTCAATTATTAGATGCTAGAATAACTGCTGTAGGTAAATCAACCCTATTGTTTCTCCCATTCAAATGTTCCTCATACCCATGGGCTACTAATCTGGCTTTAGCTTTATATATTTCATCTTGCAAAACTATCTGTATGCAAACCCATCACTGGGAGAGAGCAGGCTGCCCTTTCTCTTGGTGTACCTTGGTGTACCCCCCCCCTCAAACTCTTTACAACTGTCAGCTCTCTTTGTTTGGCCTCTCTTACATCCATGAGCTCCATTTTGTTGGCAGTCACCAAAACTTCCCTACCATGGGGGCTTCTACTCATATCATTGGTTTGATTCCTAGCCTTCCTTCTTAAACTTCGATTTCTACTGCCATGTTTGTTTCTGTCCGAGCTGCTACTGTCAGACTGCTGTTCTCTGTTGACACAACTTTGGTCACGGATTTGTGACCTTTTCACGAATGCTTGCTGTCTCATCCTCAGGACTTAGTTCTCACTTTTTTTTTGTTCCCATTTTTGCATCCCATGTTCCCAATCTAAAGCTTTGACTTCTTGTCTTTGCTGTTGGACATTGAGCCAGGATCTATACTTCCCTGAGGGTTTTCTGGTTCTCCCGATTAGAATGACATCTCTTCACTCAGTTGATCCATCGGGTGTATATGATATCACTGTGTCTATTTTCAATAACTGAACCTTTGAAGTAGCAGTTTTATCCCCTCCTTCACTGGTACTTGGCTGATCTATAGCCTTCGCATCCTCTTAGTAGCTCAGGGTATGCGTGTTTGTGGTACAAGATACTTCTTTGCACTTCCACATCTTGATCAGATGCTCCAAATTCATACCCAGGTCCCACTACTTTCAAAGAATGGGCTTGCACTATCTAGTTACGGTGTTGCAGTGTAACAACCTTGCCATGCGTCCCTATCACTTCCCTGGGTCCTTTCCACTCTTTTAGGTTCTTTCTTTTGCAGTAGACCACAGCCCTTTTCTCAAAGAATACTCCCTATGGTCTTATGTGATTCCTTTGGGCTCATCTTATCCATTCTGAAACCTTAATGATGGCCTTTCCCCCTGCACATATAGCGTTTAAGTGTGCAGAAAACATGGAACTAATGCTTGTCCCTTTTAATTCAGGAGGAGTATCTATTAATACTGATAGCAAATTTGGATTCCTCCCATATACCAACTAGTATGGACCATCTGTAAAATATTTTACATATGCACTATCCATGCTAATTCATGATGTGGAGTTGCCGGCATTGGACTGGGGTAAGCATAGTAAGAAGTCTCACAACATCAGGTTAAAATCCAACAGGTTTATTTGATAGCACAAGCGACAAGCTTTTTGAGTGGTCCTCCTTCATTAGATGAGTGGGAGTTCTGTTCACAAATAGGGCATGTAAAGACTCAATTTACAAAATAATGGTTGGAATGTGAGTCTTTACAGATAATCAAGTCTCAAAGATGCAGACCGTGTGAGTGAAGAGAGGTTAAACACAGGTTAAAAAGATGTATAATCTCTACAGCCAGGTCTACCTCACAACTTGCCTGGGCTTGCAAAACCTCATTAACTGTCCTGTCTGGAGACAACACATACCTGTGTTGTGTTTAACTCTCTCTCCACTCACATCGTCTGTATCCTTAAGACTTGATTATCTGTAAAGATTCACATTCCAGCCATTATTTTGTAAATTGAGTTTGAGTCTTTATATGTCCTGTTTGTGAACAGAACTCCCATTCACCTGATGAAGGAGCAGCGCTGTGAAAGTTTGTAACTTGTGCTACCAAATAAGCCTGTTGGACTTTAACCTGGTGTTGTGAGACTTCTTACCATGCTAATGCAGCTTGGTTGATCCACAAAATTTTATGCAGCATGTCATTTGAGGTCCCTATCTGCTTCAAGAAGATGATTATCATCCTGGTACCTAAGAAAAATAAGCAGCATGCCTTAATGAGCCGGTAGCTCTGAACATCCATCATTATGAAATGCTTCAAAAGATTAGTCATGGCACAAATCAATTCCAGTCTCCCAGACTACTTGGATCCACTATAGTTTATCTACCACTGCAAGAGGTCTACAGCTGACTCCATCTCCCTGGCCCCGCACTCAATCCTGAACACCGAGATAACAGGGACACTGATGTCAGACTCCTTTTTATTGACTACAGCTCAGTCTTCAACACTACTATTCCCTCAAAACTCATTTCCAAACTCCGTGGCCTGAGCCTCAGCCCCTGCCTCTGACTGTATCCTGAACTTCCTAACTCACAGACCACAATCAGTAAGAATAGGCAACAACATCTCCTTCCATAATTATCCTCAACACCAGTCCCCTACAAAGCTTTGTTCTCAGCTACCTACTATACTCCTCATACACCTATGACTGTGGGGCCAAATTCTCCTACAATTCAATTTTCAAGTTTGCTGATGATAGCACTGTACTGGATCAGGTCTCAAACAATGACAAGACACAGTACAGAATGAAACAGAGAATCTGGTGAACTGGTGCAGAAACAATAATCTCTCACTCAATGTCAACAAAATGAAGGAGATTTCAGGAAGCGTAAAGGAGAACATGCCTCTGTCTACATCAATGGGACTGAAGTAGAAAGGATCGAGAGCTTCAACTTTTTAGGTGCCCAAGAAAACCCACGAATGGTTCTGCTTTCTCAGAAGACTAAGGAAATTTGGCATGTCAGCTGCGATTGTCATCACTTTTATAGATGCACCATAGTTGAATCACAGCTTGGTATGGCTCCTGCTCTGCCCAAAACTGCAAGAAACTACAAAAGATCATGAATATAGCCCTTCATGCAAACCAGCCTCTCATTCATTGATTCTGTCTATACTTCCTGCTGCCTTGGCCAAACAGCCAGCATAATTAAGGACCCCACACACCCTGGACGTTCTCTCTTCCACCTTTTTCCTTCAGGAAAAAGACACAAAAGTTTAAGGTCACCTACCAACTGACTCAAGAACAGCTTCTTTCCTGCTGCTGTCAGATTTTTGAACTTAACCTTGCATTAAGTTGTTCTTTCTGTACACCCTAGCTATGACTATAACACTACTGTTTCTTTTCCTTCTTATGAATGGTATGCTTTGTATAGCGCACAAGAAGCAATACTTTACACTCTATGTTAATACATGTGACAATAATAAATCAAATCAGATCTATAACTGTGTGATTTCTTTCACAGAGACCATTGCTGATTGGGCTGTTTGCTGCAGTGCACGTTATCACAATACTTAAATTTTCACACACATCTTGAAACCCATCATTTGTGAATTCATCTCCATTGTCATAAATTTAGACAGTGCTCTCAATCCTGTTCCAATCCAGTGGGTCATAATTTATAATTGTCTTTTTATCTTTGCTGTAAGTCACCATGCATATGCTAAACTGGGTGGCCATGTCCACAATGTGCAATAGATTGACGCTTTTGCCCTTGTCCCATATCTTTAGATCCATTGCCACTACATCATTGAAATCTTGTGCTAGTGGTAGACTTATGACTAGACTTGGGGCTGTCCTGTATTTTATGCAAATTTCACACTGGGCTGACATTTGCTCTATAAGATCATTATAACTTTTGTCCAGCACATTTGCATCCTGCAGCATTGCTCCCAGTCTGTGTGGTGCCAGATAAGCAAACTGTTTATGGAGTTTCAGAATAATCTTCTTTGTGTCCATCATGTTGTTATCTGTTATGGACACTAACGTGTCATGAACCCTTTGGCCTGATAATTTTGGTTTGCTTAAGCAAAGACAATAGTAGCCAGATCTTGTAAAATGTAGGTCCACAGTTTTCCAAAACGCCACAGCTTTATTCTGTGTCAAATTGATGGCAATTTGCATCGCTTCATTGCAAACCTGTTTAACAACAAAAGTATATCATTGCAAACTCCCTATGTATTTATAAATAAGCTAGTCCCTGCAACCCTACAGGGAAGTAGCATTCACCCTTTCAAAAGACATTAAAGTGTTGTCATTTCCAAATCTAAAACAGGTGGAAGTATCATGTACTTCCACTTTCTTTCAGTCTTTATTATCAAGAAACCCTAAATAACAATTTAGCCAACCTTGGTTGCAGATAGTGGACATACATCCACTATTTAAAATAACACAGTGGAAAGAGTCTTATCATCAGGGTACTCATTATAGGACTCAATTTTTCTGCTGCCAAAACAATGCCTTCCTGCTCCTTATCCTGGTCACTGTGAGTTTTTACATATTCTGTGTAGTTACAAAGACATGATTTCTTTCTTTTGGACAGTTTACTGTGTAGTGGTCTGGGGAAATCCCACTGGAAACAACGATTTGCAATCCTTTTAGCATTTTTTTGATTTAAACATCTTCTATCAGTTTCCCATGTATGTCTTCTTTTCCCATTATCAAATTGGCTGTATCTGATTTCAACACTAGGTCTGTTATTAATGTAACTGTATCTGTTTAAGGGCCTTCATGTACCATTTGGTCTGGCATGCGGTTAAGTCACTGTTGACTCCTTTGCACTGGGCATCATGGTATTCTGGTTTGCATTGGACAAAGTGGCAGAAAATGATTATTTCCTGAAATTTTTTTTTAATGATGCTGTCATTTGATCTGTTCCTTTAATTGTATTGCAGTCATTACTAAAAGAGTATCCATTTGTGACTGACATGCACAATCCAACAATGTAAAAGTCAATATTGTATCTGGAATCTCCAACTTAAATTTCATTAGCCTGTTATGGTCCCTATCAAAATCCATGATATACTCTTCCGTGGACTGGGTGCCTTGTCTCCTAATCCTGTCAAACATCACCCATCCTTCATAATTTTGCAAGAACTCATCTTTCTGGTCAAACATATTTAAGTATTATAGCAGGAGTTGAAACCCTTCTTCTTTATTTAAGCCATCTGCTGTCCAATCAGAAAATACTTTACTTCTTAGCTTCCTCCTAATTGGAAGCAACAAAATTAGTGCCATACCTTTTTCTTGGTATGGTGGTGACAAGGGTCCACATTTCCACCTCTTCCTTCTGTTGCCAATATAATTCAGCATCTGAAAAGACACGGGGGCAATGAGATCTCACCAGTTTACTTCTACCTTCTGTCATGGTTGTAGCAGTTCTTCAAAAACAAATACCAAGTACCAAAATACAAATACGAAGTCAATGAAAAATAGCCAAACTTACTCCAACTTATAAATTGAAGAAAAGGTTTAACAAAGAACTTCATTACTCCAAACTTGAGGCCTCATCCTGGGCCATTTCAAGTTCCCCTCTATCCCAATATGTTCTAATTTATATTGAGTCAGCTTATTGTCACCTTCTGTCATTGGTTATATGATTTACTGGGTCAGCTGACTTGTTATCATTGGTCAGATTATAACAGATCCAATGTTATCACCAGTTACATTCTAACAAAGCATACTGTACATAGATAAGGAAAGGACAGAATGCAGAAAGTAGTGTTACAGGGGAGTAGCTAGGGTGTTGAGAAAGATCGAGTTAATATCAGATAGTTCCATTCAAAAGTCTGATGGCAGCAAGGGAAAAGCTGTCCTTGAGTTTTGAGTTCTTCGTTGGCATGTGACCTCAGACTTTTTCTGGATGGAAGAAGGTGGAAAAGAGAATGTCAGGTAGTTGAGGCTCAGTGAATCTTGCTTTATGGTCCACACTATTGTGTGCTCTTATTCAATCTCTCTTGATTCCCTTTCTGCAGAGTCCTCATCTTCAGCATTAAAAGTTGGATCGTACATCCTGCTGGGAGTTGGTTCTGTCACCATGCTGATGGGATTTCTCGGCTGCCTTGGCGCTGTTAATGAGATCAAATGCCTCTTGGGATTGGTGAGTCTGGACTGAAAATCTAGGATATGGATTTATTAAATACTAATATGGAGTGATCAACATATGGCACCCAAAACCTTTACTTTATTAAATCAGTAAGTATGAGGGAATGTTTTCCACTTGTCTGAGTGGGTGTAGCTTCAACAATACTGGAGAAGCTGTTCAAAGCATTCACTCTCTCCACCATTAACGAACAACAACAGCCATGTGTACCATCTACAAGTTTTTTGCAAAAACTTGCCAAGGTTCCTTAGGCAGCAGCTTCTAAATCCGTGACTGTTACCGTTTATAAGGAGAAGAGCAGCAGATATTTGGGAACACCACCACCTGGAGGTTCCCCTTCAAACTACTCACCATTCTGACTTGGAATTGTATCACTGCTCCTTTACTGTGACTGAATCAAAATGCTGGCAGTCCCTCTCTAACAGCACCATGGGTGTACCTACACCACTAGGACTGCAGTGATCCAAGAAGGCAGTTCACTACAAGGCAACAAATGCTGATCCAGCCAGCAACACCCACATCCTGTGAAAGAATAAAAAAACTGAGCATCAGAGCACATTACAAGAGTCACTGGTTCAAAGTAGTTGTAACAAGTGTTCTGACTCTCTTGTTATGGGATGATGTCTAACACATACTTTAAACTCTTTCTTCTGAATGAGCTCAACACCATACACTCAGGAACAAAGGCTGGCAAACCTGAGACAGAATCTGCACTGCTACATCAGAGCAAGTGCAGCAATTTGTTTATGGGAGCTACACTTCAGGGCAGCCATGTCTCAGTGAAGCAAACACAATGCTGATTTACGAGGAGCACACAGGAGTTAAAGTTCTTCTATAATCCTCCTCCTCTTCAATAACCTCAGCTGAAAGGAAACCAAGTTACCATCCCCAATCCTGATCATCCCCATACAGGACATATCCACTTGCTGTCAGGTGGCACCAGCTGAATTTCCACTATTGCTCTGCCATGGGGCGGTTAGGGTGGTACAGTGGTTAGCACTGCTTGGTCACAGTGCCAGGGACCCAGGTTCAATTCCTGGCTTGGGTCACTGTTTATGCGGAATTTGCACCTTCTCCCTGTGTCTACATGGTTTCTTCCAGGTATCCTAGTTTCCTCCCTCAGTCCAAAAGACGTGCTGGTTAGGTGTATCGGCTGTGCTAAATTGCCCCTCAATTTGTATCCAAACAGGTGCTGGAGTGTGGCGATGAGATGATTTTCACAGCAACTTCATTGCAGCATTAATATAAGCCTACTTGTGACACTAATAAATAAAATAAAAATGAGGATATAGGTTTAGATAGGGTGGACAGTGATAGCCTTTTTCCTAGGATGGAGAAAGCTAGCATGAGGGGACACAGCTTTAAATTAAGGGGTGATAGTTATAGGACGGATATCAGAGGTAGGTTCTTTACCCAAAGGGTGGTTCGGGAGTGGAATGCCCTGCCTGCAGCAGTTGTAGATGCGCCAAGTTTGGTGGCGTTTAAGAGGTTAGTTGATAAGTATATGGAAGAGAAGGGAATGGTTTAGTTTGGAGGGGCATTGCTTTTTATATTGGTCGGCGCAACATCGAAGGCCGAAGGGCCTGTTCTGTGCTGTAATGTTCTATGTTCTATACATGCAGGAATATGCACACACAGCTATGCACATGCACGCGTGTGTGTGCACACATACAGCCACATAACTACACGTACACATACTTGTGCATGTATGCACACACACTCACACCCATGTATACATGTGCATACATGCAGATACGCACAGACACAAACAAGCACGCATAACTGTGTGCACATTTACACACGTGTAAATATACATGAACACACACAAACAATAGTGCACACACAAATATCCATAAAAACATGGCTTCATATATAGGAGAACACACAAGTGGACACAATCTTTATATGAGTGCACGTAAGTTAACATACACGTGCCACATGAGTGCAAACCCGAGCAACCACAGAAGCTCATACGAGGAAACACATGGACTTCAGAGCAAACACAAGAGTTGCATGAACATATATGAACTGGAGACACATGTATGCCCATATGAACACAAACAGTTGCACACACCTGAGTGCACAAAAATACATGTGTATACAGACAATGCACAAGCTTACATAAGTGCACACAAGCTCAAATGCATGTATACATGGGCACACACAGACACAGAAACACACACGGATGCACGCAAACTCAAGTGTGCACACAAGCTCTCATACATGCACAAGTGCGCACACGAGCACATGAGTAGACATACATATGCATGTACACAAATACAAATACAAAATCTCCTCCAGAGGTCGCCAGCATCACACATGCCAGTCTCCAGACAATTCGATTTACTCCATGTGATATCAAGAAATGACTGAAGGCTCTGGATACTGTAAAGGCAATGGGGCCTGATTCCAGCAATTGTCATGAAGGTTTGTGCTCCAGAACTTGCTGCTCCCTGAGCCAAGCTCTTCCAGTACAGTTACAATACTGGCATCTACCCAACAAATGTGGAAAATTGCCCAGGTATGTCCTGTACACAAAAAGCAGGACAAATCCAACCTGGCCAATTACTGCCCAATCAGTCTACTCTTGATCTTCAGTAAACTGATGGAAGGGGTCATCAGTAGTGCGGTCAAGCAGCACTTTAAATTTATTTTATTAATGTCAAAGTAGGTTATATTACACTGCAATGAAGTTACTGAAATTATTAGGTGGGTTCACTGAGGGAGAATTTAGCATGGCCAATGCAGTTAAGCAGCACGTCTTTCAGACTGTGGTGGAAACTGGAATACCCGGAGAAAACCCTCGCAGATTCGGGGAGAATGTGCAGACTCCACACAAACAGTGACCCAAGCTGGGTCTCTGGTGCTGTGAGGCAGCAGCAGTTGCCATTGTGCTGCAATAAACCGGCACTCAGCTCCTAACCTCATTACAGCTTTCATGCAAACAAAGGAGCTGAATTCCAGAGGTATAGTGAGAGTGACAGCTCTTGATATTAAGGCCACATTTGATGGAGTGTGGCATCAAAGACCCCTAGTCAAACTGGAATCAATGGGATTCAGGGGGAAAGCTCTCTACTGGTTGGAGTCAAATCTGACACAGAGGAAGATGGTGTAGTGATTGTAGGTCAATCATCTCAGTCTCAGGACATCTCTACAAGAGTTCCTCAGGGGAATGCCCTTGGCCCAACTATCTTCAGCTGCTTCATCCTTCTATCATTAGGTTAAAAGAGGATGTTCACTGATAATTGCACAATGTTCAGCACCATTTTCGACTCCTCAGATACTGAAGCAGTCCATAGCCTTGTGTGTGACTGTTAGGTAGATTGACCATGACGCATGTGTGGGGTAATGGGATAGGGTGGGGTAAAGGGCCTCAGTAAGATACACGTTCAGAATGTGGACAGAATGGCCTCTTTCTGCTCTGTAGAAGTTCTATGATATCCAAATGCAGCAAGACCTTGATAATATCCAGGCTTGGGCTGACAAGTGGTAAATAACATTCATGCTACAAGTGTCAGGCAATGACCATTTCCAACAAGGAAGAGTCTAACCATCACCCCTTGACATTCAATGGCATTACCATCACTAAATCCCCCACTATCAACAACATTCTGGTGTTTACTTTTGACCATAAACTGAACTGGACAAGTCACGTAAGTAATGTGGCCACCAGACCAAGTCAGCGGCTAGGAATCCTGCATTGAGTAATTCACCTTCTGACCAAAGCCTGTTCACCATCCACAGGCCACTAGTCAGGAGTGTGATGGAATATTCCCAACTTTCCTGGATGGGTGCAGCTCCAACAACACTCAGAAAGCTTGACACCATTCAGGACAAAGCAGCCCGCTTGATTGGCATCACACCTACAAACATCTGCTCTCTCCACCACCGATGCTTAGTAGTAGCAGTGTGTATAATCTACAAGATGCACTGCAGCAATTCAGTAAGATCCTTAGACAATACTTATAAACCCATGGCCACTTCCATCTAGAAGGACAAGGGCAGCAGATAAATGGGAACATCATCACCTGAAGGTTTCTTTCCAAGCCACTCGCCATCCTGATTTGGAAATATATTGTCGTTCCTTCACTGTCACTGAGTTAAAAGCCTGGAATTCCTTCTCTAACAGCGCTGTGGGTATTCCTAACCTCAGGAACTGTAGCATTAGAAGATGGCAGCTCACCATCATCTTCTCAAGGGCAATATAGGATGGGTAATAAATACTGATTTAGCCAGTAATGCCCATCATCATCCAGGTGATGATGTTCCCATTTATCTGCTGCCCTTGTCCTCCTAGATGGAAGTGGCCTTGGGTTTATAAGTATTGTCTAAGGATCTTTGTGAATTGCTGCAGTGCATCTTGTAGATAGTACACACTGCTACTACTAAGCATCAGTGGTGGAGAGAGCAGATGTTTGTAGGTGTGATGCCAATCAAGCGGGCTGCTTCAACCTGAATGGTGTCAAGCTTTCTGAGTGTTGTTGGAGCTGCACCCATCCAGGAAAGTTGGGAATATTCCATCACACTCCTGACTTGTGCCCTATGGGTGGTGAACGGGTTTGGTCAGGAGGTGAATTACTCAATGCAGGATTCCTAGCTGCTGACTTGGTCTGGTAGCCACAGTATTTATGTGACTCGTCCAGTTCAGTTTCTGATCAATAATAAACCCCAGAACGTTGTTGACAGTGGGGATGGGTGGAGAGGAGGCAGGGGGAATACATTTCTTTGCTTAACTCATAATCTTTATAGCTGGATAGTATAAAGGTGTTTGGATTAACAAGAGTTGCTGTGGGACTGGGGAAATAGTATTGTCCACAGTATGGTGTTACAGTGAGTCACAAAATGTTAGACTGTGTACATGAGTCTAGAAAGAGCCAGCATGGAGACAATATCCATACAGGACTGTACTTTGGAGATGTGTATAGTGACTTGTTACCAATAAACAGTTTATTTTCAACCATACAAACATGGAATAAAATGAACAAAGGAGGGTGCGCAGACACGAGGGCATGTGCACATACACTCTCCTCTTCTCTCTTGCAGAATGAATGTTGATTGACTATGACACTATTTGCTGAGGGATGTGATTCAAATGGAGTTCTCTTGTCTTGCAGTATTTCACCTGTTTACTGCTAATCCTGATCGCACAAATTACAGCCGGGCTGCTGATCTACTTTCAGAGAGACGAGGTGAGTCATTCTCTTGTTTCATTTTCGTTGTCCTATTGTTGAGTAATCCTGGAGAATGGTTGTACTAATGTTACAGAAGCTCCGAGTTTGTGAGAAAGTTCCGGAACAGTGATGATGCTTTGGAATTACCCCAAACTCATTGAATTCTGCTTCCTTCCATTTGAACATTGAGTCTATTAGCTTTAATGGATGGTGGAAGGTTATACAATGTGTCAGCTTTTCATTATAAAGGTCAACAATTTAAACATCCAGTGATTGTGGACATGCAGAGATTAAACACCAGTTAATGGAATGAAAGTTCAATATTCTGTCATTCCAATGCAGCATGGAGGGGGGGCATGGAGAGGAGGCGGGGGGAATACATTTCATTGCTTATCTCATAACCTTTATAGCTGGGTAGTATAAAGGTGTTTGGATTAACAACAGTTGCTGTGGGACTGGGGAAACAGTATTGTCCACAGTATGGTACAGTGAGTCACAAAATGTTAGACTGTATACATGAGTCTGGAAAGAGCTGGCATGGAGACAATATCCATGCAGGACTGTACTTTGGAGATGTGTATAGTGACTTGTTACCAGTAAACAGTTTATTTTCAACCATACAAACTTCAGATCTCTCAGAGAGACACTAAAGAACCTGACAAAATGTGGCAGTGAAGCATGGACCTGAAATCCCAGACAGGCTGAAAAAGGATCCCACAATCTCAAAGCTCAGTAAACTAAAGAAACTAAAGGCTGATCTGCAAAAGGTACAGTTGGAGATCACTCAGAAAGAAGTCCCATTGTCATGTGAAAGCTGAAGGACTCCACCAGGGCATGTGGACATCCTTTGCCTAGATCTGGTCTAATGTAGAATCAGAGGACCTAATTAGATCATAAAAGGCTGAATAAAATTCCAAAAAGACAAAAAAGGGCTAAAATGTAGAAGAATAATCTGTGCAGATAGAAAGAAAAACCTGCACGAATGCAGAATCAGGGAATTAGGCCAGATACAGAAGACTGAGCCAAATGCAAAATTGGCAGCAATCCTGATCAGCACATTCTCAGTGCAGCTGGGAGAAAACTGCAACAACAGGTCCATAGTTTACATCTTTAAGCATAGTCACTGAGCTTAATGGAATGAAAAAAAGTTTTGAAAAGGCAGGCAGAGTTTAAAAATTATTTTCCATTTGATTCCCAGGCTTGAAACAAAACAAGCTCTTTTTAAGGGCTTCTGCAGAGGGAAAGTTGAAGGAAAATGGGTGTGTTAGAGCAGCTGACTACCCACAAGTACAGAATGATCAAAGAGATAAAAAAACAGCATCTGCAGAGTCATCTTGAAGAAAAACAAAATTAAAGAGATACTCACCTGTTATAAAACAGATACACGAATAATAAATTAAAACTACCAGACCAGTTAGGTTAAGAAAGGGCAAAGCCAGACCCAAAATTGGGCATCTTGGGGAAGAAAACTTTGGATGACAGGAATATATCAGAATTAAGCAAGAAACCAGAAGACACCCAAGTTAATGCATTTTTGTATTTATTCGGTGCGCTTGTAAATGAAATATCCAAGACATGCTGTAGATGAATCCTCAACTGCATTTAATGGGATATTAAAAACTTTTGACAAATATTTTAAATTCCATCTTTAAGAAAGCCTACAACAACTCCAATAAAGCAGCAAAGGGACAAGGAGATCCCAGGGCAAGGGAAACATGGAAGCCCAGGCTCAAGGAGACATGAGACTCTAGACCCAGAGAGGCAAGAAACCCCAGCTGAGAAAGGAGGCTGACGGAATCTATACTCAGGCAAAACATAAAATGATTGCAGCAGACCATGTCAGCACATAGTGTTGAAGTGTTCAGTGCTGAAGAAAGGAGAGGCAAGAAGCAGGCTTAAAAACTGAGCTTTTTGAAAATGTCAACACATTGTCCAAACAACCACATCAGGTGGCAGTGTGGAGTAAGCAAATGGCTGAGAATGAAGAAAAGCTAATGGAGCTAACTTAAACTTGCAAAATAATAAAGCTGTTCTAGGGCAATATGTTTGAATCAAAACTAAGTTGAAAGAACACGACCCATTATATAGCCAGGCACAACAGATAGAAAGAGAATCCAAAGATATTGCTGTTCTGAGAGTCTCTTTGAAGATTTAATGGATGGAATTTTCCAGCTGCGCTCACCCCAAGATGGGAAAGTCCCGTCCAAGGTCAACGGACTTTTGCATAGTCCATGTCCTGCCTGCTAAGATTCCCATGGTGGGCCAGATGGGAAAGTTGTGCCCAATATGTATTCCTGGAAAACTATGAAGAACTAGTAAAGATTTTAAATACAACTAATACTGGAACTATCAGTATAATGACAAAGTAATGCCTCTATTACTGTGTTGTGTAAAGGATCAGCGATGCAGTGTCACTGTTACAGTGTACAGTGATATTGGGCCTTGCCAGACACCACCCCATCTTTCACAAGTGATGTTCGTTTCACTGTGTCCCTCAGCCCAGCTCGTGCAAACACATTGACTTGTCTTCTTGGCTTCTATCTATTGCCCTCCTGATGGAGCCGGCTCCCTAACTCATATCACTGCCTCTGTGAAAGATTTCTCTCACATCCCTTTGGAAGCTCTGACTGTATCACCCCTTTTTCACATCACTTCACCCCCAGCTCATTCTTCACAATCCACACCTTTCACTGTACTCTCCAACATCACCACATCTTCACCTTCTCATTGCTGTTTCCTTAATCACGCCCCCTCCAACCACTTGTACCTTCCCCAGTCACACACAGCATTCATCCCCACCCACACAGAGTAGACTTCCCACCCACCCATACACACAGTATGCACCCCCACCCAGACACACACACTGCGCAATCCCCCACACACAGAGTACGCACCCCTCACACACACATAGCTCCCAATTCCCCAAACACAGAGTGTGCACCCTCCCCATACACACACATACACAGTGCTGACCTTCCATCCACACACACTGTGCGGACCTCCCATCAACACACACTGTGTGCACCACCACCCACACACACAGTGCAGACCTCCCACCCACACATGTAGCACGCATGCCCACCCACCACTCTCCCCCGCACACAAAGAGCACAGCCTTACCCACACACACAATCTGCACCCCCCCTACACAACAATGTGCATTCCTCCAAACCCCCACACCCCCACACACAGTGTGGACCTCCCACCCACACACGCAGTGCACACTGTCGTCCACATCCACAGTGCACACCCTCCTCCCCCATACACACAGAGTCCGCTCCCACCCTCTCCAACACACAGTGCAGACCCCGCCTTCCACATGCATACACAGTGCAGGATCCCCCCCGCCCCCGCGTCACTCCCGTCCCCCTGTGCACGCAGAGACACACACATATACACACACACAGAGTTCGGACCTCTCCGCACCCTTTCCTATTGAGAGGAGCAGAGTAGACTAGGAGGCATTTCACTGTGAGGTCTTAATATTTCTCAGCTTTGCACCACATGTTCTTCTTGAGTAATTTTCAGGATGCGGAATGTTAGTTTCTGTGTCTCTGGCTCAATTTTCAGTTCACTGCTGAACGTGGTCCAAGAAGAAAGATGAACTGTTTTAAATCACTGACATATTTAGTAGCTACAAAAGCTAAGTGTTGACTGCATTCCTCATTTTGATATCTGTGGCCGTTCTAAGATCAGTAAGATCACACAGACAGTAAGTTGGCTAAATGACCAGTTGAGAGAAGAATGTTTTCAGGAAATGTAAAGAACTTATTCACAAGGTGTCATAAGATTTTTAAAGCTGTATTTTCTCTATGATTTCCACCTAAAATACTAACTTTGTGAGGGCTAATGAAAAAGTGGAGCAAGTGAGGCCTGTGTTTCAGTGAGGCCTGCCTCTGCCTCACTGGGTGGTACATATCCTGCCTCCAAATGACAATTAATGTCCTCTCAACAACCACCATTTCTATATACTATAGCAGTGAATGACGAGGCACGTTTGCTGGATGTCACTCTTGGGAAAGTGATGTTCCCTCCATGTTGTGTGGGGAATGGGGAAGTATTGCTGTCACTAAGGTCTCAGTTTTGATGAATGATCACCATGAAGTTATGTTTTCTTCACCACATAGATGCAGTCTGAACTGCTGAAGCAATTCCCAGCACTTTCATTGCACACACAAGTCATTTCACCCGACAGGTCTTGGTTGGTGTTTATGCTTCACATGAGCTTCCTTTGACAGCATCTAACCTGTGCAGTTTCTCCACAAACTTCCCTGTCAGCATTGCTGTCCTTTCCACTTACCACACTGGATGCTTCACTTCACAAATCCTGTCTGAAAGTGAGTAAATGGGCAGAAGGGGATATTTCCCAGCAGTCAGGGATGCCAGTACCTGGAAGTTTGAACACATAACATAATAACCATTGACCATGGACTTTAAACTGTGCATCCATCACAGTCCAAGGTGCCAAGGAGTGAGATGATTATTTTAAAGTTGAATAACACCAGCTTGAGTCAGTGTTGTCACTGAGAGTAATTTGCTCACTCTCCTGTCGTACAGGAGCTGACAGGAGAAATCTGAGTCCATTTTTTGACCTGAACTAACGACTTACTCTTGCAGCTCAAAGCAGAAATATCTGACATTATTCACCAAGTCATCGTCAACTACAACCCACTGGGAAACACAGAGAACAGCTTTGGAAAAACATGGGAATACATCCAGAAGAAAGTGAGTAAGGAATGGAAGCAGATGATAAAATAGAAATGGGAAAAGATTATGCAACGCCCATATACTGCTGGACATGTAACTGAGAACGAGCTGTCCCCTATACCCAACCTCATTACTTTAAATACTCACTCTTTCTCTGTCCGTGTCGTTACTCTAACACCTTTCTCTTTCTCCCCATGCTGTTACCCTAACTCCTGTCTCCATTTTGTTATTCTAACTCCTCTCTCTCCTCACTTTATTACTCTGATTCCTCTCTCTCTTCTTGTGTTGTTACTCTAATTCCTCTTCTCTATCCATGTTGTTACTCTAACTCTACTCTCTTCCTGTGTTCTTACTTTAACTCCTTTCTCTCTCTCCCCATGTTGTTATCCTAACTTCTCTCTCTCCCTCTGCCCTTGTTACTCTAACTTCTGTCTCTTTCTGTTTTGTTACTTTAACTCCTTTCTCTTTCTCCCCGTGTTGTTATTCTAACTCCTTTCTTTCCCCGTGTTGTTACTCTAACTCCTTTCTTTCCCTGTGTTGTTACTCTAACTCCTCTCCGTCTTCCGTGTTGTTATTCTAAATCCTCTCTCTCCCTATGTTGTGACTCTAACTGCTCTCTTTCTCTCCACGTTGTTACTCAAACTCCTCTCTCTCCCTGAATTGTTACTCTAACTACTCTCTCCCTCTGTCCCCTTGTTGTTACTCTAACTCCTCTCTCTCTTCCTCCCTGTGATATTACACTAACTCCTCTCTCTCTGCCCCTGTTGTTCCTCTAACTCCTCTCTCTCTCTATGTTGTTCCTCTAACTCCTCTCTCTCTCTATGTTGTTCCTCTAACTCCTCTCTCTCTCTATGTTGTTACTCAAACTCCTCTCTCTCTCTCCCTGTGTTGTTATTCTAACTCGTTGTTGTCACTCTCATTCCTCTCTCTCTTTCCACATATTGTTAGTCTACTCCTCTTTCTCTCTCTTGCATTGCTACTGTAATTGCTCTCCCTGTATTGTTACACTAACTCTCTCTCTCTCTGTTGCTACTCTAACTCCTCCCTTTCTCCTTGTTGATACTCTAATTCCTCTCTCTCTGTTGTTACTGTAACTCCTCTCTCCCTCTCTCTGTGTTGTTACTCTAACTCCCCTCTCTATCTGTGTTTTACTCCAACTTCTTTCTTTCCCTCTCTCCTGTTGTTACTCTAACTCCTCTTTTTCTCCCCGTGTTGTTATTCTAACTCCTTTCCGTCTCTCTCTCCATGTTGTTACTTCAGCTCCTCTCTCTCTCCATGTTGCTAATCTAACTCCTCTCTTTCTGTCTCTCTGTGTTGTTATACTAATACCTTTCTCTCTCTCTCTCCCCCCCTTGTTGACATTCAAACTCCTCTCTCTCTCTGTGTTGTTGCTGTAACTCCCCTCTCCATGCTTTTGCTCTAAATCCTCTCTCTCTCTCTCTGTGTTATTATTCTAATTCCTCTCTCTTTCTCTCCATGTTGTTACTCTAACTCCTCTCTCTCCCTGTTGTTATTCTAACTCCTTTCTCTCTCCCTGTTGTTACTCTAACCCCTCTCTCACTCTCTATGTTGTTATTACTCTAACTCTTCTCTCTCTTTGTGTTATTACTAACTCCTCTCTCTCTCCATGCTGTTAATCTAACACTCCCCTCTCTCTCCCTGCATTGTTAATCTAACATCCTCTCTCTCCATATTGTCACTAACTCCTCTGTCCATGTTGTTACTCTAACTCCTCTCTCTCTGTTGTTTCTCTAAATCCTCTTTCTCTCCATGTTGTTACTCTAACACCCCACTCTCTCTCTCTTTGTAATTACTCCTATTTCCCTCTTTTTCTGTTTTGTTTCTCTAACTTCTCACTTTCTCTCCAAATTGTGAATCTGTCTTCTCTTTCTCTCTCTCTGTTGTTATTAACTGCTCTCTCTCTTTCTCCATCTTGTTACTCTAGCTCCCCTCTCTCCCTTTTTCCCCGTATGGTTACTCTAATTCCTCTCTCTCTCTATGTCGTTAATCTAGCTCGTCTCTGTCTCTGTGTTATGTCAATACCTCTCTCTCTGTCTCTCTCTCTCTTTCTCCACCCTTGTTGACACTAACTCCATCTGTCTTTGTGTTGTTACTCTAACTCTTCTATCTATCTCCGTGTTATTACTTTAACTCCTCTATCTCTTCCCATTCTCTTTTTCCTCGTGTTGTTACCCTAATTCGTCTCTCTCCATGTTGCTCCTCTAACTCCTCTCTCTCCGTGTTGTTACACTAATTCCTCTCTCTCTCCATGTTGTTACACTAATTCCTCTCTCTCTCCGTGTTGTTACACTAATTCCTCTCTCTCTCCGTGTTGTTACACTAATTCCTCTCTCTCTCCGTGTTGTTACTCTAACTCCTCTCTCTCTGTGTTGTTACGAGAACTGCTCTCTCTCTCTCCTCATGTTGTTACTCTAAGTGCTCTATCTTCTCTCCAGTTACGGCTTGTGGGTGTCACTCATTGGCCAGCATTTATTGCCCATCCCTATTTGACTTTCTTTAGAGGGCATTTAAGATCAACCACATTGCTGTGGCTCTGAAGTCACATTCAGGCTAGACAGGGTAAGGACGACAGATTTCCTTTCCTAAAGGACATCTGTGAACCAGTTGGGATTTTCTACAATGGATAATGGATTCATGGTCATCAGTAGACTTCCAATTTTACCATCTGCCATGGTGAGATTGGAACCCGCATCTCTGAATTACCAGTCCATTGACAATACCGCTCTGGCTTTCCTTTCCCTGGTTACTCCATTGTAATTCCTTTCCTACAGCTGTATTGTTCCAGTAGCCCTGTATTGGAAATACTTCTTGCCTATAAATTTGAGGAGGTTGTACATTTTTCTGCAACTGATTCCTTTTACTTTTTCAGCTGGATTGTTGTGGTTGGACTGGTCCTTCAAACTGGACTGAAAATGTGATCATCCGAAACAGCACGATTAAACAGTTTCCCTGCTCCTGTTTGCCAGAGAACGCCACTGTACTGGTGACAGGATTCTGTCTGGGGGACATTAATCCGCTACTCACTGTAAGTCTCCCATAGCTTTCAATCTGTTTTATAACATTGGCAAAAGCTTCTCTCACTGGGCGCTGTAGTAACAGATGAATTTCACAAATTCCTGGCACATTTCATTAGGAGCTCCAATTGGAAGTTTGGGAATGCATGTTTAATTGGCCAGTCTTCCCTTAGTCTGTCACCTACAGGATGACACTCGAGGCTGTTCTTTGTAAATCATGCCGTCTGTTTTCAATCTAACGTCCCACTATAATGCTGCCATTGTGGTTGCTCATTCATGCTGTGCGTTCTGTAGGCTTCAATACCAAATTTAAAGAGAATTGGAAGCTGGGTAAAGATGGAGGTGGAAGCGGAGCACTGTTAACCAAGGATTGCATTGGTGAAATAATTAGAGATGACTTTGGTTCAAGAGATCAGAATGTGGAATCAATTTGGGGGAGATAAGGAGTAGGATAAAGAAGTCACTAGTAGCAGTGGTTGACAGGCTCCTAATAATAACCGTAATATACAACAAAGTATTCAAAAAGAAATATTGTGTGTATGAAGTAAAGGGATAGAGTGATGTTAGGTGATTTGAATCTACATATATATTAGAAAAATCAGATCATCAGTATTAGACTGAATGGATAATTCATAGAATGCTTTTGAGTTAGTTTCCAGGAGCAATATGTTCTGCAGCCAACCAGAGAGGAGGTTATATAAGACTTGACATTGTCTAATGTGATAGGATTATTTAATGACCTCAGAGGCATTCCTAGTTAGCAGTGATCACAATATGATGAACTTTTCACCTAGTTTGAAAGGAGAAAGATGGGGTCTAAGACTAGAATTTTAAACGTGAATAAAGGCAACCATGTGGGCATGAAAGCTGAGCCAGCTGAAGTGAACTGATTTGATTTGATTTATTATTGTCACATGTGTTAGTATACAGTGAAAAGTATTGTTTCTTGTGTGCTATACAGACAAAGCATTCCGTTCATGAAGAAGGAAAGGAGAGCACGGAGAATGTAACGTTACAGTCATAGAACGAGAGTAGAAGATAAAATTAGACGATATGCCGGACAAGCTGGCAAGAATCACAGAATCCTACAGTGCTGAAGGAGGCCATTTGGCCCATTTAATGTACCGATCACAATCCCAACCAGGGCCTATTCTTATAATGCTTTTACTCATTTACTCTAGCTAGCCCCCTGACACTAAAGTACAATTTAGTATGGCCAATCCAGCTAACTTGCACGTCTTTAGACTGTGGGAGGAAACCAGAGTATCCAGTGCCTCAGGGATCAATGCTGGCCCCACTGTTATTTGGCATTTATATTACTGATTTGGATGAGAATACAGGGGCAAGGTTAGTAAGATTTCAGATGACATCAAGATTGGTGGCATAGTGGACAGCGAAGAAAGTTATCTCCAATTGCAACGGGATCTTGGTCAATTGGGACAGTGGGCTGATGAATGACAGATGGAGTTTAATTTAGACAAATGTGAGGTGATGCATTTTGATAGACTGAACCAGGGCAGGACTTACTCAGTTAATGGTAGGACGTTGGGGAGAGTTATAAAGCAAAGAGATCTAGGGGTACATGTTCATAGCTCCTTGAAATGGAGTCACAAGTGGACAGAGTAGTGGAGAAAGCATTTGGCATGCTTAGTTTCATCAGTCAGAACATTGAATACAGGATTGGAACATCTTGTTGAGGTTGTATAGGATATTGGTGAGGCCATGCTTGAAATACTGTGTGCGGTTCTGGTCACCTTATAGAAAGGATATTATTAAACTAGAAAGAGTGCAGAAGAGATTTACTGGATGCTACTGGGACTTGATGGATTGAGTTATGAGGAGAGGCTTGAATAGACTGGACTTTTTTCTTTGGAGTGTAGGAGACCGAGGGATGACCTTTTAGAGGTCTATAAATTAATGAGGGGCATTGACAAGGTAGATAGTCAATATCTTTTCCCAAAGGTAGGGAAGTCTAAAACTAGAGGGCATAGGTTTAAGGTGAGAAGGTAGAGGTACAAAAGTGTCCAGAAGAGCAATATTTTCTCACAGAGGGTGATGAGTGTATGGAATAAGCTGCCAGAGGTAGTAGTAGAGTTGGGTACACAATTTTATTTTTTAAAAAGCACTTAGATAGTTACATGAGTATGATGGGTATAGCGGGATATGGCCAAATGTGGGCAATTGGAATTAGCTTTGGGATTTTAAACAAAAAGGGCGGCATAGACAAATTGGACTGAAGGGCCTGTTTTCATGCTATAAACTTCTATGACTCCATTACACCCAGAGAAAACCCATGCAGAGACAGGGAAATCATGCAAACTCCACACAGGCAGTGACCTAAGCTGGGAATGGTACCCGAGGCCCTGACACTGAGAGACAGTAACCCACTATGCCATCCATGGTCTGGGGCTATCTTGGATTTCAAGTAAAGTACTAGGCTGAGAGGATGGATAAATACAGAATCAGTGGCAGACATTTAAAGGGGTATTTCAGAATGCTCTAGAAAGATATTGCTACTATGAAGGAGAGCCCACCATCCATAACTAAGTTAGTTAAGGAAATCATCAAGCTTTAGGAAATAGGATACAACTTTGTAAAGTTGAGTGGCAAGTTAGATGATTGGTCAGGGTATGAAGAATGGAATAGAATGGTTATAAGAGATAGAGTAGAAACCCTACTGTGCAGAAAGAGGCCATTCAGCCATCAAGTCAGAAAACAGCAAACAAACTCATCTACCAGACTATCATTTCCCATTTAATTGTCCCATCTAAATGAAGATTAAAGTTTCCCCATAACTATTACATACTCTTTGTTTCAAACTCTGATAATCTCTTGTTTAATGCTGTGCTGTATAGGTGTTCAGGAGTCTATAACCTACTCATGGTATTCCTAAACTCCACCCATACTGACTTTACTTGCTGAATTTCTGATCCAAGATTCTTCCTCACTATGGCTTTAAGTCATTCTTTAGTATCAGAGCTATTCAACTCCTTTCACATGTTGAGATGATGTATGCCCTGGAATTTTTACTAGGTTGATTCCAAAGTTGAGTGGATTGGCTAATGAGGGGAGACTGATTAGATTGGGACTATAATCATTGGAGTTTAGAAGAAAGAGGGGAGATCTTATAGAAACATTTAAGATTATGAAGGGAATAAAAGCAGGGAGGTGTTTCCAGTGGCAAATGTAACTAGAACTAGAGTTCATGGCCTCAAAATAAGGGGGAGGAGACTTAAGTTTGAGTTGAGGAGGAACTTCTTCACCTGAAGTGTTGTGAGTCTGTGGAATTCCCTGCCCAGTGATGCAGTTGAGGCTACCTCATTGAATGTTTTTAAGGCAAAGATAGACAGACTTTTGATCAGTTAAAGAATTAAGAGTTATGGTGAGCGAGCGGGTAAGTGGAGCTGAGTTCACAAAAAGATCAGCTGTAATCTTATTGAATGGCAGAGCAGGTTCGAGAGGCCAAATGGCCTACTCCTATTCTTAGTTCTTGTGTTCTTATTTATTTTCCACGCTGGTCACAATATAATTATGTCACTCTAATGATAATTTGATCTAAATAATTTATTTCTATTTGCCTCTTGTTGCAGATCTTATTGGAAATGCTCCAAGCATTCAAATAAATTTGCTTTACTGCAGTTTCCTGCTGGGACCTTACTCTCTGATCCACTATTTCCATTCAAATCTCTGCCCTTTCCTATTATGTTTAGCTTATCTTGACTCACTTTTTTATTGCCACAACCTTTAACTTTAATTCCTCCCCCTTTGTTAGCTTACACCCATTTTGCCCTTACTCTTGTTTGAAGACTCTGCTTCTTCCTGTCACACTCTGATTATCGTTACCCATATCGCTAATGTAGCCTTTTAACTTTCCATCCAGCACCCCCCCACCCCCACCACCATTATTTAGTTTAATGTCTTCTCTACAGCTCCCACAGGTTTCAGGCAAAGACCACCCCAAGAGTACAACCCCCTCTTTCCTCATATTCAACTCTCTCTTCCTGCTGATCCTGAGGCGATTTACTTGTGCCTGAGATAATAATCCAGACAGCACTTCTTTTTTGGTTCAGTTTTTGAAGTTAGTGGCTTGTCAGCAATGTGTTGACAGGAAGGTTATTTTTAATGTTGCTCAGAAGAGTGGTACCTGAATATTTAGTCTGATGTTCTTCTCACAGTTATGTTTGGAAATTTGTGATCTTTGAGGAAATCAATTTAGCCAAAATCTCTCCAATGATGAACAAGTACAAGGGTGAGATTTTATTTTCTTCATGCACTAATACTTCCTCCATCTCTCGACTAAAGGGCTGCATGTCGAATGTTGAAAACTGGCTTTATCAGAACATTGGCATTATCATGGGCGTATGTATTGGAGTCGCTGTGATTGAGGTAAGTCAGCATTCAGTAATTTGTTTTCCTCTTCAAACTCCTCTTACTCCAGTGGATGATTAGGAATCAGAATAATTCCTCAGATTTTCCTTTGCCTTTCCTTTAATTTGCCACTTAGGAACAAATTAATTCCAGATTATGCTGAGCCCCAGCATCTGTATGGTTTTTACTTTACAAACATGTGTTTTTATTACTCACACACTAGTGGAAAAGCCAATATTTTCAGATTCATTTTGGAGATAAATACTTGACATTTTCCATAGAAAACTGTTCTGAGGGATTTGTGTTCAACTATCGACGCTCAAACCAGCTGGTTACTCTACACACAAACCTCTTGTGCTGCCTTACTCTGACTTGATAGATGGTTCCAATCTCAACTCCACGTTTCAATGAAAAATTAAGCATTAATAAAAGTCCCCTGTGTCTACTGCGTCATCTATCAGGAACATCACAAAATGCCTGTCTCCAATCCCACTGTCTGCTGTGTCATTCTCAACACAGAGGGATCAGAGTGGGGGAACTGAGTCAGTGAATTTGTGTGAGTTAAGGCGAGTAAGGGAGGGAGGGAGTGTGAGACTTCCTTGGAATATTTGGGATTAACTTTTACACAGCATATTTGAAAGATACTTTGACTTAAGTTTGGAGTTAATTTTGAAATGAGATTAACTATTACTCGAGTATTTACAGTACTTTCAGCTGCCAATTAGCCATGCATAAGCAGATCATAAGGACATCCCGAATTGTTGATTTACATCAAATTACTTTTAATATTTGTCAGGCTGCAGATATCACAGCTCTGAGTGAATGTCTATTAATCAAGAGGAACTGAAAGGGAGTGAAAGAGGGAGACATCGGAGATAGGGAAAAATCAGAGACGGGGAGAGAGATGGAGTCAGGGAGAAAGATGGGAGGGGAAGAGAGATGGAGACGGGGGAAGGAAGGGAGGGGAGAGAGGTCAGCGTTCCTGAGATTCAGAACTGCAAATCACATCTCGTTACTCTCCAGGAATTATTGCATGAACACTGGGTACAACATTCTGCCAGAAATATTGACAGTCTGTATCAGCTCTGGGTAAATGCAGTGGAATTCTTTTTGTAAAAAATCCACCATAGATGTGAGCCAGTGAGTTGATTCCTCAGATAGCACCATCTAATTCTCTCCCTCACCCCCATTGCTGGTGTGGCACTGTTAATGCTGATGTAGAGATGCCAGAGTTGGACTGGGGTAAACACAGTAAGCAGTCTCACAACACCAGGTTAGAATGCAATCAGTTTATTTGATAGTAATCTCACAAGCTTTCAGAAACGGTGTCCCTTCATCAGGTGTGTGGGAGGTTCCACACACCTGATGAAGGTACACCGTTTCCGAAAGTTTGTGAGATTACTATCAAATAAACTGGTTGGACTCTAATCTGGTGTTGTGAGACTTCTTACACTGTTGGTGTTTAACATCTGTGACATTTTCCATTGTGGATCATTAGAGTTGGAAAGCATCTTATTGGAGCCTCCTTATAATGTATACTAAGTTGCTTTATAAATGTAAAACTGATCCAGTAAAGAATCATCTGTTTTCTACATTTACAGTTGCTCGGAATGATCCTCTCGATGTATCTTTGCAAGAATGTGGAACAGGAAGACTATAATAAAGTACCTAAGTACTGAGGGTTTGGGCTTCCCTGTGCCACATCCTGATGTCTGTATGATGCATCAGTGATCAATTACAATCCAATGGATTTGTTTGTTCAGCCTTTGTATTCACTTCACTGCTTGTCAACTTTGCCTTATATACTTCAGCACTTTAGTAATATTATTAAAACTGTTGATCAGTATACATCTTGTAAAGATGACATTTTCTACTTCACGGAAGTTACTGCATGTTATCTTTTAAGAAGATTGTCAGAAAGATTGAAACATGCATTTGGCCATTATCACAAGTTAAGTTTCTCTATGAATGCGTCGGCTAGAATCATGGAACTTGTTGTTGGAATGTGTGAGGCCGTCACAAAGTGCTTGTTCCACAATCCAATCAGAAAGTACGTTTCAGCACTGCATTCAAATGATGTCTCTGCTCTTCCCTGTAGCCAATCCGAAGACGAGTCAATCTTCTATAGAACACTTATTATCATAAAAAAAGTATTTTGTATCATTATCTTAAAGTATACCCACAAACTGTAGGGGGTTTTCATCTTCCAGCCTTAATAAATATTTTTCAAAAAAAAGTCACGTGTTGTCCATGCTTGACTCTTTTAGCGAATACTGTATGAAGTAGAATTCAGTTTCAGTGAGTTATTTCATTAGAAAAGACTTGTATACTTAACAACGGTTTTTTTAAATGAAGTAATTGTGGAATTGGCTAAGAAATGCTTTTGAAAAATTGTAAAGGGAAAAATGAAAAAGGCTGGCTGTATTTAATGTTGAAAGTCGCCAGGACATTGTGTAATCATTAGTGAACACCCCCACTCCTGACCTTATGATGGAGGGAAGGTCATTGATAAAGGAGCTGAAGATGATTGGACGTAGGACACTATGGACGCTACCCTGAAGGACTCCTGCAGAGATGTCCTGGAGCCAAAATGTTGACCTGCAACCACACCTTGGGTGGCCAAATGAGTATTTCCACCTTTACTATCCTCAGCATCGTGATATTCAGCCTATCTGACCTAGACTTGTACAGGGCTTGATTTCAAAATTGGTGGATACTATAGAATTTAAGAAGGGCAGAGATCAGTAATTGAAATGGGTGGAGCAATGACAGATGAATTATAATGCAGAGAAGATTGAAAAATTCATTTTGATGGGAAGAAAATGAAGAGACAATATTGGAATAGAGACAATTCTAAAGGGGATGAAGGTCTGGGGTTTCTATCTGTATATATGCACAAATAATTGAAGGTGACCAGACAGGTTGGGCAAAGGATTAATAAAGCAATGAGGATTCTAGGCAGTTCTATAGAATTCAAGAGCAAGTAAGTTAAATTTGTTAAATTTGTACAAAATACTAGTTTAGCATCAACTGGAATATCGTGCCCAGCTCTGGGCAGCACACCTTAGGAAGGATGTGAAGCAAACTGGAAGGATGCAAAAAAAGATTCTCAGGATTGGTTCTAGGGACAAGGAACTGCAGTTCTTAGATTGGAGAATTTGAGGCAGTTATCCTTGGAGAGAGGCTTTGATTGAGCTGTTCAACATCATGGGGGGTGGGGGGGTCTGAACAGAATAAACTGGGAGAAACTGCTCATTGTGGAACTTTGGGAATCAGCAAGCATAGAACATAGAACATAGAACACTACAGCACAAACAGGCCCTTCGGCCCACAAGTTGTGCCGAACACATCAAAACCTACCCAGCCATAGACCTATCTATAACCCCCAATCCCATTGGATCCCATATACTCATCCAGAAGTCTTTTAAAAAACCCCAGCGAGTTCGCCTCAACCACCACCGACGGCAGCCGATTCCATTCACTCACCACCCTCTGAGTGAAAAACTTTCTCCTAGCATCCCCTCTGTACTTGCTTCCCTGCACCTTAAATCTTTGCCCTCTCGTCGTGACCATTTCAGCCCTGGGAAATAGTCTCTGAGAGTCCACCCTATCTATTCCTCTCAACATCTTGTAAACCTCTATCAGGTCGCCTCTCGTCTCTCCAGGGAGAACAGTCCCAGCTTCCTCAACCTGTCTTCATAAGGCATGCCTCCCAATCCAGGCAACATCCTTGTAAATCTCCTCTGCACCCTTTCAATATCTTCCACGTCCTTCCTATAGTGAGGCGACCAGAACTGCGCACAGTACTCCAAGTGTGGTCTGACAAGGTCCTATAAAGCTGCAGCATTACCTCCTGACTCCTGAATTCAATCCCTCGATGAATGAAGGCCAGTACACCGTAAGCTTTCTTAACCACATCCTCCACCTGGGAGGCCGATTTGAGAGTCTTATGGACTCGGACCCCAAGATCCCTCTGCTCTTCCACACAGCTAAGACTCCTACCTTTTATAGTGTACTCATTCATCCCGTTGGATCTGCCAAAATGGACCACAACACATTTATCCGCGTTGAAGTTCATCTGCCACTTCTCCGCCCAGTCTTGCATCCTGTCGATGTCATGCTGCAACTTCTGACATCCCTCCAGACCATCCACAACACCACTGACCTTTGTGTCATCGGCGAACTTACTCACCCATCCCTCCACTTCCTCATCCCGGTCATTTATGAAAATGACAAACAGCAAGGGTCCTAGAACAGATCCCTGGGGCACTCCACTGGTGACCGACCTCCATGCAGAAAAAGAGCCATCCACAACCACCCTCTGCCTTCTGCAGGCAAGCCAGTTCTGGATCCACAAGGCCAAAGCCCTTGGATCCCATGGCCTCTCACCTTCTCAAGAAGTCTTGCATGTGGGACCTTGTCAAATGCCTTGCTGAAGTCCATGTACACCCCGTCCACTGCTCTTCCTTCGTCAATGTGTTCAGTCACATTTTCGAAGAACTCAATTAAGCTCGTAAGGCACGACCTGCCTTTTACAAAACCACGCTGACTATTTCTAATCAACCTAAACTTCTCTAAATGCTCGTAAATCTTGTCCCTCAGAAGCCTCTCCATCAGCTTACCAACCACTGAGGTCAGACTCATCGGTCGGTAATTTCCAGGACTATCCCTGTTCCCTTTCTTGAAAATAGGGACCACATCCGCAATCCTCCAATCCTCTGGAACCTCTCCCGTCTCCATTGATGACGCAAAGATCATCGCCAGGGGCTCTGCAATGACATCCCTCACCTCCCACAATAACCTGGGGTACATCCCATCTGGTCCCGGAGACTTGTCTATCTTGATAGCATTTAAAAGTTCTAACACATCAGCTTCCTTAATATCTACATACTCAATCTTTTCAGTCTGCCGCAAACTTGTAGTGCATCCTCCCAGATCACTTTCCACCGTGAATACTGAGGCAAAGTACTCATTAAGCACCTCTGCCATTTCTTCCGGTTACATACAGACTTTCCCCCCTTCACCTTTTATAGGTCCTATCCCTTCTCTTCTCATCCTTTTATTTTTCACATATTTGTACAAGGCCTTGGGATTCTCCTTAATCTTACCAGCCAAGGCCTTCTCATGACCCCTTAGCATAGCTCTAAGGTAATTGGCAAAAGAAGCAATGGTGGTAGGAGGAAAAACCTTTTCACACAGTGAGTGGTTAAGGTGTGAAACACACTGTCGGAATGTGGTGGAGACAGGGGCAATCAAAGCATTCAAGAAGGAATTGGATTAATTTCTGTAAAGAATATGCAAAGGTACAAGGTAGTGGAGTGGCAATATGAATTGTTTTCTCAATACAGACACAATGGGTCAAACAGCCATTATAATAATTATATTATACAGTATTATAATAATTCTGTAATGTGAGGCTGATTTTAATTGTGTTTCTGACCAACGGTAAACCTCAAAAAGCTGACGTGGTCAGTTGCAAGAAAGGGGAAACACCTAGATATACTATTTAATTTATTGTGGAGGTGGTTATTCTCTCCTTTGTTGGATCACTTGCTTTGGTTCTTCCTTATGAAAATAAATCTGGTTTGGTTCTGTGGGGGAACATACTCTCAAAGAACAAAGAACAACACAGCAAGGGAAACAGGCCTTTTGGCCCAATGAGCCCGTGCTACCACCCCAATGTTCCCACCTCTACCCGTGATCCCTGTTTATAGATCTATGGATTAAAAACCAAATTTGAGAAAATTTAGGGAGAATTTGTTCTGTCAATTAGCCTAAGAGCACATTTTTGGGATGTGGGAGGAAACCGGAGCACCTGGAGAAAACCCACGCAAGCACGGGGAGAATGCGCAAACTTCCACAGACACAGGCCCAAATCCATGTATCTGCACAGCACAGCGATAGTCACTGAGCTGTCGTGTTGCCCATCAAATGGTCCAGGTCAAGCGTACACTAACAATGTGAAGCACTAGGATACTCTCAAAAGATCCAAGAGCAGCCCTCTCACAACCCATCGTGTGTATGCCCCTTTGTTAGACAACAAGGCGGACCAAAGCACCTGTAGGATAAAAACAAGTACATCAATATCATTGTCTATTTACACACTTCCCAGGGACTCCCAAGGCTCATGATCCCTATTTTAAATCAGTTTTTTATACCCCTCCATTCCCATTCTGTTCATGTGCCCATTTAAGTATTTCTTAAATAACTCCAGAGTGCCTGCCTCCATCACTTGGCAGTGCATTCCATATCCCCACCACCCTCTGTGCGAAAAAACTTCCTCTAGCATCCAAATTATATCTTACCCCCCCTCACTCTAAGCCTGTGACCCCTCGTGCTGTTTGAGTCCATCCTAGGAAAGAGCTTAACACTGCTTACTTTATCTATACCCCTCATAGTCTTGAACACCTCTATTACATCTCTCTCATTTGATATCACACTTATATTAGTCCCAGTAAGGACACATCATGTTCATAACTTTAAATATGGATTGTGTATTCATATAGAAGTTTCTGGAACTGTTGTTCATTTAAAATAGACATTGATAAATTGTTAAAAATCAGGTCACCATTGCAACTTCAACACAGACTATTTGAAGCTGTAAGTTCTTAATTGCTTCACCCTGGTTGGACGCCTCAAAATAGCCATAATCAAGACAAATTCTATCTATGGAATTCACGCTGCTATTGTTCAGGAAATTACCCAAAGTACAAGCCCAAACTCCATGACTTCTAGTTGGAACCCTAACAATGAGAGCTGGGCAGAAACAAATTCATCCTGACTCAATACGAAGAGTAAGAAATCGCACAACATCAGGTTAAAGTCCAACCAGTTTATTTGACAGTAATTTCACAAGTTTTCAGCGATGCTGTTCTTTCATCAGGTGTGGCAGGTTCTGATCAGAGAAGGGCATATAAAGGCACACATAGTTTACAGAATACTGATTAGAATGCGAGTCTTTACAGTTAATCTGCTATTCAAGTTTTAAGGATGCAGACAATGCGAGTGGAGTTAGCATTAAGCATAGGTTAAAGAGTTGTGTACTGTCTCCAGACAGGAAAGTAAATGAGATGTTGCAATTTCAGGCAAGTCATGGGGGTTACAGATAGTGCGACATGAACCCAAGATCTTGCCTGAGGCCGTCCTCATGCATGCGGAACTTGGCTATCGGTTTCTGCTCAGCTACTCTGCGCTGTCATGTATCATGAAGGTTGCTTTGGAGAGGTTTCTGCTCAGCTACTCTGCGCTGTCATGTATCGTGAAGGTCACTTTGGAGAACGCTTACACGAAAATCAGACGCTGAATGCCTGCGACCTCTGAAGTGTTCACCAACAGAAAGGGAACAGTCTTACCTGATAATTGTTGAGCAATGTTCATTCATCTGTTGTCGTAGTGTCTGCATGGTCTCCCCAATGTACCATGCTTTGGGATATCTTTTCCTCCAGCAAATTAGGTAGACAATATTGGTCGAGTTGCAAGAGTATGTGCCGTATATCTGGTGGATGGCGTTCTTGTGAGATAATGTCATCTGTACTGATGATCCAGCATGTGTTGCAGAGGTTGTTGTGGCAGGGCTGTGCGGTATTGTGGTCACTGTTCTCCTGAAGGCTGGGTAGTCTGTTTGAGTTTGTGTGTTGTTTAACGACAAGAAGTGGGGATGTAGGAATGGCCCTGGTGAGAAGTTCATTTTCATCAATGATATATTGAAGACTCTGGAGAAGATGTCATAGTTTCTCCACTCCAGGGAAGTACTGGACAACGAAGGGCACTGTGTCCCGTGTTTGTCTTCTGAGGAGGTCAGTGCTGCACCAACTCTGGAGTCTTCAACATATTATTGATGAAGACAAACTTGTTGCCAGGTCCATCCCCACACTCCCACTTCCTGTCTTCAAACAACCACACAACAAATAGACCGTTGTTCGCAGCAATTACCCAGCCTTCAGGAGAACAGTGATCACAATGCCACATAACCCTGCCACAGCAAACTCTGCAAGATGTGTCAGATCATCAACACAGATAACATAATCTCACAAGAGAACACCATCCACCAGGTACATGGTACATACTCTTGCAACTTGGCCAACATCATCTACCTAACACACTATAGGAAAGAATGTCTCGAAGCATGGTACAGTGAGGAGACTAGGCAGATGCTATGACAATGGCTGAATGAACATCGCACGACAATCACCAGATAATACTGTTCCCTTCCTGTTGGGGAACACTTCCGCATTCATGGCCATTCAGCCTCTGATCTTCGGGTAAGTGTTCTCCAAGGCGGCCTTCACGACACACAACAGTGCAGAGTCGCTGAGCAGAGACTGATAGCCAAGTTCCGCACACATGAGGACAGCCTCAACCAGGATCTTGGGTTCATGTCACACTATTTGCAACCCCCATGACTTGCCTGAACTTGTAATGTCTCACTTACTGTCCTGTCTGGAGATAATACACATCTCTTTAACCCATGCTTAATACTATCTCCACTCACAATGTCTGCATTTTTAAGATTTGAATAGCAGGTTAGCTGTAAAGACTTGCATTCTAATCAGTATTCTGTAAACTGTGTGTGCCTTTATACACAGAACCTTCCACACACCTGACAAAGGAACAGCATCTCTGAAAGCTTGTGAAATTACTATCAAATAAACTGGTTGGACTTTAACCTGGTGTTGTGAGACTTCTTACTGTGTTTACCCCAGTCCAATGCCGGCACCTCCACATCATCAATATGAACAGCCCGTCCCTTATCTCCAGTGCTTTTAGCTGAGCCACTGTAGGTGGACAGCATCAGTACTTGTCACGTGTCCAAAAGTGGTTTGAGATAATAAATATTTTGTCGAAAACCCAGGAAGACCTAGGCAGTCTGCAGAAAACACTAAAGCAAACAGCAGCTTAAGCAAAAGCTGTGTCCTTTGCCTTCAACAATCCTGAGTTACATCATAAAATAACACAAAACTCCCAAATCTAGTTGTAAAGAAATTTGACCTGATATTAAAATGACAAGTACAGTTCATCTCATCGTGGGAATCCTGCAACAATTCCATACCCGACTCCAAATACTTGAATCCAGCTAAACTACAAATCAACAAAGAACAAAGAAAACAAAGAACAAAACAGCATGGGAAACAGGCCCTTCAGCCCAACGAGCCCGACGCCGCCATCAAGATGAAAAAGACTCCTTTCTTTGTAAGGCCTGCAACAACTGTTCTTCTACAATTATCCAAGCATGTGAATGACGAAGTATTTATTTGGTTTTCAAAGTGTATTAGTATACTATTCTCTTCTATGTCATCTTTCTTCTGTGTGGGCAAGAATGATGTAGAATTTAGACTCTCACAGTGAATGTATAAATTAATAATTCTCTTTACTTAAATCCATAAAAGCTTGCTGCTGTAAACTAAATTGACCAAACACTCTGGGAATGTAGGAATACTCATTTTCTTTTCCAAAACTGCACACACAGAATGGACAGTAAGAGAAGAGAATTGAGGATCAGTTCTTTCACTTCTCCCCTGTCTAACATCTGTCATCACTCACTGTATGCTTCAGCTTGACAACAATTACACATGAGGATGCTTGTCCAACAAAATGGTTTACACATGCTCGTGGAGCCATTAGGGAAATGATATGATATTGTAATCACTGGTGCTTACACAATCATGTACATTAAGATTTGCTTAAAAAAAAATGTCCTCAACCTGTTCATTGCATTCTTAGCTCTTTTAATATCTGACAAGTGCTTTTAAAACATTCCAGTGCAAGGCAGATTGACATTTATAATATTTTTATTAATATATTACAAAATGTGTATTTATAGAAGAATAAATTCACATAAGCTTGTTAGTGAAATAGAACTAATCATGCTTACATACTGCAATCACATTTCCTTGGGAATCATAAAAGTACATATAGGAAGATACCCAAAAATATCATTACAAAACAATAAGATCTAAGGAGAAGGCAAACAGACATTGTATAGCACATTTTGAAGCAAAGCTTTTAGTTGCAGGAGGATTCCCAACCATCTCTGTCAGCCTTAACCCTCTGATGGAGTAGGATAGTCTGGAAAAATGTCTGCCACATCGACACAATGCAACGTACAGTTGGCTTAAATATAAATGATCCTGACTGACTCTGGCAAATTAAGAGATTTGAACTGTCTTTTTGGAAAACATTTTCTTCCTTTTTAAAAAGGTTTTTTTTAAGCCACAAGTTGCTGCTTTTGAAGTTCATATGTAATAAAATTAATTTATTAATAAGATTCTACTTAAACAAGTTCAAACTCAATTGAACAAGATCTGTTTCCTACCAGCAGGGGAAAGGATGGGCCTAAACTCACTGAAAGCCAGCAGCTTGCAGCAGAGGGCACCATTTTGCTTGTACAAATTCTTATTGAGTGTGAGGTTGATCTTACGAGATATCCAATGCCAGTAAGATCGCAGGAGGCATGCAATCAGGCACAAACCTGATTTTTCAGCTCTCTTGCCATCTCGCCTGCTTACTTTGCTCACCAGCCAGCGCCCCAATAGCTTTTCACAAAAGACATTTGTGACTTTGGCTGATTACTGTAAAACATATTTGCTGAATACTTTTGGATTTTGTAGTTGGAAGAATTTGCAACAATAGTGAAAAGTGGCTTGGTTTTTTTTCTCAGAGATTATATTGTCCATGAAGAAACCACCACTATGCACAATATCAATGTCAATGCATTACATTGGCTGCGTTGAATAGGACCTTTACCTGTAAAACAACAGAAATAAAACTTGGAATTACTGTGGAAGAGTCACTGAATGTTGGATGTTTTATAGAACATAGAACATAGAACAATACAGCACAGAACAGGCCCTTCGGCCTTCGATGTTGTGCCGACCAAAATAAAAAGCAATGCCCCTCCAAACTAAACCATTCCCTTCTCTTCCATATACTTATCAATTAACCTCTTAAACGCCACCAAACTTGGCGCATCTACAACAGCTGCAGGCAGGGCATTCCACTCCCTAATCACTCTTTGAGTAAAGAACCTACCTCTGATATCCGTCCTATAACTCATACCCCTTAATTTAAAGCTGTGTCCCCTCGTGCTAGCTTTCTCCATCCTAGGAAAAAGGCTATCACTGTCCACCCTATCTAAACCTCTAATCATCTTATATGCTTCAATAAGATCCCCTCTTAGCCGCCTCCTTTCTAACGAAAACAACCTCAAATCCTTCAACCTCTCTTCATAAGACCTGCCCTCCATACCAGGCAACATCCTGGTAAACCTCCTCTGTACCCTCTCCAATGCCTCCACATCTTTCTTATAATGTGGGGACCAGAACTGCACACAATACTCCAAGTGCGGCCGCACTAGAGTTTTGTACAGTTGCAACATGATGCTGCGGCTCCTAAATTCAATCCCCCTACCAATAAAAGCTAAGACTCCATATGCCTTCTTAACAACTTTATCCACTTGACTGCCTACTTTCAGGGATCTATTGACACATACACCAAGATCCTTCTGTTCCTCAACACTATTAAGAGCCCTACCATTAGCCCTATACTCTACACATTTATTGAAATCAGCAGGAACTTCACTATCTCTAAAGAGGCATTAATATCCACTCTGACTGCAGAAAATCAAATTCCACAAGAAATGCATAAGCACCTTTTACATTTATAAGGCTGAGCTCAGATCAATAGAGATTGGTCTATCTGAGGGACAAAAGAGACCCTGTCTCTGCTATTAAATGCCTCAATAATCCAGATCTGAGAAAACACATCCTTTGTCCAAAAACCAGGAGAAATGGGAGATATGTCATGTGAACTCTCCCTAAGCTGTATCTGTGATAAGAATCTGTAATAAACAGTCCCAAATCCTGCTCCCCCTTTGAGGAGGAATGTTGACTGGTGTTGATTTAATCTGAGGATCACCATACCTCAGGTGAGGGGAAAGGTTGAGAAGATAGGGTCTTCATGAATGATCTCAGTCAGTATGGGAATTGTATGTGCACTGTTGAACTCTTGCATGCTATCAGTAAGTTCAATTAATCTCTGCATGCCTTTTTCCACTGCAGAAAGCTTCACTTCTGGGAAAGCAGATCACCTTGCAACAATTCCAGATGCTAACTGCTGAATGAATATACAGCTGAACTTTTGATTCATGATTCTGGACTCACATGAAATCATAACCTTTATTTCAATCATGGCCTTGGCCTGTACCCCTTTCTTTCATTTGATCCTCTTCTATTATAAGACTGCTAGCAGCCGGAGGTCCCCACAATCTTGCCCGCAGCTAGGGTTCCTCCATAATCTTGCCCGTTGCCACGATTCCCCTGCAACCTTGCCTGTAGCCAGCGTTCCCCGTGACCTTGCCTATGGCTAGGGTTCCTTTGAAACCTTGCCTGCGGCCAGGATCCCCCACGGCCAGGGTTCCTCCACAGGCAGGATTGCCCCGCGATCTCGCCCATTCTGCATTCCCAAATTCTCTGTTCTTGTTGGGAGCTGTGATGAGTTATTAATAGAGGATTTGCTCACTCCAAACTGAAGGGTTGGCCAAAATTTGGGAGGTAGAATGAAAAACTGAAAAAAAGTTTCAGTTTTCAAAGTTCAACTGGAAAAAAACTTTCAGTTTACGAACAGGTAGAGAGGAGAAATCAGGGCTGTTTAAATTCAGTCCCTCCTGTCCATAACAGGCTCCTTTAAGCTCCTGAGTTTGAGACCCAGGAAATCCTGTGGTTGCTAATAAACTTACAGGTAAAATGAGGCTTGCAACTCTTGAGAACATTTAAATAACCAAACAACTTCTCATCTACTAACTGGTTGTCTTCTCCAGTTTCAATAATGGAAGTGAGAGAGTTCAGTTCCTATCCAAGATATTTCCATTTTCACCTCTCAAATATCTGGAACACTTCCAGTTTTGTGGATTTTAATTCAGATGGGAAGTTGTAAAGCTTTGTCAAGCAACTGGTTTGCAGGATTCCAGAAGTGAACAGGTTTAGAGACAGAGTTCTCCTATTGGGCACAAGAGCATGAAAGGTGAGATAAAGGGAATGGATGCAAGATACAGAAGGCACAGAATTTAGTCAATGTTGTAGGGTTGGATGATTTGAAAGAAATAGGGAACACAAAATTCTCCATTCTCACTGACAGCATGGCAGAGTGTATGGGAATGGAGAATTCTAACCTATGACTCCTGACTTTAGTAACAAAATACAAATACAACTCACTGTGATAAATTGTCCAAGTTTCCCTCTGGGATTCGGTCAGCCTGGCAATTACCACCTGCCATGTCATAATAACAAATGCAGGAAGAGGCAGAGCAATGCAAAGGGGGAGAAAACAATACTTAAACTGAAGATAAAGGTTCTAAAATCCAGCGAGGGACAGGAAAGAAATCCCAAGATGACAGCTAAGGCAAGAAATAAGGATGGGTGTCATAAACTGATACTCTTCGGTGTAGTTAAGAGTGAGGAGCAAAGGCAGAGGATCCAAGTTAAAAGGCAAGGCTACAGGGTGCAGACCTGAAATAATATGGGCTTGTGAAAAGCCAGAAAAACAAATAAGAATTGAAGATTGAGAACTTCTTAATACAGGCCTGTGAAGCAGTGGACACAGCTCACAGCCTGAGAGAGTTCATGGAAGGTGAGGCTTGAATGCACATGGCAATCCAGGACAGAGGTAGAATCTGGGTGAAGACATTCAACAGAAAGCATTATTTGGGAAAAGATTGCAAGGCATGCTCTTTGAGACTGGAAATTAGAAATCCTCACGTGAAAGATAAAGTTTCATCAAAAGTTAATCAGCTAACTCCTGTAACTGTTCAGTTACTGTCCTCCATATTTCCAAATAAATAAAAGTTAGGATCTATCAAGCCTGGTTTCACCTGCAATGGGAGTTGTCCAGTCGCAACATCAGCTAGGATTGCAACATATAATCTCTTATGTATTTAAATGGTTGCAAGGTTAAAAGCCAGTCACATGGTGATGTCATTAGAGTGTTGCACAGACTGTTATTTTAGTTTTACTCAATGCAGAGAACATCATTTTCAATAAACCTGTTGTGTGTTACGTTGAATCTGCATATGCAAACCACATCTATTCTTTTTTGTTTAAAGCCCACAATGCATAACATAGTTAGGACGTCATATATTTGAATCTAATGAAGCATTCTTTCACGGAGGTCAACAATATGACAATGTTCAAGACCTTACAGTAGAGTTCACTTCATAAACATTCAGAGATGAATCAATCTTCCATGTGAGAGTATAGAAGTTCCAGTAGAATCCAGTAGTGATTCGACTACAGATGACACAGAGGATTCTTGCTGATTCAGATACACAGGGGATACACAGAGGATTCACATTAATCCAGATATATAGAGCAAACACAATGATCAAGATGTGCAGAGGATTCACACTGATCCAGATACACAGAGGATTCACACTGATCCAGATACACAGGATTCAGGCAGATCCAGATACACTGAGGATTCATAGTGATCCAGATACAAAGATGATTCATGCTGATCCAGATACATAGAGGATACACACTGATCTAGATGCACAGAGGATTCACACCGATGCAGATATATAGAGGATTCAGGCTCAATCAGATACACAGATGATTAAGGCTGACTCAGATACATAGGGATTACAAAATGATCCAAATACACAGATGATTCATGCTGATCCAGATACACAGAGGGTACACTCTGATCTAGATACACAGAGGATTCACACTGATGCAGATATATAGAGGATTCAGGCTCAATCAGATACACAGATATTTAACGCTGATCCAGATACATAGAGGATTTACATTGATGCAGATACAAAGAGGATTCATACTGACCCAGACACAGAGAGGATTCACATTGACCTAGACGCATAGATGGATTACGCTGATCCAGATACAAAGTGGATATGGGCTGATGAGGATACAGTAAAAAAGTCTCACAACACCAGGTTAAAGTCCAAAGAGTGTACTTGGTAGCAAACGCCACTAGTTTTCAGAGCAATGCTCCTCCATCAGATGAGTGGGAGTTCTCCCACTCACCTGATGAAGGAGCAGCATTCCGAAAGCTAGTGGATCAACGTGACTCATGCTCATTCATGCTGATTTAGATACATAGAGGATTCATGCTGATCCAGATACACACTGATCCAGATACACAGAAGATTCACACTGATCCAGATACACAGAGGATTCACTCTGATCCAGATGCACAAAGGATTCACACTAATCCAGGTAAACAGAGGATTCACGCTAATCCAGATACACAGAGGATTCATGCTAATCCAGATACACAGAGGATTCAAGCTAATCCAGATACACAGAGGATTCACGCTAATCCAGATACATAGAGCACACACACTGATCCAAATGCACTGAGGGTTCACACTGATATAAAATTTAAATATTTTTGAGATGTGTATTTGTGTTGTATTATTATTTATTGTAATCCGGATATTCAATTATTTCAATATCATTATAACAACATTTTGTGGAGTGACTCCATTTCATAGAAGGAATTTTTCACTGTATGTGACTTAAAGCTTTATAGGACCCTTGTCAGACCACACTTGGAGTACTGTGCGCAGTTCTGGTCGCCTCACTATAGGAAGGACGTGGAAGCTATTGAAAGGGTGCAGAGGAGATTTACAAGGATGTTGCCTGGATTGGGAGGCATGCCTTATGAAGACAGGTTGAGGGAGCTGGGACTGTTCTCCCTGGAGAGACGAAGGTTGAGAGGCGACCTGATAGAGGTTTACAAGATGTTGAGAGGAATAGATAGGGTGGACTCTCAGACACTATTTCCCAGGGCTGAAATGGTCGCGACGAGAGGGCACAGATTTAAGGTGCAGGGAAGCAAGTACAGAGGAGATGCTAGGGGAAAGTTTTTCACTCAGAGGGTGGTGAGTGAATGGAATCGGCTGCCGTCGGTGGTGGTCGAGGATAGGTCTATGGCTGGGTAGGTTTTGAGGTGTTCGGCACAACTTGTGGGCCGAAGGGCCTGTTTGTGCTGTAGTGTTCTATGTTCTATGTTCTATGATCCAGGTACAAAGAGGATTCACACTGATCCAGATACACAAGAGGATTCACATTAATTCAGATACACAACGGATTCAGATTTGTCCAGATACACAGAGGATTAGCATTGATTCAGATAGACACTAATCCAGATACAGGGAGGATTCTGTTTATCCAGATATGCAGAGGATTCACACTGATGCAGATACATGGGAATTCACACTGATCCAGACGCACAGAGGATTCACACTGATTCAGATACATAGAGGATTCACACTGATCCAGACACACAGAAGATTTACACTGATCCAGATACATGGAGGATTCATGCTTCTCCAGATACAGAGGATTCACACTGATCTAGGTACATAGAGGATTCACATTGATGCAGATATACAGAGGATTCGTGCTGATCCAGACGCACAGGGGATTCACACTGATCCAGACACACAGGGAATTCACACTGATCCAAACACACAGTGGATTCACGCTTCTACAGATACACAGAGGATTCACACAGATCCAGATACACACTGATCCAGCTACACCGAGGATTTGGTCTGGACCAGATACACAGAGGAATCATACTGATCCAAATACAGAGGATTCACACTGATCCAGATATACAGAGGATTCATACTGATCCAGATGCAGAGGATTCACACTGATCTAGGTACACACAGGATTCATACTGATGCATGTACACAGAGGATTCATGCTGACCCAGATACAGAGAGGCTTCATGATGCTCCAGATACAGAGATGATTCACGCTGATCCAGATACACAGAGGATTCATATTGATCTGGATACAATGAGGATTCACGCTGATCCAGGTACACAGAGGATTCACACTGATCCACATACAGAGAGGATTCATGCTGACATAGGTACAGAGAGGCTTCACGATGCCTCAGATACAGAGAAGATTCACATTGATCGAGACACAGAGGATTCACACTAATACATAGTGGATCCAGATAGATAGTCGATATACAGGCATTGTGGTTACAAACTGGTCAGGACACAGTGGATACAGGCTCATCCAGACATACAGTGGATAGACACTGATCCAGGTACATGCTGATCCAGATACATCCTGATCCAGTTATAGGCTAATCCAATAGATGCTGAGCCAGGTACACACAGAATTCACACTGATCCAGATACACAGGGGACTCAAGCTGATGCAGATACGCAGAGAATTCACGCTGATCCAGATACATACTGATCCAGATACATAGAGGAGTCACATTGATCCAGATACACAATGATCCAGATACACAGAGGATTCAGACTGATTCAGGTACACACTGATGGAGATACACAGAGAATACATTCTGATCCAGATACACACAGGATTCATGCTGATCCAAATAAAAAAAGAATTCATGCTGATCCAGATACATTGAAGATTCACACTTATCCAGGCACACAGGGGATTCACGCTGATCCAGATACACAGAGGATTCACGCTGATCCAGATATACAGATACACAGATGCAGAGGATTCCTGTTGATCCAGAAACAGAGAGGATTCCAACTGATCCAGATATACAGAGGGTTCATGCTGATCCAGATACACGGTGGATACGGGCTCATCCAGACACACGGTGGATACGGGCTCATCCAGACACACGGTGGATACGGGCTCATCCAGACACACGGTGGATACGGGCTCATCCAGACACACGGTGGATACGGGCTCATCCAGACACACGGTGGATACGGGCTCATCCAGACACACGGTGGATACGGGCTCATCCAGACACACGGTGGATACGGGCTCATCCAGACACACGGTGGATACGGGCTCATCCAGACACACGGTGGATACGGGCTCATCCAGACACACGGTGGATACGGGCTCATCCAGACACACGGTGGATACGGGCTCATCCAGACACACGGTGGATACGGGCTCATCCAGACACACGGTGGATACGGGCTCATCCAGACACACGGTGGATACGGGCTCATCCAGACACACGGTGGATACGGGCTCATCCAGACACACGGTGGATACGGGCTCATCCAGACACACGGTGGATACGGGCTCATCCAGACACACGGTGGATACGGGCTCATCCAGACACACAGTGGATACGGGCTCATCCAGACACACGGTGGATACGGGCTCATCCAGACACACGGTGGATACGGGCTCATCCAGACACACGGTGGATACGGGCTCATCCAGACACACGTGGATACGGGCTCATCCAGACACACGGTGGATACGGGCTCATCCAGACACACGGTGGATACGGGCTCATCCAGACACACGGTGGATACGGGCTCATCCAGACACACGGTGGATACGGGCTCATCCAGACACACGGTGGATACGGGCTCATCCAGACACACGGTGGATACGGGCTCATCCAGACACACGGTGGATACGGGCTCATCCAGACACACGGTGGATACGGGCTCATCCAGACACACGGTGGATACGGGCTCATCCAGACACACGGTGGATACGGGCTCATCCAGACACACGGTGGATACGGGCTCATCCAGACACACGGTGGATACGGGCTCATCCAGACACACGGTGGATACGGGCTCATCCAGACACACGGTGGATACGGGCTCATCCAGACACACGGTGGATACGGGCTCATCCAGACACACGGTGGATACGGGCTCATCCAGACACACAGTGGATACGGGCTCATCCAGACACCAGTGGATACGGGCTCATCCAGACACATGTTGGATACGGGCTCATCCAGACACACGTTGGATACGGGCTCATCCAGACACACGTTGGATACGGGCTCATCCAGACACACGTTGGATACGGGCTCATCCAGACACACGTTGGATACGGGCTCATCCAGACACACGTTGGATACGGGCTCATCCAGACACACGTTGGATACGGGCTCATCCAGACACACGTTGGATACGGGCTCATCCAGACACACGTTGGATACGGGCTCATCCAGACACACGTTGGATACGGGCTCATCCAGACACACGTTGGATACGGGCTCATCCAGACACACGTTGGATACGGGCTCATCCAGACACACGTTGGATACGGGCTCATCCAGACACACGTTGGATACGGGCTCATCCAGACACACGGTGGATACGGGCTCATCCAGACACACGTTGGATACGGGCTCATCCAGACACACGTTGGATACGGGCTCATCCAGACACACGTTGGATACGGGTCATCAGACACACGTGATCGGCTCATCCAGACACACGTTGGATACGGGCTCATCCAGACACACGTTGGATACGGGCTCATCCAGACACACAGTGGATACGGGCTCATCCAGACACACGTTGGATACGGGCTCATCCAGACACATGTTGGATACGGGCTCATCCAGACACATGTTGGATACGGGCTCATCCAGACACACAGTGGATACGGGCTCATCCAGACACACGTTGGATACGGGCTCATCCAGACACACAGTGGATACGGGCTAATCCAGACACACAATGGATATGGACTGATCCAGACACGCAGTGGATACGGGCTCATCCAGACACACAATGGATATGGACTGATCCAGACACGCAGTGGATACGGGCTAATCCAGACACACAATGGATATGGACTGATCCAGACACGCAGTGGATATGGGCTCATCCAGACACACAATGGATTGGGCTGATCTGGACACACAGCGGATATGGGCTGATACAAACTCATCCAGATATACAGTGGATAGACATTGATCCAGGTACATGCTGATCCAGATACATATTGATCCTGATACAAACTGATCCAGATACACACTTAACCAGGTATACAGTGATCCAGGTACATGCTAATCCAATTACATACTGATCCACATACACTCTGATCCAGGTACAACAAGGATTCACACTGATCCAGATACAGAGAGGATTCACACTGATCTGGGTACACAGACGGTTCATATTGCTCCAGATGTACAGAAGGTTCATTCTGATCCAGATACATAGAGAATTCACACTGAACTAGGTACAAAGAACAAAGAACAAAACAGCATGGGAAACAGGCCCTTCGGCCCAATGAGCCTGCGCCGCCACCTTGATGTTCCCACTTCTACACGCGATCCCTGTCCATGTTTATAGATCTATGGATTAAAAACCAAATTTGAGACAACTTAGGGAGAATTTGTTTTGCCAATTAGCCGAAGAGCACATCTTTGGGATGTGGGAGGAAACCGGAGCACCCGGAGAAAACCCACGCAAGCACTGGGAGAATGCGCAAACTCCCACAGACACAGGCCCAAATCCATGTATCTGCACAGCACAGCGATAGTCACTGAGCTGTCGTGTTGCCCATCAGATGGTCCAGGTCGAGCGTACACTAACGATGTAAAGCAGTAGGATACTCTCAAAAAAGGTCCAAGAGCAGTCCTCTCACGACCCATCGCGTGTATGCCCCTCGTTAGACAACAAGGTGGACCAAAGCACCTGTAGGGTAAAAACAAGTACATCAATACACAAAAACAAGTACACAGTGGATTCACACTGATCCAGATACTCAGAGGATTCACACTGGATAAGTAACTGGCTTGTTAAAAGGAGACAGAGAGTAATAGTGGAAGGGTGTTTTTCTAGCTGGAGGCTGGTCACTAGTGGTGTGCCGCAGGGCTCGGCACTGGGACCTCTTCTGTTTGTAATATATATAAATGACTTGGAAGAGGGAATAAGTGAAGTGATCAGCAAGTTTGCAGACGATACAAAGATGGCTGGACTTGCGAATAGTGAGGAGCATTGTCAGGCGATGCAGCAGGATATAGATAGGCTGGTAGCTTGGGCAGATAGATGACAGATGGAATTCAATCCTGATAAATGCGAGGTGATGCATTTTGGGAGAAAGAATGTAGAGGGGAGGTATATGATAAAGGATAAACTTATTAGGAGTATAGAAACGCAGAGGGACCTGAAGATGGCAGAGCAGGTGGAGAACGTTGTGAAGAAAGCATATGGTATGCCAGCCTTTATAGGAATGGGTATGGAGTACAAGAGCTGGCCTTTAATGTTGCAGTTGTATAAAACGTTGGTTAGACCTCATTTGGAATAGTGCGTCCAGTTCAGGTTGCCTTACTACCGGAAGGACGTGGAGACTCTGGAGAGAGTGCAGAGGAGGTTTACAGGATGCTGCCTGGTATGGAAGGTCTGAGTTACGAGGAGAGGTTAGGCAAATTGGGGCTGTTTTCCTTAGAAAGACATAGACTTAGAGGAGATCTAATAGAGGTGTACAAGATTATGAGGGGTATAGATAGAGTAAATAGGTTAAGCTTTTTCCGAAGATGGACTCAAATAGCACGAGGGGTCATGGGCTTAGGGTGAGGGGGGGTAAGGTATAATTTGGATGCTAGAGGGAGTTTTTTCACACAGAGGGTGGTGGGGGTATGGAATGCGCTGCCAAGTAAAGTGGTGGAGGCAGGCACTCTGGAGTTATTTAGGAGATACTTAGATGGGCATATGAACAGAATGGGAATGGAGGGGTATAGAAAACTGATTTAAAATAGGGATCATTAGCCTTGGGAGTTCCCTGGGAAGTATGTAAATTGTCGATGATATTGATATGCTTGTTTTTATTCCACTGGTACTTTGGTCCACCTTGTTGTCTAACAAGGGGCATACACGTGATGGATCGTGGGAGGGCTGCTCTTGGATTTTTCAAGAGTATCCGAGTGCTTCACATCGTTAGTGTACACTTGACTTTGACCATTTGATGGGCAACACGACAGCTCAGTGACTATCGCTGTGCTCTGCAAACACATGGATTTGGGCCTATGTCTGCGGGAGTTTGCGCATTCTCCCTGTGCTTGCATGGGTTTTCTCCGGGCGTTCCAGTTTCCTCCCACATCCCAAAGATGTGCTCTTAGGCTAATTGGCAAAACAAATTCTCCCTAAGTTGTCTCAAATTTGGTTTTTAATCCATAGATCTATAAACATAGACAGGGATCGTGGGTAGAGGTGGGAACATCGGGGTGGCGGCGCGGGCTCATTGGGCTGAAGGGCCTGTTTCCCATGCTGTTTTGTTCTTTGTTCTTTGATGTGCTCTTAGGCTGACTGGCAGAACAAATTCTCCGTAAACTGTCTCAAATTTGGTTTCAATGCATAGATCTATAAACATAGACAGGGATCACAGGTAGTAGTAGGAATATCGAGGTGGCGGCGTGGGCTCGTTGGGCCAAAGAGCCTGTTTCCATGCTGTTTTGTTATTTGTTCTTTGTTCTTCTTTGTTCTTTGATCCAGATACATGGGGGATTCACACTGATCCAGATACACGGAGGATTCACAGTTATCCAGATACACAGAAGATTCAGGCTGATCCAGATACACAGAATATTAAGGCTGATTCAAATACACAGAGGATTCACACTGATCCAAATACAAAGGATTAACAATGATCCAGATACACAGAGGATTCATGCTTATCCGGATTCACAGAAGATTCCCACTGATCCAGATACAGAGGATTCACACAGATGCAGATAGCAGAGGATTCACGATTATCCGGTTATACAGAGGATTCACACTGATCAAGATACAGAGGATTCACACTGATGCAGATACGCAGAGGATTCACATTGATCCAGATACAGATGATGTACACTGATCCAGATACAGAAGGGTCATGCTGATCCAGATACACAGAGGATTCTTATTGATTCTGATACACAGAGGATTCACGCTAATCCAGGTACACAGGCTTTATGCTGGTCCAGAATCACAGAGGATTCACACTAATCCAGATTCAGAGGACTCACACTGATCCAGATACACAAAAGATTCACAATGATCCAGATACACACAAGATTTACACTGATCCAGATACAGAGGATTCACTCTGATCCCAGTATAGAGGATTCACACTGATATTGGTACACAGAGGATTCACACTGATCCAGACATACAGACATTTCACACTGATCCAGATACACAGAAGTTTCACACTGATCGAGATACAGAAGATTCCTGATCATCCAGATATACAGAGGATTCACACTGGTCCAGATACAGAAGATTCACTCTGATCCCAGTGCACAGAGGATTCACACTGATCCTGGTACACAGAGGATTCACACTGATCCAGATACACGGGGGATTCACACCGATCCTGATACAGACGATTCACACTGATCCAGATACACACAAGATTCAACTGATCCCGGTACACAGAGAATTCACACTGATCTAGATACACAGAGGTTTCACACTGATCCAGATACAGCGGATTCACACTGATCAGGATACACAGAGGTTTCACACTGACCAAGTTACAGAGGATTCCTGATGATCCAGATACCCAGAAGATTCACACTGGTCCAGATACAGAGGATTCACACTGATCGAGATACATGGGGGATTCATACTGATTCAAATACACGGGGGATTCACACTGATTCAGATACACGGGGGATTCACACTGATCCAGATACACGGGGGGGTTCACACTGATCCAGATATACAGAGGTTTCCCACCGATCCTGATACACAGAGGTTTTGCACTGATCCTGATACAGAGGATTCACACTGATCCAGATACAGAGGATTCACATTGATTCAGATACACATAGGATTCACACTGATCCAGACACATAAAGGATTCACGCTGATCCAGATACACTCAAGATCCACATTTATCCAGATACACAGAGAATTCACACTGATCCAGATACACAGGGGATTCACACTGATCCAGGTACACAGAGGATTCACACTGATCCAGGTACACAGACGATTCACACAGATCCAGATACACAGAGGATTCACACTGATTCTGATACACAGAGGATTCACACTGATGGGAGGACTTGAGGTTCCGGAAACGGATGAAATTTCTGATTGTTTTTCTCACTCCCTCTTCATCTCATGACAGGTTGAAGGTGAATTTATTAATCCAGTGACAGTCCTAGTGAATGCTGTTGAGGCAGAGCAATGGTGGTGAGGGCACTAGGGATCTGCCGAGGCTTGTGCCAGTGCCCGAACAACAAGGGGTTGCCACTGATGCTTTAGCACTAGTCACCTATCAGGCCAAGGAAGGACTAATACGTCTGTGTTATCATGCGCCATGGATCTACAGGAGCTGTTGGTCTGATATTGAGCCAATTGGCAACTATAGACTCAGTCCTCACAGAGACACAGTGAGGAACTATGTGCTAGGCTCTCAAACATTTGGCCTCAGGAAGACGAGGACACTTGCTTTCGATAGCCATCAATATCAGAATAGCCCTGATCAAAGGGTCTTTTCTGGGCTTAAGTGGGAACCTGTGTGGTATCTCACAGAAGAGTCAGCAAAATGACATATACTTTGTCTCAGACTGCATTGCTTTCCACCTGGACCAGGTCCACCAGGATACCTGGGCTACAAGATGCAGTGCCATCACTGGGATGCCCCAGATCCAGAAGCCAATTGGTGGCACCTGTTACACTTAGAGCACTATCTTGCAAAGGAGCCTTTCATCAACAGGGAGGGGTTCCAATCCCTGAACAATCAGATCAGTACTTTCCTTCTTGTTTTAAGAATACAAAAAAAGTGTTTGACCCATGAACTGAAGTCCCCCACTAGGGTTTGATTTGCATAGCGCTTAACATCTGCTGTGGTCATAATGATACCAAGACGTTAATTTTGTAGGTGACACCACAGCAGAACCCCAAATTGAATGTTCATTGTCCTAGAATGTTAACTTTTGCTGAAACCTCGCTGCTGTTTATGCAGGTGAGACCTTATGATCCTGCTGACAGTACACTCCTGCCGTGGGTTTCCCAGTGGCGAGGGAAAGCCTATTGACACTGGAGGGACCAGAAGATCCCACTACCAGCGAGCGGTGCACGGCCTCCTACCACCGTGAAACACACTGCAGAAGAAAACCCTTTGAGAAAAACCCTTTGTTTCTCTCTGCAGTTACTGCCAAGTCCATTTTTCAGTATTTTCAGATTTTATTTCAATTGTCAGCAGTCACATTATTTTGCTCTTCATAAATTACTATTTGCTCCCTGAATTAAAAACCAATTATAATAATGAGCAATGTTTCTCTATGATTCCCACCTGTGGCAACAACATATTTGTTTTGATTTTTAAGTCACAGCCAAGTCCACAGTTTCTGTGAACTTTCTTACCTTTGGCATGAACAGCTTTATACTGAACTGTAAAAGATGGACGATTCACTGACCCAGGATGATAGAATTCAACCATAAGCGCCCTTCCAGTGACCATTAATTCTGCTTCATTCGTGCAAACTTTTGTTTTCAAAGCTGGAGGTGCTTTAGACACATCACGAACAAGTAAATAAGCTTTTGAACAACTTTCTGATTTTTGAAGGTTGTTTGTAGCAATAACCATTTGTATCTGTTAAAAAACAACAGTAATAGTAACATTTTAAATATCTTCCCTCCTTTTCAGAAAAACATGTATGTAAAATGGACTCTAACTCTTATTTCCAAACTTGCCAAGAATTTCTATCCAAAACTGCATTGTCAGTTGTGGCTTAGCTGGCAGCATTCTTTCTTTGCAGATGAAAGGGTTTACGTTAAAGTCCCATCCAGACTTGAACATAAAAATTAAGGTCAACACTCCAGTGCAGTACAGAGACAATGCTTTGCTTGTCTTTCAGAGACACATAGGATATTGCAGTTGGAGAAGTTAGTGATGGTGATACCACTAAATACAAAGGGTGGGTCTCATCTTATGAGATGGTTATCGTCGTGTATGGCTTGCACCCTAATATAAGTTCAAACTTGGAAGTTGTGCAGCTCTGTGATGGACTGCATTCTTGTCTGAGACAATTACAATAAAGCTATCGCTTCAATTATCAATGAACAAATTTCCTTCTGATTAAGAGAAAAAATAATAGCTGAAATAATTGAAGATATTAGCTTTAGGATGCTGCCCTGAGAAATTCCTACTGAGATATCATAGACATATAAAATATGAATCGAGACATTAGTTTAATGTGCCTCTGCTGGCAGGGTCATAGAAATAATAAATTAGTCCCATTGACCTGCACTTACACAATACCATGAAGTGTTGGCCCTTCAAGTATTTATCCAACTTCCTTTTGAAAATTAAAAATTGAATCTGCATCCAACAATCTTTCAAACAATGAATCATAGAATATCTGTAGTGCAAAAAGCCATTTGGCCCATCAAGCCTGCACTGACAACAACTTAACCCACACATCTTTGGACTATGGGAGGAAACTGAAACACCCTTAGGAAACTCACACAGACACAGGGAGAATGTGGAAACTGCATACAGACAGCGACCCAAGGCTGAAATTAAAGCCAGGTCACTAGTGCTTTAAGGCATCAATGCTGACCACTGTGCTAAGCACTGTGAATGACAGATAATTAATTCCAAAGGTGCCATAGATGACAGAAGATAAACAACCCAGATTTGATATTTTCATTAAGAATGCATTGTCATTCTTCGATATTGTGCATGTCTATCCCATTCTTTCTTTCAGCATTGTGCATATACATCACATTCTTTCCCGAGTGGCAGGCAATGACAACTGGGGAATTGCAGGGTTCAGCACTGGGACTCCAACAACTCACAATATAAATTAATGACTTAGATGAGGGAACAAAATATAATATGACACAAAGCTGGGTATAAACTGTGAAGAGGATACAGAGCTCTTTCAGTGCTCTTTTTGGACAAACTGAGTGAGTGGGCAGGATCGACATATGAGGAGAGATTTATGTTGGTTAGGATTATTGCTGGAGTTCAGGGGAATGAGGGATGATCTCTAACACAAAAAGTAATGCACTTTGGCAGGAATAATAAATGTGTAGAGTATAGGGCTAATGGTAGGATTCTTAATAGTGTTGATGAACAGAGGGATCTTGGTGTATTTGTGCATAGATCCCTGAGAGTAAGCAGTCAAGTCAATAAGGTTGTTAAGAAGGCATATGGAGTCTTAGCTTTTATTGGTCGGGGGATTGAATTTCGGAACCGCAACGTCATGTTGCAACTGTACAAAACTCTAGTGCGGCCGCACTTGGAGTATTGTGTGCAGTTCTGGTCCCCGCATTATAAGAAAGATGTGGAGTCATTGGAGAGGGTACAGAGGAGGTTTACCAGGATGTTGCCTGGTATGGAGGGCAGGTCTTATGAAGAGAGGCTGAGGGATTTGATGTTGTTTTCGTTAGAAAGAAGGCGGCTAAGAGGAGACCTTATTGAAACATATAAGATGATTAGAGTTTAGATAGGGTGGACAGTGATAGCCTTTTTCCTAGGATGGAGAAAGCTAGCACGATGGGACACAGCTTTAAATTAAGGGGTGATAGTTATAGGACGGATATCAGAGGTAGGTTCTTTACCCAGAGGGTGGTTCAGGAGTGGAATGCCCTGCCTGCGGCAGTTGTGGATGCGCCAAGTTTGGTGGCGTTTAAGAGGTTAGTTGATAAGTTTATGGAAGAGAAGGGAATGGTTTAGTTTGGAGGGTCATTGCTTTTTATAATGGTCGGCGCAACATTGAAGGCCGAAGGGCCTGTTCTGCACTGTAATGTTCTATGTTCTAACAGGGCAGATGCAGAAAGGATGTTCCCAATGATGGGGTGCCCAGAACAACGGGTCACAGACAGTGAGAAGTCTCACAACACCAGGTTAAAGTCCAATAGATTTATTTGGTAGCAAACGCCACTAGCTTTCGAGGCTCTGCCTCTTCATTAGGTGACCAAATAAACCTGTTGGATTTTAACCTGGTATTGTGAGACTTCTTACTGTGTTTACCCCAATCCAGTGCCGGTATCTCCACATCATAGACTATTTAGGACAGAGATGAGGAGAAATTTCTTCACTCGGAGAGTGGTCAGCCTGTGGAATTCACTACCACAGAAAGAAGTTGAGGCCAAAACATTGTATGCTTTCAAGAATGAGTTAGGTATAGCTGTTGGGGTGAAGGGGATCAAAGAGTATGGGAGAAAACTGAATCAGGGTGTTGAGTTGGATGATGAGCCATGATCATAATGAATAGCAGAGCAACTTCCATAGAATCATAGAATCCCATAGAAGGAGGCCATTCAGCCCATCGAGTCTGCATTGACTACAATCCCACCCAGGCCCTATTCCTGTAACCCCATATATTTACCCTGTTGATTCCCTGATACTAGGGTCAAATCATCATGGCCAATCAATCTAACCAGTGCATCCTTGGACTGTGAGAGGAAACTGGAGCACCTGAAGGAAACCATCCAGACACAGAGAGAATGTGCAAACTCCACACAGACAGAGGCCCAAAGCTGAAATTAAACCTGGCTCCCTGATGCTGCGAGGCAGCAGTTCTAAACACTGTGCTATCCCTCAAAGGGTTCTGAAGGGCTGAACGATCCTTCTATCTTTCTCTGTTTCTATGTCCTCAGCATTGTACAGAGATCCCTTTTACTTTCTTCAATATTATACATGTTCTTCATTAATTCCTTAGAATTCTCCACAAATATGTCATTCTTTCCTTAGTACTGAACATGTTCACCCCATTCTTTCCTCAGTACTACATGTTCACCCCATTCTTTCCTCAGTATTGTACATGTATACCTCATGATTCCTTTGTGCTTGGATGAGCCAAATACAGTTTGACCGATCATAATGGGTGTCAGGACCTTCATGGTTAATGTTGCCACTTGTTTGTCTTTCTGAAGTGATCTGCATTTCTGCACAATGAACTGAAAATACAAGAGGGAGAAATTAAACAGTTGATAGACATATGAGACTTACATATAATTCAGGACAACGCACAATAAAAATTGGAACTAAATATTTACTAAATCGGTATCTAGCGCTGAATCCCTTTGCTTGTTTTCTGTTGTCAGAAAAAAATGCAAGTAGCATTTTATATTCAGAAGAGATTGCTGCTGGAGCTACACTGCCACAACTTCGCTGTCGTATGACTCTTGTATGAGTATCAGAACCTTCATAAATTGTTAGATGATCACGAAAGCAGCCTATAAATGGCCGAATATTAAAGAAATCAAATTCCAAGACAATCTGTTAAGAAAAAGATTGATGGTTAAATCTCATTTTGTAATTTTAGTTACAATAATAAAATGTTTGTAGCATCACAAAAAGATTTTTTGTACAATATATGAAATAACAACATTTTCAGAAAGCTAAATTCTGTCTTGAGTGCTTTGTTAAATATTGAAAGTCTTACAACACTAGGTTGAAGTCCAACAGATTTATTTGGTTGCATGAGCTTTCGGAGCACTGTTCCTTCATCAGGCGAGACTCAGACTGAGTAAACTCGTTGGACCTTAAAATGGTGTTGCTAGAGTTCTTACTATGTCCACCCACTCCAACAGCAGCATCGCCATATCTTAAATATTGAGGTTTAAGCTTAAATAATCTGAAGACAGTTCAGCTTTAGCCATTATAATAATTGCATTAGATCTCTCTGATTCTGAAATTCAAATCATTATATGTTGCTATTGGCAAATTCTGTATTTGAAAATAGTGCAGCATCATGTTTTTGGAGACAGGTATTTAAAGGCTAGGGAAGTACAGCAGTAACAGCTGAAAATAAACTGTGATAAAGCCACAAAAGTGGCTTTACAGACTTAATTCCCCCTCCACGTAACCATAATAACTGTGCACTGGTGCCGCTCTGCACACCCCCCGGGCAGTTCTGCGCACCAGGACCGCTCCGCGCTCTGGGACAGCTCAGTACATCACGGCAGCTCAATACACCAGGCCAGCTCAGATTGGTAGCAAGAACAAAAGAAAATCCAAAAGTCTTCTGTAAGCAGTTAATTATAAAAAAATGGCAAAAAGAAGAATGGCACTGATTCAGAACCAAAGAGGATTTACACAAGGAGCTAACGGACATAGCTGAGGTATTAAATTAATACTTTGTTTTGTTTTTACCAGGGAAAGAGGGTTAAAATACATAAAGAAGGTTTACTGAATGGACTGACTGTACTTATAGTTATCAGGACACCAGGAAGCAGACTGAATGTATCCAAGGATACCGACAGAAGTGAAGGTGTAAATTGAAAAGGATTGGCCAAAATTTCCCAATCATCTTGAGATTTGAGAGCTGGATATTTGCAAATGTGATAGTTTTCTTCAAAAAGAATGTAAGCGTTATCCCAGGAACTGCAGACCAGTCACTTTATCCTCAGTGCTGGTGATGCTTCCAGAAATGATTTGGATAATATTAATAATCAGTTGTTCAAATACAGCCTAATGCAGAAAAGTCAGAAAATCATGTTTTTTGAACTTGCTGAAGATTTTGGATGAGTTACTAGCGAGGGTTAATGAGAGTAATTCCATTAACATGGTTACATGAACTTTTCAAAGGTATTTGATAAAATTCTGCAAAACAGATCTGTGAGCAAAGGCTAGAGTTCACAGAACAAAATGGACAGAAGCAACATGGATATAATATTGGATGATTAATAGGGTAAAAAAGAGATTAGCAGTCAGCAGTTTTTTTTCAGACTGGAGGAAAGTTGACATGGGAGTTTCTCAGGGTTCAGTGTTGTGACCCCTACCCTTCTTGATAATGGCAGTAAGAAGTCTCAGAACACCAGGTTAAAGTTCAATAGGTTTATTTGTAGCACAAGCTTTCGGAATCTCACTTCTTCAGGTGGGTGAGGAGTTGTGTTTACAAATAGGGCATATATAGACACAAACTCAATTTACAAAGTATTGGTTGGAATGCAAGTCTTTACAAGTAATCAGTCTTAAAGGTACAGACAATGTAGGTGGAGAGAGGGTTAAGCACAGGGTAAAGAGATGTGTATTCCACCTACTGCAACAGCTCCGCAGGGTTTTGGCCCCAGTCAGCAGGGAGCACATTCCACCTACTCCAGCAGCTCCACTGGGATTTGGGACTCACCATCCAAAATCAGCAGAGAGTACATTCTACCCACTTCAGCAGCTCTGCAAAGACTTGGAACCCACCATCCAGAGTTAGCAGACAGCACATTCCACCCACTTCAGCAGTTCTGCAGGGACTTGGACCCCACTTTCCAGTCAACAGGGAGCACATTCCACCCATACCAGCAGCTCCAGTGAGCACTAACTGGCAGATCTGGCAGAAGGAGGAAGGTCTGCTTTGGAAAGTTATCAGCCAATTGGTTTGGCTAACAGGTCTCCAGTCATTCCAGGAATCGTGCTGCAGTGGCCAGAAGAAGCACTGCAATTAGCTTTCTGGAACTGATCAAAATGGGTAGGGTTGGAAAGGCCTAGGGGATTGCTTGGAAAGAGATCAGGATCTTGGGGGACAGGTTGAGTGACAATGGAGTGAGGAGATCAATGAGCTCCAAGGAGTGTAAGCCCTCATTCAGAAGAGGATTTTAGATGAAACCTTCACAATAGAAACTATGGATGAGGAATTACCACAACTGCAACTGAAAAGATTTAGTTTCAAAAAAAAGACCAAAGATGTGCAGGTTAGGTGCAGTGGCCATGCTAAATTGCTCCTCAGTATCAGGGAACTAGCAGGGTAAATACATGGGGTTATGGGGATAGGGCATGGGTGAGATTCAGCCCAATGGGCTGAATGGTCTCCTTCTGCACTGTAGGAATTCTATGATTCTATGAAGATTTGAATTGGCTTTGAATGATTGGTTGGAATATACAGATGAGAAACTGAAATCATTCCTATATTAATTTTACAGATGCAGCAAAGAATAAGATGAAGTTGTGGACTAGGACAGATTCATGATTAAGTTGATGTTGCAGATGAGTGAGGTTGAAAATGTGCATGGGTTTAGTGTGAGTCTCAGAATGGAATGGAGTGTATGGGGTGTCAGGGAGGGATAGTATCTCTGGTGGGGGAACATGTTGCGTAACCCTGGAAATTATAGGCCGGTGAGTTTGACGTCAGTGGTAGGGAAGCTGTTGGAGGGGATTCTTGGAGATAGGATGTATAGGCACTTAGAGCATTGTGATCTGATTAGGGATACGCAGCATGGATTTGTTAAGGGGAGGTCGTGCCTTACGAATTTGGTAGAATTTTTTGAGGAGGTGACGAAAATGGTGGATGAAGGGCGAGCCGTTGATGTTGTCTATATGGATTTTAGTAAGGCGTTTGACAAAGTCCCTCATGAAAGGTTAGTTGAGAAGGTCAAGGCTAATGGGATACAAGGACAGGTAGCTAGATGGATAAGTAACTGGCTTGCTAATAGGAGACAGAGAGTAATAGTGGAAGGGTGTTTTTCTAGCTGGAGGCTGGTCACTAGTGGTGTGCCGCAGGCTCGGTACTGGGGCCTCTTCTATTTGTAATATATATAAATGACTTGGAAGAGGGAGTAAATGGAGTGATCAGCAAGTTTGCGGACGATACAAAGATGGCTGGACTTGTGGATAGTGAGGAGCATTGTCAGGCGATGCAGCAGGACATAGATAGGCTGGTAGCTTGGGCAGACAGATGGCAGATTGAATTCAATCCTGATAAATGTGAGGTGATGCATTTCGGGAGAAAGAATGTAGGGGGGAGGTATATGATAAAGGGTAGACCTATTAAGAGTATAGAAACACAGAGGGACCTGGGAGTGCAGGTGAACAAGTCTCTGAAGGTGGCAGAGCAAGTGGAGAAGGTTGTGAAGAAAGCATATGGTATGCTAGCCTTTATAGGAAGGGGTATAGAGTACAAGAGCTGGCCTTTAATGTTGCAGTTGTGTAAAACGTTGGTTAGACCTCATTTGGAATACTGCGTCCAGTTCTGGTCGCCTTACTACCGGAAGGACGTGGAGACTCTGGAGAGAGTGCAGAGGAGGTTTACCAGGATGCTGCCTGGTATGGAAGGTCTGAGTTACGAGGAGAGGTTTGGCAAATTGGGACTGTTTTCCTTAGAAAGACGTAGACTTAGAGAGATCTAATAGAGGTGTACAAGATTATGAGGGATATAGATAGAGTAAACAGAGTTAAGCTTTTTCCTAGGATGGACTCAAATAGCACGCGGGGTCACGGGCTTAGGGTGGGGGGGGTAAGGTATAATTTGGATGCTAGAGGAAGTTTTTTCACACAGAGGGTGGTGGAGGTATGGAATGTGCTGCCAAGTAAAGTGGTGGAGGCAGGTACTCTGGAGTTATTTAAGAAATACTTAGATGGGCATATGAACAGAATGGGAATGGAGGGGTATAGAAAACTGATTTAAAATAGGGATCATGAGCCTTGGGAGTCCCTGGGAAGTGTGTAAATAGATGATGATATTTATGTACTTGTTTTTATCCTACAGGTACTTTGGTCCACCTTGTTGTCTAACAAGGGGCATACACGCGATGGGTCGTGAGAGGGCTGCTCTTGGATTTTTTTCGAGAGTATCCTAGTGCTTCCCGTCGTTAGTGTACGCTTGACCTGGACCGTTTGATGGGCAACACGACAGCTCAGTGACTATCGCTGTGCTGTGCAGATACATGGATTTGTGCCTGTGTCTGTGGGAGTTTGCGCGTTCTCCCCGTGCTTGCGTGGGTTTTCTCCGGGTGCTCCGGTTTCCTCCCACATCCCAAAGATGTGCTCTTAGGCTAATTGGCAAAACAAATTCTCCTAAATTGTCTCAAATTTGGTTTTTAATCCATAGATCTATAAACATGGACAGGGATCGCGGGTCGAGGTGGGAACATCGGGGTGGCAGCGTGGGCTCGTTGGGCCGAAGGGCCTGTTTCCCGTGCTGTTTTGTTCTTTGTTCTTTGTAGGGCAGTTTGTCCACCCTTTGTTTCCACCTGGAATTCAGCTCTTACCTGTGGTTCCCTATAGCTGTTTGCATGTGACAACAGCTTCAACAGGTCAGCTAAACCAGGTGAGGGTAGCTGATGGGTCTCAACCCTCGGTGAGATAGGGAGAAATCTATCCCAGCGTGTGAAGACAGATTCCAGTGGATTGAGTGGACGAGACCAATGGAAGTTACAAAAGTCAAGAAGGTGGCCTCTGCAAGTGTTGAGGATCACAAAGAGCAGGACAAAATACAGAAGACATCCTGGTCATCCACTGTGCCTAGTCTCATCTCCAGCTGTCTTGACTCTTGTCTCGCCACTGAATCCAGATGGAAATTAGCAAGACAAAGTGAGGCTGATGCTGCACAACTCTCCCTCATTTTAATCCAAATTAAGCGCTAATCTCGACACCATCATATTATCGTCCTGTTCAACCTTTGAAGTCCTCTGGCGGTGGACGAGCAAAGAAACAGCAGGTACGGATACACTGGGAGCTGTAGTCACAGACTTGTCAATGGAAAATGACCATTAGACCTAAGCTGCCTGCGTGTAGTGCAGTAAAACTCGGTGTCTACTTGGGCGACTGAGCAGTCCTCTTCAGGAACGCACTGTTCACTTCCGTAGAATGAGGAAAGGGTTAGAAAAGATGCCTTAAGTATTGCCTGCTTCACTACACCCCGGCCAGTTTACCACGGATGTCGGGGATCCATCTTGCGGTCGAACAAACAAAATAAAAGACAAGATGACACTGCTTACCATTGGCACTTGGAACATGCGCACGCTTTTGGACAACCCTACAGCAGACAGACCAGAGAGAAGAACAGTCTTAGTTGCCAGAGAGCTTGCAAGATACAACATTGACATTGCAGCCCTAAGCGAAACTCATCTTGCCAACATATGTCAGTTGACTGAAACTGGAGTGGATACACTTTTTCTGAAGTGGTTGCGGCAGCGATGGGCATCATGATGCTGGAGTTGGATTTGCCATCAGGAATCACTTTGTTCGGAAACTTGCTGGTCTATCCAAGGGTGTGAACGACTGGCTTATGACATTACAGTTTCCGCTACAGAACAGAAGTCAAGCCACCCTGATCAGCATCTATGCCCTCACAATGAACAACCCACATGAGATGAAAGACAAGTTCTATGAAGAATTGGACGACCTACTATCAATAGTGAGCAGTGCCGACAAACTGATCTTGCTTGGCGATTTCAGTGCAAGAGTAGGGCGTGACTCTGCAATCTGGCAGGGAGTCATTGGGAGGCATGGAATAGGCAAGCGTGACAGTAACGGCCTTCTCTTAATGAAGACCCATGCAGCTCACAAACACCTCATCACCAACACAACCTTCCATCTACCAATCTGTAACAAGACCTCCTGGATGTACCCCTCCCTCTAAGCATTGGCATCTTATTGACTATGTCATTGCCAGGAGGAAAGACAAGCAAGATATCAGAGTGACCAAGGCCATGTGTGATGCTGACTGAAGAACAGATCACAGGCTCATCGTCTCCAAAATGAGGCTCCATATCAGACCCAAGAGGCGACAAGGAAGAAAGATTATGAAAAGAATCAATGTGGCCAAGCTAAAGAGGCCCAGCATAGCTTCAGCACTGCTGAAGACTTAGAAATCAAGCTAGTTGGCCCACACCTCGCAGGCAGTGCTCAGGACGACTGGGAACGCTTCAGGGATGCTATCCATACATCTGCACTGAAGATGCTTGGGCCCTCAACCTGCAAGCAGCATGATTGATTTGATGAGAATGATGAAGGGATATAGACTCTAGTTGTTGAAAAACACTGTGTTCATTGAGCCTGTCAGAATGACCCATCATTAGCTGCCAGGAAAAATGCTTTTACCTGTGCTCGCGAGACAGCCCAAAATAAACTGCGTAAAATGCAGGATGCCTGGCTGAGTGCCAAGGCAGATGAAATACAGGGATGCACTGACAAAAATGACTTGAAACGGTTCTATGAAGCCCTCAACACTCTCTATGGGCCTCAATCTCTCAGAGCTCCCCCCTCCTGAGTACAGATGGTATAAATTGCAGAGATGGCTCAGATTCTGCAGAGATTGGCTGAACACTTTGAAACCACCCTCAACTGATCGTCATTTATTAACGATGAGGCAATAGCCATGATTCCCCAGGTCAATATCAACAGTGCCAAGGATGATCCACTGGTAGTAGCTGAAGTCACAAAAGCTGTCAGCCAGCTTTCCAATGGCAAAGCCCCAAAGGCAGTTGCCATACGTGCAGAGGTCTACAAAATTGCTGGTCCTGGACTTATCAAGAAGCTCACTGAGTTGTTCCAGTCCTTTTGGAAGCAAGGATTCATTCCTCAGGAACTTAAAGATGCTTCCATCGTACAACTCTACAAGAGGAAGGGCAATCGGCAAGTGTGCAACAATCAGCGAGGAATCTCGCTGCTCTCCATCACAGAAAAAACTCTCGCAAGAGTCCTGCTAAATCGTCTGGTCACTCATCTGGAGCTGGGCCTGCTTCCAGAGTCACAATGTGGCTTCTGCAAAGGTTGTGGGACTATTGACATGATTTTTGCTGCGCACCAACTTCAGGAGAAGTGTCAAGACCAGAATTGCGAGCTCTACACAACCTTTGTTGACTTTGCGAAAGCCTTAGATACTGTCAGCCGACAAGTCCTTTGAAGGATCATGTCAAAATTCAGCTGCCCCTCGAAATTCAATCAGATGATATGCCAGTTCCATGATGGCATGATGGCCAAAGTACTAGATGGCGGAGAATCTTCTGAGGCATTTCCAGTCACCAACAGCTTCAAACAGGGCTATGTGCGCCTTCCACACTGTTCAGCATGATGTTTACTGCCTTGCTGATTGATGCCTTCCAGGACAGTGTTACTGGAATCAGCCTTAATTACAGAGTGGATGGAAGCTCTTCAACTTGAGGAGACTTCAAGTTATTACCAAAGTGAAGGACACTGTTTTGAGAGACTTGCTCTTTGCTGATCATTGCACCCTGTATACTGGCTCAGATGTAAAGATGCCGGCGTTGGACTGGGGTGGTAAGAACTCAGTAAGAATTCAGCGACACCAATTTTAAATCCAACCGATTTATTTGATAGTAAATCTGCGAGCTTTCAACACTCTGTGTCTTCGTCAGGCAAATGCAGTGTTCTGTCTGCAATAGCACACATCAGCACAGACAGTCAGAGATTGCTGATTAGAATGCGAATCCTTACATCTAACCTGCTATTCAAGTGTTAAAGTGGCTAACAATGTGTGTGAAGGGAATCCTGAGCATTGGTTAGAGAATTGTGTATTTTCTCCAGACAGCACAGTAAGTGAGGTTTTTTGCTAACCCAGGCAAGTTACGGGGGTTACAGATAGTGTGTCATGAAGCCAAGATCCCTATTAAGACCGTCCTCATGTGTGCGGAACTTGGCTATCAGTCTCTGCTCAGCGACTCTGCGCTGTCGTGTGTCACGAAGGCCCCCTTGAAGAACATTTACCCGCAGGTCGGAGGCCGAATGCCCATGACTGCTGAAGTGTTCGCCCACAGGAAGGGAACTGTTTTGCCTGGTGATTGTTGAGCGATGCTCATTCATCCGCTGTCGTAGTGTCTGCATGGTCTCCCCAGTGTACCATGCTTTGGGACATCCTTTCTTGCAACGTATTAGGTAGACAACGTTGGCCGAGTTGCAAGAGTATGTACCGTGCACCTGGTGAATGGTATCCTCACGTTTGATGATGTCGTCCATGTCTATGATCTGGCATGTCTTGCAGAGGTTGCTGTGGCAGGGTTGTGTGGTATTGTGGTCACTGTTCTCCTGAAGGTTGGGTAGTTTGCTGCGAACAATGATCTGTTTGAGGTTGTGCGGTTGTCTGAAAGCAAGAAGTGGGGGGGTGGGGATGGCCCTAGCGAGATGTTCATCGTCATCAATGATATGTTGAAGACTCCGGAGAAGATGTCGTAGCTTCTCCGCTCCGGGGAAGTACTGGACAACAAAGGGTACTCTGTCCACCGTGTCCCGTGTTCGTCTTCTGAGGAGGTCAGTGCGGTTTATCGTTGTGGCACGTCGGAACTGTCGATCGATGAGTCGAGCGCCATATCCTGTTCTCACGAGGGCATCTTCAGCGTCTGGAGGTGTCTGTCACGATCCTCCTCATCTGAGCAAATTCTGTGTATACGGAGGGCTTGTCCATAGGGAATGGCTTCTTTAGCTGTCTAGGGTGGAAGCTGGAGAAGTGGAGCATTGTGAGGTTGTCTGTCGGTTTGCGGTACAGTGAGGTGCTGAGGTGACCGTCCTTGATGGAGATGCGTGTGTCCAAGAATGCAACTGATTCTGGAGAATAGTCCATGGTGAGTCTGATGGTGGGATGGAACTTGTTGATATCATCATACAGTTGTTTCAATGATTGTTCACCATGAGTCCAAAGGAAAAAGATGTCATCAATGTATCTAGTATATAACCTTGGTTGAAGATCTCATGTGGTGAAGAAGTCTTGTTCGAACCTGTGCATGAAGATGTTAGCATACTGAGGTGTGAATTTGGTCCCCATGGCTGTTCCGTGTGTCTGGATGAAAAGCTGATTGTTGAAGGTGAAGACGTTGTGGTCCAAGATGAAGCGGATGAGTTGTAAAATTGCATCTGGAAACTGGCAGTTGTTGGCATTGAATACTGAGGCAGTTGCAGCAATACCATCGTCGTGGGGGATGTTGGTGTAGAGCGCCGAGACATCCATTGTGACAAGGAGTGTCCCTGGTTCTATTGCTCCATGTGTGCTGAGTTTCTGTAGGAAGTCCGTAGTGTTGACTTCTTTTTCCTTTGGACTCATGGTGAATAATCATTGAAACAACAGTACGATGATATCAACAAGTTCCATCTCACCATCAGACTCACCATGGACTATTCTCCAGAATCAGTTGCATTCTTGGACACACGCATCTCCATCAAGGACGGTCACCTCAGCACCTCACTGTACCGCAAACCGACAGACAACCTCACAATGCTCCACTTCTCCAGCTTCCACCCTAGACACGTTAAAGAAGCCATTCCCTATGGACAAGCCCTCCGTATACACAGAATTTGCTCAGATGAGGAGGATCGTGACAGACACCTCCAGACGCTGAAGGATGCCCTCGTGAGAACAGGATATGGCGCTTGACTCATCGATCGACAGTTCCGACGTGCCACAACGATAAACCGCACTGACCTCCTCAGAAGACGAACACGGGACACGGTGGACAGAGTACCCTTTGTTGTCCAGTACTTCCCCGGAGCGGAGAAGCTACGACATCTTCTCCGGAGTCTTCAACATATCATTGATGACGATGAACATCTCGCTAGGGCCATCCCCACCCCCCCACTTCTTGCTTTCAGACAACCGCACAACCTCAAACAGATCATTGTTCGCAGCAAACTACCCAACCTTCAGGAGAACAGTGACCACAATACCACACAACCCTGCCACAGCAACCTCTGCAAGACATGCCGGATCATAGACATGGACGACATCATCAAACGTGAGGATACCATTCACCAGGTGCACGGTACATACTCTTGCAACTCGGCCAACGTTGTCTACCTAATATGTTGCAAGAAAGGATGTCCCGAAGCATGGTACATTGGGGAGACCATGCAGACACTACGACAGCGGATGAATGAGCATCGCTCAACAATCACCAGGCAAAACAGTTCCCTTCCTGTGGGCGAACACTTCAGCAGTCATGGGCATTCGGCCTCCGACCTGCGGGTAAATGTTCTTCAAGGGGACCTTCGTGACACACGACAGCGCAGAGTCGCTGAGCAGAGACTGATAGCCAAGTTCCGCACACATGAGGACGGTCTTAATAGGGATCTTGGCTTCATGACACACTATCTGTAACCCCCGTAACTTGCCTGGGTTAGCAAAAACCTCACTTACTGTGCTGTCTGGAGAAAATACACAATTCTCTAACCAATGCTCAGGATTCCCTTCACACACATTGTTAGCCACTTTAACACTTGAATAGCAGGTTAGATGTAAGGATTCGCATTCTAATCAGCAATCTCTGACTGTCTGTGCTGATGTGTGCTATTGCAGACAGAACACTGCATTTGCCTGACGAAGACACAGAGTGTTGAAAGCTCGCAGATTTACTATCAAATAAATCGGTTGGATTTAAAATCGGTGTTGCTAAATTCTTACTGAGTTCTTACTGGCTCAGAGTCAGAGATGCAAGTCAGTATGGACAAATTTTCCACAGCTTGTGACAACTTTGGACTCATCGTCAACATTAAAAAGACCGAAGTCACGCACCAGCCTGCTTCTCATACATTGTACACAGAACTCATAATCACAAGGGGAAAGGGCAGAAACTACAGGCAATGGATCAGTTCACTTATCTTGGCAGCACCCTCTCCCAAGCAGTGACTATTGATACAGAAGTTATCTGCAGAATAGCAAGGCAAGTTCTGCTTTTGGTAGACTGCACTCCACTGTATGGGAATTTCGAGGAATCAGCCCAGCAACAAAACTGAAGTCTACAGCACTCTGGTACTCACTACCCTCCTGTATACCTGTAAAATGTGGACTGTATATTGAAGGCATACAAGACAGCGCAATCATTTCCACATGACTTGCCTTTGCAGAATATTACGTATCCGATGACAAGACAAAATACCAGGCACCAAAGTTCTCTCTGCAGCAAGTCTACCATCAGTCCAGACACTGCTGATGAGGGGCAGTTCATGTCATCAGTATGACAGACAAGCGCATAACCAAGCAGCTCCTTTTTGGGAACTCTCTGTTGGGAGATGCTCCCATGGAGGGCAGAAGAAACATTACAAAGACTCACTCAAAGCCTCCCTGAAGTCACTTGACATAAACACGACCACCTGGGAAATGCTAGCACAAAACCACCCTACCTGGCAGTGTCTCATCCACAAGGCTGTCAAGCTATCCGTCCTATTGTGATAGTTATAGGACGGATATCAGAGGCAGGTTCTTTACCCAAAGGGTGGTTCGGGAGTGGAATGCCCTGCCTGCAGCGGTTGTAGATGCACCAAGTTTGGTGGCGTTTAAGAGGTTAGTTGATAAGTATATGGAAGAGAAGGGAGTGGTTTAGTTTGGAGGGGCATTGCTTTTTATATTGGTCGGCGCAACATCGAAGGCCGAAGGGCCTGTTCTGTGCTGTAATGTTCTATGTTCTATGTTCTAAGCTTATGAAGCAAGGTGCATTGCTGAAGCACAACTTAAGCTCGAGCTGTGCAAGTCTAGAACCACCAGCACAACTACAGTGCCTATACAAGTCTGTCCAATATGTGCCTGGACATTCTGTGCCCAAATAGGCCTGATCAGTCATCTTTGGACACATCGTATCCAGCCTTGAAATGACTAATGGTGTCGTGATCCTCATCGACAACAATGGACAAACAACAGAATGGGATGGAAACATGGTGTGAGGAATTCTGAATGCCACATAATGAATGCCATTATGTGTAATGATGGGCAGATCCAAAACACGGCACTTAGAATTTCAGCTGGAATCCAGATGAGAAAATTTGGAGCCAGTCGCAATGGCTGTGAAAGCGAGTTAGGTAGATAGCAGATCAATGATGCAAAGGGAAAAATGAAGTCATGAGGCGAATAAGGTAAAAGGAACAGAAAATGCAGAGGTTATTTGTCCCATCACCACTAACTTCGGCTGTGTATTTCATAGAACATAGAACATAGAACATTACAGCACAGAACAGGCCCTTCGGCCTTCGATGTTGCGCCGACCAATATAAAAGCAATGCCCCTCCAAACTAAACCATTCCCTTCTCTTCCATATACTTATCAACTAACCTCTGAAACGCCACCAAACTTGGCGCATCTACAACTGCTGCAGGCAGGGCATTCCACTCCCGAACCACCCCTTGGGTAAAGAACCTACCTCTGATATCCGTCCTATAACTATCACCCCTTAATTTAAAGCTGTGGCCCCTCGTGCTAGCTTTCTCTATCCTAGGAAAAAGGCTATCACTGTCCACCCTATCTAAACCTCTAATCATCTTATATGTTTCGATCAGGTCCCCTCTTAGCCTCCTCCTTTCTAACGAAAACAACCTCAATCCCTCAGCCTCTCCTCATAAGACCTGCCCTTCATACCAGGCAACATCCTGGTAAACCTCCTCTGTACCCTCTCCAATGCCTCCACATCTTTCTTATAATGTGGGGAACCAGAACTGCACACAATACTCCAAGTGCGGCCGCACTAGAGTTTTGTACAGTTGCAACATGACGTTGCGGCTCCGAAATTCAATCCCCCTACCAATAAAAACTAAGACTCCATATGCCTTCTTAACAACCTTCTCGACTTGACTGCCTACTTTCAGGGATCTATGCACATACACACCAAGATCCCTCTGTTCATCAAGACTACTAAGAATCCTACCATTAGCCCTATACTCTACACATTTATTACTTCTGCCATAGTGCATTACCTCATACTTTTCCACATTAAACTCCATTTGCCACCTCTCGGCCCAGCTCTGCAACTTGTCCAAGTCTCTCTGCAAACTATAACACCCCTCTTCACTATCTACCACTCCACCGACTTTAGTGTCATCTGCAAATTTACTAATCCATCCTCAATACCCTCATCCAGATCATTTATAAAAATTACAAACAGCAGGGGCCCCAAAACAGACCCCTGGGGTACACCACTTGTCACCGAACTCCAAGATGAATATCTCCCATCAACCACCACCCTCTGTCTTCTATCTGCTAGCAATTCCTAACCCAATTAGCTAAATCACCCTCTATCCCATACATCTGCATTTTCTGCAGAAGTCTTCCATGGGCCACCTTATCAAACGCCTTACTAAAGTCCATATATACCACGTCAACCGCCTTACCCCCATCCACCTCCTTAGTCACTTTTTCAAAAAACTCAATGAGGTTAGTAAGGCACGACCTACCCTTCACAAAACCATGCTGACTATCCCCAATCAATGCATTTCTCTCTAAATAACTATAAATCCTATCCCTAATTATTCTCTCCAATACTTTGCCCACAACAGAAGTAAGACTCACTGGCCTATAATTCCCTGGAAGGTCTCTCTTCCTCTTCTTGAACAACGGGACCACATTCGCTATCCTCCAGTCCTCCGGAACCACACCCGTAACCAACGACGACCTGAAGATCAGAGCCAGAGGCTCTGCAATCGCCTCTCTTGCCTCCCAGAGAATCCTAGGGTAAATCCCGTCCTGCCCAGGGGACTTATCCAACTTCAAACCCTCGAGAATATCTAGCACCTCCTCCCTATCTACTTCGATACCTTCCAGTTTGCTACCCTGTACCTCAGTGTTCTCCATAACTACATTTACATCACCCTGCGTGAATACCGAAGAGAAATATTTATTCAGTGCCTCTCCAATCTCTTCAGGCTCCACACACAACTTCCCACTGCTGTCTATGACTGGCCCTAATCTTGTAATCTTCTATTCTTAACATATCTAAAGAAAGCTTTAGGATTCTCCTTAATCCTATCAGCCAACGTCTTCTTGTGTCCTCTCTTAGCTCTCCTCAATTCACTCTTTAGCTCCCTCCTGGCTAATCTATAGCTATCCATTGCACTAACCGAGCCTTCAAGCCTCATCCTACAGTGTTTTCCAACTCTTACAGGGTTTTCCAACTCTTTTGTATTTAATCTCTCCTATCTTCTGCATTCACAGCTTTGCTTCCTGTTTTTTTTAAATCTTCCCTTTTCACTTGTTTAAAATCAATTACATCTCTAATTATTTGTCATTAGTGGTGTGCCGCAGGGCTCAATACTGGGACCTCTTCTATTTGTAATATATATAAATGACTTGGAAGAGGGAGTAAGTGGAGTGATCAGCAAGTTTGCGGACAATACAAAGATGGCTGGACTTGCGGATAGCGAGAAGCATTATCAGGCGATGAAGCAGGACATAGATAGGCTGGTAGCTTGGGCAAACAGATGGCAGATGGAATTCAATCCTGATAAATGCGAGATTATGCATTTTGGGAGGAAGAATTTAGGGTGGAGGTAAAGGGTAGACCTATTAAGAGTTTAGAAATGCAGAGGGACCTGGAGGTGCAGGGGCACAAGTCTCTGAAGGTGGCAGAGCAGGTGGAGAAGGTCGTGAAGAAAGCATATGGTATGCTAGCCTTTATAGGAAGAGGTATAGAGTACAAGAGCTGGCCTTTAATGTTGCAGTTGTATAAAACGTTGGTTAGACCTCATTTGGAATACTACGTCTGCCTGCAGCTGTTGTAGATGCGCCAAGTTTGGTGGCGTTTAAGAGGTTAGTTGATAAGTATATGGAAGAGAAGGGAATGGTTTAGTTTGGAGGGGCATTGCTTTTTATTTTGGTCGGCACAACATCGAAGGCCGAAGGGCCTGTTCTGTGCTGTATTGTTCTATGTTCTGTGTTCTATGTTCTGGTTGCCTTACTACCGGAAGGACGTGGAGACTCTGGACAGCGTGCAGAGGAGATTGAAGGTCTGAGTTACAAGGAGAGGTTAGGCAAATTGGGGCTGTTTTCCTTAGAAAGATGTAGACTTAGAGGAGATCTAATAGACGTGTATAAGATTATGAGGGTTATAGATAGAGTAAACAGGGTTGAGCTTTTTCCTAGGATGGACTAGAATATTTCGAGGGGTCACGGGCTTAGGGTGAGAGAGATAAGGTATAATTTGGATGCTAGAGGGAGTTTTTTCACACAGAGGGTGGTGGGGGTATGGAATGCGCTGCCAAGTAAAGTGGTGGAGGCAGGCATCTGGAGTTATTTAAGAAATACATAGATGGGCACATGAGCAGAATGGGAATGGAGGGGTATAGAAAACTGATTTAAAATAAGGATCATGAGCCTTGGGAGTCCCTGGGAAATGTGTAAATAGATGATATTGATGTATTTATCCTACAGGTGCTTTGGTCCACCTTGTTGTCTAACAAGGGGCATACTCGCGATGGGTCATGAGAGGGCTGCTCTTGGATTTTTTTCAAGAGTATCCTAGTACTTCACATCGTTAGTGTACACTTGACCTGGACCATTTGATGGGCAACGCGACAGCTCAGTGACTATCGCTGTGTTATGCAGATACATGGATTTGGGCCTGTGTCTGTGGGAGTTTGCGCATTCTCCCTGTGCTGCGTGGGTTTTCTCCGGGAGCTCCGGTTTCCTCCCACATCCCAAAAATGTGCTCTTAGGCTGATTGGCAGAACAAATTCTCCCTAAATTGTCTCAAATTTTTAATCCATAGATGAATAAACATAGACAGGGATCACAGGTAGAGGTGGGAACATCGGAGTGGCGGCGCGGGCCCATTGGACCGAAGGGCCTGTTTCCCGTGCTGTTTTGCTTTTTGTTCAGTTCTGATGAATCAATCTGAAACCCCAACTCAGTTTCCCACTCCACAGATGCAGCCTGTCCTAATAAGAATTTCTTGCATTTTTGTGTTCAGATTTTCAGTTTCTGCAGTATCTGGGGGTTTTTTTTGGACGAACCAGTTTAGCTAATTGCTCCTTTTGTGGAAACATTAGCTAAATTGAAATGATAATGATTGTCTCATCTTGGCCACCAAGTAAAATGACAGAGCCAAAGATTTCATTGCACCCTGATTTGCACATAGTTCAAGAATTTAAATATCAATCAACAACCTTAGAACAGGTAAGCCACCGACCAATTTGAACTAATTGCCTACTTGGTATTGGCTGGAGAATGAGATTTAAAACCATCCTCCAAGAGTAAAATTATGTAAGGTACTCCAAACTGATACTGTCTGATTTAAATTTTAATACAAGTTAATACAAGTTAAGATGAAGACTGATTCCGCTATGCCACGAGAAGTAGAGTCGCCTTTCCAAATTCTCTACATACTTTCATTGCTGCAGGAGATCTAATCAACCATTTGCATTGAGCATTATTAGGATACACTGCTGGGAAATTTGGGGAGGTGAAACGTTGATCATTGTCGGTTAGTAAACTGCCACAGACACCTTTAAAAAAGTAAGCAAAAGAAAATATTAACTGTGTGATTTACAACAATAAATTCTACAATATAATATATAACCACAAAAATAAAACCATGAATTTATTTGCACTATAGTTATTTTTAACTGTTACTTATTTATCCTTTTGGATGAATGGCTGTCCTGAGTTAGGTCGATAGTATCATAGAACATAGAACATTACAGCGCAGTACAGGCCCTTCGGCCCTCGATGTTGCGCCGGCCAGTGGACCCTCTAACCTAAACTATTCCAATATCATCCATATGCCTATCCACCGAACATTTGAATGCCCCCAAAGTAGGCGAGTCCACAACTGCTGCAGGCAGGGCATTCCACGCCCTCACCACCCTCTGTGTAAAGAACCTGCCTCTGACATCCGTCCTATAACTACCACCTCTTAATTTAAAGTTATGTCCCCTCGTGTTGGTCATCACCATCCGAGGAAAAAGGCTCTCACTATCCACCCTATCCAATCCCTTGATCATCTTAAACGCCTCAATTAGGTCACCGCGTAACCTTCTTCTCTCTAATGAAAATAACCTCAGGTCCCTCAGCCTTTCCTCATAAGGCCTTCCCACCATACCAGGCAACATCCTGGTAAACCTCCTCTGCACCCTTTCCCATGCTTCCACACCTTTCTTATAATGCGGCGACCAGAACTGTACGCAATACTCCAAGTGCGGCCACACCAGAGTTTTGTACAGTTGTAACATAACCTCACGGTTATGTTACAACTGTATCAGTTGTACAACTGGTATCAGTACGCCAGGCCTGATTCTGGAGACTTGGGCACACTCTGTTCTGACATGTTGCAGATGACACTAAAGTCGGTGGAGTGGTAGATAGTGAAGAGGGGTATTATAGTTTGCAGAGGGACTTGGACAAGTTGCAGAGCTGGGCCGAGAGGTGGCAAATGGAGTTTAATGTGGAAAAGTGTGAGGTAATGCACTATGACAGAAATAATAAATGTGTAGAGTATAGGGCTAATGGTAGGATTCTTAGTAGTCTTGATGAACAGAGGGATCTTGGTGTGTATGTGCATAGATCCCTGAAAGTAGGCAGTCAAGTCGAGAAGGTTGTTAAGAAGGCATATGGAGTCTTAGCTTTTATTGGTAGGGGGATTGAATTTCGGAGCCGCAACGTCATGTTGCAACTGTACAAAACTCTAGTGCGGCCGCACTTGGAGTATTGTGTGCAGTTCTGGTCCCCACATTATAAGAAAGATGTGGAGGCATTGGAGAGGGTACAGAGGAGGTTTACCAGGATGTTGCCTGGTATGGAGGGCAGGTCTTATGAAGAGAGGCTGAGGGATTTGAGGTTGTTTTCGTTAGAAAGGAGGCGGCTAAGAGGGGACCTAATCGAAACATATAAGATGATTAGAGGTTTAGATAGGGTGGACAGTGATAGCCTTTTTCCTAGGATGGAGAAAGCTAGCACGAGGGGACACAGCTTTAAATTAAGGGGTGATAGTTATAGGACGGATATCAGAGGTAGGTTCTTTACCCAAAGAGTGGTTCGGGAGTGGAATGCCCTGCCTGCAGCAGTTGTAGATGCGCCAAGTTTGGTGGCGTTTAAGAGGTTAGTTGATAAGTATATGGAAGAGAAGGGAATGGTTTAGTTTGGAGGGGCATTGCTTTTTATTTTGGTCAGCGCAACATCGAAGGCCGAAGGGCCTGTTCTGTGCTGTAGTGTTCTATGTTCTATGTTGTGCACTGTTGGGGAAGTACTAACTGCTGGAGCTGCTGACTTTCAGTTAACACATTAAACTAAGATCTTGATTGCTTGGATCATAAAAATTACCTAACATGACAAGGAAGGACAGAGCTGGTGGGTGGCAGGATGGGAGCTGGTGGTGGTGTTGGATTGGTTACACAGTGTCACATTGGAAACATTTATCCCTCAAAAACATGATCGTAACAGTTTGTTGCATTATTCTAAGTGCAACATAGAACACTACAGTACAGGAACAGGCTCTTCAGCCCACAATGTTGTGCCGAACATGATGTCAAATTAACCTGATTCTGCTTGCCCTTGGTCCCTATCTCTCTATCAGTTGCATATTCATGTACTTATCTAAAAGTCTCTTAAACATCCTATCATATCTACCTCCACTTCAGCAATGTGTTCCAGTCACCTACCACTTTCTGTGTTAAAAACTTGCTCCTCACATCCCCTTCTCAATTTAAATGCATACTTCTTAATATTAGACATTTCAACTCTGGGAAAAGGATTCTGACTGTCAATCCTGTCTATGCATCTCATAATTTCATAGATTTCTATCAGGTCTCCTCGCAGTCTATGTCATTCCAGAGAAAATAACCCTAGTTTGTCCAATCACTCCTTATAGTTCACATCCTCGAATCCAAGCAGCATCCTAGTGAACCTCTTCAGCATCCTTTCTAAAATCCTTCCTGTAATGTGGCATCAGAATTGAATGCAATATTCTTCAGTATGGTCTAATGAGAAATATTTATAAAGCTGCAACACAACATCGACCAATGTTTTATGAACTCAATCAAGTGAGGCCGATGGAGAATTCTGTTCTGCAAGCCTTGCCTGTCTCAAAATGCGAGCAGGCGAAGCAGTAGGATTCTGGCCATTCTGATTCATGTACTTAATGCCTTGATCAATAAAGGCAAGCAGAGCATACACCTTCTTTATCACCCTATCTGGCAGCGTGGCCACTTTCAGGCAGCTATTGACTTGAACCTCAATATCCCTCTGAACATCAATGCTGCTTAGAGTTCTGCTGTTAACCATGCTTATCCCTAATAGGGGAGGCAATACCTAGTGGTATTATTGCTAGACTATTAATCCAGAAACTCAGCTAATATTCTGGGACCTGGGTTCAAATCCCACCAGGGCAGATGGTAGAAACTGAATTCAATAAAAATATCTGGAATTAAGAATCTATTGATGACTATAAAATCATTGCCTATTGTTGGAAGAACCCATCTGATTCACTAATGTCCTTTAGGGAAGGAAATCAATTGGTCTAGCCTACGCGCAACTCCAGAGACAAACCAATGGCCTTCGGGCAACTAGGAATGGGCAATAAATGCTGGCCAGACAGCAATGTCCATTTCCCATGAATGAATTAAAAAAAAGTGATCTTCCAAACTACAACACCTCAGACTTGCCTGGATTAAACCCCATCTGCCATTTCTGTGCCCATATCTGAAATTGATCGATAGCCCACTGTATTCTTTGACAACTTTCTACATTATCCACAATTCCAGCTATCTTTGTGTCATCTGCAAACTTATTAACTTGCCCATCTATGTTTTCATTCAAGTCATTTATATATATCACAAACAGAAGAGGTCCCAGAATGAATCCCTGTGGAATGCCACTGTTCACAAACCTCCACCCGGAAGAACACTCTTCCCCAACTACTCACTGATTTTTATGGGCATGCCAATTCTGAATCAAAGTGGCCAAGGCACTGTGGATTCCATGCATCTTAATCTTCTAGATGAGCCTACCATACGGGACTTTGTCAAAAGTCTTATTAAAATCCATGTACACAACATCCACTGCTCTACCCTCATCAACCATCTTCACCACCTCCTCAAAAATATGAATCAAAATTAGTAAGACATGACCTGCCCCACACAAAGTCATGCTGACCTTCCCTAATTAGACCATGCTTTTCCAAACATGCATAAATCCTATCCCTAAGAATTCTCTCCAAAAACTGACATGAGACTTACTGAAACATAGAAACATCGATAAACTACAGCACAATACAGGCCCACAATGTTGTGCTGAACATGTCTCTATCTTACAGATTATTAGGCTTACCTGTAACCCTCTATCTTACTAAGTTCCATGTACGTATCTAAAAGTCTCTTAAAAGACCCTATCGAATCTGCATCCACCACCATTGCCAGCAACCCATTCCACGTATCCACCACTCTGAGTGAAAAATTTACTCCTGATATCTCCTCCATACCTACCCCCCAGCACTTTAAACCTGTGTCCTCTTGTGGCAACCATTTCAGTCCTGGGGAACAAGCCTCTGACTATCCACTCGATCAATATCTCTCAACATCTTATAAAGTCCTATCAGGTCACCCCTCATCCTTCGTCTCTCCAAGGAAAAAAGGCCAAGATCCCTCAACCTATCCTCATAAGGCATGCATCCCAATCCAGGCAACATTCTTATAAATCTTCTTTGTACTCTTTCTATGGCTTCCAAATCCTTCTTATAATGAGGCAACCAGAACTGAGCACAGTACTCCAGGTGGGGTCTGACCAGGGTCTATATAGCTTCAACATTATCTCTTGACTCCTAAACTCAATTCCTGATTGATGAAAGCCAGTACACAATGCGCCTTCTTAACCACAGCTTCAACCTGCACAGCTGCTTTGAGAGTCCTACGAACTCGACCCTGAGATCCTTCTGATCTTCCACATTGGCAAGAGCCATACCATTAATATTATATTCTGCCATTCTATTTGACTTGCCAAAATGAACCACTTCACACTTATCTGGGTTGAACTCCATTTGCCACTTCTCTGCCCAGTCTTGCATTCTTTCAATGAATCCCTGCAACTTCTGATATCCCTCCACACTATCCACAATACCTCCAACTTCTGTGTCATCAGCGATCTTACCAACCCATTCCTCCACTTCTTCATCCAGGTCATTTATAAAAATCAAAGCATAAGGGTCCCAGAACAGATCTCTGGGGCACTCCATTGGTGACCAACCTCCATGCTGAATATGATCCATTTATAACTACTCTTTGTCTTCTGTGGCAAGCCAGTTCTGGATTCACAAACCAATATCCCTTTGGATTTCATGCCCCCTCACTTTCTCAATAAGCTTTGCATGGGGCACCTTATTGAATACCTGGTCTGTAATGTTCTGGTTTATCCCTATTTCCTTTCCTTAACAGATGAACAATATTAGATACCAGTTTTTCAGACCTCTCCAGAAAGGATATAAAGATTTCTTTCAGGGTTCAAGCTATCTCCTCTGTTGCCTCTCTCAATAACCTGGGATAGATTCCATTGGTACCTGGTGACTTATCTACCTTAATGCACTTCACAAGAACCAACACCACTTCTTTCTTGATCTCAAAAAACTCTGGCATGCTCCACACTAACCTCACTATCCCCATTGCTTCTCTTTGGTGAATACTGATACAAAGTACTCATTCAGAATTGTGGCCACATACTCTGCCTCCAAGCACAAGTTCGCTCCTTTATCCTTAAGTAGTCCTACTCTCTCCCTAGTTATCCTTTTGTTTTTAATGTATGTATCAAATGCTTTGGGATTTTCACCACCATTCCTTATTCTCCTAATTCCCTGCTTGAGTTTTTTCCTGTTTTCTTTATATTCCGCATGGCCCCTATCTGATTTTAGATTCCAAAACCTTACATATGCTTCTTTTTCCCTTTTAAAAATCTGTGGTCGCATACCAACTGACCCTAGAATAGCTTCTTCCCTGCTGTCAGACTTTTGAATGGACCTACCTGCTATTAAGTTGATTCTTCTCTACACCCTAGCTGTGAATGTAACACTAATGTTCTGCACTTTCTCATTTCCTTCCCTATGAATGATATGTTTTGTCTATATAGTGTGCAAGAAACAATATTTTTCACTGTATGTTAATACATGTGACAAAAATAAATCAAATCAAATGTTGACTTGTCCAATATTAGCTGCTCCCAATTAACACTCTCTAGCCTCTGCCTAATTCTGTTGTAATTTGCCTTCCCCCAATTTCATGGCTTCCCACAAGGTCGTGTCTTATCCTTATTCATAGCTATCTTAAGGACACGTCTTCACGGTTTTCAAAATGCTCTCCTACCAAAAGGTCAGTTACCTCATTCGCTAATACAAGATCCAGTATGGTCCCTCCTCTAGTTGGATTACCCACATAATGTTTCAAGAAACCTTCTTGTATACACCTAACAAATTCTTCCTTGGCCAAGACTCGTTACAAGGAAATCCTAGTCAACATTAGGCAAGTTAAAGTCACCCACTATGACAACCCTGTTATTATTGCATATTTCCATAATCTGCCTTCATATTTGTCCCTCAATATCCTGATGGCTTTTGGAGGGGCCTATAGTCTAATCTGATCAGAGTGATTGCATCCTTCTTATTTTTAAGCTCTACCAAAAATTGGTATTGCTTCAGTATGAGCCCTCTAGTATGTCCTCTCTGTGGTAGATGTGACATTCTCCTGATACTCATGCAACTCCTCCACCTTTTAGTTGCCTGTTTATATTGTCTAAAACATTGAAATCCTGAAATGTTACGAAACCAGTCCTTTTGCTCTAACCAAGTCTCTGAAGTGGCCACAGAATCATAGTCCCACATTCTGATCTAGGCTCTAAACTCATCTGCCTTACCCATAATACTCCTATCGTTGAAATAAACACACTTCAGCCCATCAGTCCCATTGTGTTTATTAACCTGTCAGTGCCTGTCATTCCTTTCAGACTTCTTCCCCTCAGCCCTTCCACTTGCTGACCTGCCCTCTGCCATTTGAGGTTAAACTCTCCCAAGTAGCACTAGTGAATCTCCCTAGGAGGGAAGGGGGAGTGGAGAAAGAGGGAAGGGAGAGATGGCAGGAGGGAGAGGTAGCAGGAAAGGGGAGGTTGACGGAAGGGGGAGGTGGAGAGAAGGGATAGGGCAGAGGAGGGGCAGGGCAAGGGAGGGAAAAGAGATAAAGAGAGAGGGAGCAAAGGAGGAGAGGGAGCAAAGGAGGAGGGGGGCAAAGGAAGAAATGGGCAAAGGAAGCGAGGGGGAATGTAAGAAGGTGGCACAGAAAGAAGGGTAAGCAGTGGAATAAAAGCAATATCAAGAGAGGCATGAGCCGTGTATTAGAAGGAAAGGAGTGAGAGATGGATTTAGCACGGTGGTTAACACTGCTGCCTCACAGCACCAGGGACCCAGATTCAATTCCCAGTTGGGTCACTGTCTGAATGGAGTCTGTACTTCCGCCCTGTGTCTGCTGGGTTTCCTCTCACAGTCTGAAAGATGTGCTGGTTAGGTGCATTGGCCCTGCTAAATTCTCCCTTAATGTACCCAAACAGGCCTAGGAGTGTAGTAACAAGGGAATTTTCTCAGTAACTTCATTTCAGTATTAATTTAAGACTCGTTGTGATATTAATAAAAAAACTTTAAACTGGTGTTGATGGGGGAAAAATGTAATCCTACCATTGCATACATAATCAGCTGGGACTCAGGAACATTTTGGCTGCATATAGTTTACAATATATAGTCACATTTTGTTGTGATCACTCCAGGAGAGCAATTGATGACAATAATGTCAATGATATCTATCATTTAACATCACAAGCATGGTTGGGTGAGGAAATTATAGCTAAATAGTCAGTTTTGAGAGAAAATGAAATAAAATGATAACCTGATAATGAAGTTGGAAACAAGTGATGTGAAATGAGGTGAAAAATTTCAGGAAGAACGTGATTAACCATCAATCTTCATACTTCTTGAACGACAGCCCTAGGCAAGATTGATTGAAGCATTCTCTTCTATAGTTTCTCAATCTTGATTGATTGGAACTGCCCTTGCCTGGTTCCATTTTTATCTATCAGTTGTGGTCAGATTTCGCCTCTGACCAATGGTAGGCTGTCTACGCTGCCACAAAACATGCAGTGAGGGATCAAGAAATCCCAACCTATGATTTTGTTGCTTTCAGCTGTAATAAATGTTAATTACAATTCTCAGAAGAATTTGACACGCATTTTCTCAAATAGTAGCAGATATAGTGCCAGAAAGAGTGACTCCCCACAGAAATCAAGTGCACCTAAATCACCAGCTGCCATACAGATAACATAGCAGATAAATTGGTTAACCTGCTGACAACTGCACTGGTATTAGCAGTACATAATTAACCCGTGTCCATTGCAGGCAGCATAGTAATTCACACTGCTGTCTCTTTAACTAGACTGCCGTATATACACATACTTTATACACGGCTTACTGGCTACTCACATCAGTTGATTCTATTTCAAGAGAAAATACATTAGGGATGAAAAGATGCTGGAAAACATTGGAAATCTATGCTCTGACTTTTTTCAGTTCTGATTGAAGATGTGAGGGAGTGAGCATCAGGGTTTTCATGCATTACACTGCTCAAGATACCCCATCACTTACTACCACTAATCTATTAATTGGTACTTTGGTTGGGTAGGTGATGAGATTTCTTGAGCAGTGCTACGCTAATGGAGCAATTAGTGTGATATTCCATTCAAAGATGTACTCACTTTAAAATCCTTTCAGCAATGTACTGGCTATTAATCGTGGGTTCAAGACTTTCAACAGCACTAAGGATGATGTAAAACACATGAATTTTCCAGCTATCAATTTTCAAGCTTGAAAATTTGTGGGCTTTGCATCATCTATAGTACTGGTGAAAGTCTAGAACCCACAACCGACAGCTGCCATACACTGCTAGCCATTTCACCCTGACATATTACATAGATATATCACACTAAATTCTCTGAAACACTTCCCTGTTTCTTGCAGAAGGTAAGGCATAGGAACAAGCAGCAAGAAAGACCTGGAGGCGGATGAGTGTGCCATCATGGCAGTAGTCTCTCTTCAAAACAAAATAGCTGCAACTTCAGGCTCTGCTATAGGCTCCAGCAAAGAACGCTGATACTGAATACAAAACTGAGGATGTGCCACATTGCCAGAAGTGCCATCTTTTAGGTGAAGCATTGATGTAATGCTGTGTTAACTGCTCAGTGGTATACAGATTTCTAATCAGAATTCAAAGAACCTATCCACTTGTCTAAGTACTTGGTGTGAAGGATTATTTTGAGAAGCAGGAGAAAAACATTAGAATAATTATGTCACTCTGGAGGAAGTCAATGAGACACAGTCATAATCTACATGACAACTTATGGGGCCAGTTCATGACATTAACAAAAATGACATTGGAAATGGTGGATGAGAAATATTGGAAGGTCAGTAATCCTCATGAGCACTTTAGGTCCAAGATGTTATTCAGGCATTCCTATTAGTGAAATAATCTGCATTAGGGAAACAGCATTGTCCTACCTAACTATTCAAATCTGCATCAGGTCATCACAAATACAGAAAGAAAAGGACATGTAATGAACAGACAGACAATTTCTATCTGAAAGAGATCTCAAAAGTGCGAACTCAATCTATCCAAATCAGCCTGTGTCATCTCAATATATCCAGAACAATGTGTACCATCTCACTCTATCCAGACCAGTGTGTACCATCTCACTCTATCCAGACCAGTGTGTACCATCCCAATCTACCCAGACCAGTGTGTACCATCTCACTCTATCCAGACCAGTGTGTACCATCTCAATCTACCCAGACCAGTGTGTACCATCTCACTCTATCCAGACCAATGTGTACCATTTCACTCTATCCAGACCAGTGTGTACTATCTCAATCTATCCAGATCAGTGTGTACCATCTCAATCTATCCAGACCAGTGTGTACCATCTCACTCTATCCAGAGCAGTGTGTACCATTTCACTCTATCCAGACCAGTGTGTACCATTTCACTCTATCCAGACCAGTGTGTACCATTTCACTCTATCCAGACCAGTGTGTACCATTTCACTCTATCCAGACCAGTGTGTACCATCTCAATTTATCCAGACCAGTGTGTACCATCTCACTCAACCCAGAGCAGTGTGTACTATTTCACTCTATCCAGGCCAGTATGTACCATCTCAATCTATCCAGACCAGTGTGTACCATTACAATCTATCCAGACCAGTGTCTACCATCGTAATCTATCCAGACTAGCCTATACCATCTCACTCAATCCAGAGCAATTGTACCATTCAATCTATCCAGAGCAGTGTGTACCAGTATATGTCATTATTAGTTTTAACTTTTTTTGGACATGAAAGTTCCATTGCAATTGATAAAAGCTAAAACAAACATAAATGAATGTCAGAGTAAATAGGTATAGACTTACTGCACTGATACAATCTGTTTATCTTTAAAACATCTGTTACACTGAGCCCAGGAGCAAATCCAATAGGTATGTTTCGACCTTTTTTTGGTACAATGGTCGGCTGGCCAGATTTGGCAAGATAGTACCTTCAATCAAAAATAAATTGAATTTGCAAACAGCATCAACATTTTCATTCTGTATTCAAAGCTTAAAACCATTTCGTCATGAGTTTTCTTAGTCTCGAATATTATTTCTATGCGGGTTGCATAATTTCACATTTATAATTAAAAAATAATAGACCAAATGTCCAAACTCAAACAAGTTAAGCTTATCAATTTAAGGTGAGTTATCTATTGTCAATGCATTATTAATTGGTCTGTCACTTTCATCCTTTTTTGGAGTGGCCTTTAATAAATAAAAAGTGAATGTTATCAATAGGAAATGGCAACCCACATTTTGGAAAAGAATTGTAACACCCTAAGAACTAATAGGCTGGGAGCTGGTGTGGAGGATATCATTGAATTCTACATTCAGAAGGAGGCCATTTAGCCCATCGAGTCTGCACCAGCCACAATCCACCCAGGTACTATCTCCATACTCATGCACTAACTCTAGCTAATCCCCCAGACACTAAGGGGCAATTTAGCATGGCTAATCCACCTAACACGCACATATTTGGATAATGGAAGGAAAGTGGAGCACCCAGAGGAAACCCATGCAGACATGGGGAGAAGGTGCAAACTCTACACAAACAATCACCTAAGATGGGAATCAAACCTGGGTCCCCGGCGTTGTGAGGCAGCTAACCACGGTGTCGGGGATGAGTTGAGGGAGGTGTGGATGGGGATGCTGATAGAATGATGGGCAAACTGGTGGTTGCAAATTTACTGATATATCAGGCAGGAAAGATGGCACAATAGTTAGCACAGCTGCCTCACAGGGCTAGGGACCCAGATTTGATTATAACCTTGGATGACTGTATCGAGTTTACATGTTCTTCCCGTGTCTGTATGGGTTTCCTCTGGGTACTCAGGTTTTCTCCCAAACTGTAAAAGTGTAATTTGCTTTTATTGCAGTAATTTTCTTTTATAAAAGTGTCAGGTTAGGTGTATTAATCATGCTGAATTGTCCTTTAGTGTCACAAGATGTGTAGGTTAGGGGAATTAGCAGGATAAATATGTGGGGTTATGGGGATAGGATGGGAGAGAGGGCCTGGATAAAATGTTCTGTCAGAAAATCCACCTTCTGCATCTTCAGTAGGGATTCGATGATTTATGATTCTATAAACCCAACTCCAAGGGATGTAATAGTAGTAGTTATTCAATAATAAATTTGAAATTGAAAACTGGGTCCTTTCATTATCACATTGAAACTATCAGTTGTTGTAAAAACACATCTGGTTTACTAACGCCCTGTTAGAAATGGAAATTTGTCAATATTAACTGGACTGGCCTGCCTGTGACTCCAGATCCTTAGCACTGCACTTGATTCTTAACAGTTCAGTTGTACCAAACCGCTACATCCATCAAGTAGATTGCAGTAGCTCAAGAAGACAGCTCTCAAGGGCAATTTGAAGTGGGCAATAAATATTGGCTTAGCCAGCAATGCCCACGTCCAGGGAAAGGATATCCACTCACTCCTGGGTTGAATGGAGACAGGCTTAGATGCCAGCAAGAAATCTGTCTGTCAAAGTCATGGATTTTTTCTTACTGTATGACTATTTGTTAGCATAATTAAATCCTTTAGAGATTAACTTTGTTCCAAATTTGATCTGTGTGATATGGGTTTCCCAGGTTTCAAGCTGAGCTGAATTTAAGCTGCAATTTAGGTGGGTGTTTAAATTCATCTTCAGATGAGGATGATTTAGGCAAGGAGGATGTAGGGTGTAGTTCAGAATACATTTTAGGGTAGTCTAGATATCTAGAGTGTACATCTAATATCGTTCACAGGGCTTGTTGCCTCCATTCCCATCAGCACTCAACTACAATCCCCTATCCACCACCACACCCCTATCCCACCTCCCCCCCCACAATATACCAACCCTAACTACATGTCTCCTCAACCCCCAGCCTCCACCACGTCCCCCCAGTCCCCGACATGTCCTCATTATATCTCCCCAACATCCACCATGTCCCCTCAGTCCCCAGCCCCCACCATGTCCCTTCAACCCCACCATGTCCTTTCAGCTCCGACTAAGTCGTCTCAATCCCATGATGTCCCTCCAGCCCTCACCATGTCTCCTCAATTCCCAGCTCCTAACCCCACCCCACCCCCCCCTCCCCTGCCCCCGCACTTCGCCTGCATCCCCACGTTAGCATTGAACAACTCTTTCAACAACTTATTCACCAATCCAGTCAATAGCTCCTGGCCAATATTGACATTTCTCATGAAATATATGAAAAGATAAGCTGGCCTAAAGGAATGCAATATGGATGAGGTAAGCTTTATATATTGTTGTTGCTTGATAATTTATCACATATCCATGGGGCCTACACTTTCTTCAATCTGCACTTATTATTGCTTCAATATGATGCAGAGGCAGAGGCAGGCATCTCACTTTCTGCCCTGGCTGCTCAAACATGGACAATTCCCACTTAGAGTCCTGTCAAAAACTAGAACAGGATCAGTGTGGAATATAGTGTGTCATAAAATCATTAATAATGATCTTCCAAAATGATTGTGGGTAATAATATACAAAATGAGTCAGGAAGTGATAGTGAGAGTCCTATTTTACCATTTTGATTCTAAGTGCTGGGCAGACTTGAATCTGGGAATGTTTCAGAACCGATTTTTAGACCCATTCTCCAGCATCTGCCTTAAAAAATATCAGTGATTCTGAATTGCACTGCACAAGCCTAATGTGCCAAAATCCTGCAGCTCCAATTGATGCTTCCAACTATGCATGTACAGAAAAAAACTGATAGAATAATACTCCTCTAACACTTTGCTCCCTGGCCAGATAATGCCACCACTCTGGACCCTGCAGACAGTGCCCAACACCCACATTATTGACCTCCTTACATCCCCAATCACCTGTCATGCAGAATGAACCCAGGCCCCTTCCCCCCAGTGATCTCAGGCAGAATGGCAGTAGACCTCTCTTCCCCCACAATGATCTCAGCAGAATAGCAGCAGACCTCCTTACATTGATCTCAGGCAGAGAGATCCACTCTCCCCATCCATCCTATACATATCAGGCACAGTGATCTCCCTCACCCCTACTATGGACCCTCCTGCACAAGGTCCCATCTCCTCTGGATTCCGCTGCCTGTGGGACACCTTCCTCTCTCTCTTCCATCCCCAATCACTGAGGCAGTCATCCACCAACCCTCCCTTCCCAATCAGCATGTCTGCAAGTGTTCACTTGCCTTCCCCTCAATGCTAATAAGCAAACTGAATGCAACCTCTTCGAATGCTCTGCCAAACTGCCTGCAGTTATTCTGCCCTATATGAGGGGTAGCTCCATTAAAAACACAAGAATGGATAGACAGCCAGGCATTCCTGCACAAAATGTGCGCACAACAGCCCCCTTCAAGTTTTTGAAGGTGAATTGGGGAGACTACTGGACACAGCAGAGGCGAGGAGGGACACCCTCATCCTCCCAGAAGGAGAAGGACCCCATGGGAAGGGGGATAGTGCTGATTGAAATGTGGCCTGGGAGGAAGTTGCCACTTTGTTCAGTGCCAGAGCACTGGCTCTTTGAACCGCGAAGCAGTGCCAGAAAAAAAATCAATGGCCTCATCCATGCAGCAAGCGTGAGTTTTGAATCCCATCTTGCATCTTCCTCCAAACTCCCGCAGATCCCCCCATCCCCAGCACCTTGCATGCTTCCATTCCTGATCCCCAACCACTCCTTTCTACCCCTCGCAAGAGCCCCATTGCCCTCTAAGGATCACCATCTGTTACTCTGTAGTAGTCACACCATCATTTCTTTTGTAACTCCTTCTGTCTCCACAGGAGAAGATCGACTATAACAGCAGAGAGAGGGCAAAAACAGGTGGTGGAGAGCCAGACCACCAGGTCCTTGACCCCTTTCAGGAGTTGGCATGGGAGCTGTCAAGGGAAGCTGAACTGCGGGCTATCAGCGACAGCATGGTTGAATTGCTGTTAAGGTGTGAGCATCTGTTATTCCTCCATTCACATTGAGGCAACTACTTGGGAGCACAGTTTTGGGTGTAAGGGGCAAGTTTTAAAGGAGATGCCTCTGTGCATGTTTACTTGCACAGAGAGGGTAGTGGGTGCCTGGAACCTGCTGGCAGTGGGAGGTCGCGTTTGCAGATACAATAGTGATCTTTAAGGGGCATCTCTACATTTGTGTGAAAGGGATAGCATAGAGGCATATGGTTCCTGGAAGGGTAGGCAGTGAAAAATCAGATGAGCAGCCTGGTCTCTACAGGCTTAGAAGGCCGAAGGATTCTGTGATACAATTTTCTTGGTGTATTGTTTTTTGTTCAATGGAGAAATATGGATCACATGTTTGGCATTCTGGATTCCTTTCCCTCCCTTGTACTTAACCTTGCGGCCTGCAAAAATAGATCTGGATGCCTTGGAGCCTTCTGGACTCCAGGTCACTAATGCAACTGTCATTCATCCTGGTCATGGCAGCTTGTATGAGACCTTGGAGGATATGGCTGAGGGGACTACCAAAGGTGGCTTAGTAATGGCGTCAGCTTCCACCTCATAACTCAGACTATCCCAGATACTGACACATTGGTGGGTCCATTCAGTGAGTGAGGCTTCTGGGTCACTCTCTGATGAGCATATATCTGATAATGTACATCAGGTGGAGGGGAGAACATCTGAGAGCTCTGGCATGCAGAGGCCTGCCAGAGGCAAAAACTCAATTGGTCCCAAGCCACATGCTGGGCCTCTGAAATCACTCCTCCCTCAGCTGCTGGAGATGCAGCCAGTGAATGCAGGAGGGGCTGATGGCCACACTGAACCAACTGTGAGGCGTCCCAAAGCTTTCAGGTGGACCAGCTTTTGCCTCTCTTGTATGCTTCACAGGCCAACAATGCAAGGATGGCATCTGCAGTTGAAAGCCTGGGGCAGAAAATCCTCACCATGAGTGCAAGCTCGAAGCAAGGGCCAAGTCACAGCAGGCTCCAGTTGAGGAACTGAACAGACTTCTCAAAATTCTGCAGCCCATGGCTGAGAGGCTCAAGAGCTTGTAGGACAATGCTGAGACACAGTGGGTGATTGCAGCAGCCCTTGAGAATGTGGTCCAGCCACAGAGGGTCATGGCTGAGGAGCTGTAGAGCGTGGTCAGTACCTAGGGGTGTAGAGGTGCCCCCCAACTCAAATGGTCATAGCAGAGAGTTCGACCACCATGAGTAGGATGCAGGTGGTCCTTAAGTATTGGCAATGCCAGGTGATGCCACAGCTTCTGGAGCTCACTGCAGAAGCACTGGCATCCCATGAAGTAACCCAAGGGCCTACAAGAACCCCAAGAGAGGAGGAAGGGCCTTCCAGCCAGAAGACTGTGGCTGAAGTTACAACTTCTGACTCTCCCTTTCCTGACACTGGAGCATCTCAGGGGCAACAGGACGGAAAGGGCATCATGGAAACATCCCAGACATCTGGAAGCAGGCCAGGACCCTCAAGGTCCAGGGACTCTAGAGGATGCCTGCCATGTGCATCACAGGCCATGGGGCATGACAGGCAGCTGCCCCTCTCCACCTGTGATGTACATTCGGGGGAGTCACTGAGACGTAGTGGTAGGCCATGTAAAGTTAGGAAGTTGTAGTTGCACTGAGATGGCATGGGTAAAGGGCTGCATTAGTTGGAAAGATATTTAAACACCTTAACATTTTCCATTCACAAGTTTTTTTACATTAGAATGTCTTATCTAAACACTTTTATTGCAATTAAATGCTTTTTCACCACTCACCTGTGACTAATTTTTCTCAAACAGGAATCCTCTTCCATTGATGATCGCCAAAGGGATGCTCCATGTTGATGTCAGTTTGGGAGGCCCCTCAATGCTGTGTCACTGAGAAAAAGGAAGCCATTGGTTCCCCAGACCCCACGAGCGATTCCCTCCCATCCTCCAACCCACCCACCCCAGGGCCTGAATGGAGATTTCAGATCCCTTACATGCTACACTGATGTGGGCCCAGATGCCAAGTGCATGCGGAGCTCAGGTAGGAATCAGACTAGCTTGCAACAGGGCATCATCATATTGGTGCTTAGTGAGGCATCATCACCGTCCTGTTTGCCAAAAAACTTGCTAACACAAAGTACCCAGACCCACCACTCTGATGTTACAACGTTGCAGGACATAGAAGGATTTTTGATGGGGTGGTTTGGATGGAACCGACAGACACAAGTCCGAGCGAATGAACTGCCTAGTGATCAAGGCCTCCTTTGCTGCCCTTGTATACCTCATTTGGGCTGCCAGCCCTCCAGCACCTGTTCCTCAGCGTGGTCTTCTTCATCTTCCTCCTCCTCCTGCAGGTTATCCTCCACATCTTCCTCCTCCAATAATTCATCTCAGTCAGATTGTGCGAGATCACTGGGTAGTATTAGAAGGTCCCGCCAGATCGGTCAAGGCACCGGAATCGCAATGCACATCTCCACCATCACGTGGGTGGCTATATAGGTCTCATTATAGTGGGTCTCCACCTCAAACCTAGGTCTCCACACAGGCAGCCATATCCAAAGTGGTAACCCATATCATAACAAGCCACCCCATAGGCTGAGTTCCTCCTTGAATGCTTCCAAGATGTCCAAGCTCCTGACAATGAAGCTATCATTCATTGATGTCTTGTGTTGATATGCATAATATTCATGCTATGGTCACACATGAGTTGAGCATTCAGGGAGTGCAACCCCCTTTCTGTTGATGAATTTCCGTGGATTCTGTGAAGGGGCCTTGAGGGTGTATGCAGTCAATGGCTCCCTGAACATTAAGCATCCCCACAATGGCTGTGAATCCTGCAGCCTGGGCTTCCTGATGGGCCTGGCCCAGATTAAATTTGATGTACTACCCAGCCCTGGCAGACAGGGTTTCTGTGACCTGCTCAACACAGGAGTGCAAGGCTGATTGGGAATGCCATGGACATCTCTGCTAAAGTTCTGGAAGAAGTCAGTCATGTAAAAGTTCAGGGTAGCCGTCAATTTGACGACCCCACCGCCCCCACCCACTGCCTCTAGGTGCCAGGTCCTGCAACAGGTTGCACAGTTGTTGCACTGTATCCTTTTGGAGGTGGAGACGTCAGTGGTACACGGTATCTGACATCTGTTCAAATGACACTCATGCTCAGAATTGACCTGGTCTCTGCTCCTCCTTCTCTTGTGCACCACTCCTCTCACACTCCCTCCCTCTCAACCAACCCCCATCTCCTCCCCGTCCACACTTTGTGAATGGTACCCACCTCCTGCCTCTCTGGTGGTCATTTCCCTCTATCCCTGCAAGTAGTAATGCCCAGGCCTCCTGTGCCCACAATTCTTCCTCCAGCTCCTCCTTTCAGCAGCAACCAAAAGAACAGCAAGGTCAATTGGTTGCATCGCAAAAGTCATCTTGTCACTCTGAAGAGAGGTGGGAAGGAGAGGGGCACATGTAAAAGTTTAGGAATGCTGCTTGCCTCTAGCACATCAATTGTCACAGTCCCTCAACACATGCTCTCCACCAGCACAGACTCATCCAATTCCCCCAACTGCATACTCCTAACAATCACACTAATCCCCAATTCCCTCAGCCACAAGCACCCCACAATCACAGGCCCCCCAGTTCCATCAGCCACATGCTCCCTGCAATCACAGCCCCCAATTACCCCTCCCACATGCTCCCCACAATCACAGTTCCCCCAATTATCCCACCCACACGCTCCCCGCAATCACAGCTCCTCAATTCCCCCAGCCACATGTTCCCCACAATCACAGCATCCCCAATTCCCCCAACTGCATACTCCTAACAATCACACTAATCCCCAATTCCCCCAGCCACATGTTCCCTACAATTACAGCCACACCTGCATTCCCCCAGCCACATGCTCCCCACAATCACAGCCCTCCCAATTCCCTCAGCCAATTGTTCACCACAATCACAGCATCCCCAATTCCCCCAACTGCATACTCCTAACAATCACACTAATCCCCAATTCCCCCAGCCACATGTTCCCTACAATTACAGCCACTCCTCCATTCCCCCAGCCACATGCTCCCCGCAATCACAGCCCCCAATTACCTCTCTCACATGCTCCCCACAATCACAACTCCTCAATTCCCCCAGCCATATGCTCCCCACAATCACAGATCCCTGCAAAGTTAAGAGGCTGCAGCAATGCAATTTGCAAGAGCTTTGTGCACATCATGCAGCTGGAAGAGTGCTGAATGCACGAGAACCCAGTACCAAGGCCTGAGGTCAGTGCTGAAACCCAGTCAGAGACCTTGCTGAGCAACAGCCCCCCCATTTCCACTCACAGAGTAGCCAACAACCTAAGGCAGAAAATGGCCACACAAAAGGATACCCGTGAGTAGCAGAGAGCCTTCGGACACTATACACTTACCTCCTACTGACCCTCACTGATGGAGCGCCCAAATTGGACTTTTATGGAGCATGTCTGTTTCACACTGATTCCAGATTGGTGAACAGGGTGGTAAAGAGGAGAGCGCTGGTAAAGTTAGATGTGCAGCTCAATAATTCAATTTAAATGCATTTAAATATCTGTCATGCCTGTTTCAGGTGCAGTCCTGATCGTGGCCATTTTCAGACCTTGGTAAAGGGGAACCAGCTCGGAGGCGGGCGCAGATCACGTTACTCACCTCATGTCTGACTTTACCAAGTTTTTGAGCCCAAAAACGGGCTCAACTTGATGGCAAAATCGGCCCCAGAGTTACAAGTCATTGAATTAATAACCGGGATGTTATTAGTTGGCTAGTTGAATTGGAATTCTGGACCATCATGGCCCAAGGGAGGAAATACTCATAGGAATGTGCCTTGCTAATGATAATCTTACCTGTGAAACCTGAGGTTGAAAACAATTATCAGATCAAATTCCTGACCTCCCCTGCAAGAATGTGGAACAGTGTAGCCATATATGCTAAGGAGATGCTGATGGTTGTATTTTTGTTGTATCACCTATTTCAAGTGAAGTTTTTATTTTAAGTATCGTCTGTGTTAATTTGTTTGTATTGACTCTGATTGTTAAGGTAAATGCTACAAAAAAATGAAATCTGGTAACTTCTTCATGGGGGATTCAGTACATCCGGAGTTTGTGGAGGCATTATTGATGATCTTTCAGGAATCACTGGAGTCAGGGAGGGTAAATACAGTAAAAAGTCTCACAGCACCAGGTTAAAGTCCAACAGGTTTATTTGGTAGTAAACACCAGTAGCTTTCAGAACGCTGTTTCTTCATCAGGTGAATAGAGAGAGAACTCTCCATTCCAATCAGAATTCTCCACTGACCTGACAAAGGAACAGCGTTCCAAAAGCTAATGGTGTTTACTACCAAATAAATTTGTTGGACTTTAATCTGGTGTTGTGAGACTTCTTACTGTGTTTACCCCAGTCCAACACCGGCATCTCCATGTCAGGGAAGGTCCCAAAGGACTGGAAAATCACTAACATAAGAAGGGAGAGAGGCAACAAACAGGAAATTATGTCAGTTAGCCTGACCTCGGTTGTTGGTAAAATTTTAGAGTCCATTATTAAGGATGAGATTTCAGAGTACTTAAAAGTGCATGGTAAAATAGAGCAAAGTCAGCATGGTTTTATCAAGGGAAGGCCTGCAAATTGGTTAGAATTCTTTGAGAAGATAACGTGCAGATTAGGCAAAAGAGAGCCAGTGGATGTTATCTACTTGGATTTCCAGAAGGTCTTTGACAAGGTACTGCACAGGAGACTGCTGAATAAGATAAGAACCCATGATGATAGAGGCAAGGTACTAGCATGGATAGAAGATTGGCTGACTGGCAGAAGACAGAGAGTGAAAATAAAGGGGACTTTTACAACATGTTAGCCGGTGACTAGTGGAGTTCCACAGAGTGTTAGGACCACAACGTTTCACTTTATACATCAGTGATCTATGATGTGGAGATGCCATGTTGGACTGGATGGGCACAGTAAGAAGTCCAGGTTAAGGTCCAACAGGTTTAGTTGGAATTTCAAAGGTGAGTGTAGAAAGGTGCCTTCAATGATATAGATGAAGGAACTGAGAGCATTGTGGCTAAGTTTTCAATGATACAAAGGTAGATGGTTGGACAGGTAGTATTGAGGAAGTTGGGAGGCTGCAGAAGTACTTGAACAGATTAGGCTAATGGAATACAACATTGAAAAATGTGAGGTTATGCATTTCAGCAGAAAGAATAAAGGCACAGATTATTTTCTAAATGGGGAGAGAATTCAGAAATCAGAAGCGCAGAAGACTTGGGAGTTCTAGTCCAGGATTCTCTTGAGGATAACTGAGGATCTTGCAAGTTGAACTGGTAGTTAAGAAGGCAACTGCAATATTAGTAAACATTTTAAAAGGACTAGAATACAAAAGCAAGGATGTACTGCTGAGGCTTTATAAGGTTCCGGTCAGACAACATTTGAAATATTGTGAGCAATCTTGGGCCCCGTATCTACAGAAGGATATGCTGAGGGTCTGGAGGAGATTCATAAGAATGATCCTAGGAATGAAAAGCTTGATGTACGAGGAGCTTGAGGATTCTGGGTCTGTACTCCATGGAATTTAGAAGGATGAGGGGGGATCTCATTGGAACTTACAGAATACTGAAAGGCCAGGAAAGAGTAGATGTGGGGAAGATGATTCCATTAGCGGAAGAAATTAGGATCTGAGGATACAGCCTCAAAGCAAAGGGACGACCCTTTGGAACCAAGCTAAGGAGAAACTTCTTCAGCCAGAGGATGGTGAACCTATAGAATTCATTGCTACGGAGACTGTGGAGGCCAGGTCATTGAGTGCATTAAAGACAATAATAGATAGGTTCTTGACTGGTAAGGGGATCAAAGGTTACAAGGAGAAGGTAGGAGAATGGGGTTGAGAAACTTATCAGCCATGACTGAATGATGAAGTAGACTCAATGGCCTAATTCTGCTCCTATGGTTTTATGATTATCTTCATTAACGGTTCCTCCACAGCGGTCATACATAAATTCCGTATAGAATATGTGATGTCAATTTTAAGATATTTCTTATGACTATGTTGCAAAAATTAATGTAACACTCACTTTCCAAAATGCATAACTGAATTAAAATCATATGGTGCGTCCAGATTATTAGAATCTTCTTTTTCAAAATATTTTGCCATGTCTGGAAAAGTAAATTGAATTGAAATATGCTATTTTTCACTGTCCAAACATCTCTGACATTTACTGAATGAGGCTGCCATTTTCTTACATATGATGTCATCATCTCAGCCCCTATTAAGCCGGAAAGGTAAACATAAGTATAAATTTAAATGGTCAAATGGGCTGCTCTGTAAAATTAATGTTTTTATTTTTTTAAAACATGCAACAACTGACTAGTAGCCATGACTCATAACAGAGGAATTTCTAACATTCAGACAAATAAGCAGAATCTTGTCTTTTTAAATAGTGCTCATGTCCCTTCTTTGAGCTGCGCAAAACTTTCCTGCATTTCTAAAGAATTTTGACAATCAAAGATATTGCTTCAGCAATGACATCAACTGCTTGTCATCCCTAATACTCAATGTGGTGTCAATGGTCTGACCATTACCTGTTCCCAAACACAATGGGTCTTAACTAGAGGCCTAATTAGCCAACCTGAAAACAAAATGCCATGTAACTGAGACTTGAGTTGTTTGAATTCTTTTAATTAATAAGCTGTTGGATCTTATCTTCTGTTACTGTTTGACATCTAAAGAAAACACCAGGCAGAAGCCTATGTCTATTATCATAGCATCAAACAGGTAGCAGAAGAAGGAGCTCTGTCCAAGTAGAATCATCTGGCCCACACCTCCACAGTGAATTACCAGAACATTGGAACTGGTGCCTTCAAGACTAATTCAACTGTAGGCTTAGTGATACTAGCACGACCCTATGAATTCAGAAACTCAGGTAATATGCTGAAGATCTAGGTTCAAATCCTGCAAAAGCTGATGATGGACCTTGAATTCAATTAAAATAAAACTCTGAAATTAAGAATCTACTGATGACCATGAAACCATTGTCAATTGTTGAAAAATACCATTTGGTTCACTAATGTCCTTCCCTGGTCTGGCCTACTCAAGACCCATGGCAATATGATTAACTCTTAATTGCCCTCAGGCAATTAGGGATCGGCAATAAATGCCAGTGATGTCCATGTCCCATGAATGACTAAAAAAAATGTGCTTTCTCCCCTTATTGAGATCCTCACTTTTGCTAAGACGGATCACCCTACTACAGTGTACCAACCTACTTTCTAAAGAAACATTCCATTACTTTTCATTCTTGCTTCTGGACTCATGTAAAACCATAACTTATATTTTTATTATGATCTGTCCCTGTACCCCTGGTAGTGAAAGGGGAAATCAAGACTTTTTAAAGCAGAATTGTATACAACCATGGTCTGTGACTTCATGACCAAATACATCTTCATTCCATCACTTCCATTAGGTCAGGCGACCGACCCTGGATTAATGAAAAATGCAGGCAGTACGTACCGGAAAATAAGGTGCAAATCTGGTCAAGTTCAAGAAAGGCTAACTGCATTCTAAATGGTGGAAACAATATGTTATAGACAGAGATAAATTATACCATAATTGATCCATCAAATCAAAGCCTTATAGTTCTGCTTTATCCAGCATGAATGGTGGTGGACAATTAAACTAGTGGAGGTGACTCCATAAACACATTCATCCTCAATATTGAGGAAGCCCAGGACAGCAATGCAAAATAAAAAGCTGAAGTATTTTAAACCATCTGCAGCCATACAAAAAGAGACTCTGTTTATGTGTACATTTTTTAAAATCTTTATCAAAATAAATAAAGCCCTCACCCTCCTTTCTCTTCCCCATCTGCTCCATGCATCCTTTTCCAGCACAAACTTTCTGAAAAAACTTTGAATGGATTTTGCCACAACGTTCCCTATGGGCAACCCGGCAGCTGAGTATATGGCTGCAGATGCCCTCTTCACATCAGCTTCCTTCTCTTCCTGATGCTTATATTGAATGGCAGAGCAGGCTCAAAGGGCTGTTTAGCCTATTCCTGCTCCTAGTTTCTATTTTTCTATGAACCCTATTGAAGTTTATATCATCCAGAAGTGCAGTATAAACAGACTGAAGAAAACAAAGGCTGGATCCAAGAGCTGGCAATAGGCAAATGCATGGTTGCTGTCACTCTTCCTGTTACCTGAAGCAATTAATTGACTAGCTATACTTGGCTACACAGTGTATATGGGGCTCTCACAGAAGATTCAGAAAAAGGTAACACCTTTAGATCCACATCATGAAGACAGCTATGAACAGAGGTGAGGAAATTCTTGAGAAATCCATCATTTTGTATCTGTGCAACACAAGCTGATTGGAAAATGCAGTCAGATGAGAATCAGTGGCAAAAACTTTGAAGGAAAGGCACCGTAATTCTACCTGAAGAAGTTCAGAGTTCTGAAAGACTTTATGGTTGAAATTGGAACCAAATATGTTGAGAGCATTGCCCTGAAATCCATCTGTCTTATATCAGCTGTATAATATGTAATTTGCAATAGGTTCATGTTGACTTTGGTTTGATTGTTAAAATAAAAACATGCCCAGTAGGTTTTCGTTTCAGAAAATTCAGTTCTTGTAGTTTGTTGGTCTCCACAGGGATCATATCAGAAGCAATTTAATAAATATATTATCATTTCAATTCTTACCATATGGTGATCTAAACTTCAATATGTGTTAATAGTTTCTGAATTATTTTACAAGATTTATTCTGTACAATGTTTACTATGCGGATAAATGTGTAGTGGTCCATTTTGGCATAGTGGTCCAATGGGATGAAGGAGTACAATATAAGGGGTAAGAGTCTTAACTGTGTTGTAGAGCAGAAGGATCTCGGGGTCCGGGTCCATAGGACTCTTAAATCGGCCTCGCAGGCCTGGAATGCTGAATGCTGCCTGGATTGGGAGGCAGGCCTTATGAAGATAGGTTGAGGGAGCTGGGACTCTTCTCACTGGAGAGATGTAGGTTGAGAGGCGACCTGATAGAGGTTTATAAAATGTTGAGAGGAATAGATAGGGTGGACTCTCAGAGACTATTTCCCCGAGCTGAAATGGTCACTACGAGAGGACACAGATTTAAGGTGCAGGGAAGCAAATACAAAGGAGATGTCAGGGGTAGGTTTTTCACTCAGAGGGTGGTGAGTGAATGGAACCGACTGCCGTCGGAGGTTGTTGAGGCAAACTCACTGGGGTCTTTTAAGAGACTTCTGGATGAGTATATGGAAAAGAATAGGATAGGGAGTTATAGATAGGTCTGTGGATTGGTAGATGTGATCGGCGCAACTCGTGGGCCGAAGGGCCTGTTGTGCTGTATTGTTCTATGTTCTCTTTCCATTGATGGGATGTAGGCATCATTGACTAGGGCTGCAATTACTGTTCAGTCCAATTGCACTAAACCATCTTCTTGAACCACTGCAGTTCATTAACAATACTGTTGGGGGGCTGAGTTCTAGGATTTTGATCCAGAGCCAGTGAAGGAATTGTGATATATTGTCAAGTCAGGAATTGGACATGGAACTTGGAGGGGACAATGCAGGTGATTTTGCTCCCATGTATCTGCACCCTGTGATCTGTGGTGGAGATAACAAGTTTGGAAAATGCTGTTGAAGGAGCCTTGTTGACTTACTGCAGTGCATCTTGCAGATGGTATACATTGCAGCCACTATATCTCAGTGGTGGAGGGGCTGCATGTTGAAAGTGGTGGATGCAGTATCAATCAAGTGGGCTGTTTCTCCTGGATGGTGTCAAGTTTCTTGCATGTTGTTGGAATTACAATCATCCTGGCAAGTGGAAACTATTCCAGTACACTCCTGACTTGTGCCTCGTAGATGGTGGACAGGCTTTGGGGAATCAAGTGATGAGTTACTCATTGCAGAATTCTCAGCCTCTGACTTGCTCTTGTAGCCACTGTATTTATATAGTTATCCAGTTTCTAGTTAATGGTAACTACCAGGATTCGGGTAGTGGGATTCAGCAATGGTAATGCCATTGAAAGTCAAGCAGAGGTGGTTAAATTTTCTCTTGTTGGAGACAGTCATTGTCTGACACTCATGTGGTTGGAATGTTTTTTGTCACTAATCAGCTCAAGCCCATTGTTTTGCTCTTGCTGTACCGCTTCACTACCTGAGGAGTTGCAAATGATGCTGAACATTGTGCAATCAGTAGCAAACATCCCCACTTCTGATTTTACCTGGTGGAAGCTCATTGATGAAGACAGTTGGACCTAGGACACTATCCAGCAAGGATGTGGGTCTGAGATGTTCAGTATGACTCCAAACAGTGGAGAATTTTCCTCCTCATTCCCATTGACTCCAATTTTGCTTGTCTGCTTGATGCCCCAGGCTGTTGCTTGACTACTCCAGCAGAGTCGTTGATAGGCCGAAGGGCTCTCCACTGCACAGTAGGGATTCTATGATTTCACAGTCAGGTGCTTGCTGTGGGTCAGGAATCACGTGTGGAGCAGGTAAGGACAGCAGATTTCCTGCCCTGAAGGAGGTTAGTAAACAAGATGGATTTTATGACAATAGCTTTGGGATTAGCATTAGACTAGTTTTTAATTCCAGGTTTTATTAATTGAATTTAAATTTCACCACATATTGTGATGGGATTTAAACAAGGACCTCTGGATTACTGCAGATGATTATCTCTAAATTCCCATTCTAATATGCTTCCCTCTACATGTAGGAACCATTTGTCTGTTATTCACAATATTTCAATTTCAACTGTGAAATGCAATTCCAAATATTCAAGATAAGGCTGAAAATGAATTATTTTGAATGCTCTTACCAGGAAGAATATTTTCAAATTTGATTTCTACATAGGTATCACGGTCGCTCCTGTTATGTTCATGATAAAATCCAATTGTGTGCATCAAATGATGCTGTATTGTTGGAAATTTCAGACAGCCAGGTGGCTGCAGTGATATTATCTGTGGTCCTCCTACTGGTCCTAAAGTCGATGTACATCTACAAAACGAAAATCACCACATAAATATTTCTATTCTTTCAAATGTGGGAAGTGAAATTCTTTAAATTAGCACTAATTGGTGGTGGGTATTTTCTCTGGTTCTAAGTGTATCACAATTTTAAGTTTTTCTGAGAATATTTGGAATAATGTTCATCATTTCCAGTGAAATTGTAATGATAAATTTTTATTAGGAATGGGTCATGAATGTGCTTACAATATCAATTCGGCTGAGAGGGGATCTATTAGAGGTATATAAGATTATGAGGGGTATAGATAGAGTAAATGGTGGTAAGCTTTTTCCACCATTAGAATCGGATAGAACGAGGGGTCACGGCCTTAGGGTGAGGGGGGCTATGTATAAGACGAATATTAGAGGGCAGTTTTTCACACAAAGGGTAGTGGGGGTGTGGAATGCACTACCGAGTAAGGTGGTGGGAGCAGGCACGCTAGGGTTGTTTAAGGGTCTCTTGGACAGCCACATGAGCGGTCTGCAGATAGAGGGATATAGGAGGACTGTTTAAATACTTTACTTGTTTCCACAGGCTATTCAGTCCACCTTGTTGACCAACAAGGTGCATGCATTCGGCAGGTCGTGCGAGGGCTGCTCTTGGATGTTACTTCAGGAGTGGCCTAGTGCTTCATGTCGTTAGTGTATGCTTAAACTGGACCATCAGATGGGCAACATGACAGCTCAGAGACTATCGCTGTTGCTGTGCAGACACATGGATTTGGGCCTGTGTCTGCGGGAGTTTGCGCGTTCTCCCCTTGGTTGCGTGGGTTTTCTCCGGGTGCTCCGGTTTCCTCCCACATCCCAAAAATGTGCTCTTAGGCTGATTGGGTAACAAATTGTCCCTATATTGGTCTCTATATGTCATTAAGACGTTAGGACGGCCGCGCGGGCTCGTTGGGCCGAAGGGCCTGTTTCCCGTGCTGTGTTGTTCTTTGTTCTTTATCACTGAACATAAGAAGTGGAGGAATCTTTATTTATTTCTTTTAAGGTATTGATATTTTCAAGACAAATGAGATGAATAATTATGGATCATGTAATTTCCCATTTTCATCATCCACCTTGAAGCTCTCTTATCAAGTATTAGCTTTTCTTAATGGTAATTAAGAAAAGCTAATACCATCTCCTGGCATGCTCTAACCCTCTGCAGGATGTGCCACCAGGGGTGCAGCAGAATGGCATGAAGTTGAGTGGCCTTGTTTGTGAGAATTGTCAGCATTATAACTGGATCCTGTGAAGTTTTATAGCTTCCTTTAAAATAAGGCAAAAGTAATCTGTTGCTAAGTGCCCTCTGCTGGGGGTAAACTTCAATTTCTAGACAAAGAGTGGTCCATAGTTTCATCATTGACTGATTTTAAAAGAAAATTATGTCATGGGATATGGGTTGTGACAGGAAGTCAAGGGTTTTCTGCCCAATCCCCTTTTTTTCAGCCATTTCAGAGGGCAAGTAAGAGTCAAACACATTATTGTACATCTTGAGTCACATGCGAGACTAGGGGCAAGGATGACAGATTTCCTTCCTTAAAGAACATTACTGTTTCTTGGTTACAGTTACAGGGACCTGCTTTCTATTCAAGAGTTATATATTGAATTTGAATTCCACCAACTGCTGTGGTGGTATTTGAACCTGTGGCCCCACAGCATTAGCCTGGGCCTCTAGGTTATTAGTCCAGATTCCCATTTCATTGCCTTAGGTTGTGATGCTAAGTCTTGAAGTATGTAGTCTTAGACTACATTTCAGGATGAAAGAACAAGTTCAAAGCAGCAACCAACTTGATTTTCTCCGCATCAAATTACTTGTTACACGTAGCATTGCTGGAATTGACCATGTATGTATAGAAAATGGACAGACAGTAAAGTAATGACTGGTCCATCAACACAGCCCTGATAATGTTATGCATCTTAATACAAACAATCCCCATCTCAAGGGTAATTAAGAATGGACAATAAATGCTGGCATAGCTGCAATGGCCACGTACTATAAAAAATGAATTATAAAAACCTACCAGGAGATATTTAATCTCCTGGGAGTGGCAAAACATAAACACCCTGATATTGAATAAAATAAAAATAAATCAAAGTAGTTCCAAGAGCTTACAGCCTTTTATTTGAAAGGTATGTGCTAGAGTTTCCTGAATTCCCTCATTACTTTGGTAGAAGATTGTCAGAATCACCAGAGAAATGAAAGAGAGGATTACTTGGATATCTGAAGACAATGCAATTGTAGTTTGGGAACTCTAAGGTACATCCTGGCATTTGGGGTCACTTCAGCAATGAGTCTTGGGAAAAAATTCTGGTCTAGGGGCATTAGGAGTAATTTTCAAAATAAGGTGACAATGGTTTTGGAAATCTTTGAGGATTATAAGGAAGTGCTTTATTTTGGGATGGGGCTGATTGTATGATGGAGAGGTAGGAGTTTCCATGGTCCAACAGAGCTGTGAAGGAGTGACAAAATATGCTGGTATTGGGCATTATTGAGATATACAATACTGAAAAGAACAACGTCCATTTATTTAGGGCCTCTAATATAATATGATAGTGTGATCAAAAAAAGGGGTGAGCAATCCAAGAAGATTCTAGGAGCAGAGTAGAAATCTTTCTGGACAGAAGGGACTTGAAGGATGGGTTTCCATCTTTCAGTTTCTTTCCTTGGACTGCCCAAAGCTCCCTTTGTGCTTTATGCTATAATCAAATAATTAATCTTCCTCCATTAACACATTTAGAGCAAGTCTGCTGTTGCTTTAAATGATTTTCACAGTATTAGATTCCTTAAAGGAACACATTTAGCTCTAACGTTAATTATTTTTCGTTTCCAAATCTTAAATGTGCAAATAATATTTAAGCTGAAATTGAGGAAGTGGCTCATGGTGATTTACATAAGGAGACTTCAATAATTCAGATGTCTTCCAGGCGAGCTTAAATCACTTGGTAAAATAAGCTTGGGCTGTAAAGAATCAATATATCTTTGTTTAACTATCTTCTAAGGTGCTCCCTGAACATCAAGAAGGAATCAGTTGGTCTCAATTTCTGATCAGTTTCTATTGAATTGGGCAGTTGGAAATGTAAAGTCCCTTCACGGCTTGCCTGAGATAGGCATCTTGAGACATGTCTCTATTTATTAAAGTTATTGCTGAAATAAAACGCTGAGAATTTGTTTTCCAATTTCTTTCTGCATTTTGGATAAAGAAACTCTTAAGTCCTCTCAGGATAAGAGAGGCAGCCTGCCACATAAAGACATGCTGATCAATGTATTCTCAATGTTTTTATTTTGTAGTGCATGGGTTTAAGTTTGCAACCCATCTTGAAGTATTGTTAACATTTATTTATTAGCACCATAAGTAGGCCTAACATTATCACTGCAATTAAATTACTGTGAAAATCCCCTACTATCTACACTCTGGCACCTTTTCAGGTACACTGAAGGAGAATTTAGCATGGCCAATGCACCTAACCAGCATGTCTTTTCAGACTGTGGGTGGAAACTAGAGCACCCATGCAGACACAGGGAGAATGTGCAGACTCCGTACAGACAGTGACCCAAGGTGAGAATCGAACACTTGCGCTGTGAGGCAGCTGTGCTAACCACTGTGCCAATGATCACTGTTGTACATGCAAGGAAAAAAGCAGCTGACATATGCACAACCTGCATGCGAAATGTCACGTTGTGGTCTGGCTGGGCAGTTTAAACAAAGATGCTGATAAAGAAGCAGGTTGCAAAGTGGACAAGTTCAAAATGCACAGATGTGGCTTAAAGTTCTTAATGATAGTTTTGATGGAAATATATGGGGGATAAACTTCTGCTGGGATTCTCCTTGCTGTCCCTCATCACACCATTTCTGCTATATTCCATAGTTGCTGAAGCTCCTGGGCGAATGAGAAAAGCCAGTAGAAACTGGCCCCATTTACTTGGGTTTTAGATCTTCAACTAAAACTTTAATGAAATGATTAGATTATACTAAAAACAACTCAGTAGATTACTTTAATCATGTTATTGCAAAATAAGCATTTGGTTGAAATTATAGTTTCTTAAGAAATAAGGTATTCCAGAAATAATTTTGGGTGATTTGATCATTTCATTAATTAAATGTAACAGCAAAACCACAGGTGCCAGGCCAACTCTCAGCAGATGTGGAAACCACTGGATGGAACAGAATGCATCAAACAGAATTCCTGGAGAGACAAGGGAATACCAAAGGGGGCAGAGGGGTGGGGTTCAGACTCCTGGCTGTTAAAATGTTCAGGTAAGATGCATGAGATAGAAACTACACAGATTAATGTTCAACCTTTTGGGATATCTAGGATACATTTTTGATGGCATATTACTAATTGCTATCAAAATTTCACAAAACTAAATGTTTGTCTGTCAGGAAAGGGCCTACGAAGTTCATTATACCTGTATCTTTGCCACTTACCCAGGCTTTGAAACAATTTCAATGTAGTTAGCCTCAAATACTCGGTGTTTAAACTTGACACATGTCAAAAATCCAAACTCACCCAAAGCAATGCGCAATAATAGTTGTTGTTTTTTGTCTGCAAAGATTTAAAATAGTTTGTTTAATTTACTAATGATTTTCTCACGGTCATCCTGAATTTGAAATCATGCTGTTCATACTTAATTCTTGTTTTTATTGCTCACATATTAAAACAAATTAAAACCATTTTTTATTCATTCACAGGGTGTGGGCATCACTGGCTAGGCCAGCATTTATTGCCCATTCTAAGGGCTCTTCAGAATCCCTGTGGAGTGCATACACCCACAGAGCTGTTAGGGAAGGAATTCCATTATACTCTTGATTTGTGCCTTGCAAATCGTGAGCAGCCTTTGGAGAGTCAGAAGGTGACTCACTGCAGAATTCCCAGTCTTTGACCTATGTTAGCAGCCATATATTTACATGGCTAGATCAGTTCAGTTTCTGATCAATGATAATGCCAAGGATATTGATAGTGAGGGATTCAGCTATGAAACATCACTGAATGTCATGGGGAGGTGGTCAGATCCTCTTTTGTTGAAATGCTCATTGCCTGGCACTTGTGTGGCACAAATTTTACTTGTTACTGATCAGCCTGAGCCTGGATATTAAACTAGTGGTTTGCATCTGGAATGCTCTACCTGAAAGTTGGTGGAGGCAAGTTCAATCGATATTTTCCAGGTCTTGCTGCATTTGAACATGGACTGCTTCAGTATCTGAGAGTCATGACTGGTGCTGAACATTGTGCAGTCACAGAATCACAGAATTGTTATGGTAAAGGAAGCCATCTGGTCCACTTTGTCTGCACAGGCTCTTCAAATGAATATAATGACTTTGTTCCTTCCTCCATATCTCAGCATGTTATTTCTATTCAAATAACAATCTAATGTCCTCGTGAATGTCTTATTGAACTTACCAGCACCACACTTCCAGGCAATGCATTCCAAACTCAAACAATTCATGTAGATACTTTTTTTTCACATCACATTTACATCTATTGAAAATCACTTTAAATCTGTACCTGTTCTCAATACTTCTATGAGTGGGAACAGTTTCACTCTCTCCAGCACCCTCATGGTTTTGAGGGGGATTCCTATTAAATCTCCAATTATCTTCCTGCTCTTCAAGGAGAACAGTCCCAATCTCTTGAATCTATCCTCATAACTGAATTTCTCATCCCTGGAACCACTTTTGTACACCTCTTATGCATTCTCTCCAATGCATTTGTATCTTTCCTATAGTGTGACTCAGAAATGTATTCAACTGTTTCAGATGTGTTTGAACTAGTGTCTTATATTAGTTTAGCATAACCTCCTTGCTCTTGTACTCTGTACTTTGTTAATAAATTCCAGAATACTAGAAGCTTTGTTGTTTGCTTTTTCATTGTTTGGCCATCTTCAACAATCTATGCACATATACACCTATGTCCCTCTGCTCCTGCATTTTCTTAAGGATTTTACCTTTTTTAATATTATCTGTTCATGCTCTTTCTATCAAAATGTATCACATCACAGTTCGCCACATTGAACTTCATCTGCCACCTGTCTGCCCATTTGACCAACATTCTATGTCCCTTTGAAATTCTACACTGGTCTTATCACAGCTTACAATGCTTCCAAGTTTTGTGTCATCCACAAATGTTAAAATTGTGCCCTACCCACAAAGACATTAATATGTCAGGCTGGCAATTGGGGTTGGGGGGGGGGAGGGGGGAGAATTCGAGAGGTTAGAAATGAAGGTCCAGGGCAGACGTGCCATCTCCCTACTGGGAGATTGGTGCATGCGCAGTGACCTGCTCAGTGAGCTGATGTTGGTCTCTCAGACAGGATTAGGCCATGTATTCCCCATCCCCTTACCTGGATGAATTCCCCCGGCAGACTCTGCGAAGCACAGAGTGCCAGAAATTCATCTGACTAAGTACGCCCAAAAAGTGGCCGAGAAAATGTTTTGAGCAAATGGCCCCCCTGGTCCTGAAAGCTAACAGTGCAGCGAGAAGTGATTTTATTTCTTAAAGTTGAAACATTCAACACATGTGGAAAACATCAGTTCACAAATGATAATCAGCATAGATTTGTTAAAATCATACCTGACAAATATGATTGAGTTATTTGATAAACTGATGGTTAATGTTCATGTGGACTTTCAAATTGTAAACTGGTAAAACATAGACTCTCAGAATGGGGTCTATGGATGGTTGGGGATCCACACATACCTTTCAGGGAATCTATAAGGTAATTTTGCAGATTTCAAAGTATTTATGGACACTGCCTGAACCATAAGTTTTGCATCTTGAATTTGGCTAAGATGAGCATGAGAAGTTTCATTTCAGTATGATTTAACAACCCACTAGAGAGCTTTTATTAAACATAGTGTATTTAAGAATATAGTTAACATGTATAAAAAGAAAATTGGCAATACCTTTTATCAACTACAAATGAAAAAAGAGAAGGAAAACAACCATAATAATGTGTTAACCCTGATGTATGAGAAATTGACTAGGTTAGGATAGTTTTTCCTAGAGTTCAGATGAATGAGGGGTGATCTCATAGAGACTTATAAAATTCTAACAGGATTAGACAGGGTAGATGCAGGAAGGATGTTCCCGATGGTGGAGGATTCCAGACCAGGGGTCATAGTCTAAGAACTTGTGATAGACCATTTAAGACAGAGATGAGGAGACATTCCTTCATGCAAAGCATGGTGAGCCTGTGGAATTAATTACCACAGAAAGTAGTTGATGCCAAAACACTGAATGTATTCAAGAGGCAGCTTGATATAAAACTTAGGGCAAATGGATCAAAGGTAAGGGGGAGAAAGCATGATTAGGCAATTGAGTTGGGCAATCAGCCACGATCATAATGAATGGCAGAGCACGCTCAAAGGCCCAAATGGCCTCCTCCAGCTCCTACCTTCTATTTTCTTTGTGGTAAACAGCACAAGTTTAGATGGTTTTGCTGCCTGCCCAATATCAGTGTTGCACATATTTGCTCTGGCTGGAGAGGAACTTGCAGTGGGAAGGGGAGGATACAGTCATTGTGGCCTTTGTAGATACTAATGACACAGACAAGATGTGGAAAGAAATTCTTATGAAGAAGTTATTATGAGGAGCTAAGCACCAAATTAAGCAGAACATCAAAGGTCATAACCTCTAGATTATTACCTGAGCCATGCGCAAATTGGTATAGGACAAATCATATTAGAGAGATTAATGCATGACAGGACTGGTGTAGGGGAAGTGTATTCTGGTTTGTGGAGCACTGGTATCAACAATTCTGAATATGGGATTTGTACCATTAGGACAGACTATCCCCAACCTGCTGGAGAAGTAGAGAGAGAGTTTTAAACTAAATAATGGAAGAAAAGATGTAATTTGAGATAATGTGGGAAATCAAAGAGCAGAGATAAGACAAAAGTGAAAGATATTTGTTACAAAGTTGGGTAGAGTATTTGTAAAATTGGTTGGTGTTTGTAAAATTGTAAAATGCTAGTTAGAACATAGAACATAGAACATTACAGCACAGAACAGGCCCTTCGGCCTTCGATGTTGTGCCGACCAAAATAAAAAGCAATGCCCCTCCAAACTAAACCATTCCCTTCTCTTCCATATACTTATCAATTAACCTCTTAAACGCCACCAAACTTGGCGCATCTACAACAGCTGCAGGCAGGGCATTCCACTCCCTAATCACTCTTTGAGTAAAGAACCTACCTCTGATATCCGTCCTATAACTCATACCCCTTAATTTAAAGCTGTGTCCCCTCGTGCTAGCTTTCTCCATCCTAGGAAAAAGGCTATCACTGTCCACCCTATCTAAACCTCTAATCATCTTATATGCTTCAATAAGATCCCTCTTAGCCGCCTCCTTTCTAACGAAAACAACCTCAAATCCTTCAACCTCTCTTCATAGGACCTGCCCTCCATACCAGGCAACATCCTGGTAAACCTCCTCTGTACCCTCTCCAATGCCTCCACATCTTTCTTATAATGTGGGGACCAGAACTGCACACAATACTCCAAGTGCGGCCGCACTAGAGTTTTGTACAGTTGCAACATGATGCTGCTGCTCCTAAATTCAATCCCCCTACCAATAAAAGCTAAGACTCCATATGCCTTCTTAACAACTTTATCCACTTGACTGCCTACTTTCAGGGATCTATTGACACATACACCAAGATCCTTCTGTTCCTCAACACTATTAAGAGCCCTACCATTAGCCCTATACTCTACACATTTATTGTTCCTGCCAAAGTGCATTACCTCACACTTTTCCACATTAAACTCCATTTGCCACCTCTCGGCCCAGCTCTGCAACTTGTCCAAGTCCCTCTGCAAACTATAACACCCCTCTTCACTATCTACCACTCCACCGACTTTAGTGTCATCTGCAAATTTACTAATCCATCCTTCAATACCCTCATCCAGATCATTTATAAAAATTACAAACAGCAGGGGCCCCAAAACAGACCCCTGAGGCACACCACTCGTCACCGAACTCCACGATGAATATCTCCCATCAACCACCACCCTCTGTCTTCTATCTGCCAGCCAATTCCTAATCCAATTAGCTAAATCACCCTCTATTCCACACATCTGCATTTTCTGTAGAAGTCTTCCATGGGCCACCTTATCAAACGCCTTACTAAAGTCCATATATACTACATCAACCGCCTTACCCCCATCCACCTCTCTGGTCACTTTCTCAAAAAACTCAATGAGGTTAGTAAGGCATGACCTACCCTTCACGAAACCATGCTGACTATCCCCAATCAATTCATTTCTCTCTAAATAACTATAAATCCTATCCCTAATAATTCTCTCCAATACCTTGCCCACCACAGAAGTAAGACTCACTGGCCTATAATTCCCAGGAAGGTCTCTCTTCCCCTTCTTAAACAATGGGACCACATTCGCTATCCTCCAGTCCTCCGGAACCATACCCGTAACCAACGAGGACCTGAAGATCAGAGCCAGAGGCTCTGCAATCTCCTCTCTTGCCTCCCAGAGAATAGTTGGGGGGAAGCATTGCATGGTCCCTTAAAAGATAGTGCTTTTTCTGTGCTGAGTATTAAAAAAAGTACATAGGGAGCTCCAAAGCTCCTTTTGATTTGTATCAAAAGGCTAAGAGTAGTTTTCACTAAGACAATAGGCTTTTCAATTTAGCCAATCAGTTTAAATCAGGCAGATAGACACAAGAACCTATTAAATTTAAATCTGATGATTTTGACAACTAAGGACCAATCTTATTGTGAGAAATATTGTTATGTCATCACATGTATAAAAGAAGAGGGCAGTGGGACAAAAAGAAGAGAGCAACAGATCACAGCTCAAAGCATCATCCAGATAGCTTTTTTTATTCTGGTTTTATTTAGGAATAGTTAATATTAGAAGGGATTTATTCATTTGTTACTATTTAGTTAATTTGTTCACTGTTAGATAAATAAATTGTTATGAGTTGATTTTAGAGTGAATGTCAGTGATTTATTTTGTATTTAATCACTCAGAGTTATTGAAATGCATTTCCCACCACTTCACACATTTTTTACAGATTGTAAGGTGAGGTACTCCTGTTTGGGTGTTTTGGTATCGGTTCTTGGAGGGGAATCAACCTCCGCTTTATATTAGTATTATGGGGAATGAAAAAAAAACATGATAGCAACGTTGGGAGAAAACAGGAAATTATAGACCTGACGTCAGTACTGGGAAAAATTCTAGAATTTCAGTAGGTTGATGAAGCATGACCATTATAAAAGAGTTTGTAGCAGAGCACTTGGAAGACAGCTGGAGTTATGAAATAGAAATCGCGCTTGACCAATTGGAATTCTTCAAGGATGTAACAAAGTGTTGATAAGGGGAAGCCAGTGAATGTGGTGCATTTGAATTCAGCGAAAATGTGAGATAAAGCCATGGATGATTAGACTGTGCCAATATAAGGCAATAAGTTTATAAAGGCAATTTCTATTATAATTCTAACCAGCTATAAAGAAAAATGCCCTATTAAATGTCCTGCAGAGCTGCCAGATTGTGCTACACAATACATGTCTACCTTAGCCATCAAGTATATGTAACGTACAATTGAGCACCCATCTATTCCTCTACAATACTGAGGAAACATAGAACATAGAACATAGAACAATACAGCACAGAACAGGCCCTTCGGCCTTCGATGTTGTGCCGACCAAAATAAAAAGCAATGCCCCTCCAAACTAAACCATTCCCTTCTCTTCCATATACTTATCAATTAACCTCTTAAACGCCACCAAACTTGGCGCATCTACAACAGCTGCAGGCAGGGCATTCCACTCCCTAATCACTCTTTGAGTAAAGAACCTACCTCTGATATCCGTCCTATAACTCATACCCCTTAATTTAAAGCTGTGTCCCCTCGTGCTAGCTTTCGCCATCCTAGGAAAAAGGCTATCACTGTCCACCCTATCTAAACCTCTAATCATCTTAGATGCTTCAATAAGATCCCCTCTTAGCCGCCTCCTTTCTAACGAAAACAACCTCAAATCCTTCAACCTCTCTTCATAGGACCTGCCCTCCATACCAGGCAACATCCTAGTAAACCTCCTCTGTACCCTCTCCAATGCCTCCAAATCTTTCTTATAATGTGGCGACCAGAACTGCACACAATACTCCAAGTGCGGCCGCACTAGAGTTTTGTACAGCTGCAACATGATGCTGCGGCTCCTAAATTCAATCCCCCTCCAATAAAAGCTAAGACTCCATATGCCTTCTTAACAACTTTATCCACTTGACTGCCTACTTTCAGGGATCTATTGACACATACACCAAGATCCTTCTGTTCCTCAACACTATTACGAGCCCTACCATTAGCCCTATACTCTACACATTTATTGTTCCTGCCAAAGTGCATTACCTCACACTTTTCCACATTAAACTCCATTTGCCACCTGAATAAACATATTCAGATTTATAGTTGTGTGGAAATTTGATTGTCTTGAGCTAAAAAAAATGCATAAACTGTATTTTCTCAAACTGAAGTGTGATGTTTTTGACTTTCTGTTTCAGTTTAGTTAGTAAATCATTATGGCAAGTAGTTTTAACAGGACATTAACCCAAGTAACTTACCAAAATTTGATGCAAAAATATATGGTATGTAAACAATTCCATCTCTAGCATGAGGCCACAAGCAACTTGAAAAACCCTGTGGACATTTCTTGGCACTTCTGCGCATGTCAACTTTAACATCTCCATCTACAAGGTGCTTCCAGGTACTAATGTTTTCTGCAAAAATGAAATTTAAATATATTAAGTTGAATATTAAATTCTACAACTGTAGGAATATTAAAGATGGAAATGGATAGAATAAACTAAATCTGTGTACTGATTAGGAATCAATAGTAAAAGTATGTATTCATCCATTTATATGTTCAGTACTTTAATAGAAATAGTTATCCTGAATATTGATTTTACAGAGGGTACAAAGTTTGACTACCTACTTTTAGGGCTTTTACTTCCTACACTGTAAGAAGAGTGAACCACTTAGGTGACGTAACTTCAAATAAACCCAAAACAGCTGCAGCAAGCACAGATAGTCAGCCATGGTGAGATTATTAGAACTATATTCTCACCATCTGAGCTAATTAGCCTTCACATATATCGGAGCAAATCTGCTCGCACATTAGAGTAAACCAATCCGCATATCTGATTTAACTGGCCCACAAATGTGAGCTAACCAGGCTATACATCTAAGCTAACCAGCTTGCCTTACATCCATAACTCTCATATTTATCATGGCATTCGCCCTAACCTACACAAGTTTGGACACTAAGGGGCAATTTAGCATGGCCAATCCATGTACCCTGCACAACTTTGAACAGTGGGAAGAAACCGGAGCACCGGAGAAAATCCACAAAGGCATGGGGGGAACGTGCAAATTCCACACAGTCAACCATATCTGAATTGAACAAGGGTTCCTCACTCTATGAGGCACAAGTGCTAACCATTGTGCCACCATGTCGCCTATGACATGTGAGGCTCAGAATTGGTTTGTATCACTTATAGTTGCAGAGGTTCTCAATTCTAATCTGTCATGCTTATTGAGGTGCAGGTATGAAGGACTTAAATTTGGTATTGTCTCCACATTTACTTGCTGGGTTGAATGGATCTCAGTGCTCAAAAAGCTGAGCCATATACACTAACAGCATGGGATCCATCTAACCTTCTCTTCCCAAAGGCATCCGTTTCTCTTAAAGGAGTGAATTATTGGGAATTGCTGATCATCACAATTATAAACAAGAATAATGGAACAGAGAGAAGTTTCCCAGTCCAAGGTCTCTGCAGTGGAGGGCTACATGGTGGTGGTGGTGACCAGGGGGAGTGATGGAATGGTTCCACGGAGGACCAGGAAGTCCACAAAGACCAGTCTTCAAATGGATTAGGAACAGGTGCTCAAGGAAATCAATTCCTGAGTTGGCCACTTGGACAATCAGATATGTTTCAAGGGAAGTGAAGTATAACAATGGCTCTTTGCTGTCACCAGAATTATTCAATTAGAACAAATACCCAGAGTCAGATATACTTCCAGGGGTAAAAATTGGAAACACGATTATAAACAAATTGCAATACTCTGACAACACAGCACGAATTGCAGAATCAGAAGGGACCTTCCAACATATTCTAGTAGATCACATAAGATCTAGAAAGTTGGAATACATATAAAGTATGAACATCAAGATGACAAAAACTATAATAGAAGGAATATATTAGACAAAGCAGAGTGAGGATTGAAGTGAATGGTGTTAGGCCACAACAAGTAGGTAAGTTAGGATAATTGATAGCCTGATAGTAGATACAATGGTGAAGTCAGAAGAAGAATAGATATAACCAGAAGAAAAATGTTGATGCTAAGAAACATGCCTAAAATTCTACAATACAAATTATGAGGTGCTTGAAATTGTAAGAGCAAAAGTAACTCTAAAAAGTGAAATGAAGAAAATGTCAATATTATGGCCATTTGGTCAAAGCTGAAAAGCTGCAGAGATCTCTTCTAGGGGGTAATGCAGAAAGAAGGGTCAAGCTAGGCATAGTTGGATGATGGATATCACAGAACAGTTGCGATAAGTTACAGTGTGAGGTGGCAAAATATAGACAACATGAAATCTGGCAGGGGTCTCATGAAGCTGGACAGAATGAGAGGGCCAGGAGAACCTGTAAACAGTGTCTCAAAAGTGACTGCACCTTCACAATGTCATCACCTACCCATGGCTTCACTAGCCAATCTCACTCTTCAATGTGCTACAGGCCAGTCACTTAGTCACCCCTCTATCTGGAACCATATACAAGTTAATAATTGTATGACCAGGAAATAATTGCTTTCCAACATATCTCCTCACATATTATCTGCCTCCCAACTGCCTATATTGATTTTCAAACACCATGAACTGTCACTTGGTCAACAACAGGAACAAACAGCACAGCATTGTAAAGAAGCCAAGTCAATTGACTTGATATTCACAGCTATCAGGTCAATTACTGCCACAACATGCACCTTTGAAGCTAGAATTGGCATCTCAGTTACCAGGGAAGAGTGAGCTGCAGCTAAGCCTGGTGAGTAGGACAGTTCTTGTGCCAGCTCACCAGAGGGTGAGCTCACAGATGAGGTTCTGCTGCTGTGGATGCAGATGAAAACCTTTATGTACAACATTCAGCAGAATGCTTTTGCACACGCATTTTGAGATGCAGGGTGTATTGGCTGGCCCCAGACAGCCTCCCATCATTGTCAAATGGCCATGGAGAAGTCTGGTTCCAAATTGGAAGTGGTGATCAGGCAGGGTTTGTTCTCGTCACAACCTCTTGCTCTGCGATGTTTTGCAGACCAACAGGTACTGCCACTACAGCAAACCTATTACTACAGACTATGTATGAGAAGATCACCAAAACTACATTCCTCCACGTGAGGATTCAGTCAAATCCAAATATCACCACAATACCACTAACACCACTTCAGAAGTATACCCAGAGACTTGGTAAACACAAAATTATTTGAAGGTTAGGTGCCTGGCTCTTTAAATAATCTGAGTACTGGACCCATCTTGCAGCAAACTTGTTCTTTGTAAATACATGTCATAAATCTGCATGGTCCAAGTTTGGAAGGGAAGTTCCACATCAGTCAGTAGGACAATGTGATGTTAAAACAGCAACAGGTTAAATGTTTCTGTCACATGCAAAGGCACCTAAGCAAACACCCTATTCAGCATGGGATATGTTATGTCATGTCAGAAACAGCACACCCCACAAGATGGGCTTTACAAAGCTACTGTAACACCTTCTCTATTGACTCAACACATCCATATTATCTGGGAATGGACTGAGACAAAGCTAAAAAGAAAACTATTGTACAAAGATACAAAATTCAGATCAAAATAACAAAAGGAACATAAAATAAAAATGTAAATGATTGAGAAGCCTGATATTCCACAGAAGTACTACAGAGGTAGGTTGCAGATGGTTTGCAGTGATTGCAGTTTAGTGATTAACACTCTGCTGAAATATATAAATGGTTTGGTATACATTATCATCGGCAATGGTAAAAGTTAAGATGAACTAGCATAGCTGGACGAGTACTGGTAAGCAGGTATAATGCAAATAGGGCACTCTTTTGGAACTTTGCTTTTCTTCAAAAAATAACCTTGGCTTTGATGACACTCCATTCAAAAAACATTTGTCATGTTTGTCTTAAGAATCAACAGTCTGTGATGATTGGTTTTCTCTACCGCTTTCATTATAGGAAACATAACAGCACAATTTCCAAGTACATGAAAGGCAAAGGCTGCCTGCAAAAACTGTCATCTCGATGTAAATACAATGAGGCAATAATTATCATCTCAATGTAAATACAATGACTGCAGTAATTGTCTTCCCGACGTGAATACAATGAGGCAGTAATTGTTATCTCTTGAAGTCAATACAATGAGGTAGTAATTATCATCTCAATGTAAATACAATAACTGCAATAATTATCATCTTGATGTAAATACAATGAGACAGAAATTGTCATTTTTGCCTCATTGTATTCACATCGAGATGATAAATTACTGCCTCATTGTATTTACATAGAGATGATAATTGCTGCCTCATTGTATTCACGTTGAGATACAAGTACTACAGCCATTGTATTTACAGCAAGATGACAATTACTACCTAATTGTATTTACGTTGAGATGACAATTACTGCAGTCATTGTATTTACATTGAGATAATTATGCCTCATTGTATTTACATTGAGATGACAATTACTGCCTCATTGTATTTACATAGAAATGATAATTACTGCCTCATTGTATTTACATTGAGATGACAAAGAACAAAGAACAAAACAGCACAGGAAACAGGCCCTTTGGCCCAACGAGCCCGCGCCGCCACCCCGATGTTCCCATCTATACCCGCGATCCCTGTCCATGTTTATAGATCTATGGATTAAAAACCAAATTTGAGACAATTTAGGGAGAATTTGTTTTGCCAATTAGCCTAAGAGCACATCTTTGAGATGTGGGAGGAAACCGGAGCTCCTGGAGAAAACCCACGCAAGCACGGGGAGAATGCGCAAACTCCCACAGACACAGGCCCAAATCCATGTATCTGCACAGCACAGCGATAGTCACTGAGCTGTCGTGTTGCCCATCAAATGGTCCAGGTCAAGCGTACACTAACGACGTGAAGCACTAGGATACTCTCGAAAAAATCCAAGAGCAGCCCTCTCACGACCCATCGCGTGTATGCCCCTTGTTAGACAACAAGGTGGACCAAAGCACCTGTAGGATAAAAACAAGTACATCAATATCATCATCTATTTACACACTTCCCAGGGACTCCCAAGGTTCATGATCCCAAAATGAGACAGTAATTATCATTTTGATGTAAATATAATGAGACAGTAATTACCATCTCAATATAAATACAATGAAGCAGTAATTATCATCTCACTGTAAGTACAATAAAACAGTAATTATCATCTCGATGTAAAAAAAATAAGGCAGTAATTATCATCTCAATGTAAATACATTGAGACAGTAATTATCATCTCGATGTAAATACAGTGAGACAGTAATTGTCATTTCGATGTAAATACAATGAGACAATAATTGTCATTTCGATGTAAATACAATGAGACAGTAATTGTCATTTCGATGTAAATACAATGAGGCAGTAATTATCATTTCGGTGTGAATACAATGAGGCAGTAATTATCATTTCGGTGTGAATACAATGAGGCAGTACTTGTCAGCTCGATATAAATACAATGAGGCAGTAATTGTCCTCTTAATTTAAATACGATCACTGCAGTAATTGTCATCTTGATGTAAATACAATTTGGCAATATTTGTCATCTCAATGTAAATACAATCAAGAGTAATTGTCATCTCAATGTAAGTAATTAGCATCTTGGGATGCTTGAGAGAGAGGTGCGGGGATGGCTGGAATATGCTGTCAGAGGTGGTGGTGGAAGCAGTTACAGTAATAACATTTAAAAGGCAACTGGAAGGGTACCTGAATAGAGAGGGTATAGAACATAGAACATAACAGCGCAGTACATACCCTTCGGCCCTCGATGTTGCACCGACCAATAGAATCAATCTAATGACTCTCTAACCTAAACTATTCCAATGTTATCTATATGCCTATCCACTGACCATTTGAACGCCCTTAAGTTGGCGAGTCCACAACTGCTGTATTCAGGGCATTCCATGCCCTTACTACCCGCTGAATAAAGAATCTACCTCTGACATCTGTCTTATAATTACCACCCCTTAATTTAAAACTATGTTCCCTCTTGTTAGCCATCTCCAGCTAAGGAAAAAGGCTCTCACTGTCCACCCAATCTAACCCTCTGATCATCTAAATGCCTCAAAGAAGTCACCTCTTAACCTTCTTCTCTCTAGCAAAAATAACCTCAAGTCCCTCAGCCTTTCCTCATAAGACTTTCCCACCATACCAGGCAACATTCTGGTAAACCACTTCTGCACTTTTTCCAATGCCTCTGCATCTTTCTTATAATGTGGCAACCAGAACTGTACGCAGTACTTCAAGTACGGCCGCACCAGAGTTTTGTACAGTTGCAACATGACCTCGTGGCTTCAAAATTCAATCCCTCTACCAATAAAAGCTAACACACCATATGCCTTCTTAACAACCTTATCAACCTGGGTGCCAACTTTCAGGGATCTATGCACGTGTACACTGAGATCTCTCTGCTTGTCGACACTACCAACAGTCCTTCCATTAGCCCTATTTTCTGTACTCCTGTTACTCTTACCAAAGTGAATCACCTCACACTTTTCCGCATTAGACTCCATTTGCCACCTTTCAGCCTAGCTCTGCAGCTTATCCATCCTCTGCAAACTGTAACATCCATCCTCATTGTCTACAACTCCTCCGACTTTGGTGTCGTCAGCAAATTTACTAACCCATCCTTCTACATCCTCATCTAGGTCATTTAGGTACAGACCAAGTAAAGGCAGGAGATTTTTTTTAGTTAGTTAGGGCATCATAACCAATGGTTTGGAGAGCTAAATGGACTGTTCCTGTGCTGTACTTTGCTTTGTTCAGAATCTCATGCCTTTACCCCCAGGAGGAGAGAATATTGAGCCAACCAGATTACTCCTGTGTAATATAAATTCATAACTTTGTTAAACACACACATTTAAATCAACATTATTAATTTGCCAGCTAACTGAGGATTTATTCTTAATATAGTCTCACCAATTCTTAACTTCAGTCTCTGAACACTGTTATAGAACATAGAACATTACAGCGCAGAACAGGCCCTTCGGCCCTCGATGTTGCACCGACCAATTAAAAAGCAATGACCCTCTAACCTAAACCATTCCCTTTTCATCCATAAACTTATCTACTAACCTCTTAAACGCCACCAAACTTGGCGCATCTACAACTGACGCAGGCAGGGCATTCCATACCCTTACCACCCTCTGGGTAAAGAACCTACCTCTGACATCCGTCCTATAACTACCACCCCTTAATTTAAAGCTATGTCCCCTCGTGCTAGCTTTCTCCATCCTAGGAAAAAGGCTATCACTGTCCACCCTATCTAAACCTCTAATCATCTTATATGTTTCAATAAGGTCTCCTCTTAGCCGCCTTCTTTCTAACGAAAACAACCTCAAATCCCTCAGCCTCTCTTCATAAGACCTGCCCTCCATACCAGGCAACATCCTGGTAAACCTCCTCTGTACCCTCTCCAATGCCTCCACATCTTTCTTATAATTGGGGACCAGAACTGCACACAATACTCCAAGTGCGGCCGCACTAGAGTTTTGTACAGTTGCAACATGACGTTGCGGCTCCGAAATTCAATCCCCCTACCAATAAAAGCTAAGACTCCATATGCCTTCTTAACAACCTTATCGACTTGATTGCCAACTTTCAGGGATCTATGCACACATACACCAAGATCCCTCTGTTCATCAACACTATTAAGAGTCCTACCATTAGCCCTATACTCTACACATTTGTTATTCCTGCCAAAGTGAATTACCTCACACTTTTCCACATTAAACTCCATTTGCCACCTCTCGGCCCAGCTCTGCAACTTGTCCAAGTCTCTCTGCAAACTATAACACCCCTCTTCACTATCTACCACTCCTCCGACTTTGGTGTCATCCGCAAATTTACTAATCCATCCTTCAATACCCTCATCCAGATCATTTATAAAAATTACAAACAGCAGGGGCCCCAAAACAGATCCCTGAGGTACACCACTTGTAACCGAACTCCGCGATGAATATCTCCCATCAACCACCACCCTCTGTCTTCTATCTGCTAGCCAATTCCTAATCCAATTAGCTAAATCACCCTCAATCCCATACATCTGCATTTTCTGCAGAAGCCTTCCATGGGCCACCTTATCGAACGCCTTACTAAAGTCCATATATACCACATCAACTGCCTTACCCCCATCCACCTCTTTGGTCACTTTTTCAAAAAACTCAATAAGGTTAGTAAGGCACGACCTACCCTTCACAAAACCATGCTGACTATCCCCAATCAATTCATTTCTCTCTAAATAACTATAAATCCTATCCCTAATAATTCTCTCCAATACTTTGCCCACAACAGAAGTAAGACACACCGGCCTATAATTCCCCGGAAAGTCTCTCTTCCCCTTCTTGAACAATGGAACCACATTCGCTATCCTCCAGTCTTCCGGCACTATACCCGTAACCAACGACAACCTGAAGATCAGAGCCAGAGGCTCTGCAATCGCCTCTCTCGCCTCCCAGAGAATCCTAGGGTAAATCCCGTCCGGCCCAGGGATTTATCTAACTTCAAACTCTCAAGAATATCTAGCACATCCTCCTTATCTACTTCAATACTTTCCAGTTTGCAACCCTGTATCCCAGTGTTCTCCACAACTACATTTACATCTCCCTGCATGAATACCAAAGAGAAATATTTGTTCAGTGCCTCTCCAATCTCTTCAGGCTCCACGCACAACTTCCCACTGCTGTCTCTGACTGGCCCTAATCTTGCCCTAACCAATCTTCTATTCTTAACATATCTAAAGAAAGGTTTAGGATTCTCCTTAATCTATCAGCCAAAGTCTTCTCGTGTCCTCTTTTAGCTCTTCTTAACTCACTCTTTAGCTCCCTCCTGGCTAATCTATAGCTATCCATTGCACTAACTGAGCCTTCAAGCCTCATCCTGACATAAGCCTCCTTTTTCCTTTTAACCAGCGAATTAACTTTTTTAGTACACCATGGTTCCCTTACTTGACCATTTCCTCCTTGCCTGACAGGGACATACTTATCAAGGACTCACTATAGCTGCTCCTTGAATAAGCTCCACATTTCAGATGTTCCCAGTCCCTGTAGTTTCCTAGTCCAACCTATGCACCCTAATTCTCTCCTAATAGCCTCATAATAACCATTCCCCCAGCTATAACTACTGCCCCCAGGTTTATGCCTATCCCTATCCATCACTAAGGTGAGCGTAACCGATTTGTGGTCACTATCACCAAAATGTTCACCAACTTCCAAGTCTAATACCTGGTCTGGCTCATTGGATTTGGTGCTGGGCAATGTAGCCTCACCTCTAGTTGGCCTACCTACATACTGAGTCAAAAAACCTTCCTGCACACTTTGTATAAAAACTGACCCCTCTAACGAGCTAGAGCTATAGCTATTCCAATCAATATTAGTAAAGTTAAAGTCCCCCATAACAATTACCCTATTACTTTCACTCCTTTCCAGGATCAACTTTGCAATCTTTTCCTCTACCTCTCTCGAACTTTTAGGACTATAAAAGACTCCCAACAGGGTGACCTCTCCTCTCCTGTTTCTAATCTCAGCCCATGCTACCTCAACAGACAAGTCCTCATCAAACTTACTTTCTGTCACCGTGATACAGTCTTTGACTAATAATGCCACTCCTCCCCCCCTTCTACCTCCTCCTCTACTCTGACTGAAGTATTTGAACCCCAGAACCTGCAACAACCATTGCTGTCCCTGCTCTATCCATGTCTCTGAAATGGCCACAACATCAAAGTTCCAGGTACTGATCCAAGCTGCAAGTTCCTCTACCTTATTGCAGATACTTCTTGCATTAAAGTATACGCATTTCAAACCATGCCCTTCTCCACCCGTACGCTGCTGTGCTTTACAGTTTTCGTCTATGACCCCCCCTATTATCGTCTCTCTTAACATCCAAGCTACTCAGGATCCCACCCCCCTCTGAATCAGTTTAAACCCCTCTGCATAGCCTTTGTAAATTTTCCCCCCAAGATATTGGTTCCCCTCTGGTTCAGGTGTTGACCATCTCTCTTGTAGAGGTCCCACCTACCCCAGAATGAGCCCCAATTGTTCAAGAACCTGAACCCCTCCCTCCTGCACCATCCCTGCAGCCACGAGTTCAAACATTCCCTCTCTCTGTTCTTCTCTAAACTATCCCGTGGCACAGGCAAGAGTCCAGAGATAACCACTCTGTCTGTTTTGGCCCTAAGCTTCCACCCCAACTCCATAAATTTCTGTTTAATATCCCCTTCCCTTGTCCTACCTACATCATGTGTCCCTACATGAACTATGACTTGGGGCTGACTCCCCTCTCCCTTAAGAATCTTGAACACCCGTTCTGAGACGTCCCGGACCCCAGCCCCTGGGAGGCAACACACCAGCCCTGAGTCCTGTTCATTACTATTTATTCTCCTATCTGTCCCCCTAACTATGGAGTCTCCAATTACCAGGCCTAATCTTTTATTTCCCCTATCCAGCTGAGCATTCACAGCTGGCTCACCTCCAGAGACCTGCTCCCTTTGGCTATCTCCAGTTGATTCTTCCTCAACTGTAGCCTCCAGGACAGAGAACTTATTTTGGAGGGGAACAGTCCTGGGGGATTGTCACTCCGATTGCTTCTTACCCCTCTTCCTAATAGTTACCCAAGAATCTCTTTTAGGAGTGACTATCTCTTTGTAACTCCTGTCAATATCCGCCTCAATCTCCCGAATTATCCGGAGTTCCTCTAATTCCAGTTCCTTAACACAATCCTCAAGGAGCTGCAAATGGGCACACTTCCTGCAGGTATAATCAGCAGGAACACTACTGGTGTCCCTCACCTCATACATACCGCAGGAGGTGCAACATATTGCCTGTACTGCTATCTCTGATACTTTAATTTCCAGGAGAGAGAAAAAAAACTTCCCACATACTTTTATTATTAGGTTAGAGGAGGGGGGAGGGTGGGATACTCTACCTGTGTAGAGTATCGGGTTTCCTCTCTGTACCAATTTATAGGGTCAGAGAGAGAAACTACAACTACCGGTAAGCCTCCTTATGACGACTTCCAGTTTCCAGTTAATTTTAAAAAAAAGGCCAAAAAAAACTACCACCGCTCGCTACTTTAACCAAAAAGAAAATGTTAAAAATTACCTTAAACTCGAACTTTACACTCGCCCAAATCGCTGCCTCTCTGTGCTGCTCCATAGGAACAATGAGGGTAAGTTAGGGGTAAGTTTTTCATTCAGAGGATGGTATGTGAATGGAATTGACTGCCATCAATGGTAATGAAGGCAAACTCGCTGTGGTCTTTTAAAAGACTTCTGCATGAGTACATGGGATTAAATGTTACAGATAGTTCTATGGCCTGGTAGGCATGAATAACTTGTGGGCAGATGGGCCTTTTTGAGTTGTAGTGTTCTATGTTTTATGAAACCCAAACTGGGCGTCACTGAGCAGGTGCTGCTTAATAGCACTGTTGATGTGATTCAGTTGGTCTCAGTGCTCTGTGTTAGGAGGATAAAATTAGCTTTGTGTGTCACTGTCAGGTGAGTTTAGGATCAAGTTATGCTGTCATGCCCTCCATTAGTTAACCAGCTTGCCAGCAGTCCCATCGTTGCTCTCACGCACATGTGAAGCATCTAAGTGACGTATCAAAGGGTGAATGGACCTTGACAAACACCCAGGAAGAGAACTGGCTAAAGCAGTTTGATAGGTTGTGAAATTTCTTTCTAATACATGGTGACGGCAGCCAGAAATGGGTAGGAGTCTGAGTTTCTCTTGCCTATTTCCTGGTGTTACTGGTACAGTTACTGCCATTGCCCAGAAAGCAAAATTGCCAAAGGGTTTACCCATGGCCCTGCAAACTCCGCTGCTCTGTGGGAGTTGATGATGACTAATTGCACCACATCCTGCAATGCGCCTGAGTCATTATATCCTGCCACTGCTTTTATCTGTGTTCAGAGATTAATGTAGCAACTTCTGCTCTGGTGTTCAGAGTAGAATTGAAGGGTCAGTTTCTGAAAGAACCATTGATTGTGGAGAATGAAGCAGCTACAGTTGTGCTATCGAATGCCAGACTGGATCCACCTCACTGAGGGTCTTCACACTGTCATCTGCTTTATAGGATTTTTACATTTGTTCAGTATAGTTAAGGCTTAGCATTCATTGCCGCTGACTAATATCAATACATTGAATTGCTTATGCTACTCATTTTACTACATACTTCAGTTATGGCAATGATTTGTTATGGAACTTCCAAATAACTGTCAGTGCACTTGGGCATGTCTGTTAAGTGTTTATGCACTCAACTTTAAGCAGTAACTTGCAGCCAAATTATAGTGTTGAATACATGACTTACAGTTTTGCTTTTTCATTAATGATTTGATAGGAAAGAGTTAATTCACTCAATCAGCTGCCTGTGAGTGACCTAACTTGGTGTTTGTAAAATAAAAATAATTTTGATCTATACTGTTAAATGTGGTTTAATGCAAAACAGTTTGGAAGGGGTTTAAGGCATCAAATAATCTCTTGAATTATAACAGAAGATAAAATCCCAGAGCATTTCTTGGTCTAGAATTAAAAGAGGATAACAGAATTAATCTAACTTCTTTATGTTTATTATCAGTTTACTGAAGTCTATCTTTTCTGCACAGTCTATACAGAGATTCCAGATAACATTCAACCCAAGGCTTTTCATACCATTAAAAAGAAAATCTTTAAAAAACTTTGAATACATTGACTAATAATATTTCACCTCTTTTCACATTGAGTTACTCTCATGTTCATGAAATGGTGTTTTAAGTCACCACAAAAACATAAAACCTGAACTCATAAAACTCTTTAAATCAACTGTTTCCTTACCAAAGTGTTTGTTAATTTCCATAATACTGTTCCCTATGTCTAATTCATTGATAAAGGTCCTTTTCTCTTTCAGCGTATCTAAAAATGAAAAAAAATACAATTATTTATTCACTCATTACAAATATGTCTATCCAGTATTCATGTGGGCAATCTGATTGGCCTTTTTGCCTCATTATTTTCCTATCTCAGCTGGCATCATTGACGGAGCATTGATGGTGATTAATGAGATCAATGCAGCCTCAGTTAAAAGTGCTAGAAACTTAGACAATGGAATGAGATACAAGGGTTCACTGGATCTAACTGTGATGCTAGTTAAGGGCTCAATATTGGCCAGACATTTCTGTTGTACCTTTTTCATAATACTCCTTCAATTTCCACAGCCAAATCAATGACAAACCCCTGGACTACAGCAACAACCTGCATTTATATAGCACCTTTAAAGTACAAAAGCATCCCAAAGTGTTTCATATAAACTGATGGAATTTAACAACAAGCATCAGAAGGAACATTAGGGAAGGCGACCAAAACTTGATGTGAGAGTTAGGTTTTCAGGAACACCTTAAAGGAGCAAAGATTTAGGGAGGGAATTCCAGATCTTAAAGCTAAAACTGCTAAAGGCAAAGTTGCAATGATGTGGTGAACAAAATCGGGAATGTATGAGGCTAGAATTCAAAGAATGCAGCGGTTACACAAAGCTATCAGAGATAGGAAGGGCCAAGGCCCAGGAACAAATTGAGCATGAGGATATGAATTTTAATTTAGAGGTGTTGCTGGACCTGAACTAATGTATGTAAGTGAACACATGGTGATGGGTGAACAGGACCTGGTCTAAATTGGAATAAAGATTTGAATTAAGTCAAGATTATGGAGGGTGGAACATGGCAGGTCAACCAGGGAGTATCAAAATATCAAATCTGGACTAAGAAAGTATGTTCAGAAGTCTCACAACACCAGGTTAAAGTCCAGCAGGTGTGAATTTAGTCTGGTGTTATTAGACTTCTTGCTGCGTTTACTCCAATCCAATGCTGGCATCTCCACATCATGATTAAGAAGGTCAGAGGTGAATAGAGGGGATATAGCATTATTCAATTCAAGGTTGAAAAGAATAAAATGGTTTAGAGTCATCTGATTCAGTCTCAGAGTTGTGAGGGATAAGGATGGAATCAGTGCTAGGGAGCAGAGTTTGTGACCAGCTGAAGACAGATACTTGTGTCTTCCCAAAATCAATTGGAAGAAATTTCAGCTCATCAACCACTGTACATCAGACCTAAAAGTAGCATAAAAGTAGAAGCTGAGATGATGAGGTAAGAGCTGTGTGAGAACTAAGTAAAGTATGGAGGCCGAAGTTATCACATGCACTAAAGAACAAGTCCAGAGCAGCATGTCCAGCTCTGAACTGTAGCTAATGCACAGTATTAGCAAACAATTGACAGGTGCACAGAAGAGAAAAGTCCAACGAAGAGGGAAATAGAGTCCAATCCTGTCATGAAGTTTGGCAACCCACAAGTCTATAGGCCAGTGTGAGTTGAGAGGCAAGAAATGTTTCAAAATGTTTCAAAAATGTTTAAACTAATAGGGAGGGAGGGTGGGGAGACAGCGGGAACTGGGAGTGGGAGAGAGAGGGATGATAGGGCAACACCAGTAGGTAGAAAGGAATATCCGAGAGCTGAGGGTCTTCAGTGCATGTGTTTTAATGCGAGGAGTGTGACTGGCAAAACAGATGAACTGAAGGCAATAATGTTCACGAGGAGTTTAGACGTGGTGGCGGTGACCGAGACGTGGTTGAAGGAGGGGCAAGACTGGCAATTGAATATTCCAGGGTATAAGTGTTTTAGGTGTGACAGAGTTGGTGTGAAGAGAGGCGGGGGAGTGGCTTTATTAGTTAAGGACAACGTCATAGCAGTGCAGAGGGAGAGAGGTATGGATGATTTAGGAATTGAGTCTCTATGGGTGGAGTTGAGGAATAGGAAGGGAGTGGTTACTCTGTTGGGTGTTTACTACAGACCGCCCAACAGCCCGCAGGCTGTGGAAGAAGGGATATGCAGGGACATTTTAGATAAGTGTAGGAAAAATAGGGTGGTAGTGGTGGGAGATTTCAATTTTTCTGGAGTAGATTGGAGTGTGCCCAGGGCTGTAGGAGTGGATGGGGAGGAATTTGTACAGTGTGTTTTGGAAGGGTCCTTGGAGCAGTATGTGGATGGCCCGACTAGAGAGGGGGCTATACTGGATTTGGTTCTAGGGAATGAGCCAGGCCAGGTGGTTGACGTCGAGGTAGGAGAGCAGGTGTCAAATAGTGATCACAACTCTGTCTGCTTTAGGATATTAATGGAAAAGGACGAGACTGGCCCAAAAGGGAGGGTATTTAACTGGGGGAGGGCTAGATACGGCCAGATTAGGCAAGATCTTAAAGATACGGATTGGGATAAGCTTTTTGAGGGCAGGTCGACGAGGTACATGTGGGAGTCTTTCAAGGGAAAACTAAACTCTCTGCAGGAAAGATATGTGCCGGCAAGGAGGAAGGATGGGAAAGGTAGGATTAGAGAACCTTGGCTTACCAGGGAGATTGAGGACTTGATCAAGAAAAAGAGAGAGGCTTACATTAGATCTAGGCAACTAGGGACTGAGATAGCGCTGGAAGCTTATAGAGAGTGTAGACGGGATCTTAAAAGGGGTATTAGAAAGGCAAAAAGGGGCCATGAGGTGGCTCTGGCAGGTAGGATTAAAGAAAATCCAAAGGCATTTTACACCTATGTAAGGAGCAAAAGGATGGTTAGAGGCAAGATTGGACCTCTTAGGGACAGAGGAGGGGATCTATGCTTAGAGCCTGAGGGAATGGGGGAGATCCTGAATGAATACTTTGCGTCGGTATTCACGCAGGAGACTGGACAGATGTCTGTGCCTGATGTTGACAAAGTTGAGGATCGGTTGAGGGAAATAAGGATTACGAGGAAAGAGGTGTTGGGGCTGTTAGGCAGCTTAAAGACATATAAAGCTCCGGGGCCTGATGGCATTTACCCCAGGCTGCTAAGGGAGTTGAGGGAAGACTTGGCTGGGCCTCTGACGCAAATCTTTGTCTCTTCCTTGGACACAGGTGAGGTCCCAGAGGACTGGAGGATAGCAAACGTAGTACCGTTGTTTTAAAAAAGGTCAGAGGGATCACCCAGGGAACTATAGGCCGGTGAGCTTGACTTCAGTTATAGGTAAGCTAATGGAGAGGATCCTTAGGGACAGGATGTATGAGCATCTGGAGCGCTGCGATCTGATCAGGGATACGCAGCATGGCTTCGTCAAGGGGAAGTCTTGTCTTACGAATCTGGTGGAATTTTTTGAAGAAGTGACAAAAACAGTTGATGAAGGACAGGCTGTTGATGTCGTCTACATGGATTTCAGTAAGGCGTTTGACAAGGTTCCTCATGGTAGACTGATAGAGAAGGTGAAGGCGCATGGGATACAGGGTCGAGTATGTAGATGGGTCGAAAACTGGCTCGGAAGGAGGAGACAGAGGGGAGTAGTGGAAGGCTCTTTTTCCAGCTGGAAGCCTGTCACTAGTGGAGTGCCACAAGGCTCAGTACTAGGTCCTCTTCTATTTGTGGTCTACATAAACGACTTGGAAGTAGGGGTAGGTGGTGAGATCAGCAAATTTGCTGATGACCCCAAGATGCTTGGATTGGCGGGTACAGAAGAGCAGTGTCAGGCAATACAACAGGACATAGACAGGTTGGTAGATTGGGCAGATAGATGGCAAATGGATTTTAATCCGGAAAAATGCGAGGTGATGCATTTTGGCCGGAAAAATGTAGAAGAGAATTATAGGATAAAAGGTAAAACTATAAGGAGCATAGAGACGCAGAGAGACTTGGGGGTGCGGGTTCACAAGTCTCTGAAGGTGTCCTCACAGGTGGAGAAGGTGACAAAGAAGGCGTATAGTATGTTAGCTTTCATAGAAAAGGGTATAGAATATAAGAGTAGGAGTTTGATGTTGCTGTTGTATACAACTTTGGTTAGGCCTCACTTGGAATACTGCGCCCAGTTCTGGTCTCCGTACTATCGGAAGGATGTGGAGTCCTTGGAGAGAGTGCAGAGGAGGTTTACCATGATGCTGCCTGGTATGGAAGGACTGTCCTATGAGGAACGATTAGATAGACTGGGGTTGTTTTCCCTTGAAAGACGTCGGTTTAGAGGGGATCTCATAGAGGTGTATAAGATTATAAGGGGTATAGATAGAGTAAATGGAGGTAAACTTTTTCCACCTTTAGAAATGGATAGGACGAGAGGTCATGGCCATAGGGTGAGGGGGGCTATGTATAGGACGAATATTAGAGGGCAGTTTTTCACACAAAGGGTAGTGGGGGTGTGGAATGCACTGCCGAGTAAGGTGGGGGGAGCAGGCACGCTGGGGCTGTTTAAGGGTCTCTTGGACAGCCACATGAGCGGTATGCAGATAGAGGGATATATTAGGACTGTTTAACTACGGCTTTTTTCCACACGTAATTCGGTCCATAATTTGAGCACGCATTCGGCAGGTGGTGCGGGTACAGCTCTTGGATGTTGATTCATGGGTTGCCTGGTACCTCATGTCGTATATGAGTGCTTTATGTGGACCATCTGAAGGGCACCATGACAGCTCATAGACTATCGATGTGGCTGTGCAGACACTTGGAATTGGGCCGGTGTCTGCGGGAGTTTGCGCGTTCTCCCCGTGGTTGCGTGGGTTTTCTCCGGGCACTCCGGTTTCCTCCCACAACCCAAAAATTCGCTCTTAGGCTGATTGGGTAACAAATTGTCCCTATGGTGAAAATTTTCCAAATTAGGATTAATATATATATTATATAGGAATATTAAAATAGGATAATGTATTTGGTATTACGGTGGCGCGGGCTCGTTGGGCCGAAGGGCCTGTTTCCCGTGCTGTGTTGCTTAATAAAAAATAAAAAAAAAAGAGCAAGGTTGCAACAATTTTGGATGTGGCAATTTTCCTCCATATTTCTTCTGTCCATTTAAGATTTTAAAAAGCAATGTTTTTTCAGTAACTAAACTTCTACCTTACAATTCTTGCTGAGGTGTCACAATGTTCAAAAAGCTTCTTTTTGCCAATATCTCCTTTTATGTAGGGTGCTGTCAGAGAACACACTGGGTCATTTTACACTTACAAAAACAAGTGGGAGGATTGTTTTTCAAACTGGAGGCCTGTGACCAGCAGTTATATTATCATTTATATTAATGAACTTTAGCAAGGCCTTTGACAAGGTGCCACATGGTAGGTTGTTGCATAAGGTTAAATTTCATGGGATCCATGATAAGATAGCCAATTAGATACAAAATTGGCTTGATGACAGAAAACAGAGAGTGATTGTAGAGGATTGTCTTTCAAACTGGAGACTTGTGATCAGCGGTGTGCTTCAGGGATTGGTATTGGGTCCACTGTTATTTGCCATTTATATTAATGATTTGGATGAGAATTTAGGAGACATGGTTAGTAAATTTGCAGACAAAACCAAGATTGATGGCATAGTGGACAGTTAAGAAGGTTACTTAGGATTGCATAGAAGATGTAGATTGTCAATATATTTTTCCAAAAATAGGGGTGTTTAAAACTAAAGGGGATAGGGAAGAGGGAAGTGATACAAAAGGATCCAGAGGGGCTATTTTTTTTCACACAGAGGATGTTAAGTGTCTGGAATGAGATGCCAGAGGTAGAAGATACGAGTACAATATTATCTTTTAAAAATCATTTGGACAGTTACATGGATAAGGTGGGTATAAACGGATATGAGCCAGATGCAGGAATTTGGCACTGGTTTAGTGGTTTAAAAAAAGGGCAGCATGGACAAGTTGGGTCAAAGGGCCTGTTTCCATGCTGTAAACTTCTATGACTGTGTGCAGCACAGCTGGGCCTTCACAGTTGTTGCGATGCAGTCAAAAGAATCCCTTTGGCGAATGTGGCCCAATGCCAGTGCAACAAGGTGAACAAGGACAATTAGGGATATGCAACAAATGCTGGCCTTGCCAGTGCTGTTCACATCTTACGAATGATTAAGAGAAAGAACACTGCCAAATAAACAAAATACAAGTGGTAAAACAGTAATAGGTGTATTTTTCTAATTAGTGAAATTCTATTCCAATTAGGGCATGTATCGGCCAAAACAGGAGAATGGGAACAACTGAAGAGAAAAATACTCAGTACTCATTAATAAAGTGTTATTATACACCAAAATGCTAAATGTGAACCTAACATATAACCTACAGTTAGGTAGCTTCTGGAATTCGCTTACTATTAGCTTTGGTTCAATGGTAGCATTCTTGGCATCAAGACTGCTTCAGAGATTTGAGTCCATAATCTGGGTTGATTTTTCAAAATGCAACAGTAATGGAGTACTGCATTGCTAGAGGTGTCACCTTTTATTTAAGATATTAAACCGCAGTCCCTTCTGCAATCTCGGGTACATGGAAAGGATGCCAAGGCAGTCTTTTGCGAGTAAGAGTTGTTCTGACCAATACTTATTCCTCAGACAACAATCTCACAGTTGCTTCTGGGATTTTGCCATGCACAAATGATTAAGACAACTACAACACTGACTATCTAACTGTCTGTAAAACTGCCTCGAAATATCTGTTGTTATGAAAGGTGCTTTCTAGATAAATACAAATTCATTCTTTGTATTGTTATCAGACAACAAATTTTCTGAAATTGGGTACACAATATGGAAGCAGACTAAAGCTGCACTCAGAACCTCCCCACTAAAGATCACAAGAGAACAGATCCAGAAAGCAGGCAAAAGACATGTTTTTAAAATGCAAACGAGGGCTAGCACACAAAGAGAACCAGACAGAATAGCACCTACAGAAACTCAATTAAAAGTACACTACCATCTAACCAAATCAGCATCTCTGATCTAATCAAATAACCCTTTATGGAGACACCTAAGGATTAACATTACTAAGGAAGCCTCCCTGGTCCACAGACTTCCTGAGATCAGCCAAACACCCATTGTTCAAACCCCGGAGATTCTAGACCATTGATAAACCCATTGGACAGAAACGATTAACACACATTTAAAAACATCGATACAATACTTGAAAACGTCGAAACAAAATGATCAGAGTCAAATACTGTGAACAAGACATTAACGTTTGAATCATACAATGTATTGAAGTTTGAATATAACTGTAGCCCATTGCGGCGGGCCTTTAGAGTGCTTTTGGGACAGTTCTGTTTGTATGTCCTGACTGCACCTCCATCGACGTTAAAATAAAGCTGTACTGCTGTTGAACCTGACTTTGAGTTCGTAGTGATCGTGTCCACCCATTCACGCTAACAACTGGGGACTTGTCCGGGATCGCGACCATCGCTGGAACGTCGTCTCCTGGCACTGGATGAGTATCTTTACTCATTTCATTAAATCTGTGGAATACCAGTATCCCAGTGTCAGAGTGGTGTTTCACGGCTGCCACAGTCTGATCTTGTGAACAGAATCTGATAGCTGTACAGAGGTAAAGTGGGTTTAAATTCCTTTTTGGGCAGGAGGCTGGTGTCGCGAACTGTGATTGATTGTGTTATTTTTATATTCCGCTGACCCCTGACAACAAGCCCAACCACAGACTGACTGCCCATTGGGGACCCAACAGAACATGTGCTAACAGGTATAAAGCAGGGACATTACCCTGGGAATCGTGGTTAAGGAGGACATTCAAGGTTTTGGGCCACTGAGATCGGACTCTCGGAATTCGGTACATGTTCGGGTGCTGCAAGTTGGGAAGGATCTCTGCAGGCACGAAAGACTGGGCCACTGGGAGCAAATTCTGAGAGGAGTTTGCTACACGTCCGGGCACTACTAAGTCTGGAGCCTCTGTGAATGCCTCGAACACTACAAGCAGGAGACATCTGGTAGCACGAGAAAACGACTACACATCGGGGACTCTGACCCAGGGTCAACTACACGCCTGTCCACACCCAGGTCCGGGTGGCTCCCAAGGAGATAGGGAAATGGCTGACCTCTGAGAGTCAACTTAGCGCTAAGAGTTTAGTTAGGAGAAACGGCCCCAGCCCCTGTAGTCGATAGTCTCTCCGTATGCTGTGGCCCCTGTGGAGAGGCTGTACACAGCTCACCTGCCTCTGAGAGCGGTAATCTCCCCGTTACATGCAGGCCGGGCTCTGTGTTTTGCCACTGAAGGTTTAAATGTACTGACAGTGGAAATACCAAATCGTAACCCAATCAGAGATACCCACACAAGTATCTGTAAGAAGCACTAGAGTCAGGATTAGTATACCACTGCTCTTAGTTAAGAAACCCGACATAGATAGCAATAATACCACCTTTGAATGAGGATCAGAAGAGTCTCTCACCTGCTATCTAATCTAGCAGATAAAAAGAAGAATCCAATTAAAATCATGATGAAGGTAATGTGGAATGCATGTTGGAAGCTTTCATGTATGTCTGTGTGTGTTTGACAAAGTGGTTGTATTGATGTTTTTGTTTTGTTGTTTAATGTTTAAATGTTCTCTCCCTAATAGTGATTTTACAGCAATGAATTTGATACAAATTGGAAATTGGATTGGATTAAATTGAAATAGATTCTTGGAATTTTCTTAGCCTTTTGAGTATAATCAATGGCTGTGATTGTACTTAAAAGGTATAGAATTTAAATAATATACAGATACGTGGAACTCAGGGATACCAGACCCCAATGAAAATATGACTGCGGCCTCGTAAGGATCCCTCCCCTACACATACAATTCGGTTACGTTCACCTTAGTGATGGACAGGGATAGGCATGAAGCTGGGGGCTGTAGTTATAGCTGGGGGAAGGGTAATTATGAGGCCATCAGGAGAGAATTAGGGTGCGTAGATTGGACTAGGAAACTACAGGGACTGGGAACATCTGAAATGTGGAGCTTATTCAAGGAGCAGCTGCTGTGAGTCCTTGATAAGTATGTCCCTGTCAGGCAAGGAGGAAATGGTCGAGTAAGGGAGCCATGGTGTACTAAAAAAGTTAATTCGCTGGTTAAAAGGAAAAAGGAGGCTTATGTCAGGATGAGCTTGAAGGCTCAGTTAGTGTGCTGGATAGCTATAGATTAGCCAGGAGGGAGCTAAAGAGTGAGTTGAGAAGAGCTAAAAGAAGACATGAGAAGACTTTGGCTGATAGGATTAAGGAGAATCCTAAAGCTTTCTTTAGATATGTTAAGAATAGAAGATTGGTTAGGGCAAGATTAGGGCCAGTCATAGATAGCAGTGGGAAGTTGTGCGTGGAGCCTGAAGAGATTGGCGAGGCACTGAATAAATATTTCTCTTCGGTATTCACGCAGAGTGCTGGAAATGTAGCTGTGGAGAGCACTGATGTACAGGGTTGCAAATTGGGGAGTATTGTAGTAGATAGGGAGGATGTGTTAGAAATTCTCGAGGGTTTGAAGTTGGATAAGTCCCCTGGGCCGGACGGGATTTACCCTAGGATTCTCTGGAGGGCAAGAGAGGAGATTGCAGAGCCTCTGGCTCTGATCTTCAGGTCCTCGTTGGTTACGGGTGTGGTTCCGGAGGACTGGAGGATGGCGAATGTGGTCCCATTGTTTAAGAAGGGGACGAGAGACCTTCCTGGGAATTATAGGCCAGTGAGTCTTACTTCTGTGGTGGGCAAGGTATTGGAGAGAATTATTAGGGATAGGATTTATAGTTATTTAGAGAGAAATGATTTGATTGGGGATAGTCAGCATGGTTTCGTGAAGGGTAGGTCATGCCTTACTAACCTCATTGAGTTTTTTGAGAAAGTGACCAGAGAGGTGGATGGGGTTAAGGCGGTTGATGTAGTATATATGGACTTTAGTAAGGCTTTTGATAAGGTGGCCCATGGAAGACTTCTACAGAAAATGCAGATGTGGGGAATAGAGGGTGAGTTAGCTAATTGGATTAGAAATTGGCTGGCAGATAGAAGACAGAGGGTGGTGGTTGATGGGAGATTTTCATCGTGGAGTTCGGTGACGAGTGGTGGGCCTCAGGGGTCTGTTTTGGGGCCCCTGCTGTTTGTAATTTTTATAAATGATCTGGATGAGGGTATTGAGGGATGGATCAGTAAATTTGCAGATGATACTAAAGTTGGTGGTGTGTAGATAGTGAAGAGGGGTGTTTTAGTTTACAGAGTGACTTGGACAAGTTGCAGAGCTGGGCCGAGAGGTGGCAAATGGAGTTTAATGTGGAAAAGTGTGAGGTAATTCACTTTGGCAGGAATAACAAATGTGTAGAGTACAGGGCTAATGGTAGGATTCTTAATAGTGTTGAAGAACAGAGGGATCTTGGTGTATATGTGCATAGATCCCTGAAAGTTGGCAAACAAGTCGATAAGGTTGTTAAGAAGGCATATGGAGTCTTAGCTTTTTATTGGTAGGGGGATTGAATTTCGGAGCCGCAACGTCATGTTGCAACTGTACAAAACTCTAGTGCGGCGCACTTGGAGTATTGTGTGCAGTTCTGGTCCCCGCATTATAAGAAAGATGTGGAGGCATTGGAGAGGGTACAGAGGAGGTTTACTAGGCTGTTGCCTGGTATGGAGGGCAGGTCCTATGAAGAGAGGTTGAAGGATTTGAGGTTGTTTTCGTTAGAAAGGAGGCGGCTAAGGGGGGATCTTATTGAAGCATATAAGATAATTAGAGGTTTGGATAGGTGGACAGTGATAGCCTTTTTCCTAGGATGGAGAAAGCTAGCACGAGGGGACACAACTTTAAATTAAGGGGTATGAGTTATAGGACGGATATCAGAGGTAGGTTCTTACTCAAAGAGTGATTAGGGAGTGGAATGCCCTGCCTGCAGCTGTTGTAGATGCGCCAAGTTTGGTGGCGTTTAAGAGGTTAGTTGATAAATATATGGAAGAGAAGGGAATGGTTTAGTTAGGAGGGGCATTGCTTTTTATTTTGGTCGGCACAACATCGAAGGCCGAAGGGCCTGTTCTGTGCTGTATTGTTCTATGTTCTATGTTCTATGTTCTATACAAGTGCCGGTCCATACTCCCCACAAATAATACCCCATAAAGCCTAAGGCACTATAAGCCACTGAGGAAATTGTCCAGGCTTTGGTTGCCCAAGGTTTCCTTAGACCCACAGTGTCCAACATCAACTCCCCGATGTCACCAGTCCGTAAGTCAGACAGAAGCTACTGACTGACCAAAGACTACACTGCCCTAAATAAAATAACGCCAAAGGAATATCCCATTGTTGCGAATCCGTCCACCATTTTCAACAGACTCCGACCTGAACACTGCATTTTCTCTGTGCTAGATATAGCAAATGGATTCTGGTCTATTCTGCTCCACACGGACTCCCAGGAAAGGTTTGTCTTTACCTGTGGAGGAAAACAGTATACACGGACATGCCTCCCCCAGGGGTTCCACAACAACCCCAACATTTTCCACTGAATTATGAGTGAAGCCCTTGAAGAATGCAATCTGTCCCCCTAATAGGAGCACCTTCCTCCAGTATGTAGATGACATCCTCATCGCTTCACTAACCTCACGGGACATATAGGAGCCCTGTCCACAATCGCAGGCTATGGCATTTAAAATCAACCCAACTAAGGCACAAATTGTACAATCCGAAGTCCAATGTTTAGGACACAATATATTCGGGGAAAGAACTCCCCCGCCCCACCCCCCCGATCGGAAGACCACAATTGCAAATATGCCCCGTCTAAACACAGTCAAAGGGGTGTGCAGAGTTACGGGACTCTTTAACTACTGCTGGAATTTCATTGACCAATTCGCATCCCTTGCTGAACCAATTCAGCAGCTGGTCAAAGGGGGGAACATCCCATTGACCACCGACACCCCCATCCCAGAGCGCCATCGCAGCTTCTGTCAAAATTGAGTATGTCCCCTAGGTGGGAGGAGGTAAAGGGAGAGATGGGCGAGGACAATCTGCACAGACATAAAAATGACCTATGTATCTCTCACCCCAGGAGACACAATGAAACTGCTAGACAAACTCCCGACCCTCCAGCCCAGTACACCAAGACTGGGTTGATGAACATTAACACCTTTTACGAGCTAGAGAACTAGCTATTACTGTAGACAACCAACAAAGGAAGATCCAAAGCACCAGGATAGGGGTATCCACCTTGGGAACCGATGGAGGAAGCTGCTACAGGTGTGGAAAAACTGGCCATTATAAAAAAGACTGTCGAGTTCAGGTGCCCCATCTCTCCCAAGCATGCTGCAATTGTGGCGAATTGGGACATAATGAGTCATTTTAAAGTATATCAAGTTAGTGAAAAGAATCCAAGTTCTGATTACTCCAACTTCCAACAGGAGATTAATCAATTAAAATCTCAAGTTGTCACGTAGATAAAGATGTTGTCTGTGTTTGGGACGGTTGAGTCTGAGGGAGATGGTGTTTATGGATTGGGTTGTGGCATTGACTGAGGACTCCCCATTTCTTTTTCCAGAGGCACCTGATTCCACAGCAAGTTTAGAATTTGCTCCAAGTTCAATGAATTCTGTGACTATTTGTTGCGAGGAAAGCGTGGAATTACTGGGAGATGTTGTTGATTGGGAGGGAATGAATGTTTTAAAGAATCTTAGCACTGTATATATTACACCCCAAGTGATCTTTTGTTTTTTTAAAAGGAGGAAGTTTGTAGGGTGTGTTACAGAATTTTGAGAGAAAGGAACTATGTTTTCTCAACTTACCAGGAAAATATTATAAATTAATTGGCAAGATGGAAAATTGATTTGGAAAATCTAAGATCGAGCTAATAATTTGAATAGTTTTGTAGTTCAGTGTGTTTGTGTGGTCTGGCTGCTTGTCGAATGTAAGTGATTGTTGTTGCTTTAAGTTAAGAGCAGAGTTGTTAAAAGTCTGTTTGTTTTGTGGAATATTTATTACACAATGCTTTACACTTCAGTTTAACTTCAAAGGAGTGGTCCATGATTGCATAATGGCTTGGAAAAGGCTCGGATCCATCACTGCAGGTGGTGGTGGGGGGTGGGTTTGGGTTGGGTTGGTGGTGGGCTCATAAAGCATGAGAATATAATCCGAGACCTGGAGCACCAGGCTGCCCTCAGAAGCAGCCATAATTAAGATAAAAGCCCACCAGAGGGTGAGGGCTGCAGAACAGAAGAGGAATCAATTAGCAGACGCTGCTACCAAGGCTGCGGCTGGGGAAGCCCTCCTGCACATAACCACTACCACAACATCACACGTAGAACAGGGTGGACATTTGTAAGCTTTAGGGTAATACAAGCCCAGATGAGGTGGCACAGTGGGAATGGGCAAGAGCGTCCAAGGACAAAGATGGAGTGTGGCGCACAGGACACCAAGTTGCCGCTCCCTCATTTATACACACCAAACTGCTCTGACTCCACTGGACCACTCCGCCGGGATGGGACCCTGGCCCGACTGTCAGCCAATTGATGGTGGCCAGGGATGGGGCGGGATGTGGCCAAATATTGCCAGCGCTATATCATATGAGTTCAACCCATCCAACCCCTGAGAGTCAAACTGGCCCACCAACACAGACCAAAGGGGCCCTTGGAAAACCTCCAGATCGACTTCATAGGCCCTCTACCCACTAGCCGAGGGAAGAAATTCTGCCTAGTTCAAATTAATCAATTCACTTGCTGGGCAGAAGCATTCCTAACTCGGGATTGCGAAGGCGCCACTGTAGCCCGCATCTTAGCATACAAGATGGTAACGAAGATCCATAGATGACGTCGTCTATATGGATTTCAGTAAGGTTTTTGACAAAGTCCTTCATGCGAAGTTAGTTGAAAAGGTCAAGGCTAATGGGATACAAGGACAGGTAGCTACATGGATAAGTAACTGGCTTGGTAATAGGAGACAGAGAGTAATAGTGGAAGGGTGTTTTTCTATCTGGAGGTTGGTCACTAGTGGTGTGCCGCAGGGCTCAGTACTGGGACCTCTTCTATTTGTAATATATATAAATAACTTGGAAGAGGGAGTAAGTGGAGTGATCAGCAAGTCTGTAGACGATACAAAGATGGCTGGATTTGTGGATAGTGAGGAGTTGGTTAGGCCTCACTTGGAGTACTGCGTCCAGTTCTGGTCGCCGTACTACCGGAAGGATGTGGAGTCCCTGGAGAGAGTGCAGAGGAGATTTACCAGGATGCTGCCTGGTATGGAAGGTCTGTCTTACGAGGAAAGATTGAACACACTGGGGTTGTTTTCCCTTGAAAGACGTCGACTGAGAGGGGATCTATTAGAGGTATATAAGATTATGAGGGGTATAGATAGAGTAAATGGTGGTAAGCTTTTTCCATCATTAGATTCGGATAGAACGAGGGGTCACGGCCTTAGGGTGAGGGGGGCTATGTATAAGACTAATATTAGAGGGCATTTTTTCACACAAAGTGTAGTGGGGGTGTGGAATGCACTACTGAGTAAGGTGGTGGGAGCAGGCACGCTAGGGTTGTTTAAGGGTCTCTTGGACAGCCACATGAGCGGTCTGCAGATAGAGGGATATAGGAGGACTGTTTAAATACTTTATTTGTTTCCACAGGCTGTTCAGTCCACCTTGTTGACCAACAAGGTGCATGCATTCGGCAGGTCGTGCGAGGGCTGCTCTTGGATGTTACTTCAAGAGTGGCCTAGTGCTTCATGTTGTTAGTGTATGCTTAAACTGGACCATCAGATGGGCAACATGACAGCTCAGAGACTATCGCTGTTGCTGTGCAGACACATGGATTTGGGCCTGTGTCTGCGGGAGTTTGCGCGTTCTCCCCGTGGTTGCGTGGGTTTTCTCCGGTGCTCCGGTTTTCTCCCACATCCCAAAAATGTGCTCTTAGGCTGATTGGGTAACAAATTGTCCCTATATTGGTCTCTATATGTCATTAAGACGTTAGGATGGCGGCGTGGGCTCGTTGGGCCGAAGGGCCTGTTTCCCATGCTGTGTTGTTCTTTGTTTGTTCTTTGTTCTAGCATTGTCAGGCGATACAGCAGGACATAGATAGGCTGGTAGCTTGGGCAGATAGATGGCAGATGCAATTTAATCCTGATAAATGTGAGGTGATGCATTTTGGGAGAAAGAATGTAGGGGGGAGGTATATGATAAAGAGTAGACCTATTAAGAGTATAGAAACGCAGAGGGACCTGGGGGTGCAGGTGCACAAGTCTTTGAAGATGGCAGAGCAAGTGGAGAAGGTTGTGAAGAAAGCATATGGTATGCTAACCTTTATAGGAAGGGGTATAGAGTACAAGAGCTGGCCTTTAATGTTGCAGTTGTATAAAACATTGGTTAGACCTCATTTGGAATACTGCGTCCAGTTCTGGTCGCCTTACTACCGGAAGGACGTGGAGACTCCGGAGAGAGTGCAGAGGAGGTTTACCAGGACGCTGCCTGGTATGGAAGGTCTGAGTTACGAGGAGAGGTTAGGCAAATTGGGACTGTTTTCCTTAGAAAGACGTAGACTTAGAGGAGATCTCATAGAGGTGTACAAGATTATGAGGGGTATAGATAGAGTAAACAGGGTTAAGCTTTTTCCTAGGATGGACTCAATAGAATAGCACGAGGGGTCACGGGTTAGGGTGAGGGGTTAAGATATAATTTAGATGCTAGAGGGAGTTTTTTCACACAGAGGGTGGTGGGAATATGGAACGTGTTGCCAAGTAGAGTAGTGGAGGCAGGCACTCTGGAGTTATTTAAGAGATACTTAGATGGGCACATGAACAGAATGGGAATGGAGGGATACAGAAAACTTATTTGAAATAGGCATCATGAGCCTTGGGAGTCCCTGGGGAGTGTGTAAATAGACGTTGATATTGATGAATTTGTCTTTATCCTACAGGTACTTTAGTCTGCCTTGTTGTCTAACAAGGGGCATACATACGATGGGTCGTGACAGAGTTGCTCTTGGATTTTTTGAGACTATCCTAGTGCTTCATGTCGTTAGTGTACGCTTGACCTGGACCATTTGTTGGGCAACACAACAGCTCAGTGACTATCGCTGCGCTGTGTAGATACATGGATTTGGGCCTGTGTCTGTGGGAGTTTGTGCATTCTCCCCATGCTTGCGTAGGTTTTCTCCAGGTGCTCTGGTTTCCTCCCACTTCCCAAAGATGTGCTCTTAGGCCGATTGGCAGAACAAATTCTCCCTTAATTGTCTCAAATTTAGTTTCAATCCATAGATCTATAAACATAGACAGGGATTATGGGTAGAAGTGGGAACATCGAGGTGGCGGCATGTTTCCCGTGCTGTTTTGTTCTTTGGTCTTTGAGATCATCCCGAGATGGGGAGTCCCACTATAATTGGACTCCGACCAGGGGACACACTTTACAAGCAAAATAATGAAACAAGCTTGCAAAACCCTGAGAATCTGACAGCGATTCTATATCCCATACTGCCTTCAGAGTTCTGGGATTGTCGAGCAAATGAACCACACACTTAAAAATGCGATCGCAAAATCAATCACTGAGACAAGTCAGTGATGGATAGATGTCCTTTCTGCATCTTGATGTGCCTACAGGTCACCCTAAGTCGCACCATAGAACTTACACCATTCGAATTAATGACGGGGAGGGCAATGAGGCTGTTAGAAAACATCGCTGTAGGAGAAGAAATGGCACCCCTTCGGGATAAAATAAAAAGGTACGTGCAACAGTTAGACCACCAACTCAGACAGTTGCACCACACAGCCAGAGAGACTAACAAACTATAAGGGACCAGGATAGGGAGCGGGATATCAGTCACACTACCACACTCCCTCGAGTAGGGGACAAAGTCCTAATCCGAGTTGCTTCTGACCAAACAGGATTTTCACCAAAATGGATAGGGCCCCATGAGATTACCAGCGACACGTGCGCCTGTGTGGATATCAAAGGGAAAGGCTGCTGAAAACACTGGTCATAGTTAAAGGCATACCACCGCACGGTGGGCGGGGGGAGAGATACGACAGACCGACCGCAGGGACGAGGATAATCCAACAGTACAAAACATGCCACGCATCGATCCCTAACTAACCACCTTTATCCTCACAGCGGAGGTTGTGTTAACAACCTTCATTTCCAGCATGGAGGAGAGCACACGTCAACCATGGCTCTGATATATGTATACAGATGTACGTGCATGCTTAAGTAAGCTAGTTAAAATATAGTTAATACTGAGATCCTAATATCTGGTGGCCACCAAGCCTAATGTACCCTCCCCACCCCCTCTCCAGGACAACGTGGATCATCTGAGGATGATCCTCACTGCAATCTTTTTGACGAGTGCCACCTTCCGGAGGCACACCACCTATCAACAATCCCACAGAATAATGTTCAATACATCTGAGGCGTTGTATGTGCTGGCCACACCATACCCCAAGAACAATAGGATGTATTCCAATGCATGGTTACAGGTCCATCCAGGCATCGATGTGATCTACTTCACTTGCACACTGGATATGCTCCGAACATGCATCCAATGGCCGGACTCGCTGAGCGACTCTGGCTGCATCTGCGCCCTCCCGGAAGATTCGCAGACCCCACTACAAAGGGGCATTCTTAAACTGGACATTGGTGGATATTATGGACTAGTTGAGACTCCTGTGGTCTCACTATATGTATATTTTGCACTTCCTACAACGCGGGCCGCCATGAGCACGACACCCAAAATCTTACCCTGCCCTTGCTGAGCGGGGGGCCGGAGGGAGGACTGATGCTGTGGAACGAGGGGGAAATTGTGTATGACAATGTAAAACATGAAATCATGCCTGTTCTGATCAATATCTCAGGAATCCAGGTGCCAGGATACTGTTCGGAACAGACATGAAATACGTATCAAATACTGGGTAGGGAAACCATAAAGCGGGCTCTCGATGTAATGGGAGCAACACACTATAGAGGCAATACACACACACACACACACATACACACAGAAACAAAAGAGGTGTAGTCAATAATATTCTCACAGGAATAAACACCAGATCCACTGTAGTCAACTCAATTGACATACAGGGCGTCAATAATAAGATCGAACAATTAAAGGGGGTGATGAAAGATGTCCTGCAGCGGTCACTAGCCCAACAGGTCGAGCAGGCTCTTTTAGGTGAGAAGGGCGCCCATATCCAACTAAATGGGATCACGATATTGGAAACGCACGCCTGTACCACTGACTGCCTCACAGATAAAGAGAAAACAGTCTGGGTATAACAGAAACAGCTATGCCATGCATATGGTCAGTAGATGATAGCCCAATTAAGACATAATTTGGATCAGGTACACAACGGGGGAGGTGCCCAATTGGATTGACAGCATCCAGCTAGTACAACTGGCAGATCAGAAGGGGGTGCTGGATAATCGGACCTTGAAAGGAATGACACAGGTATATCTAGTGATTCCCAACTGCGAGGTTAGCGAGGGCACGTGAGTAGGGATGGTCCTATTGATTCCGATAGACACATCAGACTCAGGACCATTCCCTATCTTCCAGATCGAGAACATGCTGTTGCTAGGGACAATACCTCCCTTCGCTACCACGTAACCGAAGTCACAGCCATTTCAAGGCATGGCATAATGTTCAGTAACTCTCTCTCGGGATGCAAACAAAGTGGAGAGATAACCAAAAACCCTCACCCACTGAGACAAGGAGAGGCAGCTGAATGTGGGTTTAATCAAACGCAGGGCTGTACTCTAGAAATCATACCGACAGACCCACATTTTGCCCAGGTAGGATATGGAGGATGAGGTAGGTACTGCGTAGCCACAACAAAGACATCCTTTGTATATAATGGGCTGACATGCCCAATCCCCAGCCCAAACTTTTGCTTCACCCATTGCAAGCCAGTCACCATTGGCCAGGTCCACATCACCAACATTCGAAGTAGGCAGACCCTGACACTTAATGCCACGGACCCACTGAGAGACGACCTCAAATATTACCGAGAGCCAGAACAGGCTCCAATCCCACACCTAGCAGAAGTGGTGAGAGAACTCCATCTCAAGGTGGGACACTTTGTTCGGCAGTTACAATCACACATCAAAACCCTAAAGCATGACACAGAGTCAGCCCTACAGAGCCAAACACAGCACAGAGGGTATGGGACTAGGGTCTAAATGTGGACATTCACTCCTGGATCCGGATAATCTCACAGATACCAGTTACCAGTCTTGCCAGCGCAAGACAACTAAAACACAGAGGAAACTAATCAGAATGATTGGTGAAGTGGGGCAACTAACAAATTGGGAAGACTTCTCCCGCATACACCTAATTTGATAAAACACAGAACTCCCTAAACTGCACGACTGCAGCGTGCAAATGCAGGGAGCACCAGACACAAAATTTGTTAAAGAAATCAGTCTGAGGGAGGTGGAACAAGTCCGCTCCCGACCGATAGGGGGGAACCGTTATTGGACAACAAATTTTCTGAAATTAGGTACACAATATGGAAGCAGACTAAAGCTGTACTCAGAACCTCCCCACTAAATATCACAAGGGAACAGATCCAGACAAGCAGGCAAAAGACATGTTTTTAAAATGCAAATGAGGGCTAGCACACAAAGAGAACCGGACAGAATAGCACCTACAGAAACTCAATTAAAAGTACACCTCTATCTAACCAAATCAGCACCTCTGATCTAATCAAGTAATCCTCTATGGACACACCTAAGGATTGACATAACTAAGGAAGCCTCCCTGGCCCCACAGATTTCCTGAGATCAGCCAAACACAGTAAGAGTCTGGCAACACCAATTTTAAATCCAACCGATTTACTTGATAGTAAATCTGCTAGCTTTCGACTTTCGTCTTCGTCAGGCAAATGCAGTGTTCTGGTCTGCAATAGCACACATATCAGCACAGACAGTCACAGATTGCTGATTGGAATGCGAATCCTTACACCTAACCTGCTATTCAAGTCTTAAAGTGGCTAACAATGTGGATGAAGGGAACCCTGAGCATTTGTTAGAGAGATGTGTATTGTCTCCAGACAGCACAGTGAGTGAGGTTTTTTGCTAATCCAGGCAAGTCATGGGGGTTAGAGATAGTGTGACATGAAGCCATATGAAGCTTATAAATCGTATAGTTTTTAAATAATTCAAAATGTTAAGAAAACAATATTTGCAACACATCTATAAAGCACACCCACCAATTGTCATCAAAAATAGAATGAAGTCCTCAGAGTCAGGCATTTCAATTGAATGATAAATTATATTCACATTCTGATCCTTTTCATTAAGTCATTTTTAAATCAGGCATCACAACGATTTCAATGGTTATTTGCCAAAAGCAGAAGTTAGAAAATTATCCCCAATTTCCTACATTCTAAACCAGATAAATAAAAGTTTTGATACCTTTATCATTTCCACAAAAGATTAATGTCAACTGATCCTTGAGTATGTAATTCACAGTTTGAAAACATTAATGACAGCCCACCACCACCTTTTCAAGAGAAATTAAAGATGGACAATAGATGGTGGCCTAGCCAGAGATACCAACATCTCGAAAATAAAAACCAAAAATAACCAACTTTACCTTTAATTCTGAAAATATTTACAATGAAAATCTGCAGAAGAAACAAACCTTGCATTATCGGTGACATCGAATTGTCCACCTGCATTAAAATGATAATGTATTACAATAGTAGTTAATGACATATCAGTAAATAGTTATTTTCATCATGTTCTTCTCTTACCGCTATGAGGTTGGTGCGTGAGGTGCACATCATAGAAAATAGCAGGAAAACAGAAGTAAAATTCATCTTCTGTTGTTACAGCTTTATTTAAACAGTGAGCTTTTATGAATGAAAAAAGGGAAATGTTAGATTGTGGTTTAAGAAAATTGGCCTCATAATGTAACTTCAAAAGCTTTAAACAATTGTTAGATGATTCTATGAATAACAGCAAACACATTTACTTTATCTGTGAAACAGTTTGCATTAATTTACAAGTGATTTACATTTATAACAGATATTTCATTTTTCCTATTTCGTTGTTAATAATTTTATTGACAATTTCTGAAGGAAGGCATCATAAGTTCTACCAAATCACTGACCTAAACAGAGGATACAATAAGTTAATTGTGGCAACAATTTTGTTGTAATCTGAGGAAATTATGGTTATATTTCAAGTACTGCTAATGAACATAATGGGACAATTATGCATTATGCTTCTGAAACTTGAATTCAAACATGTTTAAGAGAGTACTAAAAGCAGTCTGCTTTTGTGAAGATGAGAGATTTACTCTCAAAGTAAGAGATGGTTATCGAGTGTCTTTGTGAAAGTTTCTCTCAAGGTAATAGAAATCAACTGTCACAAGGAAATCTATGACAAGAATCCTAACAAGAAATCAGTGCAAACCTGCAACCAGCCAAACTATTTACTTGTTTAAGAGAGAATTAATTGACTCACAAACCAAAGTAAATAAGTACAAAAGGTGAAATCACTGCACCAAATTGACTGAACAATATTCATAATGGATTGATTTAATGACTACTGAATCAGTAAAGAATTCTCTTACTGGTATCCACACCATAATTAATCCCTCAAACAAGATTTCTAAAAGATTTGGTTATTTGTTTAATTGTGTTTGTAGGAATTAGCCATACTGTTTTTCTACATTACAATAGGATATTTCAAAAGTGGAATTTTACTGGCTGTTGATCATTTTGACTGTATAAAATAATGCAGATGAACAAAAAACACAAAAGCACACAAGGCTATGCACCAAATGTTGGAAAGTAGGATTAGGATAAATACATGCTTGATGGTCAGCACAGACATAATTGGTGAAGAGCCTCTTTTTGTGCTGTAAACCTCTACGATGTTATGAGCTGATGGTAGCCGGAGTAGACATAAATATAGTCCAACTTTCAAGAGACCAGCTTATTTTGTAAAGGTCTGCGACAGATTTCAGAGTTGGATACCTGAGGAGGGTATTAAACTATACCTTGTGTTACAGCTCAGCTTACTGGTCTTCGAGGGAGCACTGTAAAAGCAAATTATTGTGGACGCTGGAATCTGAAACCAAAGGAGAAAATGCTGGAAAATCTCAGCAAGTCTGGTAGAATCTGTAAGGAGAGAAAAGAACTGAAGTTGCGAGTCCAATTGCTTCATTTTATGATATGCCTTCAAGATTTCATATCCCATGTTAAGTTTTTCTTTGTAAACCTGATTTATGAGGCAACAATGTTTCATTATATCTTCATGGATGACATACATATACTTAAATGCGCCTCCTGATTAAATCTTATCTGAACTGCCTCCACATCCTTCCTTAAATAAGGATATTCCTTAAATAAGGATTTGTGACTTGGACAAGTTGCAGAGCTGGGCCGAGAGGTGGCAAATGGAGTTTAATGTGGAAAAGTGTGAGGTAATGCACTTTGGCAGGAACAATAAATGTGTAGAGTATAGGGCTAATGGTAGGGCTCTTAATAGTGTTGAGGAACAGAAGGATCTTGGTGTATGTGTCAATAGATCCCTGAAAGTAGGCAGTCAAGTGGATAAAGTTGTTAAGAAGGCATATGGAGTCTTAGCTTTTATTGGTAGGGGGATTGAATTTAGGAGCCGCAGCATCATGTTGCAACTGTACAAAACTCTAGTGCGGCCGCACTTGGAGTATTGTGTGCAGTTCTGGTCCCCACATTATAAGAAAGATGTGGAGGCATTGGAGAGGGTACAGAGGAGGTTTACCAGGATGTTGCCTGGTATGGAGGGCAGGTCCTATGAAGAGAGGTTGAAGGATTTGAGGTTGTTTTCGTTAGAAAGGAGGCGGCTAAGAGGGGATCTTATTGAAGCATATAAGATGATTAGAGGTTTAGATAGGTGGACAGTGATAGCCTTTTTCCTAGGATGGAGAAAGCTAGCACGAGGGGACACAGCTTTAAATTAAGGGGTATGAGTTATAGGACGGATATCAGAGGTAGGTTCTTTACTCAAAGAGTGATTAGGGAGTGGAATGCCCTGCCTGCAGCTGTTGTAGATGCGCCAAGTTTGGTGGCGTTTAAGAGGTTAATGGATAAGTATATGGAAGAGAAGGGAATGGTTTAGTTTGGAAGGGCATTGCTTTTTATTTTGGTCGGCACAACATCGAAGGCTGTAATGTTCTATGTTCTATAAAATAAGGGGGAGTCAGTTTAGAACAGAGTTGAGAAACTTCTTATCTCAGAGCGTAGTGAATCTCTGGAATTCTCTGCCTATTGAAGCGGTGGAGGCTACCTCGTTGAATATGTTTAAGTCACAGGTAGATAGATTTCTGATCAATAAGGGAATTAAGGGTTATGGGGAGCAGGCGGGTAAATGGAACTGAACCACTTTCAGATCAATCATGATCTTATTGAATGGCAGGGTACGCTTGAGGGGCTAGATGGCATACTCCTACTCCTATTTCTTATGTTCTTATAATAAAGGTCAGTATTCCATTACCTTCGTGATTATTTGCTGCGTCTGCACACTAACATTTTGTGACTCATGCATGAGAACAGCTAGATCCCTCCGCATGTCAGCATCCTCAAGTCCTTCTCCACGCATCCTGGACATACTCTCTTCCACATTCTCCCATTTGGAAAAAGATGCAAAAGTCTGAGGTCACGTATCAACCGACTCAAGAATGAGCTTCTCCCCTGCTGCCATCAGATTTTTGAATGAATGTATCTTGCATTAAGTTGTTCTTTCTCTACACCCTAGCTATGACTGTAACATTAGATTTTGCACTCCTTTACATCTCTATGAACGTAATACTTTGTCTCTATAGCATGCAAGAAACAATACTTTTCACTGTATACTAAAACATGTGACAATAATCAAATCTAAATTTAAGTAATACTCAGTTTTTTTTATTCTTCCTGCCAAAGTGAACAACTTCACACTTTCCCACAGTATACTCCATCTGCCAGATTTTTGCTCACTAACTCAACCTATCTCCATCTATTTGAAAACTCCCTGTCTTCTTGACAACAAACTTTGTGTCATCTTCAAATTTAGCTATGACCTTCACTTTCTTCACCCACATAATTGATAAAATTGTAAAAAGTTGAGAGCCTAGCACAAACTCCAGTGAAACTTCACTTGACACATTCTGCCAATCAGACAAAACCCATTTATGCATACTCTCTGTTTTCTGTCAGGCAGCCAATCTTGAATCCAGGTTAATATGTCACATGTTACACAATGAATGTATATTTTTTGCAATGGCTTTTGCTGTGGCATCTTATTAAAGTTGAGTATGTCTATATGCTCCCCTCAATCCAAAGCACAAGTTACTCCTTCAAAGAAAATTAGCAAATTGGTTAAACATGATTTCCCTGCTGACTCTTTCCAATTATCTTGAGCTTGTTCAAGTATCCAGATGTAACCTCTTCAATGATCAATTCTAAATCTTTCCCCATGCCAGATGCCAAGCTATCTGGTTTAGTTTCCTGTTTTGTGTCTCCCTTCCTTCTTAAGCAGAATGATTATGTTTATTACTTTCCAGGCCCTGTCCTTCACCCTATGTGTAGTCCCACACATTTATCATGGCTAATCCATCTAACCTATATATCTTGACATACTTTTGAAATAATTTAGCATGGCCACTCAACCTAAATTGTACATCTTTCGACTATGGAAGACAACCAGAACATCTGAAGGAAACCCACACAGACACTGGGAGAATGTACAAACTCCATACAGCCAAGTTCAGAATTGAACTCAGGTCCCTGGAGCTGTGAGGCAGTAGAGGCAACCATTTGCCACTCTTATCATAGAAACCTACAGTGCAGAAAGAGGCCCTTTGGCCCATCAAGTCTGCACCAAACACAATCCTACCCAGGTCCTACCCGCACATCCCTTTTCTTTCCACACTAATCGCTCTAACATACGCTTCTCAGGACAGTAAGGGGCAATTTTTTATCATGGCCAATCAACTGACCTGCACATCTTTGGACTGTAGGAGGAAACCTGAATACTCGGAGGAATCCCACACAAACATGAGGAGAATGTGCAAACTCCACATAGATAGCCAGGAATTGAACCCAGGTGCCTGGACATATGAAGCAGCAGTGCAAACCACTGTGCTACTGTGCCAGTGTGCTATTTTCTGAGTATTTTGAAACATCTCCTTAAATGTCTGCTTTTGCTTCTCTATTGATCTATCCCTTAGCCTACTATTCCAGCTCACTTCAGCTAGCTCAGCTTTCATTCCACATAGTTGCTCTTATTTAAGTTTAAAATACTGATCTTAGACTGTCTCTTCTTTTTAAACTGGATGTTAAATTCAATCATATTATGGTCACTGCTATCTTGGGCTGTCATCCACTGAGGTCATTAATTAATCCTGTCATGTTACACAATACCAAGTGTAATATAACCTTAAATGTTTGCCGTTGCATCACTGTTGACCTATCCCTTAACCTAATTTACCACTTCTATTTAGATAGCTCAGCTATTAAAAGGACAAGTTGATGGACTGGATAAACAAGTGAGAAACATGGTTCAATTCAGAGAAGTGTGAAGTGCTTTGCTTTGGTAAGAAGAGTACAGAAAGTATAAAACAAAGGGAAAAACTCTAAAGTTGCAGGAACATAGGGATCTTAATATATACGTACACATACATATATAATGGTGGCAGGCTTTGTCAAGAGCACAGTTAATAAAGCATATAGCACCTTCAGCTTTATTATTTGGGGCACTGAGTACAAGAGTAAGGTAGTCATGTTAAACTTGAATAAGATGCCAGTTAGGCCTGATCTAGAATAAAGAGTCCAGTTCTAGGTACCATACTTGAGGAAGGATGTGAAAGCATTGAAGAGTGTCTAGAATAGATTCACAAGAATGAGTCCAGCTACGAAGATAGATTACATTCTTGGAGAAAAGAAGGCTGAGAGGATACTTGATAGAGGTATTGGGAATCCTGAAAGGTATGGACAGGGTAAACGATGATAAACATTTCCTACTCAAGAAAGCGTCAAGAACTAGAGGGTACAGCTTCAAAATAATGGGTAAAACAGTGAAAATAATATGACAGACTTTTTTCATCCAGAAAATATTGAAGTTTGGAATGAATTTCCTGAGGGACAGGCAAGGGAATTGCTGTCAGTAAAGAAAAAATGTGCAAGGTAATGGGGATAAGGCAGAGGAGTGAGATTAGACAGACTAATTTTTCAGAGAGCTAGTACAGAGTTGATACGCTGAATGGCTCCTTCTACATTGCAATATATTGTACATCTTTTGATCTTTCTGTCTTGCTATATATCAGGACACTCAGTACGAACGTTCCTTGTTCACAAGTAAAACTATCTAGGTCTGACATTTGTCAAGAAATAGAAACGTACTGGTTTTGTGTGTTTTATGATGTTATAAAGACATCTATCATAAGGGATTGTGCAGACACATTATGGGTTCATTTCCTAAAAACAGCCACATGTGCACATTTGGCTCAGAGGGTTTGAGGTTATCGGAACTCTGTGTATGTGTTCTGCTTCAGGTCAAAGCGAAGCTAAGATAGGATCATATCACACACTTACCTTCTAGTGATAGGACGCTATTATTCCCTGAAGGTATATTGTAACATCCCTTTTTCTTTTAAAGCTAAATTCCCCTACTTTCAACAAAAAGTAACTATCCATGATACATGTTATATTACTATTATATAAGAGTATAGGACTGGTGATGAGTCATCAAAACACAGTGGTAATTTACTGCAACTTCCAGATCTTGTAATGGTAACTTTGTTTGGAGGTCCTTTTCATTGCTCATAGTCATTGTCAGACTTGGATGTTACTTATGGTTTCACTTGAGATCTTGTCCTCGGTATATTAGGATGGCATGGTGGTTCAGATCTAAAATGAATCTGATTTGTCTTCGGTTAGATCTCAACTTTGCGCGTAGTAACTTCATAGGAACTTGGTTCCAAACAAATCCTCGTCACTCAGCTGGTTGCCACATTAGGTCTGTCCGTGGGATCTTGGATGTGAACTTGTCTCAAATGTGAACATGGAAATTCTTAACCTGCATTTATATCACAAACATTGGTCATGTTTCTCTTGCAGTTTTAAAATTTGTTTTCTGGGTTGATTAGACAGGTGGCAGGCAGCATTGTAAATAAAGTTTGTGTGTTTAGTCTACAGATGTGTTGCTTTCCTTAGTAATCTCTGTCAGTGTAAGGTGACAAAGTTCAGGTCAGGATTTTCAGTAGAATCCATTTCCAGATAATTCTTCTCACCAACAGCATATATCCTTGGGTGACATCATCTCTTGTTTTGGGCAGTGTATGAGACAGGTCCAGCCTGTGCAAGAATCATAGCAGGAACCTATTTATCTCCTGTGGAATAATTCCTTATCCTTGATGGAGGACGCAATATTTTGCTTTGCTTTCCTGCCATTACATCTGTTCTTGTTATTTCTATTTTCATTCATTTTCAGAGGTTTCAATGAGTCATCTTTAATAATGCAGGAAAGTTTTGGGTTGTAGAACGAACAGTATTCCTATACATTAGTACAAATTTATTATCATTTGATCAATGAATCTAGTTCCCTGGTTGCTCTCAATATATATTTCATGGTTTAGACAAAACATTCTGCTAGTCCGTTCATAATATGACGACACAGCACAGACCTAATACATTGAATACCATTCTCTTTCAAGAAGCTTTCAAATTCTCAGGAAACAAATTGAGGTGTATTGTCGCTTACCAGTTATTTAGGGAATTCAAGCCTATTAAAAACTTCTAGCTTCTCAATAGTATTTTCTAATGAAGTAGGTTTCATTATCGTAAATTCTGATAGAGCATTGATAATTAGAAGAAAGTGTGTTCTTTGAAAGGTCCTATAAAACCTATATACACTTGTTGCCAAACCTCTTCTAGCCATTCTCATGTATGCAGTGGTGCTTAGGGTGGCAGGTTTTTTACCTTTGTATTTCTCTTCAATTTCCATGTCCAATCCATTCCTGATTACTTCTTTCACACATACAATTCCTCAATGGCCCTCATTAACTAGTCTAACATTCATCTTTTCAAAGTTGGCTGCATGATTAATCTGACCCCTAAAAATGACAGCCTGGCTTCACTGACAGCTCCAAACTTTTAGAGGAGTATCATTTCAAGTTACAAGTTGGTTTTGAGGTCTTCTCTTGTAATAACATGCCCATTACTTCTGAGCGTACCGGGTCACTCTGTTCAAAGTAGAAGATTTTTCTGCTCGAGTACTTTGACAAACTACTAGCGAGTTGTGATTATCTTGATAATACATCCACATTACAATGTAGATTCGATTGTCAATACTTGACGGTGTAAGTATGTCAGACAATAGCAATGTCTATCTCTACATTCTACTTGCTACCAGAGATGGAATTCCTGTGTGTGCTCCAAAAAAGATAATTAACGGTCCGTCAACAGTGTAAACTTTCTTTTTTACGTGGAATTTCTTTACACCAAAGATAATCACTAATGCTTCCCTGATGAAAGGAGAAACCCCGAAAGCTTGTGAGTTTACTATTAAATGAATTGGTTGGATTGAAACCTGGTGTTGTCAGACTTCTTACTGTGTTTACTCCAGTCCAACGCTGGCATCTCAACATCATAATATTCTGAGATGCAGGCATCTCTGTATTAGCCTTGGTCTTTGAAGAAGACATGTAAAAGGTCATGGTGTCAATCAAATGTTCCAAATACTCAACAGAGGACTAAAATAACTCATTTTTGTCTTTGCAAACTCACTCCATAATCTTTCAATCTCTGAAGAGTAATATCCAAAATTCTGAAGATGTTCCTTTTCATCTCTTCCAGTGATTAGGATGTCATCAGGATCTAATCTATTGCTCTTTGAAACAATACAGAAACAGAAGCTTACCGAATATTAAAGATAGAGGTTTGGTAAGAAATGAGGTCTTTAATACAATTACTGTTACTAGAGAGGTAATGCTGAGTAGACTAACAGGACTGAAGGTAGACAAGTCCCTGGGACTGGTGGAAAGCATCCCAGGGTTCTGAAAGAAGTGGCAGAAATAGTAGCAGATCCCTTAGTAACTATTTATCAAAATTCACTGGACTCTGGGGAAGTGCCAGCGATTGGAAAACAACTACTGTTACGCCACTGCTTAAAAAAGGTAGCAGACAAAAGTCAGGGAATTACAGTCCGGTTAGCTTAATGTCTAAAGATGGAAAAATGCTAGAATCAATCATCAAAGAAGAAATAACACGACGGTTTGATCAAATAAGCGCAGTACAAATTCATGAAGGGGAAGCTGTGTTTAATGAATTTACTGGGTTTTTATGAAGATGTGAGTAGTGCGGTAGGCAGAGGGGGAACCAGTAGATGTGGTGTTTTTAGATTTCCAGAAAGCGTTCGATAAGGTGCCTCACAAAAGGTTGCTGCAGAAGGACTGGGTACACGGAGTTGGGAGTAGTGTTAGCGTGGACTGAGGATTACTTATCTAACAGGAAACAGAGAGTTGGAATCAATGAGTGCTTTTCTGGTAGGCAGATGGTGACTAGTGGAGTGCCGCAGAGATCGGTGCTGGGGCTTCAACTGTTTACCATATACAGACACGATCTGGAGGAGACAGCTGAGTGTAGGGTAACGAAATTTGCTGATGACACAAGATGAGTGGAAAAGCGAATTGCGTGGAAGATGCAGAAAGTCACAGAGAGATCTATATAGGCTGAATGAGTGGGCGAGGACCTGGCAGATGGTGTATAACATGAGCAAATGTGAGGTTATCCACTTTGGTAGAAACAATAGCAGAAAGGAATATTATTTAAAGGATGAAAAACTGCAGCATGCTACTGTGCAGAGGGACCTGGTGTCATTGTGCACGAATCACAAAACTCAGTCTGCAGGTACAGCAGGTGATCAAGAAGGTGAATGGAATGTTGGCCTTTATCGTGAGGGGGATAGAATATAAAAGCAGAGAGGTCTTGCTGCAACTGTACAAGGCACTAATGAGGCCACAACTGGAGTACTGTGTGCAGTTTTGGTCCCCTTATTTGCAAAAGGATATCTTGGCCTTGGAGGGAAGGTTCACCAGGCTGATACCGGAAATGAGGGGGTTAACTTATGAGGAGAGATTAAATAGACTGGGCCTATACTTGTTGGAGTTTAGAAGGCTGAGGGAGGATCTTATAGAAACTTACTAAAGGGGCTAAATAGGGTAGAGGTAGAGAGGTTCTTTCTACTTAGAAAGAAAACCAGAACTAGAGGACACAGCCTCAAAATAACGGGGCACAGTTTAGAACGGAGTTGAGGAGAAACTTCTTCACTCAAAGGATCTGAATCTCTGGAATTCTCTGCCCATTGAAGTGGTGGAGGTTATCTCATTGAATATGTTTAAGTCATGGGTAGATAGATTTCTGATAGACAAAAGAATTATGGGTTATGGGGAGAAGGTGGCAAAGTGGAACTGATCCACCTCAGATCAGCCATGATCTTATTGAATGGCGGGGCATGCTTGAAGAGCTAGATGACCTACTCCTGGTCCTATTTCTAATGTTCTTATGTTCTTAGATGTGACACTAAATGGCAATCTTCACAATTGTCTGATGTTCATGTGACTTTTGGCCTGCTTTCATCTGAAAGCCTGCTTCAGGTTGATTTTGCTAAAATGTTAGCCTCACGCCAATTCCACAAATAGGTCATTGATATGGGATAATGGGTACTGTTCCACTTATAATACTCTATTGTTCCATATTTTCATCAAAGAGTCCCACAATGCCAAAAACTCCCACTATTTTCTAATAGAAATTCCAGTATGCACATTTTGCAGTATGTTTCCAGCATGGCTTGAGCACATGTGAAGAACTTCTCTTCTAAATCTTCTTTTCCTGACATTTTTAGTATTTTTTCCTGCTTGCTTGTGGCTGCAAAACACCATTCAAAGTCATCTTCACCAGCGTATCATCATTGTTGTATACAGGAGAGTTGATGCTAGGAGTGTGGAGGGTTAAAAATAATGACGTTTTATTCAAAGGGTGGTGATCATTTCCTGGTTGTTTCTTCACTCAGTTTCCCACACTAGCAACCTATGACACCACTTCCTATGTATTATACAGTGCTTAATACAGCTACTGAAAATCAATATTAATACATAACATGCACAGATCTTGAAATGGATAACCAATAAGTTGTGGACCATTATCTGTGTTGATTTTTCTCAGCACACCAAATAAGCTGAAAAGAGCACTTAGATTATGCATAATAGTTATGCTTCATAAATTATGAAATTGGCAAATAATGAGTGCTTGATATAGTGGATGATGAAAACAAAGTCAGTGCCATGGACATACAAAGTGTCAGATGCAATTCTGGACCAAGAATGGATAGGAATTTAATCAATGGTTCTTAGTGCTGACGTAATTTAGTGCTTTTGAAATGCTTCACACTTCTTGGCAACGATTTCAATGTCATCATCATGCTCTGCCATCAGACTGTCTCTCTTGCAAGCTTTATCATCTATGCGAGTGATGAAGGTGTTGAAGAATATCAAGTCATGAAGTTATGACAACATATCTGCTTTTAAAGATGACTCCTCAGCAGATAACTAATTCATAAGAACAAAATGGTTTCAGATGTTCATGGATCTCATGGAATCTAGTGCAGAAGGAAGTGCAGAAAAGTGCAGAAAAAGGCCATTTGGCTCATCAAGTATGCGCCAACGATAATCCCAGCTCTAGGCCCGAGCCCCATAACCTTATGCATTTATCCTAACTAATCCCTCTGACACTAAGAGCAATTTAGCATGGTCAATCCAACTACTCAGTACATCTATGGCCTGTGGAGGGAAACCAGAGCACCCAGAGGTAACCCATGCAGACTTGAGGAGAAACTGCAAACTTTGCACAGTGACCCAAGCCAGGAATCATAGAACATAGAACAATACAGCACAAACAGGCCCTTCGGCCCACAAGTTGCGCCGATCACATCTATATCTACCAATCCACAGACCTATCTATAACCCCTTATCCCATTCATTTCCATATACTCATCCAGAAGTCTTTTAAAAGACCCCAGCGAGTTTGCCTCTACCACCTCTGACAGCAGCCGATTCCATTCACCCACCACCCTCTGAGTGAAAAACTTACCCCTAACATCCCCTCTGTATTTGCTTCCCTGCACCTTAAATCTGTGTCCTCTCGTAGAGACCATTTCAGCTCAGGGAAATAGTCTCTGAGAATCCACCCTATCTATTCCTCTCAACATTTTATAAACTCTATCAGGTCGTCTCTCAACCTACATCTCTCCAGTGAGAAGAGTCCTAGCTCCCTCAACCTATCTTCATAAGGCTTGCCTCCCAATCCAGGTAGCGTCCTTGTAAATCTCCTCTGCACTCTCTCAATAGCCTCTACATCCTTCCTATAGTGAGGCGACCAGAACTATGCACAATACTCCAAGTGGGGTCTGACAAGGGTCTTATAGAGCTGCATCATTACCTCCTGACTCCTAAACTCTATTCCTCGATTAATGAAGGCCAGTACACCGTACATCTTCTTGACCACTTCCTCCACCTGCGAGGCCGATTTAAGAGTCCTATGGACCCGGACCCCAAGATCCTTCTGCTCTACAACACAGCTAAGACTCCTACTCCTTATATTGTACTCCTTCATCCCATTATTCCTGCCAAAATGGAACACTATACATTTATCCGCATTGAAGTCCATCTGCCACTTCTCCGCCCAGTCTTGCATCCTGTCTATGTCCCGCTGTAACTTTTGTTACATCCCTCCAGACCATCCACAACACCACCGACCTTTGTATCGTCAGCAAACTTACTAACCCATCCCTCCACTTCCTATCCAGGTCATTTATGAAAATGACAAACAGCAGGGGTCCCAGAACAGATCTCTGGGGTACTCCACTGGTTACCGACCTCCATGCAGAACAAGACCCATCCACAACCACTCTCTGCCTTCTGCCGGCAAGCCAGTTCTGGATCCACAAGGCCAAAACCCCTTGGATCCCATGCCCTCTCACCTTCTCCAGAAGCCTTGCATGTGGGACCTTATCAAACGCCTTACTAAAGTCCATGTACATTACGTCCACCGCCCTTCCTTCGTCAATGTGTTCAGTCACATTTTCGAAGAACTCAACTAGGCTCGTAAGGCATGACCTGCCCTTGACAAAACCATGCTGACTATTTCTAATCAGTCCAAACTTCTCCAAATGTTCATAAATCTTATCCCTCAGAAGCCTCTCCATCAACTTACCAACCACTGAAGTCAGACTCACCGGTCAGTAATTTCCTGGACTATCCCTGTTCCCTTTCTTAAAGATAGGAACCACATCTGCAATCCTCTAATCCTCCGGAACCTCTCCTGTTTCCATGGACGACGCAAATATCATCGCCGGGGCTCTGCAACCACTTCCCTCACCTCCCACAATAACCTGGGGTACATCCCATCCGGTCCTGGCGACTTGTCTATCTTGATAGAATTTAACAGGTCTAACACATCCTCTTTCCTAACATCCGCATACTCAATCTTTTCCGTTTGCCTCAAACCTGCAGTACAATCGAACCTGCGTATTTGGCGCTGTGAAGCAACAGTGCTAATCACTGTGCTACTATGTAGCATAGATTTGTTAAAGGCAGATCCTGTTTAACTAAGTGTGTTTTTTGATAACAAAGAAGGTTGATAAGGAGAATGCAGTTGATGTATTGTACATTAACTTCGAAAAGGCATCTGATAAAGTTCGGCATAGGAGACTTGTGAATACAGTTAGGGACAACAGAATAAGGAGGACAATGTGGATATAAAATTTGTTAAGGGATAGGAAACAACATTGTTTCTGTCGCTCAACCAGTTGTTTTTCAGTCTGGAGGAAAGTGATGTAGTGACATTCCCCAGTGATTGATGTTATGGTCTCTGTTTTTCTTGATACATATTAAAAGATCTGGACCTGGTTACATAGACACAATTTCAAAATATGTAGATGACACAAACTTGGAAGTATCATAAATGGTGAGGAGGATAGTGATAGAACATAGAACATAGGACATAGAACATTACAGCGCAGTACAGGCCCTTCGGCCCTCGATGTTGCGCCGGCCAGTGGACCCTCTAACCTAAACTATTCCAATATCATCCATATGCCTATCCACCGACCATTTGAATGCCCCCAAAGTAGGCGAGTCCATAACTGCTGCAGGCAGGGCATTCCACGCTCTCACCACCCCCTGTGTAAAGAACCTGCCTCTGACATCCGTCCTATAACTACCACCTCTTAATTTAAAGTTATGTCCCCTCGTGTTGGTCATCTCCATCCGAGGAAAAAAGGCTCACCCTATCCATCCTATCCAGTTCTTTGATCATCTTATACACCTCAATTAGGTCACCACGTAACCTTCTTCTCTCTAATGAAAATAACCTCAGGTCCCTCAGCCTTTCCTCATAAGGCCTTCCCACCATACCAGGCAACATCCTGGTAAACCTCCTCTGCAACCTTTCCAATGCTTCCACATCTTTCTTATAATGCGGCGACCAGAACTGTACGCAATACTCCAAGTGCGGCCGCACCAGAGTTTTGTACAGTTGTAACATAACCTCATGGCTCTAAATTCAATCCCTCTACCAATAAAAGCTAACACACCGTACGCCTTCTTAACAACTTTATCAACCTGGGTGCCAACTTTCAAAGAGCTACGTACTTGTACCCCAAGATCCCTCTGCTCGACAACACTATTAAGGGTCCTTCCATTAGCCCTATATTTCATACGCCTGTTATTCCTACCAAAGTGAATCACCTCACACTTATCTGTATTGAATTCTATTTGCCACCTCACGGCCCAGCTCTGCAACCTATCTATGTCCCTCTGCAAACTGTAACATCCCTCCTCGCTGTCTACAACTCACCCCACTTTGGTATCATCAGCAAATTTATTAATCCAACCCTCTACACCCTCATCTAGGTCATTTATAAAAATGACAAACAGCAGTGGCCCCAAAACAGATCCTTGATGTACACCACTTGTAACTGCACTCCAGGTTGAATATTTCCCATCAACCACCACCCTCTGTCTTCTATCAGCTAGCCAATTCCTAATCCAAACTGCTAAATCACCTTCAATCCCACGCATCTGCACTTTCTGCAGTAGCCTACCATGGGGAACCTTATCAAACGCTTTGCTAAAATTCATATACACTACATCAACTGCCTTACCTTTATCTACCTCTTTGGTCACCTCCTCAAAAAACTCAATAAGGTTTGTGAGGCACGACCTACCCTTCACAAAACCATGCTGACTATCCCTAATCAATTTCTTTCTCTCCAGATGCTTATAAATCCTATCCCTTATAATTCTTTCCAAGACTTTACAAACCTGATAAATTGGATGGACACATAGCAGATGAAACTTAAGGCTGTGAAATGATACTTTTGGTAAGAAGAATGAGAGGCAATATAAAATAAAGGATACAATTCAAAAGGAGGTATAGGAATGAAGAGTATGGGGAGGAGTTATACTTGCACAAATTATTAAAGGTACCAAGGAAAGTTGAGAATAAAATGCTCAGGATCCTGCTTTTACCAATAGGAGCACAAAGCATCAAAGTAAGGAAGTTATAATAAACTTTTGTATTAAAACACTGGTTTGGCCTCAAACGACAGAGTGCGTCCATTTCTGAGTACCACAGTTCAAGAAAAATGTGAAAGTGTTAAAGAAGATGCAAAAACATTTACAAAAATTAGAGAAGCTGGGACTGTTCTCTTTGGGAAAGACATTGAGAGGAAAGAGAGATGCTCAAAATCATGGTGGTTTGAACATAAGCGGGGGGGATATTCATTGATGGAAGAGAGAGAATTAGTGGCCCCAATTTAAGGTGACTGGCAAAAAGAACGAATGGTGCCATGTGGAAATCTTTATTACAGAGTGCTTGGTTAGGATCTGGAACAGATTGATGAGTTGTTCTGGTAGAGTTATGGTAGAATAACAGCCAAATGTCATCTTGTGCAGTTACCATTCTATGATTTTCGAAGAAATTACTGTAGCTCCAAACTAGAGAGTCGCCTTTCAGTGGATTTTGGCAGAATCCGTGATATAGCTTCTTTCTATGGCACATTTCAAAGAGGTCCCAGGGATATATTGTACAGAAAAGTTTGAATGCTGAATTGAATTAAGCTATTCTTCAATGATGGTTTTCCAGTTTCCATAGTGTGGATATTTTTTGCCACTTCTTGTAGCTGCTGGCATTTCCATTGTGCAAAATATACCAGATCAGTTGATAATTTGCAATATCATGCAAGTGTGACATTGCAGCTCCCTTGAAATTGCCAATTTTCTCAAAACGTAATGGATATTTTGATGTTAGGTTGTGAACTAGTAATAGTTTTGGAGATTGATTGGCCATATCAGGTCTGACTAATGGTGTGGATTGTCAGTACTGAGGTCAGAGCATCTTGGCAGACTTGAGCACTGGGCCTTTAATTTCCATGATGTAGAACATCTGTAGTATTCAGGAGGATTGATTGTACTTTGCACTCCAGGAATATGGAACATGCACACAGAAATAGTGAACCATTGCATGCTGAGAATTTCATAGCAGTAGATTTCACCATGGCCTTCCATATCTTTCCCGTGTCAATTGTAGTTAATAACAAGTAGCCGCCAACTTTCTGGGGACAAAGTATTTGAATCTTGGCAAAGATTTCAAACATGATGTGATGACATCTATGTTTTCCAGATGGATTGCATGAAACATGATTGCATTGATTGCCTTCACTGTTCTTCATCCATTGTGTGCATCATCATAATTTTCTTGTTTGGCAGCCACCTCATGAATGGGATATTGCATGGTCATTCTTATTGTTGGAAGATACTCATATTCTACAGTCTATTAGTGTATGACTCTTTGTGGAACCCTTTGCTCTAGTACACTGCTACTGCCAACATACCTTGCAGAATTCTAGAAAATTATTCATGCAAGGCACACCTTCAAAGTGTTAAGGTATTTTAATAAGTGCATCAAAAATTGTGGTTGTGCTTTGTTCCTGTAAGCTTCATTAACCTGCGAGGGTCACTTCATACAGACATCCAATTCTCAGCAGCTCAATGATGGTCAAATTTTGCATTTGTCTAACAGACATCCATTGCAGTGGATGCAATCACAAGTTCTGTTTGCTGGAGCTGCACTGGGAAAATCACAGTACTTCCTCTTTCCATTGCATCTGTTAATTAAGTGGTCTACAGATTCAGCAAGTTTTGGTCTAAGTGACACAAACTTTAATTGTTGAATGCATATTACAACAGTATTTTATTCCAGGTGAAAACAGAGGGATCCATTTTCTGGAACACCATGGGCTTTCATGCATGCACAAATTGGAAGTGGGCTACACATGTGCAATTTATCGTTGAGAAATCTTCAGGCCTGCATGGGAAACAAGCAACATGAAAACGATCACAAGACCGAGGAGTTGAGTACAATATTAGAGGAATCGCAGGGTAGCAAGAGATCCCATAGAGGGAGAGGGGACACGGAAGCAGAAAACCATTGGCAGGAACCATTTTCGAGAGAAATGAGCAATGAAAGAAGTTCCAAACAATGCTGCAATTGACAAGCTCCAAATAGTGAGGGCTCAGGAAAAGCCTTGAAGAGCTAAAAATGCACTGAAAGGTTGACAATTCCATGCTGCCGACCACTAGGATTGTAAATTATTTTATATTTCTTACTTTGCAAAGTAAAGCTTATTTTGTCTGTTCAAAAAAATTGTGGAGTTTTGTCTTTAGACAAAAGATCACTAACTGGACTGCACCAAAAACATTGTCTGGTCTAGGATCATAATGCATACTTATAAGTTCATGGTTTATAGAATTGCAAGATAATCTCATGAGACAATTCATGAAACTCCATTTCTGCAAAGAAAGCATTCAGTTGATTCAAAAGCATTCAAGAAGAGTACTGTATATTAATACATATTGCACAGATAGTATTATTTGGTACACACAACATAAATGACTTTGCATAGCAGCACATCATATCAAGTATGTCAAAACAATGTAAATCTTAAATAAAAGCAAATGTTTAAACTAAATATTGTGCTTATTACTAAATATTCCAAATGAAAACTGTCTATTGACAAAAAGAACAGCCAAGCAACTTATTTCACATATTTACAAATTTAAAATATGGTTTTACTGTTTACAGAAGAGAACACAAGTTCTCTGTACCTATGTCACCTCAGTTACTTGGTTGATGTTCCAAGATCACACTTCTCCCTTACTTTGTTCCTAAGGGTTAGTTTGATGCTACTCTTTTACAGGAACAGGTACATTTGAACTAAGGAACAGAAAAGGGGCAATCAGATTAATGGAAGCATAGTATAGCCCTCCAGTCTTGGGGAAGTTAAAAGAGCAAATCTGTTGGCAAATTTCTCCTAAATGCTAAACAATAAGACAGTGATAATGGATAATTAATGGAATACAACAGGGTAAAATGTACCAAAGGGCGCAGATTTCTTGATTAAATTCAGAAGAAATTTATTCATCAGTATGTGGCACTGGGTTGGGGGGTGGTGGCTGGGATGTGGCCTGTAGTGGGATGAAATACTGGATTTACATATAGAGAATAAAGATGGATAGCTAAGAGTATCAGTGGGACGATGTTCACGTTGTAAAACTCATAATTTAGTTACATTTAATGTAGGATAAAGGTAAAATAGAAGTTGTAAAGTGGAGAAATGTCAATTTTACTAGGCTAAAATGTAATTTAGAACATAGAAAAACTGCAGCACAAACCAGCCTTTTGGCCCACAAGTTGCGCCAATAATATCCATACCTACTAGGCTTACCTATAATCCTCAATTCTATTAAGTCCCATGTACTCCTCCAGAAGTCTCTTGAAAGATCTATCGAATTTGCCTCCACCACCACCGACAGCAGCTGATTCCACTTACCCACTACTCTGAGTGAAAAATTTACCTTTGATATCTCCTCTGTACCTACTTCACAGCACCTTAAATCTATGTCCTCTTGTAGCAACCATTCCAGCCCTTTGAAAAAGCCTCTGAGAATCCACCCATTCTATACCTCTCAACATCTTATACACTTCTATCAGGTCACCACTCATCCTTCGTCTCTCTAAGGAAGACTAAGCTCCCTCAACCTATCCTTATAAGGCATGCCACCCAATCCAGGCAACGTCCTTGTAAATCTCCTCTGCAGTCTTTCAATAGCTTCCACATCCTTCCTATAATGAGACGACCAGAACTGAGCACAGTATTCCAAGACAGGTCTGACTAGGGTCTTATAAAGCTGCAACATTATCTCCTGACTTCTAAATTCAATCCTTCGACTGATGAAAGCCAGTACACCATACGCTTTCTTAACCACATCCTCTACCTGCAAGGCCAATTTAAGAGTCCTGTGAAGGACTCCAAGGTCCTTCTGATGCTCTACACTGCTAAACCTTACCTTGACATTATACTCCTTCATCACATTTGACCTGCCAAAATGGACTACTACACATTTATCTGGGTTGCAGTCCGTCTGCCACTTCTCCGCCCATTCCTGCATCCTATCTATATCATGCTGCAACCTCTGACATCCCTCCAAACTAGCTATAATACCACCAAACTTCATGTCGTCAGCAAACTTATCAAACCATCCCTCCACTTCCTCATCCAGACCATTTATGAAAACCACAAACAGCAACGGTCCCATAACAGATTCCTGGAGCACTCCACTGGTGACCAACCTTCATGCAGAAAAAGACTGGGAAATTTAAATTTTAAATATAAAAGGGGAAGATCATGCCTCACTAAATAAAATTTTTGAAGTAACAAGGATGATTGGTGAATGTTGTGTTGTTGATGTTGTCTACGTGAATTTCAGTAAAGCACTTGACAAGGTTCCACAAGGCAGACTAGTCAGAAAAGTGAGATTCTATGGGATGAGGAGGAAAATGGCAGGCTGGATCCAAAATTGTTTCTTGTTGCTGAACATTTTACAGAATGGAAAATGATTTCCAATAGTGTTCCACAAGAATCAGTATTGGCACTCTTGTTGTTTACTATATCTATTGATGATTTAAACTTAAATGTGGTGGCTAATCTGTTTTTTCAGCATTATCATTATTTCTTTCTAACTATAGCTCTGAGCCTCTGACCGATACTTTGTAGTCCTTATAGAGTCATAGAGGTTTACAGTTTTAATTTTACTTTTCTAATTTTAACTGTGAGCCTCAGGGCTATGAATTTAATGCAGAAAGGTGGGGTTTGACTGGGTAATTTTTTGTCAACTGAGATACGCAATGGGACAAATTCTATATCATAAGGTTTCTGATTTTGATTAAATCCATGCTGGATCTCTGATCAGCTGAAAATTTCCAATGTGATCAATCAATATCCTTAACTATAGATTCTAATATAGTTCCCCAACAGCATATCTTGGGCTAATAATTTTCTAATAACTTGGTTTCTGGCTCTCCCCTTTCTTAAACAGTAGTGACATGGGATTTTTTTCCAATCTATAGAAATATTCCTGGATCAAGATTTGGACAACTATAGTTCAAGGAATCTGGAATGGAAACTATCTAATCCTGTCACATCCTAGCACCACTACTTTGTTATTTTGCTTATTCTAATTTTGGTTAGTCTCTGATTCAATGTTAGTTTCCTTAGGATGTCCCGCATGCTATTTTCTTCCTGTATTGTTACATTAAATCAATGTTTGCCAGTTCTTTATTTTCAATCACAATCATTCGCAAAGGGCTCATGCTATTCCTGAGTATCCTCTTCCAACTGTAAAAATCTGAATTGATTTTCCTATCCATTGGATTTCTTTTCACATTCCTTTCTGCAATTCCTACCATCTGATTTTTGACCTTTTCCTCTTCATTTCTCAGCAAATTACATTTTTGTAGTTTTTTTCTTTTACTTTTGTTTTTTACTTTTATGTTCTTACAATTTACACACCATTACCAGTTGAAGATTTGGCAACTAGCATGTTATACTCACGCTATAACTGTCTGCATTATATAAGTAAGAGCAGGCTATCAAATCAGCTCACCATTTAATCATGGCTGAACATACTGTGGCCTTAACTTTATTATTTTGCCTCTCACCCATTAACTTTGCCTTTCTGTCAATTGAAAATTTATCCAGCTCAGTTTTTGCCTTGTTATCCCATATCCCAGCTCTGCAACTTGAGACTTGGACAAGTTGCAGAGCTGGGCCGAGAGGTGGCAAATGGAGTTTAATGTGGAAAAGTGTGAGGTAATGCACTTTGGCAGAAATAATAAATGTGTAGAGTATAGGGCTAATGGTAGGATTCTTAGTAGTCTAGATGAACAGAGGGATCTTGGTGTGTATGTGCATAGATCCCTGAAAGTAGGCAGTCAAGTCGAGAAGGTTGTTAAGAAGGCATATGGAGTCTTAGCTTTTATTGGTAGGGGGATTGAATTTCGGAGCCGCAACGTCATGTTGCAACTGTACAAAACTCTAGTGCGGCCGCACTTGGAGTATTGTGTGCAGTTCTGGTCCCCACATTATAAGAAAGATGTGGAGGCATTGGAGAGGGTACAGAGGAGGTTTACCAGGATGTTGCCTGGTATGGAGGGCAGGTCTTATGAAGAGAGGCTGAGGGATTTGAGGTTGTTTTCGTTAGAAAGGAGGCGGCTAAGAGGGGACCTAATCGAAACATATGATTAGAGGTTTAGATAGGGTGGACAGTGATAGCCTTTTTCCTAGGATGGAGAAAGCTAGCACGAGGGGACACAGCTTTAAATTAAGGGGTGATAGTTATAGGACGGATATCAGAGGCAGGTTCTTTACCCAAAGGGTGGTTCGGAGTGGAATGCCCTGCCTGCAGCAGTTGTAGATGCGCCAAGTTTGGTGGCGTTTAAGAGGTTAGTTGATAAGCATATGGAAGAGAAGGGAATGGTTTAGTTTGGAGGGTCATTGCTTTTTATATTGGTCGGCGCAACATTGAAGACCGAAGGGCCTGTTCTGTGCTGTAATGTTCTATGCTCTATATCCTGATCTATTGCAGCTGTTGTATCTGTTCTTCCAAGAATCTTATTGACATTGCCTCTGGACAAACAAGTGTGGTTGAATTACTGCTACTCAACACTAAATTTTAAAGTCAGGTTCACCCCATGTGGCACAGACACATGGTGATGGAGACATGAGTGCACTGTCTCTATCATTCCACTCATTGTTTCACCACTCCCTGTCACTCTACCTCAAATTTTTAAAAATTTATTTGTGGGAAAGGGATATTGCTGGCTGGTCAGAATTTATTGCCCATCAATAGCTGCCCCTGAGAAGATAGTGAGCAGCCTTCTTGAATCGCTGCAGTCCATGTGCTGTGGATTGACCCATAATGCCATTAACTTTATTATTTTGCCCTTCGCCCAAAAGTATTGTCTCCCTGTCAGTTGAAAATTTTGCCCCAACACTCCAATCCACGCCTGTCACATGCCATTCTCCCCACACCCCATCATTCCCACCCAAAACCACAATTTTACAACACTGAAAGGGATTTTCCCAGATTGCGGCGACAATCTCTCCCACTGCCCATCAATGCACCTCCCCATAGGAAATTTCCCCTTTACCCATTTCTTTCACTCATATCCATCTCTCCTTCTCATTTACACCCATCTCTATTGCTCACATTCAGCTCCCTCTCTCATTATCCATTCCTGCTCCAATGTTCAGCCCCATCTTGCCTGTCTTCCCAGCTCCAACCCTCCCTCTCAACCCCATCCCCTCCAAACCCCACCGCTATCGCTCTTGCCACCCCACCCCTCCTTTCCCTTTCTCTCTCTCCAGCCAATCTCTCTCTCTGCACCCCATCTCTTCCCCCACCCCCCAAGGGCTCCTTCTTTCTCGGGACCCCATCTCTCTCGCTAGACCCCATTTCCCTCACTCTCTCCATCCTGCATCACTCTCCCTCCACTCCCTTCATTCGCATTGCTCGTTCCCCTTCCCCACTCCTCCTCTCGGCTGCCCTCTCCTTTTCTCACCTCTCCCCCACTGTCTACACACACACTCTGTTCACCACACTGTTCTCTTCTACCTGCCTATCCCTCTGCCCCTCCATCTCCTCCCACCTTTTACCTCCCCCTCCACCACCCCTCTCCACCCTTGATCCCCCTCCCCCGACCTCCCCCATTGATCTCCTTCCTCACCATCTTCCGCCCTGTTTCCTCTTTCTGCCCAATCTTTCTCCGCCCTCTCCTTTCACCACCATACCCCTCCTGCTTTCCCCTCTCTGCCTGCGGCACTCAGCGCAGTTCTGTTAACAGAAGATGGATTTTAATCACACCAACAGATTCAAACCTCCAACTGCCAGCTCGCCCAGTGCGCCTGCGTCAGCCAACGGTAGCGCGCCTGCGGAGTGGAAGCTCAGACACCAGGAAGCCCCTCCCCCTCCCCCTGTCCTCGTTCCAGCCGCCCCCAGACCTCTGCTATAACCAACTGCCCCCAGTACCCCCCCCCTCCCGGCCTCCCACACTTCCAGTATAAACCCCCTTCCCCCACCACCACAACCTCCTACTATAAATACTCAGCCCCAACATCCCCCCCCAGCCTATTCTCCCCTGGACCCTGTTCCCTGTCCCCACTATAAACACCCAGCCCTCACCCAACAATAAACACTTTCCCCTCACACCCGCACGACAACCTGCCTACTATAAACACCCAGCCTCCACTCCTGCCACCCCACCATAAACAACCAATCCCAGCCCGCTCACTATAAACACACAACCTCACCACCCCAGTTATATATTTTGCATCCAATATATATAAGCATCCAACCACAGACTCGTCACTATAAACATAAATCCCAGCCTCCCCCAGGTATAAACATCCAACCCCAGGCTCACCAATATAAACATCAACCCCAGCACCCCCACGATAAACACCAGCCTCCACCACTATAAACACCCAATCCCTGCCGCACCACTATAAACACCTAATGCTAGCTCCCCACCCACTATAAACACCCAACCCCAGCTGCCCAATATATCCACCCATACCCAGCGCCCCCATGACATATACACCACATATATATGCAAAATCCCAAACCCCCAAAATATATATGCCCTATATAAACACACACTCAACTGTGCAAAATATACACTCAACCCCAGCCCCCCCCTTTAAACACCGAACCACACCCCCCCACAATAAACACCCAACTCCATCCCTCCACTCTGAACATTCAACCCTATCCTCTCACTATAAACACCTAATCATATCCACCCCATTATCAACACTCAATCCCAGTCCTCCCAGTATAAACACTCAACTCCATCCACCCACTATAAACACCCAACTCTAGTCTTCCCCACTGTCAACACCAACCCCAAACTATAAACACCAAACCCAGCCCCCCACTATAAATACACAGCCTTAGCACCCCTCAACTAAAAATACCCAATCCCAGCACCACCCCAGTATAAGCATCCAACCGCAGACTCGTCATTATAAACATAAATTCCAACCTCCCCCCCCCACAGAAACACCCAACTCCAGCCTCCCCACTATAAACACACAACCACAGCTCCCCCACTATAAATACTCAACCCCAGCCCCCCACTATAAACACCCAACCATGAACATTAAACCCCAGCCCCTCCACTGTAAATACCCAACCACACCCCACCCCAGTATAAAAATCCAAGCCCAGTCCCCCCCACTGTAAACATTCCAATGTATAAACATCCAACCCCAGGCTCACCAATATAAACATCAACCCCAGCACCCCCACGATAAACACCAAACACCAGCCTCCACCACTATAAACACCCAATCCCTGCCGCACCACTATAAACACCTAATGCTAGCCCCCCACCCACTATAAAAACCCAACCCCAGCTGCCCAATATATCCACCCATACCCAGCACCCCCATGAATAATAAATGTGTAGGAAATGCGCAGGAATAATAAATGTGTAGAGTATAGGGCTAATGGTAGGATTCTTAATAGTGTTGATGAACAGAGGGATCTTGGTGTATTTGTGCATAGATCCCTGAAAGTAGGCAGTCAAGTCGATAAGGTTGTTAAGAAGGCATATGGAGTCTTAGCTTTTATTGGTCGGGGGATTGAATTTAGGAGCCGCAGCATCATGTTGCAACTGTACAAAACTCTAGTGCGGCCGCACTTGGAGTATTGTGTGCAGTTCTGGTCCCCACATTATAAGAAAGAGGTGGAGGCATTGGAGAGGGTACAGAGGAGGTTTACCAGGATGTTGCCTGGTATGGAGGGCAGGTCTTATGAAGAGAGGCTGAGGGATTTGAGGTTGTTTTCATTAGAAAGGAGGCGGCTAATAGGGGACCTTATTGAAACATATAAGATGATTAGAGGTTTAGATAGGGTGGACAGTGATAGCCTTTTTCCTAGGATGGAGAAAGCTAGCACGAGGGGACACAGCTTTAAATTAAGGGGTTATAGTTATAGGACGGATATCAGAGGCAGGTTCTTTACCCAAAGGGTGGTTCGGGAGTGGAATGCCCTGCCTGCAGCGGTTGTAGATGCGCCAAGTTTGGTGGCGTTTAAGAGGTTAGTTGATAAGCATATGGAAGAGAAGGGAATGGTTTAGTTTGGAGGGTCATTGCTTTTTATATTGGTCGGCGCAACATTGAAGGCCGAAGGGCCTTTTCTGTGCTGTAATGTTCTATGTTCTATGTTCTGATACTTTGCCCACAACAGAAGTAAGACTCATTGGCCTATAATTCCCTGGAAGGTCTCTCTTCCCCTTCTTGAACAATGGGACCACATTCGCTATCCTCCAGTCCTCCAGAACCACACCCGTAACCAATATTTTTAACACAGGCATCTCCACATCAACAAGTGCAGGTCAGAAAGATGGTGGAGGGATAGCAGCAGTCGAGGTAGATTGGGGGTGTGCCCTGCCAAGGGAGGAGGGGGCTGGTCTGTCTCTGGGGAGGTGGGAGATGGTGGGGGGGAGCGGTGGTCTGATCGGGTGGATTGGGGGGGAGTCTGGTCACGGGAGGGGCCTGCCTCTGGGGGGGTGGATCTGACCGCATGAGGGGGGGGCGCTGCCAGGTGCTGCCTCCTGGGAGTCTGATTGTGGGGGTGGGGGGAGCTGCCTCCTAGAGAGGGGGGCTGCCTCCCAAGGGGGTTGGATTGGGGGGTGTGCTGCCTCCCAGGAGTGGCCTGATCGGGGAGCCGTCTGCTGGAGCGGGGGGCGGGGTGTGGGATGCCCGTCTCCCAGGGGGATCCGATCACGGCTCATCCACACCCCCATTCTCCAGTCTCTCCCCAGCTCTCTCTCTGTTTTGTCTTTCATGCCCGGGCGCGCTGTTCCAGGTTTCTTTCGAACTGCGCATGCGCACTTCAGAGCTCTGATCATTCCGGTAGCGCTACGCTCAGCACCACAGTGTGAATTACACTGGAACCAGCAAAAAGCCAATGGACGTGCTAGAACAGGGATTTTGGACTTGGATCTGTTTTACGTCAGGATCCAGCACTTAGCCTCCAAATAGTAGAATCTGGCTCTTAGAGAATGTTTTTGGGAGAATTTTCAGCCAATGAAGGGAATTGTGGCAGTTGGGAGTGGGAAGGAGGGGAAAGACCATTGGAGGTTTTGTGGAGGAAGTCAGATGTGTCAAGAGGCACAGCAGCGTCCATGGAGAGGAAATAGGGAGGGTCTGGCAGGGGAGAGTGGAAGGGAGTGGTGACTGATCGTGGGAGTTGATGAATAGAACAAAATGAATCCAGCAATCCAGAGAAAGACCTACAGACAATAGTTTAATTAAATAGTGGTGCAAAAATGTAGCTTGAAAACCTATTGTTGAAAACCCATCTCCTCAGGGCAGAAAATGCTGGAAAATCTCGGCAGGTCTGATAGCATCTGTGGAAAGAGAATAGAATCAACATTTCGAGTCTGAATGATCCTTCATCAGAGCTTTTTATCCTCTTCATTCTCTGTTTTCCCAACTATTTTACTATCATCTACACATTTTGCTATGTTACACTATCGCTGCTTGCAGAACATTTATTTAGACTGTAAACAGTTGACATCTAGGGACTAACCCTGGCGGCACCCCACTCATTACATTTCACCAGTCAGAGAAGGGCCCATTTATCTGGACCCTCGGCTTTCTGTTAGTCAATGGATCCTCAATCCAATTATAATTTGGATGCTAGAGGGAGTTTTTTCACAGAGGGTGGTGGGGGTATGGAATGTGTTGCCAAGTAAAGTGGTGGAGGCAGGTACTCTGGAGTTATTAAAGAAATACTTAGATGGGCACATGAACAGAATGGGAATGGAGGGGTATAGAAAACTGATTTAAAATAGGGATCATGAGCCTTGGGAGTCCCTGGGAAGTGTATAAATAGATGATGATATTGATGTACTTGTTTTTATCCTGCAGGTGCTTTGGTCCACCTTGTTGTCTAATGAGAGGCATACACGCGATGGGTCGTGAGAGGGCTGATTTTGGATCTTTTTCGAGAGTAACCTAGTGCTTCACATCGTTAGTGTATTATTGTCAGTAAAATAATACCTCAGACTGTTAGTGAGTCAAAATATAGTGGTTTTTATTTTAAAACTCTGGGGCTTATTCCAGAGTTTTGGGAGCAGTAGGATTACAGACTTCTGATTGAACACAATCACAAGTGGGTATTTCGACATTATGAGATCCAGCAGGAATTACGATTTAAAGTTTCAATTCCTGCCAGACCTCCAGTTCTTCCTTCTTGGGTTGTGATGCAGCCCCAGAGTTAATCAGGAATTATTATCCTGCAATCAAGACACAGGGAACCCTTTCTGCAGCAGTACTGGCATCCCTTCTTTGAAGTTACTTGTGCAATCATGGCTGTCCCAGCAGGACTCTTCCTGTTAAAAGCCGGTATCGTGATCTGCCATCAGCAACTGTCAAAAGCCGGTATCGTAAACTACCATCTGTGTAATGATGTCCCACAGTCACATTAAAATCTCTCTTTATACAAATGAGAGTTAAAGCATGTAAGACATGAACAAATAACTTATGTTAATGCCAGGATCAATATAGACCTGGGAAGATCAGCCATGATGAAGAGTGATGTTTGTGACATATTTTAGGTACAAAATGCATTAATCCGTTCCCTACTTCAGAATGGATTTACCTCGCATTAAGTTGATCTTTCTCTACACCCTAGCTATGACTGTCACACTATATTCTGCACTATTTTGTTTCCTTCTCTATGAATGGTATGTTCTCTGTATAGTGTACAAGAAACAATACTTTTCATTATATGCTAATACATGTGACAATAATAAATCAAATCAAATCAAATCATTCTTGTATTTTTAATGGAACTGCCTCTTCTTAGGGCAGATCAGCTGTAGACAGTTTGGCAGAGCATTCCAGCAAGTTAGATGCAGTTTTCTTGCTAGCACTGGGGGAAGGCAAGTGAGCACATAGGCAGGGAGGGGGTGTAGTCTGGAGAAGATGGGGGCTTGTGCGGAAGGGTCCCCAAAGTGTGGGTGAGGGGATTCATCCTGCCTGATATTTGTAGTGTGGAGAGGGGAAAGCAGATTTCTCTGCCTGAGAACAGTTGGGGGGAAGAGGCATCCACAGCCAGTGTGCCTGAGATTGGTGGGGAAAGGTGGGAAGGGCACAGGGGATATATATTTTGAAATATTTTCCAGATTTTTTTGACAATCAGGTTTTTAGTTCCTGTAATAATCATTTTGACATTATCTTCCAAAGGGAATTCCTCTAATCCCGTGCAACGTTCAAATGAAAACAAGATGAAAGAAAGGATCCAAGGCTGCTCCAGAGGCAGATTAGCTGCGCTCAATATTGCCCATTCAAATCACATTCATAAATAGGGGCACATCTGCCATGGAATGTAAAAGAAGAGATGCCAATACAAGTTTCTTTTCATAATGGCTGATTTCCCAGATTTAGTAATCTCCTTGAATCTTATTTCCAACCAAGTTCCACCACGGGGGCAATTCTTCCAAGTTCACCACATAACTCTGAACATTTGGATACCTGTCTCATGGCTACAGGGGCATTTACAATCCATTTACAGATCACAAATGTATTATGCGGGACACTAACTGTTCACTAGGACACTGTCATTTAATTACCTTTCCCAAAGAAAATTAGGCAGCAAAAGAAGATGCTACATTATTTTCAGTTTGCAAGATTCTCCAAAATCCATCCTCCCTCCACCCTCCCAAGTTAGAATGGCACCAACTGTGTTAATTAGAGATGCTGGTGCTGGACTGGGATAAATACAGTAAGAAGTCTCATAACACCAGATTAAAGTCTAATAGGTTTATTTGGTAACAAACACCACTAGCTTTCGGAGCGCTGCTCCTTTGTCAGGTGAGTGGGGAGTTCTGATCACAAACAGTGCATATAAAGAACAAAGAATAAAATGGCATAGAAAACAGGCCCTTTGGCCCAACAAGCTCGCGCCGCCACCCCGATGTTCCCACCTCCACCCGCGATCCCTGTCTATGTTTATAGATCTATGGATTAAAAACCAAATTTGAGACAATTTAGGGAGAATTTGTTTTGTCAATTAGCCTAAGAGCACATCTTTGGGATGTGGGAAGAAACCGGAGCAACTGGAGAAAACCCATGCAAGCATGGGGAGAATGCGCAAACTCCCAGAGACACAGGCCCAACTCCATGTATTTGCACAGCACAGCGATAGTAACTGAGCTGTCATGTTGTCCATCAAATGGTCCAGGTCAAGCATACACTAACGACATGAAGCATTAGGATACTCTCGAAAAAAAATCCAAGAGCAACCCTCTCATGACCCATCGCGTGTATGCCCCTTGTTAGACAACAAGGTGGACCAAAGCACCTGTAGGATAAAAACAAGTACATCAATATCATTATCTATTTATACACTTCCCAGGGACTCCCAAGGCTCATGATCCCTATTTTAAATCGGTTTTCTATACCCCTCCATTCCCATTCTGTTCATGTGCCCATCTAAGTATTTCTTAAATAACTCCAGAGTATCTGCCTCCACCACTTTATTTGGCAACGCATTCCATACCCCCACCACTCTCTGTGAAAAAACTCCCTCTAGCATCCAAATTATACCTTACCCTCCTCACCCTAAGCCCATGGTCCCCCTGATATTTGATTCCAACCTGGGAAAAAGCTTACCACTATTTACTCTATCTATACCCTTCATAATCTTGTACACTTGTATTAGATCTCCTCTCAGTCTACGTCTTCCTAAAGAAAACAGCTCTAATTTGCTGAACCTTTCCTCGTAACCCAGAGCTTCCACAGCAGGCAGCATCCTGATAAACCTCCTCTGCACTCTCTCCAGGGTCAGAGAAGTGAGGTAGTAAGGTGACCAGAACTGGACGCAGTATTCCAAATGAGGTCTAACCAATGTTCTATACAACTGCAACATTAAATGCCAGCTCTTGTAATCTATACCCCTTCCTATAAAGGCTAACATATCATAAGCTTTGTTCACAACCTTCTCCACCTGTAATGCCACCTTCAAAGACTTGTGCACCTGCACCCCCAGGTCCCTCTGCGTTTCTATACTCTTAATAGGTCTACCCTTTATCATATACTTCCCCCCTACATTCTTTCTCCTGAAATGCATCACCTCGCATTTATTAGGATTAAATTCCACTTGCCATCTATCTGCCCAATCTATCAGCCTATTTATGTCCTGCTGTATTGCCCGGCACTGCTCCTCACTATCCACAAGTCCAGCTATCTTTGTGTCGTTTGCAAACTTACTGATCACTCCACTTACTCCCTCTTCCAAGTTATTTATGTATATTACAAATAGAAGAGGTCCCAGTACTGAGCTCTGCGACACAACACTAGTGACCGACCTCCAGCTAGAAAAATACCCTTCCACTATTACTATCTGTCTCCTATTACCAAACCAGTTACTTATCCATCTAGATTCCACAACAGCCCTTGTATTCCATTAGCCTTGATCTTTTCAACTAACCTCCCATGAGGGACTTTGTCAAACGCCTTACTGAAATCCATATAGATGACATGAACAGCTCGTCCTTCATCGACCATTTTTGTCACCTCCTCAAAAAATTCTACTGGATTTGTAAGGCATGACCTCCCCTTAACAAAGCCATGCTGCGTATCCCTAATCAGATCGCAACGCTCTAAGTGCCTATACATTCTATCTCTAAGAATCCTCTCCAATAGCTTCCCTACCATTGATGCCAAACTCGCCGACCTATAATTTCCAGGGTTATCCCTACTACGCTTTTTAAACAACGGTACAACATTAGCTATCCTCCAGTCCTCTGGGACCTCACCTGTGTCCAAAGAAGAGACAAAGATTTGTGTCAGAGGCCCAGGAATTTCACCTCACACCTCCTTAAGCAGCCTGGGGTAAATGCCATCAGGCCCCGGAGATTTATCAGTTTTAATGCTACCTAGAAGCTCTAACACTCCCTCCTTCAATATGGATATTTCCCTCAATTGGTCCACAGCTCCCTCAGAGATGGGAGCTGTCAACAAGCCCCTCTCCTTCGTGAATGCTGATGCAAAGTATTCATTCAGGATCTCCCCCATTCCCTCGGATTCTAAGCACAGTTCCCCTCCTCTGTCCATAAGAGGTCCGATTTTTCCTCTAACCACCCTTTTATTCCTAACATAGGAGTAAAAAGCCTTTGGATTTTCCTTACTCCTATCGGCCAAAACCATTTCATGCCCCCTTTTTGCCTTTCTAATTCCCCGTTTGAGCTCCCTCCTACCCTCTCTATGTTCCTCCAATGCTCTCTCTGTTCCCAGTTGCTTAGACCTAACATTTGCCTCTCTTTTCTTTCTAACCAAGTCCTCAATATCCCTAGTAATCCACGGCTCTCTAATCCTACCTTTCCCATCCTTCCTCTTAGCCGGCACATATCTTTCCTGCAACATTTTCTGTATTCCCTTGAAAAAATGCCGCATGCCGAACATGGACTTATCCTCAAAAAACCTTTCCCAATCAGTTTCCATAAGTTCTGTCTAATCCGACTGTAGTTAGCCTTCCCCCAGTTTAGTACCGTCCCCTTAGGGCAACAAGCATCTTTTTCCATTTGTATCCTAAAGTAGACAAAATTTAAAGTGGGAGATAAACAGTACACTTGGACTCGTTTACCACAGGGATTCCACAACAGCCCCGTTATATTTCATCGTGTAATGAGTGACATCCTGAACGGGGTAGAACTGCCAGAGGGTAGTATGGTTCTACAATATGTAGATGATATCCTAATAGCTTCAGAGTCCAAGTCAGGATATCAAGAAGAATTTAGTACTGAATAAATTAAAAACCTCAGGTTTAAAGGTGAGCCCCAAAAAGGCACAAATTAGGAAAAGACAGGTCCTATACCTAGGACATCTAATATACCAAGGACTTAAAGAAATGCCAACAGATCGAAAGAAGACAGTACAACAAATGCCGCGACCCATCACTGTAAGAGGTCAGAAAGATGCTAGGATTATTCAGTTATAGCCTGAGTTTCATCCCAGGGTTTGCAAAATTAGCAGAATCCATGCAGAGAGATAAAGGGGGAAAACCAGCTTTAGATCCCATAGAATGGGGACCCAAGCAGGAAGAGGCTTACAATAAACTAAAAACAGAACTGATATCAGCCCCTAACTAGGATTATCAGATTCTAAAAAGGACTTCTATATCCATCGTAACAATGAGGTAGGTTCTATTCCACAGTAGTAACACAGGACCATGTCGACAAAGAAAGATCTATAGGGTATTATTCCACCGCAGAAGGGCCGGTAGTCCTAGACTGCCAAGGTGCATAGCCACCTTGGATTGCGCCACCTGGGCTGTAAAGGTTAGTGAGCCAATAATCATGATAGGGAATATAATCCTTCATGCCAAACACACCCTTGGTGGAAATGTTGAACATGGGAAAACTAAGGTCAGTCTCAAACATGAGAAAAGCTAAGTGGGAAGCTGTCCTCCTATCTCCAAGCAAGTCCATGATAATAGTAAGAGGAACAGGGAATAACCCAGCAGAAGATATTTTAGATGAGCCACACAATTGTGAGGATATAGATATGGACGAAGGAGAGGGGAGGATAAAGGATATAACCTTAAAAACTGAGGAGACCCTTTTTGTAGATGGGTCACGCAAATATGTGGAAAGAACACTCCGGATAGGGTGGGCAGTATTGAATGACAAACTAGAGACAATAAGGTCAAGAAGGATTGACGGAGGTCTGTCCATGAAAGTGGCAGAACTAGTGGCACTCACACAGGCACTAGAGTTATCTGAAGGTAAAATGGTGAACATCTATACAGATAGTCGCTATGCATTTGGAGTCATACATGATTACATGACAGCATGGGGAAGAGGAGAGTTCATAACCACGGGAGGAACTCGTATTAAACACCAGCAAAGAATTGAGAAACTCAAGAATTGATGAGAGCTAGCTAGAAACCTAGAGAAGCTGCAGTAATCAAAATTAAAGCGCACCAGAAAGAACCAGGCAGAGATAATTCAAACTGGTTAAATTTCAAAGGGAACCAAGCCGTGGATAGAACAGCACAGTTAGCCTAAAGACAGGAGACAATAGCAGCAATAGAACAGACAGAAAACAAAATAGATATTCGGGACTTACATGAGGACACCTCTAAAGAGGAAAAGGAGCGAATGGGAAGCACAGGAAGCAGTCAAAGGGACTGATAACATTTGGAGATGGGAAGGTAAGGTAATAGCACCAGAGTGCATACAAAACACCCTTTTGGAACTACAGCATGGACTCACATGTGGGTAGAGAGGCCATGATAATTAGTATAGAAAAGAAACGGTGGTGAAAATGAATGGGAAGAGATATAGCCCGACGTTGTCACCAATGCATGATGTGCGCGCAACAAACCCTGGTAGACCTATAAAAATTAAAATGGGACACCAACCAAGTGCAAAGGAATCCTGGGAATATCTGCAAGTAGATTTCACAGAACCACTATCACAATCCCATGGCAAAACTTATTGTCTGGTTATTATAGACAAGTTCACCAGGTGGGTAGAAGCATTCCCTACTACAAATTCTACTGCTACCTTGGTGGCTAGGATATTGGCAGAAGTGGTAATCCCAAGATGGGGAGTACCCCTACAAATTGATTTGGACCAAGGGACGGACTTCACTGGAAAGGTGATAAATACAGTATGGGGATAAAACAAAAAATTCACATTCCTTACCACCCACAGAGTTCTGGAATGGTGGAACATATGAATAGAACACTTAAGAATGCACTAGCTAAAGCTGTACAAACGTTGGGAAAAATGTGGACGGAGGTATTGCCCACTATAGTAATGAGGTTAAGAGCTAACACAACTGGATTAACTTCTTACGAATTAATGACAGGTTGGGCGATACAATTACCAGAAAGCATCATAACACGTGGGACCGATTTAAGTCCACTAAAAGATAAAATTAGGAGATATGTTTTGGATTCTAAGCACCCAACTCAAAGGGATGCACAAATTGGTAAAAATCAGGAACAAAGAGACGGAGAGAGAAAGCTTGAAATGCTTCCTGACCTTCCAACAATGGGAAGTCGTGTCCTAGTAAAAGTATTACCTAACAAACCAGGATTTGCATCAAATTGGAATGGGCCATATGAAGTTATAATTAATGGAAACACCTGTGCCTTATAAACATAAGAGGGAAAGCTATATGGAAACATTGGACACAGCTGAAATTGCATGAAGAAATGCATGAATGAGTGAATAAACAGAACTGCTTTCCTCAACACAGGCAAAGAATGCAAGCAAGAGCAACTGGCATGTGCGGGTCAATAGATAGTATAAATCCTGGAGATTATATAAATTATAGTGTTAGGTTTGATATTTGATCATTGTGAATATGTATGTAATTGCGTATGAAACTGCAGTACTTTGCATTGTCGCGACTGTAAATTTGACTGGATTGGGGATAAGTTATGTTGCAAAGCTCATGTACATTTACACAGGAATCAAATTGTATGTTGCCCGTTAGCACAGCCCTGTTTATAGCCATCCCTGCGTGGACTCTTCATGACTTATATGCTGTAGATACATCAGATGCACCATGTAAGGGACAAATTGGCAAATATAAAAGAGGTATACAGGGGAGGTGTGGAACTTGCAAATCCCACAGATCCTGAGTGCAGGGGGTTCCAACAAGTGGAAGGAAAAGCTTGTTCACATACTGCAAGCTATCCACTTTGTTTTACGGGGCAGGAATGGGGATGTGCCTATGCCTTGGTTTCCAAGAATGCGTGCAGATGCAGTGTGTCCATCAACATTGTTGGATTAATAAAGGTCAGTTTACTTGCACTTGTGATGAACAGAAGTGTCTGAATATAGCCGCTGGAAGAAGTTCAATTGTGGACAGTGTAATGGAACTCACATAAGCTCAGCCAAATGGACATACCGATTTGATACTTACCAGGTGGTGGGAACAAATGGGAGTCAAGTAAATTGAATAATTGGCAATATGAACAAATTCCTAATCAAGACAATAAATGTTACCGTGCTAAGAAGGGATATGTGTTCCTCCTCAATGGTACTTACCCAACAGAAGCACCAAACCTCCCAAACAGCTTTGCAGTAGGAACAATAGGTCCACTGACACACAGAAGGGACATATAGGGAAGAGAACAGTAACTCGGGCTGTCAGCAAGAAATTCTGCGCTGATTGGGAAGCCCCGGCCACAATGGGATTGTTGTTCCTTGGAGCCCTATGTCCCGGAGGGCAGCAGGAGTGATTAGTGCAAAGAATAGGAATCATATTGTTTGTGGACTAACAGTCCTGGGAAACAACGCTTCAAAAGCACTGGAAGCTATTAATCAAGAAATGCCTGAATTGATATGATATGAGCAACAGACATGATACACAGTGGACTACCAGTTAATACAACAAGGAGGAGTGTGTCCAATTATAGGCAATAAATGCATAACCCATGTCACAGACAAGTCATAACATTACACAAGTCATCAATAACATCAGAGAACAACTTGATAGTTTCAGACAGGAATCCAAGAAAGGAGCTAACTGGCTGGAATGGCTAGAGGTGGCGGGCCGGGTGGGGGGGTGAGGGGGGATTGTGGAATGGAGTGGTCCTGGAATCTTATTTATTACATGGATTGGACATACTCATTTCAATTGTAATTATCTGCTGTCTAATTGTTGGCTATCTAAAAGTTTGCTGCAAGGTTATGGTAACGAGAATTGTGCCAGGAACCAGTGTATCCATTGAGGAAGAACCCATGATAAAGATCCCCAAAGACATCAGAAGAAATGAAGAAAGAAGAAAATTGACCTCTACGTGTGAAGATACAGCTGTTGGTCTAAGATTATTAAAAAAATAATAATCCGGACCAAAAGAAGGGACTATAGTGGAAAAAATCACAAAGATAACTACCTAGCACATAAAAAAGTTACCTGGAAGAGGGACATTGAGCAGACATTGACTTTTAGCACAGACACTGTTTGAAACTAAAAACATGCAAGACAGACAGTCATTTAAAGTTAAACATGCAGGAATCACTTATTGCAGGAAATCAGTAGAGAGCTTGAGTTACTTCTAAGGTAAAGACACACCTAGGACAATAAGTTGATTCACCATAAATGGGAACTGAATACATAAATGCAGGAAAACCAATTATGTATAGACCAAAACTAAATCATTGATAGTCACTGATAGAGGAAATGTATCCATTCTATGAAACAATGCAATGTTCAATGTGAATGTCTGTACATGTCTGGCTGTAATGATGTGGTAAACTATCAATTCTACTCAACTATACTTCACAGGTGATTTGGTCCACCTTGTTGTCCAACAAGGGGCATACACGTGGTGGGTCATGCGAGGGCTGCTCTTGGATGTTGCCTTGAGAGTTGCCTATTCCTTCACGTCGTTAGTGTACGCTTAAACGGGCAACATGACAGCTCAGTGACTATCACTGTTTGCTGTATAGATACATGGATTTGGGCCGGTGTCTGTGGGAGTTTACACATTCTCCCCGTGATTATGTGAGTTTTCTCTGGGTGCTCCGGTTTCCTCCCACACCCCAAAAATGTGCTCTAACCAAATTGTCCCTAAATTAGTCTTCCCTCAATCTTCCCCAATAGGCGTAGACAAAGCTCATACATAGAAAAAAGCACTCACAATGTTAAAATGATGGCATGGCTCGTTGGACTGAAGGGGCTGTTTCCTGTGCTGTGTTGTTCTTTGTTCTTTATAACGGTGTGTTAAATAGCTAATGTCCGGACTATCCATTGTCTGAAAGGTATAAAAATAAGCCATTCTTATTGTATTATTGAGAGAAGGTCGCTGCCCAGTACTGTGGAATGCCAGTGTCTTTTCTTCATGAAGCTTTGTTAAATAAAAGTGTATCATTGCACTCCCTGTCTGACTCCAAAGTGGTAATTTCCCTGTTTTTCCAGTTTGTGTTGGGGTTCACAAAAAAATTGCAAAAAGTCAAGAACGGACCTGTGGACAGGAGATCAGGGTGGGGTGTTGAAGTGGCAAGTGATAGGAAGCTCGGGGTCCTGCTTGTAGATGCGAAGGTGATCAGCAAAGCAGTCACCCAGTCTGAATTTGGTCTCTCCAATGTAGAGTAAACTGCATTGGGAGCGACAAATGTAATAGACCGGATTGAAAGAGGTGCATATGAAACACTGCTTCACCTGAAAGGGATGTTTGGGATCTGGGATGCTGAACAGGGAGAAGGTAAAGGGGCAGGTGTTGCACATTCTATGATCGCATAGGAAGATGCTGTGGGCAGGGGGTGAGGTGTTGGATGTGATGGAGCAGTGGACCAGGATATTCCAGAGAGAATGGTCCCTGTGGAATGCTGACATTGGGAGTGAAGGGAAGATGTGTGAGTTGGCAACATGCTAGAGTTTGCAGAAATTTCCAAGGGTAGAAAAGTCAAATACGAGGGAACATAAGTTTATGGTGCATGAGGAAAAGTTTAGAGGAGATGTACAAGACCACGTTTTTATACAGAGAGTAGCGAATATCTGGAATCACTGCCCGAGAAGGTGGTCAGAGCAGACATGATAGCAACACTTAAGGGGCAGCTAGATGAACACATGTATAGGTTGGAAATGGAGGGATATGGATTCCATTTATACATATAATTTTAGTTTAGGTAGGCATCATGATCAGCACAGGCTTGGACGGCCGAAAGGCCCGTCCCTGTGCTGTACTGTTCTTTGTCCTTTATTCATTGAATGCAAGACTGGTGGGTTGAAAAGTGAAAACAAGAGAGGCCCTATCCTGATTCTGGGAGAGAGGGGAGGCAATGAGAACAATGATCTGGGGGATGGGTCCAATTTGGTTAACAGCCCTATCAACTACTGGTGTCTGACTCCTACCTGTTATCTGACTGCACGTTGGCTCCTGGACCTACGTCTGGGTAAATGTTGGGAACACGACCATCTGGTACAATGCTCCATCAGTGGTGGAGATCTGCTTGAGGTGCGGTGAAAGGGTCAGTGGGTGCTGAGGGTACCATCATCCCTATGCGAGGCGATTCACAGAAAGATTACGAGGTGCAATAACATTTATTGGTGAAATGACAATGCAATAACATTAAGTGTGAAGATAAACAACTGCTATAAAACAGGTGAATGTGATTCTAAACTGGCTATTTCCCTAAATCTAACTTATGTATCTTTCTCCCATGCCCTCAACATGACTCTACAATGTCTTAATCTTTTGTTGCCTAACATTGTATCTGAGTGTCCCCCCCAAAGATGTATATTGGAGATGGATGTGGTTGGCTACATTCTGTGTCCCAAGGCCTGTGATACCCTTGGAGTGTCTCTCATGATCTGGAGGGCCCAGCTGACTTTCTGGTGAAATATACATATCCATGTCACCATGTCCACCCCCTGTTCTTGAGGTACACTGTTGTCAGGAAGGGAAGAGTCAGAACATGTACCACAGTCACTGTCTCCTGGGTGGAAGAGTCTGCGTGGACACCAACCTTGCCTCATCCCTCAGGGTACTATCGGGCCCCTAGGTCACTTCAAGGGATGGAGGAATAACTGGACTAAGCTCCAGAAACCACGGCGTCAGCCTTGCAAGGTTTCCTCAGGGCCTATCTCTGAGATCTCTTCCATGCTATTATGGGATGTCTATCATGGGAGCAGCAGGACGGGTGAGGGGAGGGGGGTCGCGGGGCGGTGACTCCAGATGGGCTGGGGGTATTAGGGTGGTTTCACAAGATTGAGTGCAAAGGAGGGACAAGAACCTGGGCAGCATGCCACTAGCTTAAGATATATAATAGGGATGAAGGATTGTGGATGCTCACTTCCATGTCTCATCTACACCTGGCTGTCATTCACGGTCCTGCCCTCCTCCCCAGCCAGATCCAGGGATCTCCTCAAAAGGGTGAGCATTTGTAGCTTTGGTACCCCAACCCCTGTTTTCTCCCATTCCTGGCTGTTATAGGATATATCCTGTGGGGACAGAAGGGAGGATTGAAAGCCTGATGGCTAGAAATATATGGGGTGTTGGGGTAGGGTCAGTTGAGTGAGGTATATTAGGGCATGCCTTAGCAGACAGGATTGGGATGGGTGATGCCAGAACGGTTGGAGGCAGGTGCTCAGAGGCTGGGTGTTGGGAGGCCACTGAATGTCTAGGAATGAATTGACATTGCAGGCATGATGCATGGGATTGATGGCGGAATGGGATGGACCCTTGTTCCCCCAATGAGATCATTCATTTTCTGCTGGCATTGGCTGCCAATCCCACATGCCAAGGCACAGGCACTGACTGCTCCCGCCACCACATCCCAGGCCACATTGTCAGACTGAACCCTGGCTCATTGCCCATCTGAGAGGAAGAATGTGTCTCTCCCTCTCCTTTATCTCATCCAGCAGATAGTCCAGCTCTCCTTCAGTGAACTTCGGGGCAGTTCTTCAAGATGTCATCTTCCTGGCGCGATGACCTGTGTGCCCATTATTAAAGCTTAATTGCAGTTCTCTCTTGTTAACAGCATACTGCTGCAGACACTTTGGATAAGTCATGTACCCAAAGGGTCTATTCTGGCAAGAATCACATCAAATCTTTTCTTCTTGCACTAATTTCCGTAAGTTTGCAGCTTTAGGCTTGCGAAAAAAGAAGTGTGATTTTCCCCTATTTTCTCACTTGTTTGGAACTTAGAAGTTATTTCATAATATCATATTCTTTGCCATTTTTTCCTAAGATTTCATACAGAAGATTTCCAATTTTCATTGCCTTTCATTATAATTTATTATTTTAAAGTGTTATTTCAAAATAATGAGCATCTAATCACAATGCATTGAAGGCATCCCTTCTCACATGATTCCTCCCTGCCATATTTATAAACCATCTACAACAGGTTCACCCAGGCATGAACTTGCCATGGGGATCCTTCCGGGGCCATAAAGTTGATCATAGGCCCTGGGGGCTCGTATCCTGGTATTGTCTATGGTACTGCCCCCCAGTGCACTGGTAGTGCCAACCTGGCCTTTAAAGATGATGCCCCAGTCTCAGTGCAGCCAGATTTTGCAGATGTGTTGAGTCTCCAACCCTGTGTATGATGACGTCACCATCACCTTCTCAAGGGCAGGTAGGGATGGGCAATACATACAAAACTAGCCAGCGATATGAACATCCTGAAAGAATAAAATTCAACAACCCATATTTGTTGCAGTCAGTCCTGACTGGTTGATTGATTCAATAGTGATAACTTTCGAGTTCCTTCAAAATTGAATTTAAAAATTCTTGAAGATTTCAAGTTATGAATATTTCTGGCTGTTCTCCTTCCCCCATGGGATTTTTTTGTGTCTTTCTATGATATTCTTTGCCTTTACGCTAAGGAGGCAATGTAGCATATGTGTTTGATGTCAATGGTAAAGGAACTACTACTCTCGATAATTATTGAAACTCATTGACAACTGCATACCTACAGTAAGCTTCATTACCTTTTTATTATATACTTCTTTCATTCTTATGTATTTTAAAAACTAAAACGATGTTGAAAAATTTTAAAGTAACATTTTATTAACAAATAATTTCATAATAGATATGACAAACTATATAGGCGGAAGGCAACAAGTAAACAATAGAACCAATGGTTGCTGCAAACTGAGAACTTTTGATTTGATTACAAATGTAAACCCTTGGAGCTAATCACTATGCTCAGTTTATAACCAAAAGCATTTGAGCAAATAATTCCTTAGCAATTACCAAAGGAAAATATCAAAAACAATGGCTTAGAATAAGGCTTCCTAAACTATGGGATGCCAACCACATTGGGGTCATGGTTTGAGAATTTGGTGTTATAAGCTCCAAGGCATCAATGCAAGTCATGGTACTAGGAGTAAGTTTTGACTGTCATATTCATGTTTCCTCTGTTGGTGAGCATGTCTTAATGAACTTTTCTCTGACACCTGAATGTTGCTACAGCCACATCTTATAAAAAAATGGAGAAAGCAAACCCAGTAGTTCAACCCTGCCATGCTCCCATCACTGAACAACTTTCAACACCCCACCCTCCAGTCACTGCCCCAGATTTCACTCTGGGTCACAAAAAATCTAAGTCATTGAAATAGCATTCATATCTAGAAAATGTTTGGAAGCATTGGCCTAGAAGTTCAGTTGTACCTATTTTTGAGCACATGCTGGGCAGTATGATGGTGCATAGGATGAAGTATATTGTGTGAGCTCTAAATTGCCGATAAATTAGACAATGTGGCTCATTACAATGGAGCAAGGAAGATGAAATAGACTGGCAGCAAAGAATTTAGTAACTTTGGGTATTGATCAAGCATCTAGTTCTGAAATTGGATGTTAGGAGAGGTGGTTGAGGAGAACTTGAATTGCCAAATCACCTACTCTTGCTCCTAAAAAAACAAACAGGCTTGTGGGACAAGTTCATCGGAGAGAATCAAAGTTTAGATTGCTGGTACCATTGGTGGGAGGAACTTAAATGGGAAGTTGAACCTCTTAGGTTTTAGTTCCATATTCAGGTATATGAATATAAAAATATCCTTGCAGACAATCCAAGGTTTGATTTACTGCCTCAGGACAAATGACAGGTCATCTTGAAGTGGGAATCTCAAGCATTAGGCTGCATGTGCAGATTGCCAAATATCTATTTTAGGCAGAAAATTTTGCAATTGCAATCTTTTTCCCCATTTCCAGTTTGAAAAATGGCACACTTCTCACTGGAAACCAGCTAGAATCCAAAAAAATGTGTTATGCTGCCAAATGTTTATGTTTTTACATTAAAGAAAATTTGTTTTGCATCCTCAATTACTACAATCAAAGGGAAAACAACTGAATGAATATGCCAAATAGCTGTAAAATGTGTTTCGATCCAAAGTTATTTAAGGCTTAAAACTTTCTGTCTCATATCTGCCCATTTCAGCTAAATTTAGGCCTTTTTCAATTGATTAATTGTTGTGTTAAAATAGAAAAGATGAGCGTCATATAAATGTTTTCCCATTCTACCAGCAGCAATTATTTCCAATTTGCTTCAAAAGTTTAGAATTGTTGTATAATTTCTGTTGATCATTATGCAAAATACACAGATTTAATCTTTCTAGATTCCAGAAACAAAGGAACATGAAGAAACATATTGCAGAGATTACATTGTCCATAAAATAAGAAAGATGCATGGCACCAGTGCTACATTATTCTTGTAACTCCCCTCACTGTGTACAATAACTTTAGGAGGATTTTTATCTGTAATGAAAACAGAAGATAAAATTTCAAAATTCTCTAAAATTTCCAAATGCTATATAATAGCAAAACAGAGAAATGAATGATGAAAATCTGAATCATAAATATAATTACAGGAAATATAAAGGTTAATCAGTGATTGACAAGAAAATGTCTTTTTGATACTGAATGATGTATATTGATTTGCAAGCATTTGTCTGTTATTTGACTGGATAATTAGAATTTGTAATTCAATCTAAAAATAAAGGTACAATTTTTAATGAATTCTAATGCAAGCATAGAAAACATAAGAAAAGATAAACACAACTATAACTATTTATAAATAACTGTTAGAAACTTTCGAAAAGTACAGGCACTAGTTATCAAGAATCTTAAAAAAAATTTATAATTTTTTCCATTTGCTTTATCTGTCACTGGGAAGAAAGATTGTACAAAATGTTCCTTATTTAGGAATAAAAAAGAGCTATAGCAGCTACAAATTCTAAAGAGTAAAGTCTATTACAAATCAATTTCTGATGCCCTGGTGAGAGGCAGCATTCTTGGTCAAATCTTTTCCAGTAATAGAGCCACTGCTGACTGAAAGTATTCAGAATCAGGATGAGTGCTGCTATTTGGAATATATAGACCCCCAAAATAATGTTCACTATCTTATTTGGAGCTCTTCATCACAAGATTAGATCACAGTCATCAAAGTTGCTGAGTGGCAAAATGGACTTATAAAAATGATTGACGACCATCGTGAAAGGGAGGCACAGGAGATTCTGTAATCATTTGAGGAACATTGTAATGCAGGGAGAGAGTTAGTTTCTTAGCTATCAGCTGACTGCACAAATATATATATTCTTAGAAAGAGTGTTTTATTTAAACTTGTTGAGTGTTAGCTACAAAGCAGGCTTTTTGATCAGTTTAAATCAGAAAAGATAAACATTCCCACAAAACCTCAATATGTAAGTTCAATGAAAACATTAGCTCCCTCAAATAAATAGATGCACACAGAGCATATGAACATGTACACACAAGAAAATATGAATCTGAGAGATAAAGCATGCATTTAAGTTATTAACCAAATAACAAAAAGCATGTCACGCATTTAGTCATTTTAGATACAAGCATTGCAGGCAAGATAGGTTTTCTCTTATGGTTCTTTGAAGATAAACATAGTAGGTCCAATTCTCCCATTTTGATGCTAAGTGCCCACATTGGTGAGAAACAAGAGTGTTTCCTGTTCATATTGGTAGCACCTTTCAGGTGGGTGAAAGTGAACTTATTTTCGCCAGCTAGGCTTGCAGTTCCAAGATGCTGTCTCCATTTTTAAAAGTCTTGAAAAAGATTCCATGGATAGGTGAATGGAGTTCCCTTCGTGGTTGAATGCACCTTAAGTACCCCATTGTTCCTAACTTGGCAAATCTAAGCCTAATTGGCTGCTTGTGATTTCTTAGAAAGAGTATGATTCGCAAAAGAGGAAATTAAACGATAGCTGTCAATCAACCTTAGATTCTATCGACTATGAGGTCAGGATCAATGGGGTTCATAAGGTTCATTCAATGAAGGAAAATGAAAATAAACACAAGCGGCTGGATCATGATAGAAATCCTTTGATCTCTCGGTTGGATCTTTTACGAGACACTGGAGGTTAAATTTGTTACAGGTAATAGGCACAATCTTTCTGCCCACTGTGCGAGTCAATTAGGGCAGTGATTGGGGAAAATAGCCAGTTACAAACCAATCCCACACCAAAAGCCATCTTCCCAGCTCTGTTTTGCCTGGACATGAAGATGATTTAAATATTGATATCATCATTTAAATGATGGGGTAGGCATGGCTTTTGTCAGCCTTCTGAAATCTTCCCCTTCATTGGCAAGATGTCTCCCTAACAACTGCTGTCTTCCCTGAGGATCGGAGGCCAGAGAAGCACTCAGGTTGTCAGGGGAATGGCTGGGCATGCCAAGGCAGTACCAAGGAAGTGAGGCCAAGAAAAGGGAGGGAGGGAGCCCCACAAGGGGTAATGATCAGCAGGACTGAGGATCTCTGTGGAGGTGATGATCATTTGAGGGAGAATTTTGCAGAGATGGTGATTATTGGACGAGGAGCTTTGCAGGGGTGATGCTTGGCAGGGGAACTCCACAGACAGAGAGCGGTCGGCAGGGAACTCTGCAGAAGACGTGGTGATTGAGGAGGCAGAAATCTGCTGATGAGAATGATGGAGGGAGATCTGCACAAGGAGTGGTAATTGTAGAGGGAAGGGGAACTCTTCAGATGGGGTTGATTTGCCAAAGAGGGAGCTCTTCAGATGGGGATGGTGTGTTTGGTGGGTGAGGAGGGGCTGCTACAGGGAGTAATTGATGGAATTTGGCAAGAGGGCTCAGCATAGGGAGCAATCAACTAGTCATGTCCAAGGGGGTAGATTGGAGGGGGGCAGGAGATCTCCCAATGCACCAGGGGATCAGGGCAATAGTGCCCCAAACGCTCTGCAGCCAGCTTCAGCAGTGAGCTTAGGCTCCATCACCCCTACCCCACCACCCACCACTCCCAACACCCACTGGTAAAGAATTGCATCAAGGTTCTTTTTCTGCACTGTGTGACTTGTAGCTCATCAAGAAAGGTATTGGAGCGAATTATTAGGGATAGGATTTATAGTTATTTAGAGAGAAATGAATTGATTGGGGATAGTCAGCATGGTTTCGTGAAGGGTAGGTCATGCCTTACTAACCTCATTGAGTTTTTTGAGAAAGTGACCAAAGAGGTGGATGGGGGTAAGGCGGTTGATGTAGTATATATGGACTTTAGTAAGGCGTTTGATAAGGTGGCCCATGGAAGACTTCTACAGAAAATGCAGATGTGTGGAATAGAGGGTGATTTAGCTAATTGGATTAGGAATTGGCTGGCAGATAGAAGACAGAGGGTGGTGGTTGATGGGAGATATTCATCGTGGAGTTCGGTGACGAGTGGTGTGCCTCAGGGGTCTGTTTTGGGGCCCCTGCTGTTTGTAATTTTTATAAATGATCTGGATGAGGGTATTGAGGGATGGATCAGTAAATTTGCAGATGATACTAAAGTTGGTGGAGTGGTAGATAGTGAAGAGGGTGTTTTAGTTTACAGAGTGACTTGGACAAGTTGCAGAGCTGGGCCGAGAGGTGGCAAATGGAGTTTAATGTGGAAAAGTGTGAGGTAATGCACTTTGGCAGGAACAATAAATGTGTAGAGTATAGGGCTAATGGTAGGGCTCTTAATAGTGTTGAGGAACAGAAGGATCTTGGTGGTATGTGTCAATAGATCCCTGAAAGTAGGCAGTCAAGTGGATAAAGTTGTTAAGAAGGCATATGGAGTCTTAGCTTTTATTGGTAGGGGATTGAATTTAGGAGCCGCAGTATCATGTTGCAACTGTACAAAACTCTAGTGCGGCCGCACTTGGAGTATTGTGTGCAGTTCTGGTCCCCACATTATAAGAAAGATGTGGAGGCATTGGAGAGGGTACAGAGGAGGTTTACCAGGATGTTGCCTGGTATGGAGGGCAGGTCTTATGAAGAGAGGCTGAGGGATTTGAGGTTGTTTTCGTTAGAAAGGAGGCGGCTAAGAGGAGACCTTATTGAAACATATAAGATGATTAGAGGTTTAGATAGGGTGGACAGTGATAGCCTTTTTCCTAGGATGGAGAAAGCTAGCACGAGGGGACACAGCTTTAAATTAAGGGGTATGAGTTATAGGACGGATATCAGAGGTAGGTTCTTTACTCAAAGAGTGATTAGGGAGTGGAATGCCCTGCCTGCAGCTGTTGTAGATGCGCCAAGTTTGGTGGCGTTTAAGAGGTTAATTGATAAGTATATGGAAGAGAAGGGAATGGTTAATTTGGAGGGGCATTGCTTTTTATTTTGGTCGGCACAACATCGAAGGCCGAAGGGCCTGTTCTGTGCTGTAATGTTCTATGTTCTATGTTCTATGTTCTAAAACTAGTGCCACTATCTCCTATTTTCCATTCCAAAAGTTTCCATTGGAATAGAGAGGGTTTTAAAGATTTCAGCTTGTTAGGAAGCCCAGCAAAGATATGTGCATAAATTGTGGTTAGATGCACAAATCAAATTGACATCTGCTTTCTGTCAGAGGATTTCAAATGTGTCTGTTCTCACCTCCCACCAAAAGGAAAAATGCTGGAAAATCTCAGCAGGTCTGGCAGCATCTGTAAGGAAAGAAAAAAGTTGATGCTTCAAGTCCAGATGACCCTTTGTCAAAGCCATCTGTTCTATTGTCTATTTTCACTCGCAGGTTCTGACAGGGAGAAGGAAATTCTCTGCTGCAGAGTGGAGTGCTGCAATGATTTAAAAGAGTGCCATATGATCAGAGGGGCTCGGAGATTAAAGTGACTTGGCCACTTCAGAATTTTCACAGCTGATAGGCAGGAATGCAGATATTGATCACCATGCAAAGGGAGATCCTCATGTCTGCTGGAGCTAGAAGGGCAGTCACCCCTAGAAAGATAGTCTAGTCACAGTATCCCCATTGCAGTGGAGAGTGGCGAGGTCAATCTCTTACACCAGCATGAGCTCGTCCAAATCTGAGTACTCCTGAGAGACATTTCCTCTGAAGCCTTGTTTTATTCATTCATGTGATGTGGACATCACTGGCTGGCCAGCATTTATTACCCATCCCCTTGTTGCCCGAGGGCAGTTGAGAGTCAACCACACTACAGTGGCTTTGGAACCACATTAGACCAGGCCAGGTAAGAGCCGCAGATTTCCTTCCCTAAAATGAACTAAATGGGTTTTCAAACAATAGACAATGGTTTCACGATCATCAATAATTCCAGATTTTTAAAAATTCAACTTCTACCATCTGCCATGATAGGATTTGAACCTGGGTCCCAAGAACATTAGCTGATTTTCTGGATTAATATCCGGCAATAATACCAGTATTATCAAATTAAATCCAGACATACCCCAGACATTCTCTCTTCTACTATCTTCCGTCAGGAAAGAGATACAAAAGTCTGACTCAAGAACAGCTACGTCCTTGCTGCCATCAAACTTTTGAATGGACATATCTTGTGTTAAGTTGATTTTTCTCTACACCCTAGCTATGACTGTAACACTATGTTCTGCACTCTCTTCTTTCCTTGTCTATGAATGGTATGCTTTGTCTGTTTAGTGCACAAGAAATAATACTTTTCACTGTATGCTAATACATGCAACAATAAATCAAAATCAAATCACTCAACCACTACTTTCCTCTGCCTAGCAGTATCATAGGGGCAAATGGCCATCCCTCTCAGGACACAAGACATCAGGCCAAGGTGTCTGTGCCACAGTGCCCAGAGAAAATGTACTGTTGGCACTGCCAAGCATGGCCTGAAGAGAGGCTGAGTTGAGGCTGAGGGGGAAAGGTGGCTTTGTGAAGGTCTGAAGAGGAGGGGAGTTGAATGTATGATCAAGTCACTCTCATGTCTAAATGGTAGTGGAGGAATGACTGTGATTTGAGTGAGGAGGGATGGGAAATGACCCACTTTTCTGAGGTTTTGCTCTCTGGACCTTTGAGGTCCAGCATACCATGTCCTCACTTGTGGGTAGCACATGTAAAGCCAGCCTAGGGCTGTTCCTGGGAATGGTGGGACATTGGTGAATTGGTTTTCAAACCCTCTAATTATATTCAAATTAGCAGGTTTGCATAATGATCAGGTTGCTACCCGTTCTGGGCAGGAACCCAATTTGGACTGGAAGACTGTGTCAGGTGAATCACAAAACCTCTCAATCCAATCGGGAATCCAAGCAATGCATTATTCACCAGGGTCATTAGGATTCCCAACAGTCACTTGAGGAGATTGGAGAATCAGGACCTGTAGTATTACCAATGGTGCTCTGTGGTGTTAGAGCTTGCATCATGATCCCTACTTTGTCACAGATGTCACAAACAGGAAGGGAAATCAATTTAATCTGCCCTGCTTTTCCTACTCTCTACCTGTCTGCAAACAGAAAGGTGGTGCTTAATCTGATTTGCCCATTAAAAACCATAGTGTATCTTCTACCTTTACGTATGAAAATATTTCATTTCTCAATTAATAATTTGCATAGTAAACTTGAGATAAGATGAAAATTTTTGCACACACACACACATACACACGCAAGCATGCATGCATGTATGCACACACGCACATGCATGCACACACACACAATTTTGCACTCATAAATAAATGAACGATAATGAAAAGGGAAGAGGGTTCAGGGCATGACCATAAATAAAATATAAGTAGTGCTTTTAGTGTTGGTATTAGCAGAGAAATGGTTTTGTGGAAATTGATGGGATTGAAGGTGGAAAATTTCCAGGCTCTGATAATCTTCATCCCAGCATATTTAAGGAAGTAGCCCAAGTAACAATAGATCCATTGGTGTCATTTTTTAAAATTCTTTGGACTCTGGACTGGTTTCTACAGATTGAAGAGTAGTTAATATAAGCCCACTTTTCAACAAAGGAAGTAGACAGAAGACAAAGTAATATAGACCAGTGAGCCTAACATCGGTACTGGGGAAGTTGCTAGAGTCGATTATCAAGGATTTCATAGCTCAGCATTTGGAAAGCAGTGGCATAATCAAAGTCAGCATAGATTTACAAAAGGGAAATCATGCTTTGAGAGTCCACTGGTGTCTTTATAAAAGCTTTCATGTTGCTGAAAGGAATGTACAGCAGGCAGTAAAGAAGGCAAGTAGCATGTTGACCTTCATATGAAAGGATTTGAGTATAGGGATAGGGATGTTTTATTGCAATTGTACAGAACATTGGAGAGGGCAGACATGGAATAATGGAAGATCTGTTATTCGAGGAGAGACTATATTCACTGGCATTTAAAAGAATGAAGGGGAATCTTATAGAAACTTCTAACAGAATAAGACAGGGCAGATTCAGAAAGAATGGCCACGATTCTCCCAAAGGACTTCCCAGCATCCAGATCACTGCCATCCATACTCCACACACATCGCTGGCATCATTGCTGGTCTCCACAACCCTCCACAAACATCACTGGCCTCATCGCTGGCCCCCACAACCCACACCACAGAGATATCGCTAGCCTCATTGCTGGTCTCCAAACACCCCCATGAACATTGCTGGCCTCATCACTGGCCTTCACATTTTCCCCTACACATGGACATCGCTGCCCGCTAACCTCATGCCCCCATGGCTCCAGATAACGTGGGTATGCTGTCCCTCCATCCCTTGAACATACTGTCCTCACTGCTGCCCTGCAGAGAGCAAGTATGCTGACATGCACAACACCATCATGTGATCATTCTCTCTCTTGAATGGAAGCCATGAGTATTGCACTACCCTCCCAGACACAGCAGCCTATTGAACGGCAGCCAATCTGTACCCTGACGGATGAATGACACTCAACTGAATGCAGCCTTCAAAATCTCTTACAGGTATTTGTTGCCAACGGGCCTTTGACTGGGCACACTCACTGCATCTGCAGTCCCCTAATAAATCAGAGCTATATATAAACTGCAGGAATGGACATACAGCCAGTTATGCCACAAAGATGGCTGCTCGGAAACCGACACCCAGATTTTCAGAGGTTGACCAGGAGTACCTCTTAGACGCCATGAAGGAGAGGTATGATTGTCTGTTCACCGCCATGGCCCCGATCCAAGGGGTGCATCTGCCACGGCATTGTGGGAGGATGTGGCAGAAGTGGTGAATGCCAGGAGCCTGATGCTGCATTCTGGCAGACAATGGTGTCTATTGAGGTTTGCAGACTCAGCCACATGTTTCAGAGTGTCTGCCCTATCTTCCTCAACATCCATCAGCTCCTGGATGCAAGTGACCCTCCCCGCTATTGGCCAAAAAACATGTGTCCCCAACCCTGGGCCACGGTAGCAGTGTGCATTTGGAGTACAGGTAGGAGTCGGACTTAAGTGGTACCACAACCAGGTCCCAGTGTACAAAACAGCGAGTTTTCATCATCCTTCAGCCTTCAAACAAGACTGGCAACCATTGTCACCCCAGACACATTAATAATGTCAGATGTTTCTGGGGGACATGGTCATGGATGACAGCAGCAGGGGAAGGGTGATTTGGTGATTTGAGGGCCCAGGTTGGTTTGGAGAGGTAATAGTAGCTGCACTTGCTTCTGGGGTGTGGTGGATATGTGATGGTTACAGCCCCCTCACTGCAAGCACCAGCTGGATGAAGCACACTGCAATCAAGGCATCCCTCGCTGCCTTCTTTGCCAGATACCTGCTATTGCTGTCTGCTGTCTTTCCTCTGGCTGTTCACCTCGCCCATCCGCTACTCCTCCTCCTGCTCCAGCTGGTTTCCCCCGCTGCTGGGCAATGTTGTGCAGAGCGCAGCAAATGACAACGATGCATGAAGCATGCACGGGGTCATACTAGAGGGCCCTCCTAGAGTGCTACAAGCAATGGAACCGCATCTTCAGCAGGCCGATGCATTAATCAATAATGGACTGGGTGGCTGCATGGGGCTCGTTTCAGCCGATCTCTGCCTCAATCTGGGGTGCCCCGCACAGGCATCATCAGCCATGACCTTAGCAGGTAACAGTGCAGTTGTCTGAAAGCCAGAAGTGGAGGGGTGGGGATGGCCCTAGCGAGATGTTCATCGTCATCAATGATATGTTGAAGACTCCGGAGAAGATGTCGTAGCTTCTCCGCTCCGGGGAAGTACTGGACAACAAAGAGTACTCTGTCCACCATGTCCCGTGTTCATCTTCTGAGAAGGTCAGTGCGGTTTATCGCTGTGGCACATTGGAACTGTCGATCGATGAGTCGAGCGCCATATCCTGTTCTCACGAGGGCATCTTTCAGCGTCTGGAGGTGTCTGTCACGATCCTCCTCATCTGAGCAAATTCTGTGTATACGGAGGGCTTGTCCATAGGGAATGGCTTCTTTAACGTGTCTAGAGTAGAAGCTGGAAAAGTGGAGCATTGTGAGGTTGTCTGTCGGTTTGCGGTACAGTGAGGTGCTGAGGTGACCACCCCCCCCCCCCCCTTCTGGCTTTCAGACAACCACACAACCTCAAACAAATCATTGTTCACAGCAAACTACCCAACCTTCAGGAGAACAGTGACCACAATACCACACAACCCTGCCATAGCAACCTCTGCAAGACATGCCGGATCATAGACATGGACGACATCATCAAACGTGAGGATACCATTCACCAGGTACACGGTATATACTCTTGCAACTCGGCCAACGTTGTCTACCTAATACGTTGCAAGAAAGGATGTCCCGAAGCATGGTACATTGGGGAGACCATGCAGACATTACGACAGCGGGTGAATGAACATCGCTCAACAATCACCAGGCAAAACAGTTCCCTTCCTGTGGGCGAACACTTCAGCTGTCATGGGCATTCGGCCTCTGACCTTCGGGTAAATGTTCTTCAAGGGGGCCTTCATGACACACGACAGCGTAGAGTCGCTGAGCAGAGACTGATAGCCAAGTTCCGCACACATGAGGACGGTCTTAACAGAGATCTTGGCTTCATGTCACACTATCTGTAACCCCCGTGACTTACTGTGCTGTCTGGAGAAAATACACATTTCTCTAACCAATGCTCAGGATTCCCTTCACACACATTGTTAGCCACTTTAACACTTGAATAGCAGGTTAGGTGTAAGGATTCGCATTCTAATCAGCAATCTGTGACTGTCTGTGTGGATATGTGTGCTATTGCAGACCAGAACATTGCATTTGCCTGACGAAGACGAAAAAGTTGAAAGTTCGCAGATTTACTATCAAATAAATCGGTTGGATTTAAAATTGGTGTTGCCAGATTCTTACTGAGTTTACCCCAGTCCAACGCCAGCGTCTCTACACCAAAACCTGAAGGCAGCAGGAGGAAGGCCACCGAGCATTTTCAGTGCCTGCCTGCAACATTCCCTGCACTCCGCTAGCAGCATTTACTTCCTCACACCAGTTCAAGGCTGCTACGCCAGATTGTGACTTTTAAATATCTATTCTGATTCATGCCAAAGAGTGGAAGACGCAGATGTAGGTGGAGTTTACCATGTGGATTCCAATAATAACATGCAAAACTATGTAAACTCATGCTAATTGCCGTCCCATTGGTTTTCTATGGGTTTCCAACAGCACCATTTTTATCTGGCTGGGAGATGCATGCAGGTCATTAAAGCTGTCACGGAACCAGCAAAATAGTCGACACACATATCTCCTAGCTCGACCCAAAAGTTACAGATTGCAATGTGAGAATCACAGCTAATGTTCCCGGAACTAGGGGTCCTAATTTGAAGATAAGAGATAAACCTTTTAGGACTGAGGTGAGGAGAAGTTTCTTCACTCAGAGTGGTGAATGTGTGGAATTCACCACCACAAAAAGTAGTTGAGACCAAACATTTGGTCATTTCAAGAAGAAATTAGATATAGCTGTTGGGGCTAAAGGGATCAAGGGACATGGAGGGAATGCAGGATCAGAATATAAATGATTTGGAGGAAAATGTAACTGATTTGATTAATAAGTTTGCAGATGACACAAAGGTTGGTGGATTTGTGGATAGTGATGAGGACTAGAGGATCGATTGGAGACTTGGGCAGAGCAATGGCAGATGGAGTTTAATCTAGACAAATGTGAAGTACTCCATTTTGGAAGGTCTAATACAGATAGGAAATATACAGTAAATCGCAGAACACTTAAGAGCATTGATAAGCAGATGGATTTGAGTGTACAGTTGCACAGATTACTGAAAGTGACAATGCAGGTGGAAAAGATAGTCGAAAAACTATACAGCATGCTTGCCTTCATTGGCTGGGGTATTGAGTTTAAAAATTGGCAAGTCATGTTGCAGCTTTATAGAATCTTAGTCTGGCTGTACTTGCAATATAGCGTTCAATTCCAGTCACCATATTGCCAGAAGGATGTGGAGGCTTTGGAGAGGGTACAGAAAAGATTTACCTGGCATGGAGGGCATTAGATGTGAAGAAAGTTTGGAGAAACTTGGTTTGTTCTCAATGGAATGACAGAGGTTAAGGGGCGACCTGAAAGAATCGAAGGATGGATTAGTAAATTTGTGGATGACACCAAAGTCGGAGGAGTGGTAGATAGTGAAGAGGGGTGTTATAGTTTGCAGAGAGACTTGGACAAGTTGCAGAGCTGGGCCAAGAGCTGGCAAATGGAGTTTAATGCGGAAAAGTGTGAGGTAATTCACTTTGGCAAGAATAACAAATGTGTAGAGTATAGGTCTAATGGTAGGACTCTTAATAGTGTTGACGAACAGGGGGATCTCAGTGTATATGTGCATAGATTCCTGAAAGTTGACAATCAAGTCGATAAGGTTGTTAAGAAGGCATACGGAGTCTTGGCTTTTATTGGTAAGGGGATTGAATTTCAGAGCCGCAACGTCATGTTGCAACTGTACAAAACTCTGGTGTAGCCGCAGTTGGAGTATTGTGTATAGTCCTGGTCCCCACATTATAAGAAAGATGTGGAGGCATTGGAGAGGGTGCAGAGGAGGTTTACCAGGATGTTGCCTGGTATGGAGGGCAGGTCTTGTGAGGAGAGGCTGAGGGATTTGAGGTTGTTTTCGTTAGAAAGAAGGCGGCTAAGAGGAGACCTTATTGAAACATATAAGATGATTAGAGGTTTAGATAGGGTGGACCGTGATAGCGTTTTTCCTCGGATAGAGAAAGCTAGCACAAGGGGACATAGCTTTAAATTAAGGGGTGGTAGTTATAGGACGGATGTCAGAAGTAGGTTCTTTACCCAGAAGGTGGTAAGGGCATGGAATGCCCTGCCTGCTGCAGTTGTAGATGCGCCAAGTTTGGGGGCGTTTAAGTGGTCCGTGAATAGGTTTATGGATGAAAAGGGAATGGTTTAGGTTAGAGGGTCATTGCTTTTTCTTAATTAGTCGGCGCAACATCGAGGGCCGAAGGGCCTGTTCTGCGCTGTAATGTTCTACGTTCTATGTTCTAATTCTATAAGGTTATGAGGGGTATGGACAGAATGGCTATCAAAAGCTTTTTCCCAGGATGAAAGAGTCAATTACTAGACAGCGCAGGTTTAAGGTGGAGGGGCGAGTTTTAAAGGAGATTTACGAGGCAAGTTTTTTACACAGAAGATGGTGGATGCCTGGAACTTGCTGCCAGGGGAGGTAGTGAAAGCAGATACAATAGTGACTTTTAAGGGGAAATACTTGAATAGAATGGGATTAGAAGAATATGGTCCCTGGAAGGTAGGGGCTTTAGCTCAGTCACGCAACATGTTCGGTGCAGGCTTGGAGGGCCTGAGGGTCTGTTCCTGTGTTGTAATGTTCTTTGTTCTTGATTTTGATGATCAATCATGATCAAATTGAATGGTGGAGCAAGCTCGAAGGTCTTAATAGCTTACTCCAGCTTCTAGTTTCTATGTTTCACTTACTCAATATTTGAGATAGTTACTTGGAAGCAAAGGACTGTGAAACTGTATCCAAGAATAAAACTGAACACCCTCCGTTGAGCAACAAAGAAAAGAGTTCAGTGGCCAAAATTAATGAATAAATCCTTTCATAAAAGGATGTTTAAAATGCTCAAAAGATTTAAATATCTGTAATAATAGTGATGATACATTAATTTCAATATGTGTATGTTTTGAACATTTATATTACTTTCATAAGAAATTTTAAATCAATGTTGCAAGAGACCCATGAGGCGCATGAATCAGCGAGATTCTTCAGACTTGGGGATAACGTTATAAAGATTTCAATGAGTCACTGGAGGTTGGCCTCTTGGAATATGAACTCCCTGATTGAGGTCATAATTGCCTGCCCAATCAGAAAGTATCATGCATATAAAAAAGCTAGGTGTGTCAGATCTTCCGACATTGTGGATTCTGATTGTGTAACAGAAAAGCTCTAGGAATGAAATAGAGTTGGTAAGTAAATGGAATCTGGTGAAGGGATGTTGGCCTCTGAGGAGTTATTTCAATGGTGGCAAAGAAAAGAACGACCTGAAGGAACTTGTTTGCTCGTAGCCTGTTCTGCATCGGGGGTAAGCCTTTTCAGGTATCATGCCTCTGTTTGGGAAATTATACTGTTTTGACCCTGGCTAGGCCTAATATTAGAATGCATGCATTACTTTTTTAGGATTAATGGCATTCTGCCAGATGAAAAGCAACAGGTCATTCTTCTGACTGCTTGACCTGAGGCATTTGTTATCTGCCCACAGGACAGCCACAAAACAGAGCCAAGCTTGGCTAGTCAACAGTCCCTTCAGAGTCCTGCCCAGCAAGGCATTGAAATAGTTCTTGGCATGAGAATGAGAGCTGCAAAATAAGTTTGCGAGACCTTGATTTAGGAAAATGACACACAGACTGGTGTCCAGGAGAGTGCACACTCTGAAAGGTTCGCCTACATTCAATGAGGGACAATTAAACTGCAAAATAATGTTTTGTCCAAAACAAAGTAACAGCTATTATCATCAAATGTTTTAGGATCCCAGAAAAGGGTTATTACTAACTGTGATGCGTCCCCATATGTCATGGGTACAGTAATAGCGCATAGAGGATCAAATGGAGAAGAACGCCCATTAGCATATGCCTCCAGAATCTTGGCTATAATAGGAAGACAGTATGTCCATATTGAAAAAGAAGGGATGATGATAATATTTGGAGTGAAGAAATTTCATCAATGTTTTCATGGGTTGAAAATTGTGATTGTCACCCATCACAATTCGTTACTGGGACTACTAAGCATTGACTCAGATCCAATGTGGGCATTGTTATTGACAGTTTACAATCATCAGTTGGAGCACCAGCTGGAAGGTTGAATGGCAAACCAAATGTCTTAAGTAGGCCACTTTTAGAAGACACACCACTGATGGTACCTCAAGCAGAAGAGACAGTAGTCACTACAAATTTTCTGAATATCCACCCAGTGGCTACACATAATATAGATCTTTGGACACAATAAGATCCTGTCCTGGCAAAAGTTAAACACTTAGTATGGATGGGGGAAACAAAAGCCAGTACAGCTCGAATTTCACCCTTAGAGGAGGAGAGAGCAGCTTATTGAAGAAGACAGAATATTGCTGTAGAGGGTAACAGTGGTTGTTTTGGCTCAACTGCATCATTATAACCCAGGAGTGTCCAAAATGAAGATGCTGGCCAAGAGCTATGTTTGGTGGCCCAGAATGGATGTGAACATAGCAGCATTTGTCGGTCAGTGACAGGAATATTAGCAAGACAAAAGTTGAAACCAGCACCTCCCCTATTCCCATGTGAATGGCCAGGTAGACCATGCACTTGCCTGTACATAGATTATGCAACCCATTCATGGGCCCACTCTAAGTGGATGGATGGACAAAGGGTACAGTCAATGAACATAACAATAATGGTAGAGCAACTATGCACCACATTTTCAATGCATGAAATCCCAGAGTGCTGGTCTCTGACAATCAACTGGCTTTTCAACCAGGAGTTCAGTTGGTTCAAGAGGTTGAATGGCACCTTACCATCCACCGTTGAACAGACTTGCAGAGAGAACGGTCCAGACTCTAAAAGCTGATTCATAAAACAGCGAACAGTATCAGTGGACATCAATCTCTTGTTGGCTATTCGACTAGAGGACAATGCCCATGCCTCTACAGGAATAACACACACAGAATTGTTCATGGGCAATTGACTGCATACCAAGTTAAGCTTGTTTTTCCCAAACCAATGTGGGGAGGCGGAAAAATCACAAGAATTCCATTGCAAAGGCCACGACAATAGTAGTGGAGAGACAATTGGAGGCTGTGAAAAGGTTTGAGTAAAGAATTATGCAAATGGTCCAGCATAGTTACCTGCAATGTAAAGTCCAAGACAGGCATATATTCTTCAGAATACATGTTATTGAGACCAGGTGCAGGCTTCAAAATCACAGTTTTTTCCAGCTGGCCGAGAATCAAGAAGAGTCCTCCCAGACTCGCCAGTCCTGCCTGTCTGTTGCCAGTAGCTACTAGGGCTCAGAATCTGAAATGGACACTGCAGGCAAAGCTGTTGCTAATCCCCTGCCACCTGATAAAGGGAGTGAACTAGAACTCTGATGCTTGGTTTGGATGCCAAATTGCAGGATTCGGACCCAGCACTGAAATGTCACAAGAGGCCCATTAATCACCAACATTTCTCGGGCTTGGGGATGGAGGTTGGGGGGCGTAGGATGGGAATTGGTGAGAATGCAATGACTGCAACGAAAAACTGGAGGTAGGCCTCTTGGAGTATGAACTCCCTGATTGAGGCCATTATTGCCTCCCCAATCAGGGAATTGCATGTGTATATAAAACTGGGAATATCAGGTCTTTTGGCCATCTGCATCCTGATTGTATACCAGAAGTACCCTATGAATAAAATGGAGTTTGTAAGTACACTGAATCTAGTGAAGGGATACTAACCCCTGAGGAGTTTTTTCAAGTTCAGAAAAAATGTTCCCGATGGTGGGGGACTCAAAATTAGGGATCATAGTTTGAGGAAAGGGGAGCAAAATCTTTTAGGACTGAAGTAAGGAGAAATTTCTTCACCCAGAGAATGGAATTCACTACACAGAAAGTAGTTCAGGCTAAAACATTATGTAATTTCAAGAAAAGAAATAGATATAGCATTGGGGCTGAAGAGATCAAGGGATATGGGGGATTGTGGGATCAGGATATTGATCAAAGTGAATGGTGGAACAGGCTTGAAGGGTGAATGCCTTACTCCTGCTTCTATTTTCCACCTTTCATATGTGGCAAGAGCCCAGAATCAGCAGTCAACTAGAATGTTCCTCTGACGGAAGGCTATCTGACTGTAGAATGTCCTGTCTTTCCAAGCAAGCCTTACATGACAAGAGAAGGCATGTCGGATCAGTCATTCAGGAGGCAAAAGTTTCAAAATTTCAGTTGTCAGGTTTGATGAGATCTTTCTGCTGCTACCAGCTTAATGATAAACAGCGCATGCTGTTGCCTGAAGTCCTGTTCACATTGGATGTCTGATAACTGCTGGAATTCAGTTTAATGGTAGTCATGATGTGGAGATATCGGTGTTGGACTGAGGTAAACACCGTAAGAAGTCTCACAACACCAGGTTAAAGTCTTATAGGTTTATTTGGTTGTAAAAGCCACTAGCTTTCGGAACGCTGCTACTTCGTCAGGTAAGTGGGAGTTCTGTTCACAAACAGGGCAAACAAAGACACAAACTCAATTTACAAAATAATGGTTGGAATGTAAGTCTTTACAAAGTAATCAACTCTTAAAGGTACAAACAATGTGAGTGGAGAGAGGGTTAAACACATGTTAAAGAAATGTGTATTATCTCCAGCCAGAACTATTAGTGAGATTTTGGAAGCTCAGGCAAGTTGTGGGGTTATAGATAGTGTGACATGAACCCAAGATCCTGGTTGAGACTGTCCTCATGTGTGCGGAACTTGGCTATTAGTCTCTGCTCAGCAAATCTGCACTGTCATGTGTCTATCCTTTCTGCTTTGTTCCTATTGATGTAGACAGGGGCATGTTCTCCTATATGCTTCCTGGAGTCAATGACAATCTCCTTTGTTTTGCTGACATTGAGGAAAAGATTATTGATGTTTCAGTCATTTTTCAAGACTCTCCTGTTGCACTGAGTTCCAAGTAAAGCAGGGTTTGTTGTCAAGCACATAGATAACATATTCTGCTCAGTGGAGCTGGTTTTGAATGATTAGCATTTCAATATTGGTCATATTGGTTTGAAAGAGGACATTCCTGTTGGACTGCTTTTTTATCACTAGATTTGTAAGATCTTGAGGCCACCTAAGGGGAGGAGGTGGGCATAGTGAAGGTTGGAACAATGGAAGACCATGCCTCCTAGAGCCGATGAGGGCCTCCCCTGCAATCCTGTCTAAGTCCCACCTGCCCTCTATCCTTCTTGATCTCGCCCTCCACATTCTCTTGCTCTGCCTCCCCCTCAGGGATGCCGTTTTGGTCCCCTGCCTCTTCCTCCAGGGTGTCTCCTCATTATTGTGTCAGGTTGTAGAGTGCACTGCAGACCACATTGATGCAGGAGGCTTTCTGGAGGCAGTATTGGAGAGCACCACAAAAGTGGTCAAGGCAGTGGAATCGTATCTTCAGTGGCCAATGTCCGGCTCGATGATGGACCGTGACAGTGTGGACCTCACTGTAGTGAAACCAGGCCTCCACACTGGTTTCATCAGCCAAGTCAATGGGTAGTCCTTGTCCCCCACACACCATCCCAGAAGCTGGGGTGGTCCTCAAAGCCTCTGGGATATCAGAGCTCTGCAAGATGTCGCTGTAATGCACGGTCCCCAGGTGACATGCACAGAGCTGCATAACGTTCAATTATCTGCATGTTCAGGGAATAGAACTCCTTCCTATTAACTAAAGCATTCCCTGATTCCATGAGGCCCGCAGGGTAATGTGAGTGACATCCATAGTCCTCTGTGTGTGGGGCATCCCACAATGACCTGCTGTTAATCCTGGTACATGTCAAAGTGGATATAGTGTATACAGCATTCATTAGTTCACAGATGCAATTGTGTGCCCATGTCTGTGAGATGCTGCAGAAATCACAGCTGGAGGACTGGAAAGACATGAAAGCATAAAAGTTAAGGGTCGCTATGACTTTCACGGCCACTGAAAGAGGGTGTACTCCTGCCCCACAGGGTGCAGGTACTTGAGGATGTGGCACAGGTGCTGCACTGTCTCCCTCCTGAGACTTGATTTGCAATGACACATGATGTCTGGTGGCCTATTGAAGGATGTACAGGTCAGTAGAACTGAGGTCTCCATCTCCACTTTCGTTTATCTCTGCTCTCAGGCTGATAGACAGCCAGGCCTTGGTCCTGAGCAGTGAACCCCTGACCTCCTGCTGCAGCCACAAACCTGAGTTGGCTTGTCCATCAGCTGTTGCAGCAGCAATAAGTATGATTTCCAATTCCACTTGGTTGAAATCTAAAATCCATTTCTGGATGGGAGAGGGGCGGAGGGGGGCAGATGAATGAGAGAAAGAGAGAGAGAGAAAGAGAAAAAGCGACAGGTCATAAGATTAACCATCCTGGATTCCTCAATCCTTCCCAACAATACGTGTCCCCATGACTCTGGATGCAGTCAACCGGATACCATCCTCAGTCCACCTCAATGTGTTGCTGATCATTACCACATCATCGCCACAGATCGATTCCTGGCTTGGGTCAATCCCTCTGTGGATTCTACAAGTCCTCTCCGTGTCTGCATGGCTTTCCTCCGAGTGCTCAGATTTCCTCCCACAGTCCAAAAGACATGTTGGTTAGGTGGATTGGTGAATTTTCCATTAGCTTACCCAAATAATCATCGGAGTACAATGACTAAAGGGCTTTCACAGTAACTTCATTGGAGTATTAATGTAAGTCTCCTTGTGACACTAATAAATAAACTTTAATTTTTGAGTTGTGGACAGGTTGTCACTATGCTGCGAGTGGAAGGCTGTTTAGAGGAGTTAACAGAGTGCTGTCGCAGGAGATGGTGCCAGCACAATGTGGGAACCAGGTTAACACTGCATAGGTGGCGTCCACAATGGAAAGTCTGGGTCAGTGATCTGTCCTCATAGGTGACAAGGTCCAGGCCATCCTGGTGACACAGCGGGCCACGGCAGAGACTCAGCGGGCCACGTAATAAAGGGCCTCCACCTCAGTCTCAGGCATCTGTGCAAGCATCATCAACCATGACTTCAATGGATAATCCTTGTCCCTCATGAGCCTGTGCTAGTCTTCACAGAGCTCAGGAATGTCCGACTGTCTCAGCATAAAGCTGTGGTGGATACTCCCTGGGTGGTGTGTACAGACTTGCATGATATTCATGTGATAGTCATATACAATCTGTATGTTCAGAGAAGCCCTTGCATTTGATGAATCATAGCCCCCACAGTGACAATGACTGTGTCACAGTATCTAGTGACCAGAGAGGTGGATGGGGGTAAGGCGGTTGATGTAGTATATATGGATTTTAGTAAGGCTTTTGATAAGGTGGCCCATGGAAGACTTCTACAGAAAATGCAGATGTGTGGAATAGAGGGTGATTTAGCTAATTGGATTAGAAATTGGCTGGCAGATAGAAGACAGAGGGTGGTGGTTGATGGGAGATATTCATCGTGGAGTTCGGTGACGAGTGGTGTGCCTCAGGGGTCTGTTTTGGGGCCCCTGCTGTTTGTAATTTTTATAAATGATCTGGATGAGGGTATTGAGGGATGGATCAGTAAATTTGCAGATGATACTAAAGTTGGTGGTGTGGTAGATAGTGAAGAGGGTTGTTTTAGTTTACAGAGTGACTTGGACAAGTTGCAGAGCTGGGCCGAGAGGTGGCAAATGGAGTTTAATGTGGAAAAGTGTGAGGTAATGCACTTTGGCAGGAACAATAAATGTGTAGAGTATAGGGCTAATGGTAGGGCTCTTAATAGTGTTGAGGAACAGAAGGATCTTGGTGTATGTGTCAATAGATCCCTGAAAGTAGGCAGTCAAGTGGATAAAGTTGTTAAGAAGGCTTATGGAGTCTTAGCTTTTATTGGTAGGGGGATTGAATTTAGGAGCCGCAGCATCATGTTGCAGCTGTACAAAACTCTAGTGCGGCCGCACTTGGAGTATTGTGTGCAGTTCTGGTCCCCACATTATAAGAAAGATGTGGAGGCATTGGAGAGGGTACAGAGGAGGTTTACCAGGATGTTGCCTGGTATGGAGGGCAGGTCTTATGAAGAGAGGTTGAAGGATTTGAGGTTGTTTTCGTTAGAAAGGAGGCGGCTAAGAGGGGATCTTATTGAAGCATATAAGATGATTAGAGGTTTAGATAGGGTGGACAGTGATAGCCTTTTTCCTAGGATGGAGAAAGCTAGCACGAGGGGACACAGCTTTAAATTAAGGGGTATGAGTTATAGGACGGATATCAGAGGTAGGTTCTTTACTCAAAGAGTGATTAGGGAGTGGAATGCCCTGCCTGCAGCTGTTGTAGATGCGCCAAGTTTGGTGGCGTTTAAGAGGTTAGTTGATAAGTATATGGATGAGAAGGGAATGGTTTAGTTAGGAGGGGCATTGCTTTTTATTTTGGTCGGCACAACATCGAAGGCCGAAGGGCCTGTTCTGTGCTGTATTGTTCTATGTTCTATGTTCTACACCTTGCGGGGACTGCCAGGTGATGTGTGCCCCATCCACTGCCCCGTGGACATAGGGCATCCCAGCAATGGCCATGAAGCCTGCAGCCCAGGCCTCCTGCTGAGCCTGTCCAACATCAAAATTGATCCGTCGTCCTCCCTAGGTGCACAAAGCACCTGTGACCTGATGAACACATTTATGGACTGATGCCTGGGATATTCTGCAGAGGTCGTCACTGGGTGCCTGAAATGATCTGTTGTGTAGAAGTTGAAGACTGCCATCACCTTAACTTCTACTGGGAGCAGGTGGCCACCCCTACCCTCAGGTGCCAGGTGTGTGAGCACCTCAGCTAACTGGCCTATAGTTACCTGCTTTTTGTCTACCTACTTTTTTAAACACTGACGTCACATTTGCTTTTCGGTCTGCAGGAACTACCCCAGAATCCAGTGAATTTTGGAAAATTATGGTTGGCACATTTGCTATTTCTCTCGCAATCTCTTTTAGTACCCTGGGATGCATTCCAAAAGAGCCAGGAGACTTTGTCTACCTTTAACCCCATTGGCTTGCGCAACACTACCTCTTTCATGATAGTGATAGTTTCTAAGTCCTCACCTGCCACATCCTTCCTGTTATCAATTTTTGGCATGTTATTTGCGTCTTCCACTGTGAAGACCAACAGAAAATACCTGTTCAATGCCTCAGATATTTTCTCATTTCCAGTTATTAAATCCCCCTTCTTATACTCTAAAGACTAATGTTTATTTTACCCACTTTTTTTGTTCTATATATTTGTAGAAACCTTTGCTATCTGTTTTAATTTTCTGAGCTAGTTTACTCTCATAATCGATCTTACTTTTCTTTATAGCTTTTCTCATGGCTTTCTGTTGATCTCTAAAGATTTCTCAATCCTCTAGTTTCCCACTAATCTCTGCCACTTTTATGCATTTTCTTTCAATTTGATACCTTCCTTTAGTTCCTTCAATATCCATGGCTAGTTATCTCTTCTTCTGCAGTCGCTCCTTATCACCGGTATATACTTTTTCCGAGCACTGTGAAAAATTGTTTTGAAAGTAGTCCACTGTTCCTCAATTGTCCTACCATAAAGTTTTTGCTCCCAGTCTACCTGAGCCAACTCCTCCCTCATTCCATTGTAGTCTCCTTTATTTAAACACAAGATTCTGATATTGGATTTTACCTCCTCACGCTCCATCTGTATTTTAAATTCAACCATACTGTGATTGCTTCTTCCAAGAGGATCCCTAACTGTAAGATCATTAATTATTCCTGAATCATTACACAGGATCAGATCTAGGATAGCTTGCTCCCTTGTAGGTTAGTTTATGCACTGCTCAAGGAAGCTATCGTGGATACATTCTATGAACTCCTCCTCAAGGCTGCCTTAACTAACCTGGTTTGACCAATTGATATGTAGATTAAAATCCCCCATGATAGTTGCTGTACCATTTTTACATGCATCAGTTATTTCTTTATTTATTTATCATCCCACCATGATGTTATTATCTGGTGGCCTATAGATTTTCAGTGAATTTTTCTAATTACTATTTCTAACTTCCGCCCAGATTGATTCAATTTTTTTTCCCATACAACCTATATCATGTCTCATTACTGCCCTGATGTCTTCTTAAATATCAGAGCTACACCACCTCCCTTACCTTGCTGTTGGTCCCTCCGAACAGTTTGATACCCCTGGATATTTAACTCCCAGTCTTGAACATCCTGCAACCATGTCTCTCTAATGGCCATCAAATCATACTCATTTGCAATGATTTGTGCCGTCAACTCATTTACCTTGTTTCAAATGCTACTAGCATTCAGATAAAGTGCCCTTATGCTAGTTTTAGTACGCTCTTTTTGAAATATAAGAACTCCATTAAAAACATCTCCTGAGTTCTCCTTCCTTTTAACTTTTTTTCTGATTTTTGATGTAGTTGGAAACTTCTCCCCACATTTTGTCCTTGTTCCCTCCTTCTCAGATGCCTTATATATGTTCTTATCCTTCTGACGTATTAGTTAAAACTCTTCCCGACCACTCCATCAAATACTCCCCCAAGGACATCAGTCCCAGTCCTGCCTAGGTGTAACCCATCCAATTTGTCCCACCTCCCCCAGAACTGATCCCAATGCTGCAGGAAGTTGAAACCCTCCCCCAACACCATCTCTTTAGCAACATATTTATCCAATATATCCTATCATTTCTACTCTGACTAGTACATGACACTGGTAGTGATCCTGAGATCACTACATTTGAGGTCCAATTTCTTAACTTTTCTCCTGGCTCCCTGTGAAGAAGGGAATGGATTAATGAACTTGGTAATACTTAAAGATTTGTGCAAAGCATTGCAAGACTTGTTTTTGCATCCCTGTAACCTTGTATGCCAGTTAACTTGTTTGTGTGAGCTTGTAACCTTGTGTGCTGGCTTAGCACACTGCAGGTGTTGAGATACAATAATGGCTATTCACACTAGAGGAACAGAATGGAGACAATCGCAGTCTTGAGGCAGCTATGAATACAATGGACTATGCAAAGGACGAAACCGCTGAGGCATGATGGATGGTGAACCATGACAGACATCTTGGAGAATTGTGGGTGATTCGGGGCAGGAACAGGAATGTATAAAATCTACTTTTACTTGTGTTCAGGAGAAGTTTAGTGAACTGCCACAGGAACCAGGCTTCTCCCAAAAGCTTTTGTAATAGAACACTGTACTTTGACTCATGACTATTCTCAGAGGTATTATTTACCGACAATACCCAACACTCTGCTTTTAGGACCTCATCCTTTTTTTTACCTACATCGTTTGTACCAACGTGTACACTGGCTGTTTGCCTTACCCATTCAGAATGACCTGCAATCGCTCAAAAACACTTTGACCCTAACATTAAGGAGGCAACATACCATTTTGGAGACTCATTTGAAGCCACAGAAATGCTTGTCTATTCCCTTTACAATTGAATCTCCAATAATTATTGCACTGGCACAATTTTTATCCCTCCCCTCTGCAGCAGAACCAACCGTGGATCCAATGTTCTTGGGACGAAGTGAGAGGAAGCTACTCGTTCATTAGGAGATTGGGGCACCGGTGCCTGAACCCTCTGAAGCCACCTTCACAGGCGTACTTAGGCTTTCCCCCAGTACAAATCTCTCAGCTGTCAAAGGAATTGTCAGGGTACCAGAAGATTGCAGTGCCAAGTTCACCCAAAAGGTTGCACAGACTCCAATTTGATTACTTTTTGGGAAAATTCTGCCTATAGATTGTAAATAGTGGAGAGATTGGTGCTGGTTCTTACAGCACCAACTAATGGCCTAACCATTTGCCAACAACTGTTATGTATGTTGGGGTATGCCCCTTTAACAGAATGGGCCAGGTGAACCGGGACTCAAGCCCACCTTGGGTGGAGCTTTTTGATTTGATTTATTATTAGCATATAGTGAAAAGTATTGTTTCTTGTGTGCTATACAGCCAAAACATACCATTCATAGAGAAGGAAAGGAGAGAATGCAGAATGTAATGTTTCAGTCATAGCTATGGTATAGAGAAAGATCAACTTAGGGTGAGGTAGGTCCATTCAAAGGTCTGATGGCAGCAGGGAAGAAGACATTCTTGAGTCAGTTGGTGAGTGAACTCAGACTTTTGTACCTTTTTCTCCATGAAGAAGATGAAAGAGAATATATGGCAGCTTATTATGTTGGCCTATTTTCCAAAGAAGCATGAAGTGCAGATAGAGTCAATGGATGGGAGGCTAGTTTGCTTGATGGTTTGGGTTACAATCACAACCTATTCTTCACAAGTTCACCCGTTCCCCACACCAACCTTCACAAGTTTCTTGTGAACTTGGGCAGAGTAGGAACCATATCGAACTGCGATACAACAGAAAGAGTATTTTCTATTGTGCATCTATAAAAGTTCATGAGAGTTGTAGCTGACACGCCAAATGTCATTAGTCTTCTGAGAATGTAGAGGCGTTGGTAGGCTTTCTTAACTTTAATGTTGGCATGGGGGGACCAGGACAAGTTGTTGGTGACCCTGACACCCAAAAACCTGAAGCTCTTACCACTTCTACTTCGTTCCCATTGATGTAAACAGGAACATTTTCTTCTTTACACTTCCTGAAGTCAATGACAATCTCCTTCATTTTCTTGACATTGAGGGAGATCTTACCCGGGCAGTCTGGAGCTGACTGTACTAGGATAAACATATAATAAACTGCTCCATTAGTTACTATCACTGACTTTGTGGTCTTTATTTGTCTTCACCATCAGACCACAAACATAATGACAGGTGATGGGGCAGAGCCACAGATCATGGATTACTTATCACTGCCAATTTTTGGGAGAGGACAGAGGAATGATGTGACTGTCCTGGACTCCAAAAATGGCAGAATTTATGAGATACTGAAATAGACTTGAGGGGACAGGCCTTAGCATTTTGAGGAGCAGCTGTGAGAGGGCTTGGAGTGGTTCTTGCCAGGAATGCAGAAGGCAGTGATCACAAAGGGACTTGGGCTTCAAATCAGAGGCTAAGTATAGGAGAGAGATTGAACCATTGAGAATGAAGCAGTTGTGAGGAGACTCGGACATCAACTGACGAGAGGAGTAGAGGAGCACAATTCTGAGGGAGGGGTGACAAGAAGCAAAGTACACAAAAAACAGCTACAGTGAAGGTAGGAAAAAAACCTGCCATAAGAACCAAAAAAATGGCAGGCCAGTAGTAGCAATTATGAAGTGAATGAGCACAGAGCGACTCAACGACGTGTTCGCTTGTTTTGGAAGCCCTGATCAAATCATGAGCAACAATGGGCCACAGTTTGTGACAAAGGAATTTGTGGACGCACTCAATCAGCAAGAAGTTCAGCAGGTGAAGTCAGTTCTATACCACTCTATAACAAATAGCCAGTTCAATAGGTTTGTCCAGAACTTAAAATAGACTCTGAAGGTTTCAAAGGGGAGAGCTCCATTGGAAGGTGAATGAATCGATTCTTAAGTACATATTGCTAAACACCTTATAAAACAACCCAAGTTTTCCCCATGTCATTGATGTTTAGCTGCAGATTGAGGATTTTCTTTGGCCTGATGTGGCCGGAGGAGATATGAGAAGTGGGAACAAAGAACCAAGAAGGATGAATGGCCCAAATAGAGGGAAAGACAAGGATGCACAGGAAGGGAGAAACTGTGTTGGCAAGGAACTACATGCGGGGAAAAAATGAACTCCTGCAACAATGGTGGCCCAGAGTCATACACTGTTCATATGCAGGAGGAATGGATCTAGAGAAGGCACACAAATCAGCTGGCGGCTGTTCCATAGTAAAGCAGAGAAGCTCCCCTGACATGGAATTCTCACAAAAGAAGCCAGAGGAGCCAATTGAATCTTGTGTTCCTGAAACAGAAGGAGTTCTGACCAGAGAGGAAAGATTGATAGAAGCGACTAATGACAGTAATCAGGCAAAAGAGAAAGATTGAGGGCTTCTGGGAATGTGGGGAAGGATGTTTGAGTAGGGTCAGGTAGCAACAAGACAGTTGTCAGGAACTGTCATCCTCCAGATAGACTATATCTATGTAGACTTTATAATGTTGATATTGCCTTTCACAGTTGATGATCATGTTTTGTATGTAGTTGCATTGTGTATTTATATAAGAATGTTAAAAATGTATATATGTTAAATATGTGGTTTTAAAGTAAGGGAAGAGGAATGGTTTGTGTGTTAGGGCATGGCAGGTAACCTGGGACTCAAGCCAACCTTTTGTATGGAGCTTGCCTGCTCAGTCTTGAACTGACTGTGCCAGTAGATAGACATGTAATAATCTGTTCCATTAGTTGCTACTGCTGACTTTGTGGTCTTTATTAGTCTTCAATATCAGACCTGAAACATAATAACAAAGATTCCATTTTCTTTCATTAACCAATCCCCTATCCTGCATAGTAATGTTTTATGTAATACCATATCAAGAGACTTTTGGAAATTCAAATGACTTTCAGAAATCCAATTCATCATGCAAACCAGCCTCCCATCTATTGACTCTGTCTACGTTTTCCACTGCCTTGGCAAAGCAGCCAGCATAATTAAGGACTCCACACACCCCAGACATTATCTCTTCCACCTTCTTCCTTCTGAGGTCACATACCAACCGACACAAAAACAGCTTCTTCCCTGATGCTGTCAGACTTTTGAAAGGATTTACCTTGCATTATGTTGATATTTCTCTACACCCTAGCTATGACTGTAACGGTACATTTTGCACTTTCTCGTTTTCTTCTCTGTATTTGTCTGTATAAAGCGCAAGAAACAATACTTTTCACTCTATGTTAATACATGTTACAATAATAAATCAAATAAATCAAATCAAAAGTACATTACATTTAGACCTCCCATTTATGTATCTTTCAAAAAGCTTAAATAAATCTATCAATTATGATTTTCTTTTTGTAAACTCATGTTGACTATATTTGATCATATTATAAGTTTCTAAATATGGTGTTCAGATTTATTGATAAATTACAGAAATTCCTGAAACCTGATATCGGCTCTGACAACCTAATTTAATTTTCCTGGTTAGTTAATCTCGTATTCTAATATTCCCCTTTATTATTGTTACTTAATATTTGGATAATCTTTTGCTGATTTGTAAAATTCTATCAATCCTCAAACTTATTGTTTTTGTTTTATCATTATGAAACTCTTTTTTAACCTAATCATGTCCTTAATTTATTAAGACATGGATGGGTCATTCTTTCTGACCTTTTGCTTTTTACATAGAATGTGGCTGGGATTCTCCCAGCTTACTGTGCTGCTCAAGTTGTGCAGTGGGCCAGGAGGCATCAGTGGCAGCTGTTTTGCGGGATTCACGCTGAGCACCCAGGCTTCCACTTGTTTCCCAGACTAAGCTTTTCAGCATGAACCGATTCATGCTGAAAATCAATGTGGCTGCTATTTACATGTTTCTCCATAGCTTATCATATAATAAGCGGGTTCACAACAGTGATCTGCACCTCTCCATCTCCCCTGCTAGCATTTTCCCCCTCTCCGGCATGACATCATGCTGACTTCATTGACAACTACTCCATAAAAGTCAAGACCTGGTACAGCAGCATTGAAGTGGAGCAAGGAGGTAAGTGGAATGGAGTTGCAGCCTTTACAATGCAGGGGATGGGTGGAGGCAGGGCCTGCAATGTGCTGCATGGGATGGAGGAACTTATTGAGGACTGTAAGTGCAGGTTCCAGGCACAGAGATGCTCCATTGTTCTGGATGTGGAGTGGAGTGGGGGACTTTACGGAGTGTTGGAGGGGCTGCTCTTTCCAGGCACAGGAATGTTCCATTATTCTGGCTGTGGGATGAGATGAGTGACTTTACTGGAGGCTAGGGAAGTGGGGAAACGGCACCATGTGCTGCTTGAAGGCTCGTCAAGTCAAGTAGCTCATTCTCCAAGCAGAGGAGCTCATGTTAACACAAACATTCAAACTGCATGGACTCTACAGTGAATAGGAACCTATATTGTGGTCATCAGGAGGCTGTTCCTGCCCCATGTGCCTAATATGCAACACATATCTGGTAGGAAATGTAGTAGTTGCACCTATGGCAATGGCTCAATTGTGTGCAATGACCATACCTGCACATCAACCTGCATATTCTCATTGCCTGCTGTGGCCATGATGCCAATGGCAGGCAACTTATATTCAGGTGACACACAGCACCCCAGATTGTGTCGTGTTGCCAGAATTCACAAGTGGAGACATTGGTTCCACTGAGGGAGTGGAAGTCCTGGGATAGTAAAAAGGAAAGACATGTATCTACCTCTCTCTCTCTCTCTCTCTCTCTCTGTAACCCTCACATGGAGATAGATTTCAGACTCATAGTTATTGGGATGGCCATCATGGTGGCAGCTGCTGAGGAGGAGTTTGAGAAAGGGGAAGGTGTCATAACACCGCTGCAAGACCAGCCAATGGTAGAACCTACAGAAAGAGGGCAGGGGACGATTGGTGAGGCCCAGGAAGTGCCAGCTTAGTCCCCTGTGGAGGATGGGGTTAGAGGAAGGAGGATGTTGAGAAGGAGAATGTACATGACAAGGAGGTCCTTTGAGAGCCCGTCTGAAGCTATGGCCTGCTGTGTCTCCAGGGTGGCCTGCATCCTGTCACCCATGAGGACAAATCCCTAAGCCATATTTTCCACTATGGACACCATCCTTGCAGTTTTGGCCTGGGTACCATGTTGTGATGGCATCACTTCCTGCAACAGCACTCTACTTGATTCCTCAAAGCAGCCTTGCAGTTACAGCATGGTTGCTGACAGCCCATCTACAACTCCCCGCATTTGCTGATACATTTCCAACAGCTTTGGGATGACCCATGCCAGAGGCCTAGCACTTGGCTTGGGGACAGCTGAATTCTTGCCTCCTGCAGACTTCCGTATGCCCAAGCCCTAGGATGTTCCCGCTTCCACGTAATGTGTGTCAGCAGCTGTGATGTGTTCACCAGCAAGTGAGCCAGAAGCCTCATTACTGACATGCTCCACCATCGTTATAGGCTCTATGTTGCTGGTTTGCGTCATTGATGCCTGTGTCGATTTGCTGGCACTGCCCTCAAAGGATTTCTTAAGGGACTCCCTCCGAGGTGTCATCTGAGATGCCCTGGGGAGGGTCTCAGCAGAAGCAGCAGACAGGATGGTGACACCAGAAGACCTGGAGCTTTAGGATCATCCTCTGTAAGAAAGGATATGTGTTAGTGGAGGAGAGGGAAAACAGCACATGCAGCATATCACTTACATCAAAGAAAACCTTAGAATGAGCTAATACTCACTTGCAGACTGGAAACCTGGCTGTCGGTGACTATTCTCTGCTTTGCTTCCTCTGCCAGCTCCAGTGTGCGTTGCTCAAAATCTGTGAGCAGGCACAGCTCAGGGACACCACTACATCTTCTCCCTTTCCCTTCTATTATATTTGGTTTTCTCCTGTGGGACATAAGGGGGATTGAAAGAATGATGTATGGAAGGGCACTGGGGGCACTGTGTCAGAGTGGAGGTGCTCGAATAGGCTGTTTTGGGGCAATGCCTCACTTCTGTGGGATACTGATTGTGAGGATGCCACAGGGGTTGGAGGCAGTGCTTGTGTGGTCAGTTGTGGAGGCCCTTGGGGAATTAGGGGATGGTTTCACATTGAAATACAGCACATGTACTGGTTTCAGAGTGGGATGCACATGCACTCTTGCTGCCCGAAGAATAGCATTCATCTTTTTGTGGCACTGATCTCTGGACCAATGTGCCAGTACATGGGCATTTACAGCTATAGCCACAGCCTCTGAGATGGCATTTGCTGCATGACTCCTTAGCCTTGTTCCTCCATTGGGTACAGCAGCACCCCTGCATTTAGCAGCCAAGTGTGCTCACCATTTGAAAACATGGAAACATTTCTTCACTGTACTATCTTTCTGACATGACTGCCTGCATGTCCATACTTACAGTTTATATACAGTTCTTTCTTGTTAAGCAAGTCCAGGTGTGGTCAGTTTGGGCCATTCACGGGCCCATTTGGTAGATTTGATTAATATTGTATAGGTGACCTGGTTTTAATGGAGGGAACGCTATTGGCAAAAGTACTGTGTCTGGGTTGGGAGAAGTATAGTGCATTTCCCAAGGCCTTCACTCAACAAGGTAATGGGTCAACGGTAAGGGTAAGGTGCCATGCCCAAGGGTTTCGCTCAAAAAGGAGGAATGGGAAGAGGGGGTACAAGGCATCCCAGTGCTCTCTGGGTAGAAGGCAGCAGTAAGGCCAATACTCTGTAGGTGAACAGGTGCTAAAGTACTGTGGGTGGATGGGGTCAGTGTTGTGGTGGGAGGGAGGGTGGTGGTGGTAGGGGGGAGAAGGGAGAGTGCGGTGTGATTTATGGGGGATGTTTGCAGTGTTGCAGGCCAGCAGTGTCCAGGTCAGAGGTAGAAGAGGAATGATGGGAAGCCACCGACATCTAGGAATGATGAGGAGGCCAGCAATTGCCAATTTGGTGGGAGGAGAATGAGGAGGTCAGCGATGTCTGCTTTTGAGGGGGAGGGGAACAGCAATATCTGAGTAGCGGGGGGCAATGGGGTGAAGGGTATGAGAAGGCCAACAATGTCTTGGTCGGGGGGAGGCGGATTGATAGGGAGGCTAATGATGTCAGGGAATAGCAGGGGGGTATGGGAAGTCTAGCAATGTCCGGGTCAGGGAAGTAGGGCTGGGGAAACCAGCAATGTCTGGGTTGAGGAGGGGAGGGGCATGGGGAGGCCAGCAATATCCAAGTCAAGGAGTGGGATGGTGAGAGGTAAGCGATGTGTCTAGGGGAAGTGAGAGACCAGTGAAAAAGCCAATGATGTCCGTGGAGAAACATGGGAGACAGTGACATTTGTGGCAGTGGAGCTGGAGTGGTGGAGGTGAGAGGCCAATGATATTATCATGGGGAGGACATGTGTATTGATCTCCCAGACTTGTGGGAGATCAGTGCATGAAGGTGGCCTGCTCAGCGTGCTGATTGCACCATTTTTCAGGGTAAATCCTGCTGGGGCACTCTGTAGCACTCAGAATGGTGGAGATTCATTCAAGTAATCATGTTAAAAGTTACTCTCATTTTCCTGCACGTTGGGAACTTAAAATTTGTTTGGGAGAATTGCGGCCCATACATTTTGAATAATTTCTTAAAGTGTTTCTCATAGGTTATTTATAGTCACCTTTAACTTTATTTTGTTTAAATTTACCATTCTTGTTTCTAGAATCATTAGTCTCAATATAAAATTCAATTATATTATGCTCATTTTCCCTACCAAATTAATAATCAAGCGAGTCTCATTTCAGGGTATGAGATCTAAGATGTCTTTGTCCCCAGTTTGTTCCACATTTTATTGTTCTTGGAAACTGGTGCAAAAGAATTCTACAAATTCATATTCCAGACTTCTTTGCCAATTTGATTTGTCAAGTCCATAGGAAGATTAACTAACCCCCTACCATTATTCTATTGCCCTTGTTTCACTTGCTTCAACTATTTCTTGCTTAATACTTTGTTCAATAGTACTGTTGCAAGGGGACTTAGGAACTACTCAGTCAGACCAGTGTTTTCATGCAGTCATGTCTCTGACATTGTGTATATCAAGTCAATTTATCCCTATTCTGCTTCTAGATCATCCATCTTGCAACAAGTGTTTCGCTCATTCAGAGAAAAAGCTTTTCATTTTAGTAATTTAACACTTTTCTCTGTATGAACATTATTCGCTAATGCTTGTTAGACTCTGTCCCATCATGTTCCACTCTACTTGAAATTAATCAAAGTGTTAAACTGCTCCATTGTTTCAGCTTTTCGTTTTAGATATCAAAATCTCCCTTCATCTGACTCTGACTCCACCTTTTAGTTTAAAGGCTTAGTCATAGTAGGAATGGCACAATTCATCAGGGGTCTGATTTTACCATTGCAGCGCACCTGTTTCCGGCATGAAAACATGGTAAAATCAGGTGTGAAGTCATTAACGCAATCCGCGCCAGCATTTGTGCAGATGACCACTTTGCCAAGGCCTAGGAATGGCTGTGATCCAATTCACTCCTGAAACTGGCGCAACGGTGACTTAAATGCATTTACATGCATATCAATTGAATTAATGAACTGTCCGCTCAATTTTATCAGTATTTCTCCTTTTACCACCACATTCATGAATCCAGAATCACGCCAAAATGGACATGCTGAATAAAAGTCTGTTTTGGGTGCCCCAGCTGCTGAAGAGGTGGGTTCAGAGCTTCCAACGGCTCTCTGACTCAGATTGGTGAATGGGGAGGGATGGTCAGATCATTTCTGGTGAAAGGGTTGGGAAGGAGGGGGAAACAATTCAGATGTACCTCTGGGGATGGAGGAGGAGTGAGGCCAGATCATTCTCTAGGGTTAGAGGGGAGGGGAGGGGAGGTAGACGAGTAAGATGTATCTTTGGTGGTGGGGGAGGCCCAATCACTTACTGGTGGGGAAGGGGGAAGCCAGATGGCTCTATGGTGGGCGAGCAGGGGGTCCGCTTCCACTCTGTGGGCGGTCGGTGGGGGAGAAGGAGGCAGGGAGTTGTGATTGATCTGAGTAGTGGGTGGATGGATGGATAAGAAAGGCAGTGATGTCTGCAAGGTCATCATTCCCGCTTTTTACTCCTAGTCTGCTTTCTGCGGCCCAGGAGCAATCTGACATGGGCGCGCTTTTTCAAATTTTTTCCTTACTGCGCATGTGCAGTTCAGAACTCTGATCATTTTGGGTGCACTGAGCCCTGCCCACAACTCGATTCAGACTCGCAATTTTTTTTCAGGCTAAGTGTGTATGGGGGCGCTTAAAAGCAGATTTCCAAATCGGACCTGAATTGCGCCCAGATTCAGCACTTGCTTCACAACTATTATTACCACAGTCGGTGGGAGGTAGAGTGGCTACAGTTTGATTGGAAGCTCAGAGAGGCTTTTTGGCTTTTATTGGTAGAGGGATTGAATTTCGGAGCCGCAACGTCATGTTGCAACTGTACAAAACTAGTGCGGCCGCACTTGGAGTATTGTGTGCAGTTCTGGTCCCCACATTATAAGAAAGATGTGGAGGCATTGGAGAGGGTACAGAGGAGGTTTACCAGGATGTTGCCTGGTATGGAGGGCAGGTCTTATGAAGAGAGGCTGAGGGATTTGAGGTTGTTTTCGTTAGAAAGGAGGAGGCTAAGAGGGGACCTGATCGAAACATATAAGATGATTAGAGGTTTAGATAGGGTGGACAGTGATAGCCTTTTTCCTAGGATGGAGAAAGCTAGCACGAGGGGACACAGCTTTAAATTAAGGGGTGATAGTTATAGGACGGATATCAGAGGCAGGTTCTTTACCCAAAGGGTGGTTCGGGAGTGGAATGCCCTGCCTGCAGCAGTTGTAGATGCGCCAAGTTTGGTGGCGTTTAAGAGGTTAGTTGATAAGTATATGGAAGAGAAGGGAATGGTTTAGTTTGGAGGGGCATTGCTTTTTATATTGGTCGGCGCAACATCGAAGGCCGAAGGGCCTGTTCTGTGCTGTAATGTTCTATGTTCTATGTTCTATGTAGGTCATAAAAGGACTACCTATATTTGATGTGGTTCTATCAATACATTTGTCTGTTTTTATTAGGGACTAATTTTCCCAAAGAATTTAAATGTATTGAATTGTCTTTTATCAAATTAGACTGTTTTAATGATTTTGTAGTTTGATGCAGTCTGCAATAGATGTTTAGAACTTTATTTACATTTCACTATGTCTTTTGAGATTTTCTCATGGTGGATACTCAACGGCTTGACCTGGAGCGTGTAAGGGCAAAGCGTCATGGGCTGAAATAAGTTGCACTACATTGACAGGAAGGGGCACAGGAACAATGGTTGGTAAGTAGAGGGGCACAGGTTGGCAAAAAGGGTATGAGGGCCATGAGGCTGGGTGAGGGGCATTAAATGACATTCATTGGCATGAATGGGAATGAGGTGTGTGTGGAAAGTAAGAGGTAAAGTTTGTTTTTATTTCTTAAGAACTGGTACATTTCAGCCTTTATCTCCAGCAGTAACTCACCATTGCAAGTGTGCTCTGAAGGAATACCTTAAAGAAGAAGCTACAAAGAATCTACATCAATAGACCTGGCCAGCTCACTCAAAAAATGGGGTAGTATTCATTTTCAGTTAAAGTTAGAGCTCAAGTAAAATTAGTTACAGTATTGCAATTGTATGAATTTATGAGTTTTGATTCCTGAAGTGTTAAATAAACAGATTTCATTTAAATAAATTTGAGTCGACTCCTATCTTTTGGTTTGTTATACTAAATTAAGGAGCTGGAAAGAGATTTTGGTTTACAGCCAGATAACATTTAACATCCTGAGCTTGCTTTGATAAGAAATGCCTAAAATTTTCCCAAAATCAAATCCAAAACCTCATAGTCTTGAACATGACAAGTAGTCTTGGCTACTTTTTAGCCAAGTAATTAAAATTAATCCAGGTATTCCTTTAGTATAACACAAACAAATGTCAGATTTTGAAGTAAAGCTAGATTAGTCAGGGGAGGGGGAGGTAAAGGGGAACTCTAACATCAAACACAGTATGTCCTGGAGAATAGATATCTCTTGGAGAAGCAAGGTGGTGTTCAGCTCATTCCCAACAGACACAGACTTTAGAAGGACTGACTGGGAATTAGCAGAAGCCAGACCCCCATCTGTCACTTCCCATACCCCTGGGACTAAGCCTAAAGAAATGTGAGATCCCCAGGAATGGGACTACGGAAATATCTAAATAAGAATGGTCCAAGTAGATCAAACGCCGCAGTAAGTTGTTACTGGATCTGGGATCTGCAGGTCAGAAATGTTGAAATGAAGTGAACAGAACTTAAGGGAAGTGTGCTTCAAAGCTGAGTAAAGCTACTGTGTTTAGAAGAGTTACAGAGTGAGAAATCAAAGGAAGTGAAGTTAAAAAGTGAGTTAAAAAATATATGACAAGTGAATGAGTAGTTACAAGAAGAAAATGAGAAATTAGTTGGGAAAATAGTAGAGCAGGAAAAAACAGTCACATACACTTATTGCACATGGGTCAGTATTAGGCCCAATGTGAGAAAGCATATCAAGGAAACTCAACTTGTCAATGATTGAGATGCAGCCAAAAGGACTGTGACTGAGCTGAATAAAATATGTATGAATTTGAAGGCTGAGATTAAAGATTGGCATCAAGTTAGTAAAGAGAACAGAATCTCCTGAGCTGATCACTCAAAATTCCAGCAGTAGATTAGTAAATTAAAATCTTAGCTGTTGATAGAGAAAGAGATGATTCTGTACTTGCAACAGTTGAGTCTGAGGGAGAAAGTGATTGCTAGGGTTAGGAGGATTGAGAAAGCCACAAGAGAACACCCAGCGGTATGCCGTACATAGTGATGACTGGAGACCCCCACTTCCCTAGCCTCCTTAGAACTTTCCTCTGTTTCAACAGTGAATCCTGTGACTAGTAGTCACAAGGAAGGTGAAGAATTAACAGGAGATAATGTTGATTGAGAAGGCCTTAAAGAACCCCACTTTAGTCTCTGTCCTTAGGGTCAGCCATTTTGATGGAACATATCAAAATTGATTGCAACCCTAGATGTTTCAAAACAAGAACTGTGCCCTATGCAATTGAACTGAAGGTAAAAGTGGAACTAAAAAAATTAGTCAAGGGTGGAATGATTGAACCTGCAACAATCAGTAATTGGGCAATGCCAATCTTCCTTGTCATTAATTCTGATAGTTCTGAATGAATCTGCAGGGATTTTAAGATAACGATAAATCTAGAACAATGCATTAACCAGTAGTGTCCACCATTAATTGAGGACCTATTCACCGGTTTGTTGATGGCCAATAGCTCAGTAAGATAGTTCAGTGTCCCAAGCATACCTCCAGATCAGAGTTGAGTTTCAACCGTTGCTAATGATTGTTACCCACAAGGGATTGTTCCAGTGCAAGTGCCTACCATTTAGGGTAACACTGGCAACAGCTGACATCTTCACAGGATGAAGTACCTGATATTTTTGAGGAACAGGCTATTGAGGACATCAAAAATAAGGCTTTGGGCCATCATATATTACCAAAACGAAATTGATGCTCATCAAACCCCATAACCTCATGCACTTACCCAAGTTGGTCCCCCTGACACTAAGAGGCAATTAAATATGGGCACCTAACCCATACAGCTTTGGGCTGTGGGAGGAAACTAGATAACATGGAGGAAATCCACACAGACACAGGGAGAACATGCAAACTTAACACAGACAGTGACCCAAGCCGGGAATCGAACCTGGGTACCTGGTGCTGTGAGCACCATGCCGACCTTATACATATTGTACATATGTAGATAATAATACTTGGTAATGTAACTGAAGTTAGAAGCATAGAACCATGAAAACCTGATAGTGCAGAAAGAGGCCATTCAGCCCATCGAGTCTGCATCAGCAACAATTTCACCCAGGCCTTATCCCTGTCATCCCACATATTTTACCTCGCAAATCCCTCTAACCTATGCATCCTGAAACACTAAAGGGCAATTTAGCATGGCCAATCCTCCTAACCGGTACATCTATGGACAATTGGAGTAACCAGAACAGCTGGAGGAAACCCACGCAGACACGAGGAGCATGTGCAAACTCCACAAGGACAGTGACCCAAGCAGGAAATTGAACCCAGATCCTTGGAGCGGGGAGGCAGTAGTACTAACTACTGTGCCATAGTTCATAGTGAGTGTTCATGCTCATAGAGAATAACCATTAATGTTTAAAGTTTGTTGTTATACGATGGAAGTCAAGGGGGCGGGATGCTATGTTTTGTAAAGCAATGCATTGCTGCACCATTAGTCACATGACATACTGTGACATCACTCGAGGCATTTATGACTTTTATCCATTTTCCATGTTGGACTTTAATTAGATAACACCTTGTAAATAAATCTGTTTGTTTGGTTAAGTAATCCACAGTATAGCACCTTAAGAAAACCTTTACACAATACACAATAGAGAAGAATTTTGTAAATGTGTTCAGGAGAACTTCCTTGACCAATATGTTTACAATCCAGATAAAGAAGAAAAATTGCTGGTTTGATGCTGAAATGAAGTGAACCAATTCTACCAAACACCAGTGAGTGAATATTTGGATAAAGGCCAAGGGAGAAATATCATGGAATACTTCAATTAAAAAGGGTTAATTTCACTGTAATAAGAAGGAGTCTAACCGAGATAAAATTAAATCAACACTTGATATGAAGAACTGTACTGGAGCAATGGATGATTTATAAGGAAAAGATGTTTCAGATACAGGTAAGGTGGATTCCAAGAAGAGAGAAAGACAGAGGACAAGACCTTCTGGCCCGTTTGCAATGTGGCAAAGTCCACTATGGTCAGAAACTCTCGTGAGAAACTCAGGCAAGAAAAGATTAGCAAAGCTTTCAATTGTTGACGTTGAGGCGGAATCAACAGCAGCTCAGCAATTGCATCTGGCTTAGGCCAGTATGGTTGCTGCGCAGAAAAATATAAAAAAAAGTTCATATCTCAAACTAAAACCAGCACCTTAAGGAGTTGAGGTGCACAATAGAGTAAGGTGAAGAGGCAGAGTGAGACAGAGAGATTTCTTGCATTGTGTTGAATCTAAGAAAATCTGCTATAATTGGCTTATTTCACAATATTAACTAAATCATTTGGAGAAGCTCCTGAAGGGCTACCGGTAGCACTGATAAATTGTAGGACATTTTGGCTCTATTGTTAGTTCATTACCAGTGACTGGGCCATTCAAGGAAGAATTGAAACTTGAAGTCCTGCTAAGAAAAATTTCCTTACTACATCTTAGCCAACAAGATTTTCAAAGATATTGTAGTCTTTGCTTTCCTTAACATAAATGGCAGCAAACCTTTGAATTACTGGAAAGTCTGGCACAGATCAAGAAATGCGATGGTAAAACTAATTAAAAATTAACCAAACTACTGGAGACTATTAGTCACATGAATCATTAGTCATCAAGAAATGGTTTAGGTTCAAGAATATAGTACAATTTGTTGAGACTTTAAAGCACCTTGCAGAATATTATAAATTTGGTGACTCTCTGGATGATATGATAAATGACTACTTAGTTTGTGGGTGAGGAAAGAGGTCATTCAGTGAGGATTGCTATCAAAACAAAATTTGAATATTTAAACATCTTTAGGGACAGCTGTTTTGATGGAGCTTGCTGCTCATGATGAAGCTTTTCACCTCAAAGCAGGTACAAAGATCCAAAAAAAATGACTGCCACCCAAAGAAAGTCTATCCAGCTACAAGTGTGTTATTATTGTGTAAAATGTCCATTCATAGGCTGATTGCTGGAAAAAGATAGCTACTGCAAAAATTGTGGCAAAATAGGCCACACTATACAAGCTTGCTAGTGCAAACCGGTTTCACCAGAAAAGAATGATGAAAGAAAGCAGCTGGATGCACCAAAAGGGAAATAAAATGAATTCTACTAAAATAATTTATAGTGTGGAAGAGAAAAATAAGAAGAACAATGAAGACACAGCACATTAATCTAATGAGAAATTAAAATTAAATGTGCTTTCAGTTCAAGGTAAATCATACAGGTCCTCGATAATTTCAAAATTAAATGGACAGCCTGTGAAAATGGAAGACAATATAAGGGCTGCCATCTCCCTAATCCCCAAGCCTACCTATGAATAAAAATTGATTCATCTACAATTAATGCCAGCAGACATCATCCTGAGGATGTACACTGAAGAAATAGTATCTCTAAGAGGATACATTATAGTCAAAGTAGAGTTAAGTGGGCAAACTGTAGAGCTGACACTCCATGTTGTCCAAAGATATTTTTTAGCTCTCTTTGGCTGCGCTTTGCTAGAGAAAATAAAGTTGAACTGGAGTGCTGTGAGTAGGCTAGCTGATTCAAAAACAGATCTACAGAGCAATTTGCAGTCTATTTAAGGACAAACTGGGGTCCATGAAAAGAGTATTAGTGCCACTTAAGATCAAACAAACAGCTTGCCTAAGAGTTTCAATTCTATAGAGGTATCCTACATCATATTTCCAAAGATAGAATCTGAATTAATGAGACTTGTGCATATAGAAATCTTAGAATCTGTCATTACTAGTGACTGGGCAACACCAATTGTGTCTGTAATAAAGGAGGCTAGAACTTTATATATATATATATATGTGAAGATTTTAAAACAACCATCAATACAGTTCTAAATATGGTTCAATACCTGTTGATTGAAAATTTCTTTGCTGGCTTGGCAGGAGCACAGAAGTTGAGCAACACTGACCTATCACAGGCCTACTTGCAAATGAATGTAGCTGCTAAATCTCAACAGCTGCTCACCATTATAACACATAAAGGCCTATTCTTCAATAAAGAGAATAACATTAGTATCCATTTTATTTCAATGGTCCGTGAACTAGATTCTAAGTGATCTGCAGGGGTTAAAATATTATCTGGATGACATACACTTTACCAGTGCCAGTGAAAATGAACACTTAGGTAATTTAGAAACCATATTGCAATGACTTCAGATTTTTTTATTCATGAATCATGGGCATCGCTGGCTGGCCAGCATTTATTTCCATCGCTAGTTACCTGAGGACAGTTGAGAGTCAACCACATTGCTGTGGTTCTGAAGTCACATGTAGGCCAGAACAGATGAGGATGGCAGCATCCTTCCTTAAAGGACATTAGTGAACCAAATGGTATATTCTAACAATCAACAATGGTTCATGGTCATCAGTGGACTCTTAATTGCAGATTTCATTTTATTGAATTCAAATTACATCGTCTTCTGCAGCGGGATTCAAACATAGGTCCCCAGATTATTAGCTGAGTTTCAGAATTAATAGTCTTTAGCAAGGCCTTTAGCAAGGCGTTTTATAAGGTCCCCATGCAAGGCTTCTGGAGAAAGTGAGAGGGCATGGGATCCAAGGGGCTTTGGCCTCGTGGATCCAGAACTGGCTTGCTGGCAGAAGGCAGAGAGTGGTTGTGGATGGGTCTTGTTCTGCATGGAGGTCGGTAACCAGTGGAGTGCCCCAGGGATCTGTTCTGGGACCCCTGCTGTTTGTCATTTTCATAAATGACCTGGATGAGGAAGTGGAGGGATGGGTTAGTAAGTTCGCTGACGATACAAAGGTCGGTGGTGTTGTGGATGGTCTGGAGGGATGTCAAAAGTTGCAGAGGGACATAGACAGGATGCAAGACTGGGCGGAGAAGTGGCAGATGGACTTCAACGCAGATAAATGTGTAGTGGTCCATTTTGGCAGGAATAATGGGATGAAGGAGTACAATATAAGGGGTAGGAGTCTTAGCTGTGTTGTAGAGCAGAAGGATCTCGGGGTCCGGGTCCATAGGACTCTTAAATCGGCCTCGCAGGTGGAGGAAGTGGTCAAGAAGGCGTACAGTGTACTGGCCTTCATTAATCGAGGAACAGAGTTTAGGAGTCAGGAGGTAATGATGCAGCTCTATAAGACTCTTGTCAGACCCCAGTTGGAGTATTGTGCGCAGTTCTGGTCGCCTCATTATAGGAAGGATGTAGAGGCTATTGAGAGAGTTCAGAGGAGATTTACAAGATGCTGCCTGGATTGGGAGGCAGGCCTTATGAAGATAGGTTGAGGGAGCTGGGACTCTTCTCACTGGAGAGACGTAGGTTGAGAGGTGACCTGATAGAGGTTTATAAAATGTTGAGAGGAATAGATAGGGTGGACTCTCAGAGACTATTTCCCCGAGCTGAAATGGTCACTACGAGAGGACACAGATTTAAGGTGCAGGGAAGCAAATACAGAGGAGATGTTAGGGGTAGGTTTTTCACTCAGAGGGTGGTGAGTGAATGGAATCGGCTGCCGTCGGAGGTTGTTGAGGCAAACTCGCTGGGGTCTTTTAAAAGACTTCAGGATGAGTATATGGAAACGAATAGGATAGGGGGTTATAGATATGTCTGTGGATTGGTAGATGTGATCGGCGCAACTCGTGGGCCGAAGGGCCTGTTTGTGCTGTATTGTTCTATGTCCTATATGTCTAGTACTAATACCACTAGACCATTGTGTTATGGGTCAGGACTGAAGCTCCACTGTGCTTTATGGTAGCTGCCCAAACCATAAGTTTTTTACTTTGTATTTGGCTAGGGAGTGAATAATATATTTCATTTCAGCATGATACAACAACCCACAGAAAGCTTTTATCAAACAAAGTTTATTTAAAAATATAGTTGACATATATAGTAAGAAAATTAGAAAGAACATTTAACAATTACAAACAAAAAACAAAATAAAAACAGCTACAATAATGTATTAACACTTAATTGAATGTTAAAACTATTCCAACAAACCAAAATCTTTCATCGACAAAACGCTTTTCACAGGTTTATTGCAGCATAGATTAAATCTCACTTGACTGGAATTGAATCTTTTTGAAGGCTGCACTTTACTTCCAGAAGGCAAAGTGTTGCCTTGAATAACCAGCTGAATGTCCAGCTGGGCAAATAGAACAGGGCAAGAGAGATAGATACCTTAGATTTTTTCTTGCTTGATGGCCCTGTTAAAACTAAAAAAAACTAAACTGCTGCCTCAAAACTCTCAAAACTTGGGAAAAAATACTATCTGAAAAAACATGATCTTTTCTTCTAACAATGCAGGTTTGTAAAACAAATCCCAGAATAAACATAAACAACCCCAATTAAAGAAGCAATGAAAGTACTCATTGTCATCAAGTCAGCAACAATGACATCACTGAAGCTGTGAGCTAAGAAACCACTGAAACTATGAGAGCTGCAGAAATCTTGTTTAAAAAAAATTCAACAGCCACTAACGTCACACTTCCCCCTTAAGAAACCAATGAACTGTCAATATTCATTTTTAAACCATTTGTTTCACATTATTTACTCTATATATATTCTATACATTTTACAAGATCAAAACATGGAAACATAACAGTAACATAGTTTATTTCAGTCTTTATCTTCCACCATCGAACACACTTTTTCATCATATTCGTGACAAAACATTGGTGATCACAGGGCCCTATTTTACTATTTTGATTCGAAGTGCTGGGCGGACTTGAATCTGGGAATCTTTCAGATCCGACTTTTAGACCCATTCTGAGACGCCTCCATACACACTCTGCCTGCAAAAATATCAACGATTCCAAATCATGCTGCATAAGCCTGTGGGCGGGACTAAACCTACCCAAAACCACGCAGATCCAATCATGCCTCCAACTTGCATGCCTAGACAAAAATGATAGAATACTGCTCCCCTGTCACATCCTTCCAGGCTGGATAATATCCCCTCCCACTGATCCCCACAGATATTGCCCCACCTCTACAACATTACTGACTGCCTTAGGTGAACATGGTAGTAAAGGGGGAAGTGTCAGTAAAGTTGGTCATACAGCTCATTAAGTCAATTTAAATTCATGCAAATACATTTAAATGATCGTTATGTCCATTTTGGGCACGGTACTGATCGTGGCCATTTTTGGGCCTTAATAAAGGGGGAACTGATGCAGAGGCAGGTGTGAATCGTGCTACTTGCCTCATGACCCACTTCACCAAGTTTTCATGCCCGAAAATGGGCACAATGTGATGGTAAAATTGGGCGCACATTCTCTCTTCCTGCCACATGTGTATTTTTAAATTAAACGGCTGCAATAATAGACTCCATCGAAACAATCTGACATTTTTTGATTTAAATTTCTTCAAAAACATCAACGGATTATAATCACCAAACTCAACTGTCTCAGCTGAATTACTGACAACATAAATGCTAAAATTTTGCAAAGCTAGCACCAAATTCACCTCTCTTTTTCAACTGTTGTATATTTCTTCTGGTAACCCTTCAATCTTTTGGAAAAATAGCCACTAGGCCGCTTAACTCCTCATTGTTTTCTTGTAAGAACATGACACCTATGTCCACATCACACGCATCCATAGCCACTTTGAATGGTTTTGTGTAATTTGGTGCGGCCAACACAGGAGCAATAGTTTGCACAGCCTTCAGGCCAAAAAATGCCTGTTGACACTCCGCCATCCACTGAAATTTGTTACACTTCTTCAGCAAGTCAATCCATGGAACAATCACGCTGCTAAAATTTGGCACAAATTGACAGTAAAAATTGCTCAGATCCAGAAATCTCATTATTTTCTTTCTTGTCGATAGTATTGGAAACTCCTCAATAACTTTTGTTTTCACGTCCAGAGGGGCCATACGTCCATGCCCAAGTGTAAGGATGAGGATTGTGACTTAGTCTTTTCCAACTCACTCTTAGCCAAATTTAATACCAAACTGACCGTCTGAAGTCAATCGAATAATTCCATTAGATGCTTCAAATGTTTTTTATATGTCCGACTAAAAATTATCAGATCATCTATGTATACTGCACAATTGGGTAATCCTGAAATAACTCTGTTGGTTAACTATTGAAATGTGGCTGGGGCATTTTTCATACCAAATGGCATAACTTTGAACTAGTACAAGCTATTTGGTGTCACAAAAGCAGAATGTCTTTTGCCCTTTCGGATAAAGGTAGTTGCCAGTAACCTTTGAGTAAATTCAGTTTGGAGATAAAAGTTGATTGTTCCACTGTCTCAACGTAGTTCTCCAGCCAGGGATAGGTTAAGAGATTGTTTTTATAACTTCATTAACTCTCCTATAGCTCACACACAATCGTTGAGTACTGTCTAGTTTTGATCCCATCATTATAGGTGAGCTCCACTCAATGCAATTCACTTAGAACATAGAACACGACAGCACAACAGGTCCTTCGGCCCGCAAGTTGCGCCGATCACACCTATACCTACCAAGCCATAGACCTATCTATAACCCTCAATCCCATTTGTTCCCAGAAGTTTCTTAAAAGACACCAGCGAGTTCCCCTCTACCACCACCGACGACAGCTGATTCCATTCACTTGAATTATGTTATTTTTAAGCATGCTTTCAATTTCCTTCTGAACCTGTGCCAATTTTAGCGAGTTAAGTTCATAAGGATGTTGTTTCATTGGAACAGCATTTCCCACATCTACATCATGTATAACCATTTTAGTACTTCCCAACTTATTTCCACATATTTGCCCATGTGACATTAATAACTCTTTCAAGTTAGTTCAATTTTCCTCTGAAAGGTAACACAAAACTTTATCCCAATTTTTTAATAATATCCTCATTATCCAATTTAACTTGAGAAATTTCAAATTCAGAATCATCTGTATTCAGTTCTTCACTCTGCGTTATATTCACTAAAACCTCTTCTTTTTGCTCTCCTTCCTTAGCAAAATACCTTTTTAAGCATAGTCACATAACACACTCTGTGAGTTTTCCTTCTATCTGGTGTTTTTATCAAATAATTCACCTCACTCAATTTCCTTTCAATTTGATAAGGCCATAAAATGTTGCTTTGAAAGGTTCACCTATCAATGGATAGCAGCACTAAAACTTTATCCACACTATCAAAACTATAAACTTTTGATTACTTATCCACTTCCTGTTTCATCACAAGCTGTGCAACTTTTAAATGCTGTCTAGCCAATTCACCTGCTTTATTTAATCTTTCCCTAAAATGTGACACAATAGTCCAATAATGTAGTTTCAGACCACTTATTCACCAATTTCTCCTTAATCAATTTCAATGGTCCCCTTACCTCATGACTAAAAATCAATTCAGATGGACTGAATTTAGCTGACTCAGTAGATGCATCCCTAACTGCAAAAACTACAAATGGAATTCCTTTATCCCAATCCTCTGGATAATCTTGACAATAAGCCCTCAACATTGTCTTTACAGTTTGATGTCACCGTTTTAACGTTTTCAATGCTTCTGGATGGTATGCAATGGATTTAAATTGTTTTTGTCTTAAGCTATCCATAACCTCCTTGAATAATTTTGATGTAAAATTTGATCCCTTATCTGATTGTATTTCTATTGATAGTCCATATTAGTAAAAAAAAATCTTCTACAATTGTTTTAGCTGTAATAATGTGTAATGGAATGGTCTCCAGAAACCTAGTAGATGCATCCATTATAGTCAAAAGATATTAATTCCTATTTTGGATTTTAGAGAATGGTCCTATGCAATCAGTTAAGACCATTATAAACAGTTCCTCAAATGTTGAAATGAATATTAAGGCTGCTGATTTTATCACTGCTTGAGATTTCCCTATGAGTTGACATGTGTGACATGACTGACAAAATTTAACTACACCTTTATGCAGTGTAGGCCAATAAAAATGTTTTTGTATTTTAGCTTTAGTCTTCCTTATTTCCAAATGACTTCTTACTGGAAATTTACATGGTACTCATAAGATCTCCTTTCTGTATCCTATTGGCAATACCACTTGGTGAACTTCTGCATAATTTTCTTCCACCGGAATATATAAAAGTCTATATTTCCTCATTAAGACATCAATTTTAAGGTAATAACATTCTGGTATACACTCAGATTCTTCTTCTGTATATGTTTTCTGATACAATTATTTTAATTTAGATCTTTCTCATGTAACTACATCAACTTTCTGAACTAAAAATATTCGCCTTATCTTCTACTTGTTCATGTTCTTTTCCAACCATCTGAACAAAAATCGTTTCTGACAATTGAACTTAACTTTCTCATCTTCATCTTTTGATTTCTCCTCTTGTTTTAATCTGTGATCTTATGACCTTGTCACTACACACAATCAGGAAAAATCCCAGGATGTGCATCATTCAACAATTCACTTGTTTGATTCTCCACTGGCTTTTCAATCACAGTAGGCATCACTCCCACCTGTGATCCAGCTACATATAGTTCTCAAGATGAACTGTATTTTTGGACAAGATCATTTCTCTATTACTCCTATTACTGCTTCACCACTCTTCTTTGGACTCTCTAATCTTACCTTGAATAACGTAACACTACTCTTCAACCTGAATTCCACATATTACCACCGTCTCTGGCAATACTCCTCCAAATTACATAATTCCTCATCTCTTACCATCAAAGATTAACTTGCTCCCGTGTTTCTCAAAATGTTAACTTCTTTACCTATTCCTTCTAGTATACCTGTGTAAACTTTACCCACACAAGTAAATTCTTTATTGAGATCTGGCACCTTCTTACCAATCAACTCTTGACCAGACTATACATTCTTTTGCACCTCCATCACTTCAATCGGGATTTCTTTACCACTTTAACAAAACCTTAATCTCACTTGACTGGAATTGAGTCTTTTTGAAGGCTGCATTTCCTTCTAGAAGACAAAATGTTGCCTTGAGATAACCAGCAGAATATCCAAATAGAACAGGGAGAAGATATAGAGACTTCAGCTTCTTTCGTGCTTGATGGCCCTGCTAAAACTAAAAACAACTAAACTGCAGTTTCAAAACCCTCAAAACTAAAAACCTTAAACTTAATGGGGTTAAGTTAAAACTCCAAAAAAAGACCTTTCCTCCTAACAATGCAGGGTTGTGAAACAAATCCCAGAGTAAACACAAATATCCATTTAAACTATTAAAGAAGCAATAAAAGGATTTATCACAATCAAGCTGGCATCACTGATATCATTGATGATGTGAGCTAAGAAACTACTGAAACTGTGAGAGCTGTAGAAATCCTACTTAAAAAATTTTATTAAAGGGGCAGTAACATAAAATTGTCTTTCCCTTTGTCTTTGTGTCAGGAAAGATAAGTGCAACTTCGTTCAAACATCAGTGCAATGTTTACGCCACGCGAATGACAGAAGGGCTTATGTAATACATCCAAGAAGATGGAGGCCATCAACAAATGCAACACAGTTAGATCATTCTTGGGTTAATTAACTGCTATGGGAAATTTTTTCCAAATCTAATGACCTTGTTTAATCCTTAATTTGTTGTGCATAAAACAAGCATGGCAATGGACATTAGAGTACAAGAAGAATATTTGTCAGTTAAAGAAACACTGAAGAAGTTAGAAATATTGGTATATTTCAAACCAGAGTTAGCATTTCAAACTGCCTGTGATGTTTTGCTGCTTGGAGTTGGGCCAGTGGTGAGACGCATAATAACTCAAGGGAGGAAAGACTAATAGGTTTAGCTTATTGTGATAACTCCCATGAGATCCATGGGGAATCACTGATTGATCTCCCTGGGAGGGCTCATTGTGTATGAGTTCCCCTAGTAACAAGCAGTGACTAGACCTGCTGACCTGTAGTCCCAGGCAGGAATTAGTGTGTGTACACCACAGCAATAGTTTTACTTTGTATTCTGTAGTAAAAGTATTTTCCTTTTGAGTTGGGCTTCCTGAGTCATTTCACTTACCAAGTATGAAATCAAATTACACTCAGTTGGTGAAGGAGGCATGGAGTATTATTTCTGGTGTGAGAAAATTTCATCAATAAATCTAAGATCCTCACTTCATAGCACAGATGAACCACAGGCTTTTAGCAACTATTTTTAGGCTACCTAAGGGTATCCTTTCACTGGCAGAAAACAGACTTCAATGATGGTCTTTAATACGATCAGCACATTCCTATGAAATCGAATACTATCATTCAGAAAGCCACGTCAATGTTGATGCATCATTATGTTTGCTTTTGCCAACTGGTCAGATACAATGCAGTCGTGAAAATACCTTCTATTGTTCACAGATAGAACATGTTCCAATGACTGCAGTTCAGGTGCAACGCAATGCCAGAAACAATCTCTTGATGGGAAAAGGTAGTGGAAATGATATTAAAAAGGAAGATAGTGAGAATTTATCCCAACTTACAGCCATATGTTCCCAGCAAATCTGAATTGACAGTACAGGGTGAATGCCTTAAGCAGGAGATGAGGGTCATAATTCCTCCATACTATTGATGAAGAATTTTGAACAATTATATGAAGGACACCCAGGTATAGTTTTAATGAAGGAACTTGCGAGGAGCCAATTTGGTGGCTAGGATTAGATACCTAGATATGTGCATGGGGAAGGAATGCACCACTATCATACCTATTGCACAATGGACTGGCCTAAAATGCCTTGGTAACATCTATGCATTAACTTTGCTAATCCATACAAGAGGGCAACTATTCATGGTTGTTACAGATGCATACTCCAAGTGCCCTGAGGTGGTCCTAATGAAGTCAACAACTGCAGAACAAAGCATTAAAAGCCTCGATGACATTTTCACCAGATTTTGAAAACCAGAACAAATTGTCAGTGGCAATATCCCACAATTCAAGCTCAGGAGTTTGAATGGTGTCCAACATATAAAATCACCACTTCACCACCCATCCGCATATGGGTTAGCTAGAAGGTTCAGTGCTTGGTGTGTTCATTGAAAGTCTCGAAAAGTTTCTTGGTAACATATCTTAATACTACACGTGACAAGCCAGCGTTCCCAGCTTTGCTACTATTGAAGGGGAATCAGAGAACTACGTTATCTTACCATAGGATAGAGCCAAGATAGCACAACACAATCAGCAGTCGCAAATCTTAAAGACAGAAGATAATTCCAAAATATGCTTGTTTTGACAAAGCGGGCACGTGTTGACACATAGCTCTATCATCAGTGAAAAGTTAATTTCAGCAACTTTATTGGCTCACATTGCTCCATCTCCTTTACAGTACAAACTGAAGATGAGCTAATGTAGAGACGATACACAAATCAATTGTTTTCTATATGCAGCAGTGTGCCAGTATCATGTTTGCCAGAACTACCCCTGAATGAACCTTCATCCATTCTACGAGATCACGTGACTGTGACTTCCGGTCAGTCAGAAAAACTGATATTACTAATGAATCCCTATTGATACTACTCTTCCTTCTTCAAAAGAGACAGTAATGTCTTCCAGGGTAGAAAGATCCTCTGAAGATCTGAAGAACACTTCTAAGATCAAGAACAACTAAATCCCTAAAGTGTGCAGGCAACCGGTGCAGAATAGACACCTGCCAAGACGTCTTTCTTATTAAAATTATTATTGTTGTGTAATGATTTATTGCCTGCCTTGTATATATATTTTAATGACTATGTCAATGTACTATAGTTATTATTCTTCTGGGACATTTGAAATAAAGGGAAAACAATGTTATATGTGCGAGGTTCTTGTTGGTTTGTACCAAGGTCACTGAGAATATAATCAGTCTAGATCAAGCCTTTGTAGAAACATAAAACCATAAAACCCTACAGAGCAGAAGGAGGTCATTTGGCCTATTGAGTCTGCACTGACTCTCTGAAAGAGCAACCCAACTTGGCCCAGTCCCTCTGGTCCTGCCCTATCCCGTTAACCCCAAATATTTATCGATGGCTGAACCCTCCCCAACTTAAACATCTTTGGACACTAATGGGCAATTTAGCGTGGCCAAATGTCCTTATCTATACATCTTTGAACTGTGGGAGGAAACCAGAGCATTCAGAGAAAGCCATGTAGATGTGGGGAGAACATACAAACTCCACAGACAGTCACTCAAAACTGGAATCAAACACAGTCCCTGGTGCTTTGCAAAAGCATTGTTCACTGCTGTGCCATTATGTGACAGCTATTGAATAAACATGCATTATTATTTGCATTCAATCCCATGTGCTTCAACTTCAAGTTCTTTGATTCTGCATGTACAACGCCTAACAAACATAATAAGCAGCATTCTATGACTTCACTTGACCAAGACCAAAATTCCTGCTCGAGGTCAACTGACATTTCTGTTGTCCACTCCTCGCCCACTTCAATTCCATGATGGATGGGATGGTAGAATTCTAGTACATATCACTTGTGATAATGGATGGGGTAGATTTTGATCAGAGGATGAGTCGATGAGGCTGGCTTATGAATGGATAAGTCAGTTTGCATTCCAGTTTATGAAAGGAATGGAGGAGGAGATAGTACATTGACAGGTTTCCCCTTGTTTTTGTGGCTATCTTTCATTTTCCTCACCCTATAATGTAGATATCTCCCACCTTCTATGCTTTGTAGCTTTCACAAAGAGTAATTTTGACTCAAGACATCTGCTCTTTTCTCTCCCTATAGATGCTGTCAGGTCTGCTGAGATTTTCCAGCATTTTCTCTTTTGGTAGAAGGAAATAGTGGTGGTTGCCATAATCTTCCAATCTCTCCTGGATATGGGGGCAGTGGCAGGGGATTAGAAAGTGGTAAGGTGACATCCTTGTTTAAATATAGGGGATTTCTTAGAACTACAAGTCAATCAGTTTAGTATAAGTAATTGATAATCTTTTTAGAAACCAGTGAAAATAATTCCAGAAAACTGGAAAGGTGGCAGTTAATTTAGGAACGTCAGCATGAATTTGTAAAGACTTTGATTAAAGCAGTTAAATAACAGAATCATAGAATACCACAGTGTAGAAGAGGTCCTTCAGCCCATGAAGTCTGCACCAAAGCATGAAATGCCCTGATCTGCCCAGCTAATCCCACTTATCAGCACTTGTCCCATAGCCTTGAATGCTATGGCATGCCAAGTTTTAGTCCAGGTACTTTTAAAGGATGTGAATCATCCTGCCTCCACCACCCTCTTAGGCAGTGCATTCCAGACCGTCACCACCCTCTGAGTAAAAATGCTTTTCCTCAAATCCTCCCTAAACCACCCAATCTCACTTTTAACTTATGTTCCCTCATAACTGACCCTACAACCAAGGGGACCAGTGCTTCCTATCCATCTTGTCCATGCCCCTCATAATCAATCAGGTTGCCCCTCAATCTTCTCTGCTCAATGAAAACAACCCAAGCCTATTCAACCTTCTTTCATAACTTAAATGTTCCATCTAAGGCAGCATCCTGCTGAACCTCCTCTGCATCCCCTCCATTGTTTTCATGTCCTTCCTATAATGTGGCGGCCAAAACTGCACAATGTCCTCCAGCTGTGGCCTCACCAAAATTCTATACAAATCCGTTCCATCATAACCTTCTGCTTTTGTAATCTATACCCTGATTGATAAAGGCGAGTGTGCCAAATGCCTTTTCCAACCCACCTTATTAACTTGCCTTTTCACCTTCAAAGATCTATGGACAAACATACAAGGTCCCTTTTCCTTCAGAATTTTCCAGTATCAGATCTTTCATAGTATATTTCCTTGTCAAACATTCCTTTCAAAGTGCATCACTTCATACTTTTCAGGGTTAAATTCCATCTGCCACTTCTCCACCTATTTGACATCTCGTCTATATCTTCTTGTAACCCAAGACACTCACCTCATTATTAACCATCCAGGCAATCTTTGTGTCATTGGCAAACTTACTGATCCTCCCCCCACATAGTCATCTATGTCATTTATATAAATGACGAACAATATGGGGCCCAGCACAGACGTCTGTGGTATCCCACTGGCCATTGGCCTTCAGTCCATGTTACACGATCCAGGTTTTGAGGGAATTAAATTTGCGAAAGGATATATTGGCCTTGGGAGTACAGAGAAGGTTCACCAGGCTGATACCGGACTTGAGGGAGTTAGCCTATGAAGAGAGATTGAATAGACTGGGTCTGTACTTGTTAGAGTTTAGAAGATTGAGGGGGGATCTTGAATAATGAAGATAATGAAGGGGCTAGATAGGGTAGAGGTAGAGAGATTCTTCCAGCTTAGAAAGGATAGCAGAACTAGAGGGCACAGCCTCAAAATAAGGGAGGAGGGGCAGTTTAAATCAGAGTTGAGGAGGAACTTCTTCACTCAAAGGGTGGTGAATCTTTGGAATTCTCTGCCCATTGAAGTGATGGAGGCTACCTCACTGAATATATTTAAGTCACGGGTAGGTAGATTACTGATAGACAAGGGAATTAAGGGTTATGGGAAGAAAGCAGGAAAGTGGAACTGATCCACTTCAGATCAGCCATGATCTTATTGAGTGGTGGGGCAAGCTCGAAGGGCTAGATGCTCCTATTTCTTATGTTCTTATGTTCAGTCACTAAAACAGCCATCTGTCACCACCCTCCGTCTTCTACTGCTAAACCAATTATGAATCCACCTTATTAGATTATCCTATATCCAATGTGCATTAGCTTTCTTAATAAGTATGCCATGTGGGAATTTGTTAAAGACTTTGCTGAAATCCATGTAAACTACATCAATACATTACCCCCATCCAAACACTTGGTTACGTGTTCAAAACAATTCAATCAAATTTGTTAGACATAACCTCTCTTTGACAAAACCATACTGATTATCACTGATCAAACCTTGCTTCTCCAAATGGAGATAGATTTTCTCTTTCAGAATCTTCTCCAGTAGTTTCCCAACCACAGATGTGAAACTCATTGGTCTGTAGTTCCCTGGCTTGTCTCAAGAACCTTTCTTCAATAGTGGGACCACGTTAGCTATTCTCCAGTCCTCTGGCACCTCTCTGATAGCCAGGGGAAATTAAAAATTTGGGTCAGAGTCCCTGCAATTTCCTCCCTTGCCTCCCTCAACAGCTGGGACACAATTCATCCAGACCTGGAGATTTGTCCACTGTTAAGCCCATCAATACCTTTTCACTCCCCAACATAATTTCTTCCAGAGTCACAGTCTCTCTGTCTTTCCCTGAATTCCATAACTACCTCCTCATTCTCAAGGGAGAAGACAGATGTGAAATGTTCATTTAACACCCTACCATGTCCTCTGCCTCCACCCAACAATTTCCCCTTTGGGCCTTATGGGCGCTATGCTTTCCCTTGTTATCCTATTCCCTTTGATACACTTATGGAATATCTTAGAATTTTTCCTACTTTTACCAAATGTATTGATGATGTAGCAAAGAAAATAGGTGAAGAGAATGCAGTAGATTTTGTCTATATGAATTTTAAGAAAGCCTTTGGCATAGTGTTACATAAAAAGAGAAAAAATAGTAATGGCCTGTAACTGTTGCCTTTGAAGATTTTGGTCAACAGCTTCAAATAGAAATTGGTTGCTTTTGAGAGAAGTAAATTTGCAGCTAAGAGTAGGGGAGGGGACTGACTGGATCGTTCTATAGAGAGCTGGCATGGACAAAGTAGACCAAATATTTTCCAGCTTCATAGTTAGCAGTCTGCCTCCGACTACTGTTCCACTTGTAGTTTTTGAGCTGATTTTTTAAAAAATCTGTTTCATCCAACTTTCTGACTCAAGCTGGATGTGACCCAGGTACTGTGAGATTCCTGGAGTCTCATATCGAGTGCAGCTCTGTCAATACAAGAAAGCCACACATACATTTTACTGCACTAGCTGTTGTAAACTCAAGGTCAGCCAAAGAAAAGTTAAGTGCCTGAAGTTAGTGAGTAGGATTTGGCTGGAGAGGATTGTATCTGGTTGGGTGTTAGGGTAAGAAGGAGGGATGTCTAGTCAGGCCTTGGGAAGAAGGGGAAAAGTTTGGTTTGTTGGGGTGTTTGATTGACTCTTGCGGGATATATTTGTGAGAGTTAGGCCTGATGATAGGGTTGTGGGTGTGGGGGTGTTGAGTGCTTCTGTGAGGTTGGGGAGGATTTTGGTGGATTGGGGAGTTCCTGTTGGGTGTTCTGATACACTGGGGCAAGTGGAGTCCTGTGTGGAGTGGTAGTAAAGCAGGTGAGGGGAGATCGCTGGCGAGAGGTTTAGGAGAATTTAAAAATTGGGGAATAGGGAGCAGTCACAGGCTGGTTCAGTCGCTTGAGATTTAGGATGTTGGAGAGTCTCGTTGAGAGATAGTGTGAGTCGTGCAATAGTTACTCAGAAGTTAGAAGAGGTTTTCATTTTTCTAACATTTTCTGGGTAGCTATTGATGTGACTCAGTTGGAACCATGGGAAGTTTGTGATTTAAACCACATTTTCAGATGGTTCTGTATTCTTATAAGTCATGAGCTTGCAGCCCTCTTCCCCCAACATATCAGTGGATCTGTCAGTCCATGATGACTGTTCACTCATCTACCACACTAGCCGAGGCTTCCCTCCCCAGTGCCAGGGCTCTCAAAGAAGGGAGAGACCATCAGCAAAAGGAGAGAACTTCAGGAATGGTAACTTTAAGACTTGGCTGTCTTTCACAATATACAAAGTCTTCTCACCATCTGGCCACAAGTGTGACGGACTACTGTGAAGAAGTGTACCAACAACTAAACAATGTGAAACACTACAGACAGTTACCAGCAGATCCGACCAAAGAACATACTCGTCAACTCAACACTCTGATCAAAACCTTTGATCCGGATCTTCAGAGCACCCTCCGGGCTCTCATTCCACGTACTCCCTGCATTGGAGATCTCTACTGCCTCCCAAAGATACACAAGGCTACCATACCCGGCTGTCCTATCGTATCGGGCAATGGGACCCTGTGTGAGAACCTCTCTGGCTATATCGAGGGCATCCTGAAACCCATTATACAAAGAACCCCCAGCTTTTGTCTTGACACTACGGACTTCCTACAGAAACTCAGCACACATGGAGCAGTTGAACCAAGGACACTCCTTGTCACATGGATGTCTCGGCGCTCTACACCAACATCCCCCACGACAATGATATTGCTGCAACTGCCTCAGTACTCAATGCCAACAACTGCCAGTTTCCGGATGCAATTTTACAACTCATCCGCTTCATCTTGGACCACAATGTCTTCACCTTCAACAATCAGATTTTCATCTAGACACACGGAACAGCCATGGGGACCAAATTTGCACTTCAATATGTCAACATCTTCATGCACAGGTTCGAACAAGACTTCTTCACCACACGGGATCTTCAACTAAGGCTATATACTAGATACATTGATGACATCTTTTTCCTTTGGACTCATGGTGAACAATCACTGAAACAACTGTATGATGATATCAACAAGTTCCATCCCACCATCAGACTCACCATGGACTATTCTCCAGAATCAGTTGCATTCTTGGACACACGCATCTCCATCAAGGACAGTCACCTCAGCACCTCACTGTACCGCAAACCGACAGACAACCTCACAATGTTCCACTTTTCCAGCTTCCACCCTAGACAAGTTAAAGAAGCCATTCCCTATGGACAAGCTCTCCGTATACACAGAATTTGCTCAGATGAGGAGGATCGTGACAGACACCTCCAGACGCTGAAAGATGCCCTCGTGAGAACAGGATATGGCGCTCGACTCATCGATTGACAGTTCCGACGTGCCACAGTGATAAACCGCACTGACCTCCTCAGGAGACGAACACAGGACACAGTGGACAGAGTACCCTTTGTTGTCCAGTACTTCCCCAGAGCGGAGAAGTTACGACATCTTCTCCGGAGTCTTCAACATATCATTGATGACGATGAACATCTCGCTAGGGCCATCCCCACCACCTCGCTTCTTGCTTTCAGACATACGCACAGCCTCAAACAGATCTTTGTTCACAGCAAACTACCCAACCTTCAGGGGAACAGTGACCACAATACCACACAACCATGCCACAGCAACCTCTGCAAGGCATGCCGGATCATAGACATGGACGACATCATCAAACGTGAGGATACCATTCACCAGGTACACGGTACATACTCTTGCAACTCGGCCAACGTTGTCTACCTAATACGTTGCAAGAAAGGATGTCCCGAAGCATGGTACATTGGGGAGACCATGCAGACATTACGACAGCGGATGAATGAGCATCGCTCAACAATCACCAGGCAAAACAGTTCCCTTCCTGTGGGCGAACACTTCAGCAGTCATGGGCATTTGGCCTCTGACCTTCGGGTAAATGTTCTTCAAGGGGGCCTTCGTGAACACGACAGCGCAGAGTCGTTGAGCAGAGACTGATAGCCAAGTTCCGCACACGTGAGGACAGTCTTAACAGGGATCTTGGCTTCATGTCACACTATCTGTAACCCTCGTAACTTGCCTGGGTTAGCAAAAAACCTCACTTACTGTGCTGTCTGGAGAAAATACACAATTCTCTAACCAATGCTCAGGATTCCCTTCACACACATTGTTAGCCACTTTAACACTTGAATAGCAGGTTAGATGTAAGGATTCGCATTCTAATCAGCAATCTGTGACTGTCTGTGCTGATGTGTGCTATTGCAGACCAGAACACTGCATTTGCCTGACAAAGACGAAAAGATCGAAAGCTCGCAAATTTACTATCAAATAAATCGGTTGGATTTAAAATTAGTGTTGCTAGATTCTTACCAAATTTGAGCATGTGCCAGGAATGTATGCGCATCTTCCAGAGCCAAAAACAGTTGCAGTCCAGATCACGTGGGAAACCAGTGAGAAGAGAGGCAAGTCACTTAAGTTTTTTTTAATGTAGTTTAAATATGTTTTGCCAGCCCCAATAGAATCGCCCACCCCGCCTGTACTTCATTCCAGCGTGGTTTTACATTAACTCCCAACGCTCAGGGAACTAGTGGGAGACTGCACTGGAATGAAGGCGGGGCAATTGGGCCCTCCCCAGGGGGTCAGGGTGGCAAAGAGGGTGGTGCTCCCTAGGCATGGGCACTCTGGCAGTGCATCCCTGGCACTGCCCAAGAGACACCTTGGCACTACCTACAGGACATTGGGCACTGCCAAAGGAGCAGGGCCTATTGTAGGCAGGGCCTGGGGTGATTGGTGGGGTTGAGGGGTCCCGTTGCCACTCTGCATTGCGATCAGGCTGGGCTGGAGGAAGGGCAGCAACTGGGGCAGACTGGGGGAAGTGGTGGGCTGCTGAGGAGGCTGCCTCCCAGGGATCTGACCTCAGGGGAAGTCAAAGGGGCAGTCTGCCAGCGTGAGGAAGGTTGGGGGAATCATCACTGTTGGGGGAGTGGGCTGGACATTAGGGCCCTCTGGCACTGAATGGGAGTGGGGCTGGCTGGGAACTGTGGGGGCTGCGCAATCTGGCCGTGGAGGGTGCTAGAGGAGTAGCACTATAGTGATTAAGCTGGCCAACAAATGGGACAACTGCGCATGTATAAAATTCTGGAGCTGTCAGACACTAGCTTGAATAGGTCCTGCCCCCTATGTTTTTAATGAGATTCCTCATTGTGACCTCTACATTGTACTGAGTGGGGAGATACAGGTCTGCATCTGCACTGAAAAAACAGTCATGATGTAGAACAATTTTCCCACCAATTCAGCATTTTTGGGAGAATTGCCCCCAGGGTTCCTGACACTGGACATGATCACAAAGATTTGGGCGTCTAGTGAGATTTTCCACTCCTGTTGCCAAACTCAACTGAAGAAAACAGGAGTGGAAAATCCCGGCTATAATTTCCATGCACTTACATATCATTATCAGGCCTCTATGCCACAATTATTCCCTGTAAGAAAATCTATTCACCTTGGTCTGAGGGCTAACAGGCAAGAATTACAATTGACTTTCCAAGGCATGCACCCTGTGAGCAGACTTCCAAGAGGAGCTCAGGTGAATGCATCACTTAGAGCGTAGAGGGTTTTGTCTCTAGGCAGTACCTGGGTACTTCCCTGGTTTCAATGTCATTTTTCATGCCTGCTATCATCATTTGCCGATATTTAGGAAACTTCCACCCAGTGCCTTGAACCAGTGCAATCAGATCAGTACTTTAATAGTGAATTTATTTTAATATAAATATGCTTTATAAAATATTTGTGCTAACTTGATATCGTTTGATTATTACAACTAAAGTGGGTTCAGCAAAAAAACTATCTGACAATCTGATGAGAAATCCAATATTTATTCAAATTAAAAAACATATAAACTATTTCTAGTTAAATTAGTAGCAAATTGAAAAACAACATTCAAAATGTTAACAAAATACCTTTGAGTTCAGAGATTCAAGTCTCACTCTTCAAATGCTGACAAAGAAGTGGAATTATCAGAAACTTCCAAAACTGCTATATTCACCTTGGAATGCGCTTATTTTATGAGCATGGCTAAATTCCAGTTTGATATATTAAAAGTTAAACCAAAGATCCCAGGAAATTGAATTATGTTGATTGTAGTTTATATTTCGTGATCTTGTGCACCACTTACAGAGACAACAGATAAACTGCATCCTATAAACCAGCACAATTGAATGGAAATTCCAGGCCAGTGTGTTTTCGACTAAAATGATTGCATACAGTGCAAATGATGACACCATAACTAGACATGTGCTCAATCTATTGAACAATATGATTAATGGTTTCTCATTTGTGACGATACTGTGCTTTAAGAAACATATTTATATCATGCTTCTTATGAAGGGAATGCTTAGAAGTCAGCTCTATTTCTATAGTGATCATTTGTCTGCGCCAAGCAGTCTTCATGCCAACAATAAAGGGAAATAATTGTTTTGATATAATGGGATGCTTGCTTTAATCTGAGTGATTTTTTTTGTTTTTTTTCCCTGGGGCTTCGGAGCAGGGTTTAATTAAGTTGATTGATTGACAAGAGACAGAGTCATGTGAATGGGCAGAGCTAAGCTTACAAGGAAAAACAGTTCATTTTTGCTTGATCCTGCAGGAAACTAGAGTGTTTCTCTCTCTCTCTCTCTTTCTCTCTCTTTAGAGGCTGCTGTTTGAGTGTTAGAAGACATGTTTCTCTGACTCTCTATCTCCAGAAGTGCTCAAAGGCTTGAACTCAAAAGTCTGTGAAGTTGGTTGACTGATTTTGGAGAAGAGTTTATGTCTATAAGGCACATTGATTGATTGGCTACGCTAAATTGCCCATAATGTCAGGAGGATTAGCAGGGTCAATACGTGGAGTTAAGGGGATAGAGCCTGGATGGGATTGTGGTTGGTGTAGACTCAATGGGTTGAATGGCACTGTAGAGATTCTATGTTTTTATGATTCTATGATCTTGCTTAAATCAGAAATAATAGGGATAGGTTAGATGTTAAGAATTGTATTTTGTCATGTTTAAATATTTCAGTTGGCAAAAGTGAAGCTAATTCATTTGTTATATTTAAACTGTATTGTTAAAAATAAAGTTTGTTTTGATAAAAGCTTTCTAATGTGTCAGTGGAATCACATCTGAGATGAAACAAAATATCCTCACACTAATGCCAAAATTAAAAAAACAGTTTGTGTCCATTCTAATATCTTAGAGTTTCTGATCTGGTCCCTATCAAGTTCATAAAGTAATATTAAATGTTAAAGAAATTTAACAATGCTATTGATAAATCTATCCATTTATGTATAGACCTAGGATCAAGAATTTCCTAGTTGACTGGACAATTAAGTCCAGATATCAGCAATATTTTCAAGACACATTAGCCATATATTTTAATGTTGTTTGAAATTTAGTGTAGATCTGAGATATCTGGAAGACAGTAGGGTTCAGTTTCTGTCTTTAGAGCTTGTATATATTGTAAGATTGGGCCATATTTAGCAAAATCAATCATATGGGATTACATTGAGTCAATAACCCACCAATTTTCCACCCGTGTAAAAGTAAAAATGTTAGTAACAAAGTGATGTAGCCTTTCACATCTGTTCTAAATGGGCAAGACAATGCTTTGTTTTGATAGATTACATGAAAGATGACATTGGTGACAATGTAGAATTTCCTCATTATTATTTTGAAAATCTGCCCTAGTTAGTACTTGAATTCAAAATATTGAGATTTGGAAGAAAAGGGGCTATCTTTGAACCAAGCTGATGCAACTTTCCATAGAAAGTGGGAAATAATTGGGTTGAAAATTATGCAAAAAGATTAAATTTGAATTAAATATAATTTAAAATATCTATGTGAATTTTAAAGAGTAAATATGAAAAATTTATATTTGTCATTTAATTGAATGGCAATTAGGTATAAACAATGGATTTCAGATGATAGAATATTCAATGCTTTGAACTTGGGATTTCTTAAGGTTGCTGCAAGGCTAAAGATTTGTGCAACTGTATGCCTTTTTGCTACTTACTCGTAATGGAAGTATAAAAGGCTGAAAATCCCCATCCGTGGTTTAACATTGAATGTGAAAATTCCAACACGAGACTTCGTCCAGTTGAAGTGAAAACTACTGGCAACGCCGATGTTACACAGTATTTCTGTTGGTGAGCTGAAGATTTTTGAACATCATGGACAGCCAAGTAATTAATTGCACAATTTTCACTTGTGTTCATGTATAACTTAGTAATTTCTAAAACAATCTGTTCAATAATAAAAATATAAATATATGTCAGGCCTGTTTTCAGTTAAAACTTTCAATCTACAATCAACAATTACAAGGAAAGTCAAATCATAAATTAAATTATCGATTTAAAATTTTTAGAAGGTATTCTCCTTGAATGATTTTAAGTGAAGATATATCAACAGTATGAAGTAAGCGATATAAAAAGATTTAGCATGTTAAAAATGATGACTCCTGGGTCAAAAGCACATAATGTGGAGATGCTGGCATTGGACTGGGGTAAACACAATAAAAAGTCTCACAATACCAGGTTAAATCCAACAGGTCAGATAAATCTGTTGGACTTAACCTGGTATTGTGAGACTTCTTACAAAAGCACATAGTCAGGCAATCCCAGCTTTGCAAAACAAACCCAGCAAAAAGAGTTGAGATTTTGTTCCAGAGTGGTGGAGATCTCTGGGAATTTATTGACGTTATCCTGAAACCAGGGTACAAGCTGTCAGGTGCAGAGGAAGATCTGGTTCTGTGTGCTGGCACTAAGTCAAAGATCTTTATAAAAAGGGCAAAAAAAAGTCTTCCAGTCCTTCACCTTCCCATCACTCTCCCCGTCTGAAACATGCCAAATCATGCCATCTGATTTCCTCTATCCAATCCTATATCCTGATGCCAAATCTGCCCTTGCATTCACTGCCACACTGTACATACCATTCTATGTCCTGCAACTGTTATGACCACAGGAGATGTTAATTGCTGAGCAAACCAAATTGCAGAGCAAAACTTGACATATGAACAGCAACCTTTTTTTTGTTTTTTGAAACAATAAAATATATTGATCTCAGCAGCAAGAAATCCAGAAACATTTTTAAAAACTAAAAGTAAAAGATTTATGAACAAGAAAAAAATGAAAATCTACACACGCAAGATTACAGTTACACATTTAAGAATAGTTTAACAAAACATTCCCCCCAAAAGACTCTCTACTTAGACCCACAAGTAAACACCTTCCAGGTGATGCTCCCTTAAAGATTTTAGCTATAAACCTACAAAATACTTAAAGGAGTAGACAGAATAGATGTAGGTAAGACATTTCCCTTGCCTGGGAAATCTAGGACTAGGGGATCTATTTCAAAATAAGTGGAAAACCTCTTAGGACCAAGATAAGGAGAGATATCTTTACACAGAGGATCCTCTCAAATGCTGAATGAAGGTATTCCCAGGTCAAGGAAAAGGAATTGGCAGTTGTCTTCGGTATTAGAAAATTCCATTAATACGTTTATAGTAGATTCTTTTTAATAGTGACTGATCATTAACCACTGCTGGGCTATCTTAAATAGGGGGATGAGAGCCTCTGTAAGGAATCCGAGAAGGAGGGTGCAAGGACAAAATGTTGTGGAAAGGTCCCAATTACATCAAAAATCAGGAAAAAAATAAAAGGAAGGAGAACCCGAGATGTTATCAATGGAAGTGTTAGAATTCAAAAAGAAGGTACAAAAACTAGCACAAAGTCACTTTATCTGAATGCATGTAGCATTCAAAACAACGTAAATGAGTTGACGACACAAACCATTGTGAACGAGTATGATTTGGTGGCCATTACAGAGACATGGTTGTAGGATGGTCATGACTGGGAGTTAAATATCCAGGAGTATCAGACTGTTCAGAGGGACCAACAGCAACGTAAGGGAGGTGGTGTAGCTCTGATATTTAAGGATGACATCAGGGCAGTAGTGAGAAATGATGTAGATTCTATGGAAAAAAGGTTGAATCCATTTGGGTGGAAATTAAAAATACTAAGGAGAAAAAGTCACTGATAGGCGTAGTCTACAGGCCACTAAATAATAACAACATGGTGGAGCAAGAAATAAACAAAGAAATAACTGATGCATATAAAAATGGTATAGCAATTATCATGGAGGATTTTAATCTACATATCAATCGGTCAAACAAGGTCGGTCAAGGCAGCTTTGAGGAAGAGTTCATAGAATGTATTCATGATAACTTCCTTGAAGAGTATGTAATGGAACCGACGAGGGAGTAAGCTATCCTAGATCTGGTCCTGTGTAATGTCTCCTGGTGTGGAGATGCTGGTGTTAGACTGGGGTAAACACTGTAAGATGTCTCACAACACCAGGTTAAAGTCCAACAAGTTTATTTGGTAGCAAATGCCACTAGCTAGTAGTATTTGCTACCAATTATACCTGTTGGATTTAACCTGGTATTGTGAGACTTCTTCCTGTGTAATGAAACAGAATAATTAATGATCTTACAGTTAGGGATCCTCTTGGAAGAAGCAATCACAGTATGGTTGAATGTAAAATATAGATGGAGCTTGAGAAGTAAAATTCAATATCAGTGTCTTGTGCTTAAAGGAGACCACAAAGAGATGAGGGACGCTCTGGCTAAGGTAAATTGGGAGCAAAAACTTTATGGTAGCACAGCTGAAGTTCAGTGGAGGACTTTCAAAATGATTTTTCACAATGCTCAGCAAAAGTATATATTCATGGTAAGAAAGGACTGTAGAGAAATAGATAACTAGCCTGGATGTCTAAGGAAATAAAGGACGGTATCAAATTGAAAGAAAATGCAGACAAAGTGGCAAAGATTATTGGGAAACTAGAAGGTTGGGAAATCTTTAAAAATCAACAGAAAGCCACAAGAAAAGCTACAAAGAAAAATAAGATGGATTATGAGAGTAAACTAGCACAGAATACAAAAACAGGTAGCAATAGTTTCTACAAATATATAAAACAAGAAAGAATGGCTAAATAAACACTGGTCCTTTAGAGGATAAGAAGGGGGATGTAATAACTGGAAATGAGAAAATGGCTGAGGCATTGAACAGGTATTTTGAATTGGTCTTCATTGTGGAAAATACAAATAACATGCCAAAAATTGATGACAGGAAGGCTATGGTAGTGAGGATCTACGAACTATCAATATCCCTAAAGAGGTAGTGTTGGGCAAGCTAATGGGGCTAAAGGTAGACAAGTCTCTAGGCCCTGACAGAATGCATCCCAGGGTACTAAAAGGGATGGTGGGGGAAACAGCAAATGCACCAGTGTAATTTACCAAACTTTACCGGACTCTGGGGTGGTTCCCACAGATTGGAAAACAGCAAATTTGAAGCCACTGTTTAAAAAAGGAGTAGACAAAAAGCGGGTAACTATAGGTCGGTTAGCTTAATGTTTATAGCTGGGAAAATGTTTGAATCTATCATCAAGGAAGAAATAGTGAGACACCTGCATATAAATTGTCCCATTGATAAGTCGCAGCATGGGTTCATGAAGGGCAGGTCATATTTGCTAAAATGGTGGACTTCTTTAAGAACATTACATGCACAGTGGACAATGAAGAGCCTGTGGATGTGGTGTATCTGGATTTCCAGAAGGCATTTGACAAGATGCTGTACCAAAGGCTGCTGCATAAAATAAAGGTGCATGGTGTTACGGGTAATATATTAGCATAGATAGAGGATTGTTAACTAACAGAAAGCCAAGAGGGTATTTTTCTGGTTGGCGATCAGTGACTAGTGGGGTGCCTCAGAAATCAGTGTTGGTTCTACAATTGTTTATGATTTACATAGATGATTTGGAGTTGGGGACCAAGTGTAATGTGTCAAAATTCACAGAAGACATTAAGATGAGTGGCAGAGCAAACTGTGCAGATAACTTTGAAAGTCTGCAAAGGGATGTAGACAGTCTAAGTGAGTGAGCAGATGGAACATAATGCTGACAAATGTGAAGTCATCCATTTTGGTAGGAATAACAGCAAAATGGACTATTAATTAAATGGTTGAAAATTGCAGCATGCTGCTGTGTAGAGGGATCTGAATACCTTTGTGCAAGAATTGAGAGTATGTATAAGGTAGATTGAGAAGAGAAAAGGGTTAAAATTGGGACACGTAACTAGAAATCAGTTAAGGGATAAACTGGTTATGGCAAGGGCCTGAGGCGAGGGTGACAAGGCTAATTAGAAACTAATGATCATGTTAAAGAAACTGCTAATACGTAAATGTAGTTCTAGCTTTGGAGGGCAGGCTCTTATTGGCTGGCCTTTTACTCTTGAAAATAGTCTAATCAGAAACTTTAATAGCCATGTCCTTACGTGGCTATTGTCTTTTGTTCTTGAAAGTAATCTAATCAAAATGTAACAATGCACTATGCCCTTATTGACTAACAGAAGTGGATGCATTTCTATTGTGTATAATTGAAGCTATTTTGTAAGCCAGACAGAGACTCATGAACCCATGCTTGATGCGCATGGTCTAGCCCCGGACACTCACCTTGGAAAGAAGGGAAAGTGTAGACTTCTTCTAAGGACGTGGTGGAGTCCACAACTCAATGAAGCAGCAGAGCAACAAGCAAAGAATAGTTTCATATACCAGAAAATCAACTCCAGCAAATCTATTGGTTGCAACAAAGAGAGTACACCAATTCCAGCCAGTCCTTTGATACTTTGCAGACGGACTTTATTGAACTACCCAGAGTGCATTTTTATAAATATTGCCTGGTAATTCTTGATGCATTTAGCAAAATGGATCAAAGCTTCCCAACAATGAACAATGAACAACAAGGCTTCGACAATAGTGCAGATCCTACTAAAGGAAATAATCCCTAAGTTTGGGATACCACAAAGACTTTCTTCCGATAATGGGCCACGCTTTAATGGAAAGATCAACCAAGAACTATGCTCTGCGCTTAAAATTAACCAACAACTCCACTGCTCCCATCACCCAAGGGCAGTGGGGATGGTAGAACGCACAAATGGAATCCTTAAGGATAAGCTAACCAAACTCACCGTTGAGGCAGGACTGAATTGGCTAAAGATCCTCCCATTGGCACTCTATCATATGCACATTACCCACCATACCAGTAAGGCTTTAAATGCTGCTGAGCAAACCTTAGAGAAGGAGTACCATGACTCAGCTAAGGGAGACTGGTCATTTGAAATGAACAACTTAGTTTTTGTCCAAAACTTTGAGGAAGATTACTGATTTGAGGAATTGGGTAAACAATTGCAAGGACTGGCCCAACATTTTACAGTAAGAAATCTCACAACACTAGGTTTAAGTCCAACCAGTTTATTTGATAGTAATCCCACAAGCTTTCGGAAAGTGTTCCTTTGTCAGGTGTGTGGAAGGTTCTGATCACAGAAAGGATATAAAGACACACAATTTACAGGATAGTGATTAGAATACAAGTCTTTGCAGTTAACCTGCCATTCATGTCTTAAAGATGATGACAATGTGAGTGAAGATAGCATTGGTTAAAGAGATGTGTATTGTCTCCAGACAGGACAGTAAGTGAGATTTTATAAGCCTAGGTAAGTCATGGGAGTTACAGATAGTGCGACATGAACCCCGGTTGAGGTCTTCCTGATGTGTACGGAACTTGGCTATCAGTCTCTGCTCAGCGACTCTGCACTGTTATGTGTCATGAAGGCTGTCTTGGAGAACGCTTACCCGAGGATCAGAGACTGCATGCCCATGACCGCTGAAGTGTTCATCGACAGGGAGGGAACAGTCTTCCCTGGTGATTATTGAGCAATGTTCATTCATCTGTTGTTGTAGTGTCTGCATAGTCTCCCCAATGTACCATGCTTCAGGACATCCTTTCTTGTAACGTATTAGGTAGACAACGTTGGCCAAGTTGCAAGACTATGTGCTGTGTACCTGGTGGATGATGTTCACACATGAGATGATGTCATCCATGTTGATGATCCAGCATTTCTTATAGAAGTTGCTGTGGCAGGGTTGTGTGGTGTTTGGTCGCTGTTCTCTTGAAAGCTGGATCAATGAAGACATCTTCTTCAGAGTCTTCAACACATCATTGATGAAGATGAACATTCACCAAGGTCATCCAAAAACCCCTATTTCTTGTCTTCAAACAATACACAATCTCAAACAGACCATTGTTCGCTGCAAACTACCCAGCCTTCAGGAGAATAGTGACCACAATACCACATAACCCTACCAGAGCAACCTTTGCAAGATATGCCAGATCATTGACATGGATGACATCATCTCACGTGAAAACACCATCCACCATGTACACGGCACATAGTCTTGCAACTCGGCCAATGTTGTCTACCCAATACACTGCAGGAAAGGATATCCTGAAGCATGGTACACTGGGGAGACCATGCAGACGCTACAACAACAGATGAATGATCATCGCTCAACAATCACCAGGCAAGACTGTTCCCTCCCTATTGGCGAACATTTCAGCAGGCATGGCATTCGGTCTCTGATCTTCGGGTAAGCGTTCTCCAAGGCGGTCTTCATGACGCACGGCAGCGCAGAGTTTCTGAGCAGAGACTGACAGCAATGTTCTGCACACATGAAAATGGCCTCAACGGGATCTGGGATTCATGTCGCACTATCTATAACCCCCATAACCGGGATCTGGGATTCATGTCACACTATTTATAACCCCCATGACTTACCTGGGCTTGTAAAATCTCACTTACTGTCCTGCCTGGAGACAATACATATCTCTTTAACCTATGCTAATGCTATCTCCACTCATGTTGTCTTTAAAACTTGAATAACAAGTTAGCTGCAAAGATTTGCATTCTAATCGGTATTCTATAAACTGTGTGTATCTTTATATGCCTTTCTCTGATCAGAACCTTCCACATACCTGACAAAGGAACACTGTTTCTGAAAGCTTGTGAGATTACTATCAAATAAACTAGTTGGACCTAAACCTGGTATTGTGAGACTTCTTACTGTGTTTACCCCAGTCCAACACTGGCATCCCTACATCATGACTATTTTACATTATCAATCCACAGGGCCGCAAAGTGCAGAGGTGTAAAGATCACATCAGAAGATGAGAAGCTGCAATCCCCACTTCTCATCATTTGGACCCAGTACTGAAGTCAAGTGTGCCAGCAGAATTCACTGCTTCCTAGGGAGAATCTCATCCATCAGAGGATGCAGTGGAAGTGGTCACCCCCTGGTCTTTATCAGAATCTGTCAATCCATCCACCACTGTCATATACTCTAATGTCTCAAACTTGGAGAAACCGTCACTGAGAAACATCAACAAATATGGGTTCCTGCTATCTTACAGGCAGCCAAGCTCTGATTCGCCTGTCCAATACTTCAGCACTTCAACTATTTTCAAGGCCACACCTGCACACAGCTTGTTATGAATGTTGGGGCATAGCGTCTTCAAGGGAATGGGTCAGTCAATCTGGAGTGTGGAGTGAGCTGTTAGGATCCACCTTGAGTACGCAGTTAACATTGGAATGAATAAAAAATCTGTGTTCCCTGATGCCTGGCTGTGGAGTAATCATTGAGGAGATCCCTCTGTCCTCAAAGATTTAACACAGCTAGCACACTGCAAAATTCACACCAAAGTCATGGCTGCCAGACCTAGGAGACATTCAGCACCCAATTTACAGACACCTCCCTCATGGATGCAGTGGTGACCTGCTGCAATGTACTCTACTTACACTCTGGGTGAAGATCAGCAACCAAAATGGCCAAACCAGTACGGGAGGTAGCGACAGCAGTGATTAGTATCACTGCCCTGCTGAAAGGACAGAGTCGCAAGAGGATGAATGATCTTCTCTTCTCATTGCACAAGCATTTGCCCTATTTTCATACAGGAGCTGGAATGTAACAAGAGGGAGGGATCTCAAACTGTTGGAGGGATGTCTGAATTCAAGGGCCTTGTGGACTTTGAACAATTCAGCTGGCCAGAGGGTGCAAACCATTCTTATGCTGATGATGAGGTTGGTGGCACTTAGCCAAGTGAGGATCCATCACTGTAGCATCCGTCAGACAACAATGTTGTGAATGATGTCTCCTGGTTCTCAAGCCCCCACATGCACCCATGACCTCTCTTTTATTTTGTAGGGAAACAGGTGAGTGGGGGTCCAGGCAAGATTCTCTGGCTTTGGGGTGAACATGGCCAGAGAATCCCATCCTATATTTGGAACTGTGCATAACTGAAGTTTACCAGTAGAAGTGTTATGTTAAATGTAAATCTTAAATTGCTCTATTGATGGAGGTGACTGGAGAACTAGGTCCACCGAGATGTGTGTCTCTGCAATGGCGCAGTGGGTAAGTACAGAGATGAGTTTTCTGTGCTGGAGTCTGTGAATTTTAAGATTCCTCTGTGTTTCTTTTGGACTGGAGTCAAAGAATTGATTCATAGACCCACTCATCTGCTTCCCGGGAGAGGTCATGGGCCCGGCACAGAAAACTGATTTCCATGGAATTCTCTGGACATGCTCGTCCTAACACCGGAGAATCCCGCTCAGATTCAATGGACCTTTGCGTGGTCTGCCATGGGAATTGTAGCGGGTGGGACAGGAGAACTCCCCCCATAGTCTTGCATGGGATTCCATACAGGCTGCTGCTTTCCGAGTTCTGTCCTAGACTATGAACTAACCAAGAACTTTATTTGTCAGACAGTGTCACTCGCCAATCCAGTCTTTTTCAAGAAACATACTCTACAATGCATACAGGTATCATTATTGCAATAGAACCCATCATATGTCTCGACAATTCTTTCACGTTCTTGGTTTGTCACTTGTAAAGGAAATGGTAATGATCCTCTATTTCTGGTATTTAGGTTATGTGATAAAATTTCTACTCTTTTTTTTTGGCATGTTTTCCAATGACCAAGCTTTCACATTGGTTCTTGTGTATTTCTAGTCATCTGACCATTCTAGCAATCCTGTTCTGGCATGTAACCTAGCTTCATTCTCTGCCTGAATTGCTGCTTTGTCTAGTTCTCTATAGCACATCTCCTTCAGCTGAGTGGACTAATTAACCAATCTCTTCCTTTCATCAACTGTATCAACAAATCTACTGGGCGGTACAGTGGTACAATGGTTAGCACTACTGTCCCACAGCACCAGGAGGAGGGCCCAAATTCTAGATCAGGCAACCGTGGAGTTTGCATGTTCTTCCTGTGTCTGTGTCAGTTTCCCCCAGATGCTCCATCTTCCCCCAAAATGTGCAGGCCCAGGCCATTGGCCATGATCAATGCATGGGGCCACAGAAATAGGCAGGAGAATGGGCCCAGGCACTTCGCTTCCCCAGATGGTAGGCGAGACCCAGTAGGCCAAACGTCTTCCACTGCGCTGTTGGGATTCTATGAATTCTGCTTAGACTGAGGTTGTTCATTATTCCAGCATCCATTTCCTCCTCTGCCACTAAGTGTCTTGTGTTCTACCTTTACCAGTTGCAGTTGGGTCTGAGCCATTTCTAGGTCCAAGACATTCTCCTATATGTTGTAATTCATCTGAAATATCTTTAAATGCATTGACAACCCAAAATGGCCTCTCCTTGCCAACAGTGAACTCCTCTGCTCCATCTCACACAATCTCATCAAACTATCCTTTCTAGTGACTTCATTTAATCTACCTTTTTTTAGTTAGCTGTCAGTAGATTTACTTTCTTTTTGTTCTTCCTGCAGCTTTAATTAATTTTTGGTGATTCCTCTCAATGCTCCATGCTCCTAATTGCTGAAATTTCTGAGTCTCATTCTCAACATTCCCTAATTTTACTCTTAATCCGTTTATTTTATGTGAACATTCCATTAATGTTCCAATCTTGTTTTCTAGCACCTTACAAGTAATTTTCAGTCAAAACAATTTTTCTCCAGCTTAACACTCAGTTAATGAACACACCGAAGTTCTTTCTCAAATTGTCCCAATTTTTTTTTCTGTCAGAATAACTTCATCCTCCAACAGAAAGTAAATAATCATTTTTAGTTCATTTTTATGTTCTCCAGCACCCAAGTAATAGTTGAATTGTTCAACTGGATTTCGAGAGAAATGCCAATAATGTCTCTGGTAAATAATACCTCTGTTCTTTTTGCTGTTTCAATAGTAGTTCTTGCAGTAAATGATACAAGATGTCCTATATGAGCACCCTAGATCAAATCTTTGATGTGTTTCACTCTAAACAAGCAGTTCTTACACCCAATATCAAAATAATAGCATCAATTACGTGAGATTTCCTTGGCCCTTTGAGTTCCATGCTGTAAACTGTATTGCTGAGTTTTGCATGTGCTTTCTCTCTCAACTCTTTTTATCTTTCATTAATATTTTCATGCTCTAACTCCAATTCCTTCACTGCGTGTTGGTGAATGTTGCACCGATTTTTTCTTTTTGATTGCAGCTTTATTGCTTGCTAGCATTTCATAGCTAAAATTTTCAAGAAACTTCTCATTGCAGCATAAAAGAATCAGACACAACTGAACCTTGCTCCATTCAGCTCTTCATTTAGTCCATAAAGGTTTTCCATTGCCTTCTTCCTGGGTTATATCTGTGCTTACTCCCTCCGGGATCCTCCAATACTTCCCTGTCTCTAGGGTTTCTCAGCACTCCCTCTTCTCTGAGGTCTCCCAATGCTCCCTCCTCTCCAGACTTCCTCAGCATCCTCTTTCTCCAGAGTCTTCCAATGTGCCACCCTCTCTGGGGTATCCCATTGTCATCTCCCTTCTCTCAAGTCTTTTACTACATGTTCTGACTCTGGCATTGCCTTTTCCTTGAGGGCTTATTATTGCCTCTGAGCTCCAGGACCACCTCTTACTTAAGGTCTTAATTTACTCTGCTGAGATTTGGTACAGTAGCACAATGTTTCACAGTGTCAGGTTCGATTCCCGGCTTGGATTACTGTCTGTGTAGAATTTGCAGGTTCTCCCCATGTCTGCATGGGTTTCCTCTAAGTGCTCCAGTTTCCTCCCAAATCTGAAAGATGTGCTGGTTTGGTGCATTGACCTGAACAGGTGACAGACTGCGGCAACGAAGGGAATTAACACTGCAGTGTTGATGTAAGCCTTACTTGTGACTAATCAATTAACTTTTGTGTTGTTTATGGTTACTTTTAGAGAATTTTCCTGTTTCATTAAATGTTATGCCAAATTAAATGCACTTTAAGGCTGGGTAGTAATTTGTTTCTACATAGCCTGTTATTGCTCACTTGAATCTTCTTCTGCAGGTGTTCTTTGCAATAACGTCTCAATGTAAGTATAGATTGTCTTCAGCTTCTGTAGGGATTGAATATTTTCCGGCAAAATCTGCAGCATTGTTTTTGAGTTCCAGCCATTTAGCTTATTCTTTTATTTAAAACAGTTTCCAGAACTTATCTGCTGGAAATCCCACTGTCATGGGGCCTTTACAGTAAGAAGTCTCACAACAGAAGTCTCACATCCTCCTTTCCTAGGATGGAGAAAGCTAGCACGAGGGGACACAGCTTTAAATTAAGGGGTATGAGTTATAGGACGGATATCAGAGGTAGGTTCTTTACTCAAAGAGTGATTAGGGAGTGGAATGCCCTGCCTGCAGCTGTTGTAGATGCGCCAAGTTTGGTGGCGTTTAAGAGGTTAATTGATAAGTATATGGAAGAGAAGGGAATGGTTTAGTTTGGAGGGGCATTGCTTTTTATTTTGGTCGGCACAACATCGAAGGCCGAAGGGCCTGTTCTGTGCTGTATTGTTCTATGTTCTATGTTCTATGTTCTAACACCAGATTAAAGTCCAACAGGTTTATTTGGTAGCACAAGCCACTAGCTTTCAGAGCCATGCCCCTTCATCAGGTGAGAAGGAGCTTTATTCACAAACAGGGCAAATAAAGACACTCTGTTATATGTCCTGTTTGTCATGTCACGTGAAAATCTGGTAAAGTCAAATTACTACTCAGTACAGTGTCTGATGTCCAATTTGTAGAACGGACCCAGGTCTCAGCACTGACCTTGGGTCTTGCAATGCTGCTGGGTCTTATGGATTCAGCTCACTTTGAGCTGTAGGATGTGCACAAAGCCTTGCAGCTTGCACTGCTGCAGTCTCAGGATCTTTCAAGGAGCTTTGTTGCTGGGGCATTTGTGGGGAATAGAGGTTCTGATTTGCTGGGGGCATGGGGATGGAGGAATGGGCAATCTGGACGGTGTGTGTTCTGGACTAGGAGCAAGCAGCATTCCTTAATCCCTCCATGTGTTTCTCTCCTTCTCAAACCCTCCGTCCACTGAGGGGAGTGACGAGATGGCTTTTGCAATGCAACTGGTTTTGCTGTTCTTTTAGTTGCTGCTGAAGGGCAAGCGCTGTGATGCTCTTGCTGGCGGCGGCAGTGGCGGGGGCGGGGGGGGGGGATGTTGGTGGTGGTAGTAGTAGGAAGGAAGGACGTGCTTTGGAGTTAGGGCTGCTAGTAATGGGGGGATCCAGGATGATTTGGGGGAAGGTGTTAAAGATAAGGTTAAACATTCATCCTGGATGAGATCATTGACCTGTTCATGGAACTGCTTCCCTGGTCTGGGGGCCAGTGCCATGGCACTAACAGAGGCGGCAACTGCCTCTCAGGTTGAATTGCCATCAGCTCCCTGGTTCTGCATCCTGTTGGGGAGAAGAGGGTGTCCTGCTTACCTCTGTTGCATCCAGCAGCCTTCCATTGTCACCTGCAATGAATCTGGGGTCTGGTCATTTTTCCCTCACTGCCTACCTGTCTTCCATCCTTGGGGTTTTTAAAGAGCTGCCCTTGTTGACAAGATACCATATCGTAGATTGTTGCATAAGGTTAGATTTCACAGGATCCAAGGTGAAGTAGAGAAATGAATACAAAATTGGTTTGATGACAGAACATAGAACATAGAACACTCCAGCACAAACAGGCCTTTCGGCCCACAAGTTGTGCCGATCATATCTACACCTCCCAGGCCATAGAACTATCTGTAACTCCCGGTCCCATTAAATCCTATGTACTCATCCAGAAGTCTCTTAAAAGACCCCAGCGAAGACAGAGGGTGGTTGTAGAGGATTGTTTTTCAGATTGGAGGCCTTTGATCAGTGGTGTGCCTCAGGGTTCGGTGCTGGTCCACTGTTATTTGTCATTTATATTAATGATTTGGATGAGAATTTACCAAGCATGCTTAGTAAGTTTGCAGATGACACCAAGATTGGTTGTCTAGTGGACAGTGAAGAGGTAATCCAGATGTGCCTGAGGGGACTGGTGCTAGCTAAATAGTCAAAATCTTTTCCCAAAGATAGGGCACTCTAGAACTAGAGGGCATAGCTTTAAAGTGAGAGGGGAGAGATACAAAAGTGTACAGAAGGGCAATTTTTTCACACAGAGAATGGTGAGTTTCTGGAACAAGCTGCCAGAGATTATTGTTCATCCATAATCATCTATGAGGACCTCAACACCATTAGTGATTTTGATGCTGGATGCAATGTGTCCAAAGATGACTGATCAGGCCAATTCAGGCACAAGTGTCCTGCACATGTTGGACAGACTTGTATAGGCATGGTAGTTTTTGTGCTCGTGTCTCTGGACTTGTGCAGCTCACTTTATCTTTGCTAATACTGGGTCTTTTTCTGTTGTAAGAAGTCTCACAACACCTGGTTAAAGTCCAACAGGTTTACTTGGTAGCAAAAGCCACTTTTAGACTTTAGCCACCTGTTAGACTTTAACCTGGTCTTTTGAGAGTTGTATACTTACCTCAGTCCAATGCTGGCATTTCCACATCTTTTGGTGTCCACAGACTATGTTGTGTACGGCCACTGAGAGGGTATCCAAGACGTTCAGTGTCCATAAGCTCTGGGTACCAACAGTGGGGTGTCTGGTAATGGTAGCCCATTTGCCACTCGAGTTTCTGGCTAGTGCTGCAGCTGATATTGATATGCTACCAGTAATAATGCAGCGGAGCTGAGCTGAGCTGAAATTATTGGTGGCACTGCTCTGTCCTCCTTGAGTTGTCCCAGCAAAGGTTTGTGATCTGTAACAATTGTGAATTTACACCCATGTAGGTACTGATGGATTTTTTTTTTTAATTTGCGAAAGTTGCAGCCAAACCTTTTTCACAATTTGGGTATATTTTTGTTCCGCTACTGCTATGGTCCTAGAGCATACACTATTGGCTGTTTCTGTCTGTTTTGCCATCTGTGTGCCAGAACTTCTCGAACCTTACATGGGGATGTGTCACAAGTGAACACCAATTCTTCCTTGGGATCATAATCTGCTAAAACATTTTCTGAGGAGGCTTGTTTAATTTTCTTGAAGGCCCGGTTTTGGCAAGCAGACCATAACTCCTAGATTGTGGTGGGCGCTGGGGCATCTTTTATTGCTCATATCTGATCATCCAGAGGACTCACTGACTTTGCAACCCAGAAAGGCTACTTGCAGTGCTAAAAAGACACATTTCTCTCTTCTTAAGCGGATACCCTAGTGCTGCAAATCTTCTAAAGATTTCCTCCAGGTTCTACAGGTGTTCTGCCCTTGTTTTCCCCTTAATGAGGACATCATCCAAGTACATGGCAACTGTGGCAATCCTTGTCGTGTGCTCTCCATTGTTTTCTGGAATATAAACAGGCTGGCGATATCCCGAAAGGTAATCTTTTATATTGGAAAAGGCCTTTCAGCATGTTTACTGTAGCAAATTTTTGTGAATCTTCATCCAGCTGCAGCTCTAGGTATGCATGACTCATATTTTGTGAACACAAGTCCTCCTGCCAGCTTTGCATATTGATCATTGATCCAGGAAATTGAGTATTTATCTAGTCCTAACAATATATATGATCTGTTCAAAACCTCCACAAAGAGCTGTCCGTCTTCAGGATAGGTACCATGGGTGCTGCCTTTTCCGAAAACTGGACATGCTCCAATCTTTTAATTTCCGTATCGATCTTTTCCCTCAATGCATGTGGTACCGGCTGGGCCTTGCAGAATTTTGGGACTGTCTCTGGGTTGACATGTACTTTCACTTCAGCACTTTGAATCGTTCCTAGCCCTTCCTGAAAATTCTCTGGGTATTTCCTCAGAACTTTTCTCAGGTGATCATTTTCCAGCTGAAAAATGCTTACCAATCTAGTTGAATCTCCTTTAGCCAATTTTACCCTAATATGCTCAGTTGCAAGCCTTCCACTATCATTAATGGTAGCCTAACCGGTTATTTCCCATAAGCAGTAGGCACAAGGATTGTGCCCAACACTCTCAGTAGTTCCCCCGTATACATTCTTGGTCAGGGATAAGGGTTGGAGACTCAAGAGTATTTTATTAAACTGTTTCCCCTATCATGGGTAAGCTCTGCCTGTGTTGATCTCCATTAAAACTGGATGAACATTCAATCTCACTGAATGGATTTGCCAATCCACAAGCAGTTATAGCTCTCAAGAAATACTTAATCTGTTCTACATCTTGGACCCAGTCTTCCACTGCAGGGTCAAAAGAATCCAATTTCTTGAACAGAGGTCTGTTTGCTCAGCAATGGCTTATTCTCAATGTGTAGTGATTAAGCAAGTTCCTTCAGGTCATTCCTTTTGCCCCTTGCCACTGTAATAAGTCCACAGAGGCAAAAGTCCAATCACCAAAGTTCTTTATTTACAAGATCCCCGTACACTATACAGACTGCTCACGGGATGCTATTTGCACCAGGAATCCAGAGGGCCTGACACTCCTGTTTAAATATAGGACATGGGGCTCCCTGCTTGGGCCATCAATTAGCTTTCAATCAGGAAATTCATACTCAAGCAGGTCAAGCTCAATTGCCTGATTAAAGTCATCACAATATCATTCTGCCATGGATGCTTTATTTATGTAGAGATATGTTTCCTGTCACATCCTGCATTTATATGTATAGAAAATGCATCTAAGATCTTCCCACAATATTTTCTGTTTGCACTGCCAAACCCGCCTGACCCAAACAAGAGGAGAAAATCTTGGCCCATGTGTGGGAATTTTATTGATTCCTGGGTGTTTATTTAAGTTTATTTATTAGTGTTGCAGGTAGGCTTACATTCATACTGCAATGAAGTTACTGCGAAAGATATAAAGGAAAGGCAAAGCAAAATTTAACTCATATGTAGGAGTTAAATGGTTATTGATTTAAGAAGTTGAATTTTCTCACATTATATCCTGTGTTGCCTTTTCCTTGCGACAGTTTTTATTTTTACCACGTATCAATATTAAATTAAAAACCTGAGTGCAATCATTTTCATGTCTCCAATACATAGTCATGTGGGACTGAGGATCAATACTAACTGCTTTCATATGCCATGTAATTGTCTGATCCATGGATCATCAATGTTTCTAATGAAGCAACAAGTTACTCTCACCAGCAGTTTAAAAAACACTTGTAGAATAGTTTACTGCCAAGAGATTTTATGGTTTGCTGGTCAATCTTATTATATTCAAGTTTAAATAATACATTTTTTGGTGGAAAGGAGGGATACATTGAGGGGAGAGCTAGACTACTCCTCCAGGGGTGATGGGGAGCAGTTGGGGGTTCAGATTTTGGAAGGGGTTCAGCAGTGGAGCAATTAAACCTCAGTAGGGATGCTGGAAGGGGATCAGAGGTTATGAATTGGGACAGTTAGGAAGTGGTCAGACCTCAAACAGGTGGGAGTCATCTCCGGCTACGGAGGATGGGGAATGGTCAGTTTAGGGAGAAGAAGGTTCCAGTTTGAAAGGGCAATTGGATCCAGTTTGGTTGCAGTGTGTGGAGGGGATATGCCTGCAGTGGGGATGGAGAGTGTATTAATTAGGTTTTATCTGCAGAGAGGGGTAGTGTTTAATTGGGCTGGGGAAATCCCATGGGGAAGTTGTTGCGGAATAGGTGGGAATACTACAAGGGTTGAAGATGAGGGATTATCCCATGGAAAGATGGGTAAATCTAGGTCTTTACAATAGCTACACAGAAGTTAGAAGAGATATTAATTGTTCTAACATTATTTTAGCAATCATATATGACATAGGAATGTTGCGATTTAATCACAGTTTTGGATTGTTCTCAGCACAGGGCAGTTGCCCAAAGGAAGTTTACACTTTTTGACAATTGTCATGCAGACCATTAATTGGAAATTTCCAGAAGGAATTCCCTGGCACATCATTGGAATACCCCCCCAAATCCAAAGCTGGATATCCTAACAAGTAGGTTAATTTGTTCCAGTTGCAAGAGGTAGGATATATTAACATTGCACATGCAATTCTTAATGTAATCTGCATAAAACAGATTTTACTACAATATGCAGAAATAAAGAAGAAAGTCCTAAGTATTACTATATTAATGCTTACAATTTCCAGTTTGAGTCATCATGTTATATTACAACTGTTTTCATGCTTTGTAAGCCCTCAAGAAAATTGATGGTCTGGATTCTCCAACCTTGCATTCAACTAGGCTTCTGTGGTCTGATGCATGAATGGAAATTTGACTGAGTGCCAAATTCTCTGTTCTGGCTAGCAGCAGCAGCTGGGAGTGAATGACCAGAGAATTCAGGCTTATATATAAGTTTTTGAGTCTACATGGACTAGTCTTATCCTACAAGTTTTTGAGTCTACTTGGACTAGTCTTATCATTGCAACAGTTAATTTTATTTCATTGTTTTCATGAATAACAATCAGATGTTTTTATTATAAATTTAGAAGAATGTGTAATTGTTTTCATATGATATTCATACCTTAAATGTTCTTGGTACTAGTAGGACCCACAAACATTCTGTCTTTGGAAAGGTGCTTTTCCAAACTTTAAAATCAATATTTCCCCATTTGCTTTTCATCATATGACCACACTTCACTAAAATGTAAAAGAAATTTAGCATTATATATATTTGAAATTATGTAACTAAGTCAATGAAATACACATAATTTGCAATTTGAAGCCAGCATTACCAAATTTATAAGTAACACTGAAACCAAATGTCACCCATTTCTGAGTACTGTAAAATAGAACCAATAATGATCTTCCAGATGATATCACTGCTAGTTTCTCTCCACCGCAAGTTGGCCCATCAAGGATTGGAGAAAGTATACTGTCACCATCATAAATTATTACGTGATCACTATAGCAGTTGATAAAATATTCCACTTGAAATGCTGTAAATTGTAGAAAAACCTGTAAAAAAAGATGATCCAAACAGATTATCCAGAAAGACACGATTCAGATGTATTATTACAAAATCTATAATATAAAGTAGAAGCAACTTCTATAGAAGAATTATTCATTCGGAGACAAGATTGAGTCTTCAATGGTCTTATTAACTTTAATCCAGCAATCAGCAAAACAAAAACAGGATAAAGATTTTAAAAAAACAATCAAAAATGACATTTTTGCAATAGTGCCATGATATGTTCGATGATGATGATAGAGAAAGACAAAAGTATGAACAAAACCAGTTTCAGAAATAGGAGAATCTATTAGGAGCCAAAAAGTCAGAAACCTACTGCATTAAATCAATAGCACATAGATTAATGGCAGGTCAATCATCCCAGTGGCAAATGACAGAAATTTTTATTAATCCATCTCATGGATGCTCATTAAAACAGCTGTCTACCAGCACCCTGTCAGGCTTTCCAATCTTGCTTTACACCAGCATGAAATTATGTCTAAAATCCAACTGCTAATGTGGCCGGCATGAGATAGTCCTCAGTTTGTAAGAGATTTTAGAGTGAGTGCAATACTGCCATGGTGCTGCACTGCCCTTGGTGCACTGTTCACCACTGTTAGGGCAGACGAGTTCTGGCCCTCATTTCCACACCAAGTTGCCTATAAGTAAAGCGGGGAAATAAGAATGCTGGCCTGAACTGGCCTTGTATTCTGTAAAATGGAACACCAGTAAAACAGGGAAATAAGAATACTATCAAATTATTTTTGCTTCCTGAGCGGTTTTGTGGAAAGTATCATATTGCTAGACCCTTGGACACTCCTGTGTTACAATTCAAATCTGTACTGTGTTTGTAGTTGGGGGAAATTACAGAAGTCTCCTTATTCCTGATGCCACACAATAGCGTTTATCTCAGCAGGATTGTGCTGTGGGATGCACAACTGCAACAAAGAACTGAAGTACTAACAGGGGTGGAATGTGAGGAGAGTTGAGGTGGTGGTGGTGGCAGTGCGTGGGGTGGGGTGAAAGGGTGGAGAGGGAGGGCAGTGGAGCATGGCCTAATAAAGACAAGAGGGAGCAATCTGAAAGAAAGGCCGTGCCATGTTAGAGACAGCAGGGGCGGGGAGGAGGGAGTTGGGGAGAAGAAACATTGGCAGGCAGGGGACATGAACATGGGTGAAGAAGATGAAAAATAGACTGCAGAGGGAAGAACAAAGGGTGAGAAGCTGGACCCCAACAAGGCTGCATGTAAAGCTCAGAAGCAAGAGGATGTCAAGATATACAACACAATTTATTGGAAGAGGCTGCATGAAGACTTCAGGGGTGCAATTCTCCCATTCAAAGTTAAAGTGCTGCCATCAGTGGAGAAGTCAGAGAGAATCCTGCTGATGCTGGCAGCACTTACTGGATCCTATTCATCCCATGGGAATCATACTGTTTCCCACTCCCCAGGCACATGCTTTGCTGGAGTCAGGGATCAGCTCTTCTTGCTTGATAGTGAAGAGCACTCCTGTTTTTCTGCTAAAAGTGCTAATAGAGGCATTGATTTTCATTTTCAATGAAAAAAAGTTGCAGTATTTCTCCTTTGATTTCTTTTTAACAAGGCTTAAAGGAACTCAATTTTAATACATGGATACAAAAATTAAAATGTAATGGTGAATCTCTCCATTTATATTTTAAACATTTATATTTTAACAACTTAACTAAATATATTCAGAATATGGAAAATATTAGGGATAAGGTAAAATGTGATAAAGGTTATGTGATTAGAAAAGGTACAACAAACATGTTCATTTTCAAAGCTCCAGCCAAAGTTAAAGACACAGAGGGGGTTAATGCATATTCTTGTAAAGGCAGGTGGAGAGAGTGATATGAGTGTGCTAGAGTGCATTAAGTATGACTATGGATCCTTTGAACTCTAGCTGATGGTGGAAAGATCAATAGTGTGACACGCCTGAACTGGCCTCAGCTGTGTATGATCAATAAGAGGAGCTGCATGCAAATGCTCCTGCTGCATCGATAACCAATCATGCCAGGAGGATGACAGTGCATAGACAAGCCCCTTGCTTCATGAAAGGAGGGCTAGAATTACTATGAGCGCTGTAGAGGAGGGCAAACCATCCTGTACTCCAAGAAGTACATGGGATTTAATAGGATTGAGGGTTACAGATAGGCCTAGTAGGTAGGGATATGATCAGCGCAACTTGTGGACCGGAGAGCCTGTTTGTGCTGTAGTTTTCTATGTTCTATGTTCCAATCAATATTAGTAAAGTTAAAGTCCCCCATAACAACTACCCGATTACTTTCACTCCTGTCCAGGATCGACTTTGCAATCCTTTCCCCTACCTCTCTAGAACTTTTAGGAGTTCTATAAAAGACTCCCAACAGGGTGACCTCTCCTCTCCTGTTTCTAATCTCAGCCCATACTACCTCAACAGACAAGTCCTCATCAAACTTCCTTTCTGTCACTGTGATACAGTCTTTGACTAATAATGCCACTCCTCCCCCACTTCTACCTCCTTCTCTACTCTGACTGAAGCATTTGAACCCTGGAACCTGCAACAACTATTCCTGTCCCTGCTCTATCTATGTCTCTGAAATGGCCACAACATCGAAGTTCCAGGTACTGGTTCAAGCTGCAAGTTCCTCCACCTTATGCACCTTCTTGCATTAAAGTATACGCATTTCAAACCATGTACTTCTTGCATTAAAGTATACGCATTTCAAACCGTGAAGCTTATTCAAGGAGCAGCTACTGCGAGTCCTTGATAAATATGTCCCTGTCAGGCAAGGAGGAAATGGTCGAGTAAGGGAACCATGGTGTACTAAAAAAGTTAATTCGCTGGTTAAAAGGAAAAAAGAGGCTTATGTCAGGATGAGGCTTGAAGGCTCAGTTAATGCAATGGATAGCTATAGATTAGCCAGGAGGGAGCTAAAGAGTGAGTTGAGGAGAGCTAAAAGGGGACACAAGAAGACTTTGGCTGATAGGATCAAGGAGAAATCTAAAGCTTTCTTTAGATATGTTAAGAATAGAAGATTGGTTAGGGCAAGATTAGGGCCAGTCAGAGACAGCAGTGGGAAGTTGTGCGTGGAGCCTGAAGAGATTGGAGAGGCACTGAACAAATATTTCTCTTCGGTATTCACGCAGGGAGATGTAAATGTAGTTGTGGAGAACACTGGGATACAGGGTTGTAAACTGGAAAGTATTGAAGTAGATAAGGAGGATGTGCTAGATATTCTTGAGGGTTTGAAGTTAGATAAGTCCCCTGGGCCGGACGGGATTTACTCTAGGATTCTCTGGGAGGCAAGAGAGGTGATTGCAGAGCCTCTGGCTCTGATCTTCAGGTCGTCGTTGGTCACAGGTATAGCGCCGGAAGACTAGAGGATAGCGAATGTGGTGCCATTGTTCAAGAAGGGGAATAGAGACTTTCCGGGGAATTATAGACCGGTGAGTCTTACTTCTGTTGTGGGCAAAGTATTGGAGAGAATTATTAGGATAGGATTTATAGTTATTTAGAGAGAAATGAATTGATTGGGGATAGTCAGCATGGTTTTGTGAAGGGTAGGTCGTGCCTTACTGACCTTATTGAGTTTTTTGAAAAAGTGACCAAAGAGGTGGATGGGGGTAAGGCAGTTGATGTGGTATATATGGACTTTAGTAAGGCATTCGATAAGGTGGCTCATGGAAGGCTTCTGCAGAAAATGCAGACGTGTGGGATTGAGGGTGATTTAGCTAATTGGATTAGGAATTGGCTAGCAGATAGAAGACAGAAGGTGGTGGTTGATGGAAGTTATTCATCGTGGAGTTCGGTTACAAGTGGTGTACCTCAGGGATCTGTTTTGGGGCCCCTGCTGTTTGTAATTTTTATAAATGATCGGGATGAGGGTATTGAAGGATGGATTAGTAAATTTGCAGATGACACTAAAGTCGGTGGAGTGGTAGATAGTGAAGAGGGGTGTTATAGTTTGCAGAGAGACTTGGACAAGTTGCAGAGCTGGGCCGAGAGGTGGCAAATGGAGTTTAATGTGAAAAGTGTGAGGTAATTCACTTTGGCAGGAATAACAAATGTGTAGAGTATAGGGCTAAGGGTAGGACTCTTAATAGTGTTGATGAACAGAGGATCTCGGTGTATGTGTGCATAGATCCCTGAAAGTTGGCAATCAAGTCGATAAGGTTGTTAAGAAGGCATACGGAGTCTTAGCTTTTATTGGTAGGGGGATTGAATTTCGGAGCCGCAACGTCATGTTGCAACTGTACAAAACTCGAGTGCGGCCGCACTTGGAGTATTGTGTGCAGTTCTGGTCCCCACATTATAAGAAAGATGTGGATGCATTGGAGAGGGTACAGAGGAGGTTTACCAGGATGTTGCCTGGTATGGAGGGCAGGTCTTATGAGGAGAGGCTGAGTGATTTGAGGTTGTTTTCGTTAGAAAGAAGGCGGCTAAGAGGAGACCTTATCGAAACATATAAGATGATTAGAGGTTTAGATAGGTGGACAGTGATAGCCTTTTTCCTAGGATGGAGAAAGCTAGCACGAGGGGACATAGCTTTAAATTAAGGGATGGTAGTTATAGGATGGATATCAGAGGTAGGTTCTTTACCCAGAGGGTGGTAAGGGCATGGAATGCCCTGCCTGCGGCAGTTGTAGATGTGCCAAGTTTGTTGGCGTTTAGAACATAGAACATAGAACATTACAGCACAGAACAGGCCCTTCGGCCTTCAATGTTGCGCTGACCAATATAAAAAGCAATGACCCTCCAAACTAAACCATTCCCTTCTCTTCCATATACTTATCAACTAACCTCTTAAATGGGAATCGAATCAGGCAGTAGTGCTAACTACTTACTACAGCGCTACCCATGATTAATCATTTTTTTATTCAATCGTGAGACATGGGCCTCACTGGTTGGCCAGCATTTATTGCCTATCTCTAATTGCCTGAAGGCAGTTGAGAGTCAACTACATTGCTGCAACTGTGGAGTCACATGTAGGCCAAACCAACTAAGGATGGCAGATTTCCTTCCCTAAAGGACATTAGCGAACCAAATAGGTTTTTCCAACAATCAAGAATGCTTATATGGTTATCAGCAGATTCTGAATTTCAGATTGTTTTTATTGAATTCAAATTCCATCATCTGCCATAGCACAATTCAAACCTGGGTCCCAGAACATTAGCTGAGATTTTGGATTAATAGTCTAGCGATAATGCCACTAGGCCATCACTCCTCAGGAGCAGGAGAAGACAGATGAGGGAATTCGCCAAGTTATGACTCCTGACCCCTTCAAGGTGTGGGTGATGGAGCTCTCAGAGCATTCTCACGGGAGGCCCTGGGCAAGCTCTGAGTGACAATGAGATCAGTGAGTGCCACAGCAATGAGGATTCATAAAACCTTCATCCATATGATTTTACTTACGTAAGTTCCAAGCTGCGCAAATATTTATTCCTCTCTTGTACTGAATCATGTGTCTTCTCTTGGCAGGAGCAATACTTGATGAGGCAAGGCCTTCTGACAGCACTTCAGAGGGAAAGCATCAATCAGGTGTCACAGGCATCACCTGCTCCATCACCTTAATGAATAGTATTAGCAAACAGGTTTTGGGGTCACTTTTTGGTGAACGCCACACAGCTACTCATGCACATTGGGTGATTGCAGGAACATCCAAGGGATCAAGCAAATGGAGGTTCGCTGGATCCAAAGAAACAACTCGCCTACAGCCAGATGCTGACCTGCTGGAAACAGTTCTCGTGAAGAAGAGCTGGGACTGCAGGAGAGGGTGTCAAAAACAGTTGGGTCTCCAGCACTGGCAGCTGCTCCCCCATCCCATAAAGTGTCCCAAGGGCCCATTGGCTCCCTGGAGGAGGAGAAGATGTTGGAGCCATCACTGAGCTTCCATCCAGGTAATCAAAGAACAAAACAAAGAACAAAACAGCACGGGAAACAGGCCTTTGGCCCAACGAGCCCACTCCTATCCTCCTGAGTTCCTCTTTCTGACAGCGGTGTATTGCATGGGCAGCATGTTGAGTAGGATGGCACAGCTGCATCCACGACATCTAAAAGTCAGCCAGGGCTCCCCCGACCTCAGTCATCCAGGAGACACCCGTCAACAGCATCAATGGCCAAGGGGCATGTAAAATAAGTGGAGGTAGACTGCCTCTATTTCCAATGTGTATCCTAGGAGTTTACCTAGATGGAGTGCCAGACCAAGCGCTAGGCCACATAAGATTAAAAATTTAGGATTAAAAGATTAAAATCATAGAGGCACAGATCATCATTCAGCTCGGGAAGGGCCCTTTGACCTATCCACACTGATGATAACCACCGCTGTAGTTTCACAAATCCAATTCTTCAGCACCTGTGCCATATCCCTGACTATCATGGTACTCCACATGCTCATCACATTTCCTTTAAAAGTTGTATAGTAACCAGCCACCATAACCATCTCAGGGAGTGCATTACAGATCCTTGCTATCTGCTGACTGCAAATCATTTTCTCTGAGGCTTTCCCCCTCATCCTGAAACTATGCCTCCTCTTGATTGACATCTGAGCCAAGGAATATAACTATTCCCTATTCACTCTGACCAAACTTCACACAAGCTCGTGCATCTCCAGCACCTCAGCTTTTCTTTCTCTGAAGACAACAATCCAAGCCTATCCTGCCTCTCTTTATAGGTCAGATGCTCCATCTCAAACTACATCCTGGATGTCCCCTCAGTGTCCCCTCCAATGCAACCACATCTTCCCACAGTGAAGTGACAAAAGTGCACACATTACTTCAACTGTGGATTGACCAATGCTTGATATAATGCCAATATAATCTTCTTGCCCTTATACTCCGTGCCATGACTGATGAAATTGAGTGCCTCATATATCTCCACAGCCACCCTGTTCAACTGCCGTATCGCTTACAGAGATCCATGGATAAGTTCCCAAGATCCAACCATTCCACTGAACTGCCTGATGACTGGCCATTCATTCAACAAAGCCCTGTATCATTTGTGGCCATTTGGCCAACAGCCTGAGCAACTAGGTCCAACATAAAGTTGGACACTTTAAATGAATACACAACTTAAGTGCTTCTACAAGCAAGGCCTGATGAGATGCTGACACGGTTACCACAGTCAAAAATCAATAAGGACAAGCATGGAACTTCATGGCATGCCACTGGACACCAGCCTCCAAATACCAGAACAACAACCTGCCAACACCCTTTGTGTCCTGTTACTGGCCAGTTTCAGATCCATCTTGTCAAGTTCTCCCATCTTCAATGTGTTTCAACTAGCTCAATTGGTCCCCATGTGGGACCTCATCCAAGAGTGCCTTGAGAGCCGTATGAACTATGCTGATTGTACTTCCTCCATGCATGCACTAGTCCACTTCTTTAAAATCAGGTAGTGGTTGAACAAAACCCTCTCACCTGAGAACCTCTGGGAGATCTGCCCTCCAGTTGCACACTGTGGGAGGCTAATCATAATTCATACCAGTCTGCCCTCACACTAACAAGAATGGATGTTCTTATAGGATACATGAGTCAGGTATAGAGGCCTGATAATGTGGTGATTCTCTGGCTCGCTAGCCCGATTGTGTAGAGAATCAGGAGTTGATGGAAAAACAGGTTTGTGCTGGACATCAAATTCATTGTGACCTTTCCAGGCCATACAGCCAGCCATGATCGGATTGCTGGTCAGAGTGGGCATGAACCCTATTAATATTCAAATTGCCTCTATAGCATCTCATTAGGTTAGGAGGTTGATTCAACGATCATTCGAAATGCTACTGTTCATTTACACGCAGGTGTGAATTGATCAGGTACTGAAAAGTGGGGACTTGGCAGACTGACAACTAAGAGGGATAAAACTCTCCTTGAAACTTATACCCACTGTATGTGTGGGTCTCACAAATCACTTGTGGATAGTGGTGTCCGTGCTTGTGACTTCGGGATTGATCTTAGGAGTTCCACCCTCACAATTGTAGACTTTGCAGATTCAAGATGTCAAACTTCAGTATCAAATAGATCAAATCCCACCCTCATCGATCCTCATACCCTGTCTTGGCTGAGCCATTATTCTTCACTTTCATTCAGTCCCATTCCATCTCCCCCTATCACTCAATTTTATTTCTCCTTCCCTCCCGCATTCTTCCCCTCCCCCACTTCAAAAATCAGAGTGGTATTACGTCAAGATGATGGACCTGGGTTAGTAGTATCAAAGTGTCTCATTGCAAGGCAGGTAGGTAATGATGACTCACTTTGATGAAAGCTGTGGCGCTCCTCAACATCTGAAATCTGACTCCAGCCTTATCGATGACAGCCCATTTATTTCATGACTCATCATTGTAGGAAGTGAAGAGTTCACTTGAGACCTCCTAACAGTAAGGGTTGGCAGGTCCTGGACTGGTGATGCTGTCAACAGTGGGTGCGTAACATTGTTCCTCTCAAATTCCTACTAATTAGGGATGAGTGAGCAGGCCCTGTGAGAAGATCAGAGTCCAAACAGTCGATGTGGCCTGCCTCCTCAATTACCCTCTTGTTAAGGGACAGATGTAACATTGATAGGCGAGTTAGTATGGTGGTGACATGTGTTTAGTTACACTGTATACTACAAGTGATGTGCCCTTCCCCCTAACTGCAAATATGAAACTTCACCCATGCCTATTTAGTGGTCCTCTATCTTTCTCTTCTTTCGTTCCCTCCAATTCCTTCTATGAATGTTCCCAGATCATACATCGTCAATGCAAGTGGACTGCTGGTGACCATGTCCTCTTGTCTGTGATGCCTTTGACAACCTCTGGAGAGGCTGACATGAAAGAACCCAGCCAACTTTCAGGTGTCACAGGTGACAAAATGTCACCTTCTTCTTCCTGCTGCTCAGGAGACAAGTCACTGTCCAAAAGGGCAGAATCAGAAGGACTGGTAATGATCTAAGTCTCCTTGATTTAACACTAGCCCCTCCTCCTCCCTCAGAGTGCTCATTGGCCATTTGGGATGGGCGGGAAGCTGGAGGAGCTCCAGAAGCTTCTGTGTTACATGGTGTTACCAGTGCAGGAGGCTCACATTACCTGTACTATGATTCCAACAGTCATCAGTCTGTTGGAAAGTGGTGAGTGATGATTATGCGCTGTGAAGAAAGCTATAATGCTCCTCAATGTCTGAAATCTGACTCCAGCCTTACCGAGGACAGCCCATTTACTTCCCGGCTCATCATTATGGGAAATGAGGAATTCACTTGAGACCTCATAACAGTAAGGGTCGGGGGGTCCTGGACTGGTGAAGCTGTCAATGGTGGGTGTGTAACATTATTCCTCTCAAATTTCCCAAATTAGGAATGAGTGAGGAGGTCTTGTGAAAAGGTCAGAGTCCAAGCAGTTGATATAGTCTGCCTTCTCCTTGATCCACCTCTCATTAAGGGATAAATGTAACATTGATAGCGAGTTGGTATGGTGGTGACATGTATTTAATTACACGGTACACTGTACAAGTGATGTGCCCTTCGCTCTAACTACAACTGTCATGGCCTTCAGTAACTGGCAAATGTCCCTCTGTGTTTGGGCAATCTTGTTGATGACCTCAGCCATGACCCTATATGATTGAGCCGAGCTCTGATGTGCATCAGCAATCTCTCTCAACACCACTTACATGTTCATGTTGATTGGGCTTAGGCCCACAGGGACACAAGCATGGAAATCATTAGTCATGGTGCGGACATCTCGACCTAGATTTTCCACTTTGGAAAATCTGTTTGTTGGGGTACCATCCAATGCCGGCACCATTCTTGCAAGACCCTGAATCTTTACGCGAGACAGAGAAGTGTCAAAAGGGTAGCACTATTAATTAAAGAGTCAATTACTGCAATAAGGAGAGATGATATAGAATCATAGAAAAACTACAGCATAAACAGGCCCTTTAGCCCACAAGTTGCGTCAATCTTATCTTTATCTACTAGGCTTACCTATAACCCTCAATCCTATTAAGTCCCATGTACTCATCCAGAAATCTCTTAAAAGACCTTAAAGAATTTGCCTCCACTGGCATTGACAGCAGTCGATTCCACTCACCCACCACTCTCTGAATGAAAAGCTTACCCCTGACATCTCGTCTGTACTTACTCCTCAGCATCTTAAAGCTGTATCCTCTTGTGGCAGTTATTTCAGCCCTGGGGAAAAGCCTCTGAGAGTCCACCTGATCAATACCTCTCATTATCTTATACACTTCTGTCAGGTCTTCTCTTATCCTTCATCTCTTAAGGAGAAAAGATCAAGCTCTCTCAACTTATCCTCATAAGGCATGCCACCCAATCCAGGTAACATTGTGGTTATTCAAGTCTACAGCAGTGCCGTGGAGACATTCAAAGAGGAGCTGGAGCAAGTACAGGTCCAACATGAAGGAATAACCTCAGGGAACCCTGGATGTCTAGGACAATCCAGGATAGGGTGAAGAAGGAGAGAAAAACTTGTAACAAATCCAAAGGGAGAAATTGAGCTGTAGTTCTAGAGGAATATAGGAAATGCAAGAAGGAACTTAAGAGAGAAATTAGAAGAGCAAAAAGGACCATGATAAAGGACTTGTAGACAAGATTAGGGAGAATCCTAAAACACTCTACAAACACATTAAGGAAAATAGGTTAACCAGGGAAAGAGTAGAGCCTAGTTGAGACAAAGGCCAGAGTTCTACTACTTGCTTATCATGGAATTGGAGTGGGCAAGGGTTTGACAACGGAAATCTCCATTGATTTTGGGTGGGAATTTCCCATCTTGCCCAAAAGGGGACAATCTGTGTGTGAAGCCAGGAGACATTGGAAAGATGTTAAAAGAATACTTCTCATCAGTCTTTATGTAGGAAAAGGAGTGTAGATACAGAATTCAGGAAAAGGGAATGAGAGGAGCTTGCACAATTTGACAGAGGAAGTGATGAAGTAATAAAGTCTCTGACAGGCTTAAAAATGGTTAAATTCCCAGGCCCGTATGAATGGCATCCCAGGCTGCTCTGAGAGGCAAGACAAGAAATGGCAGAGGCTCTAACACAAATTTTTAATTCTTTTTTGGCAGTGGGAAAAGTGCCAGAAGGACAGCTAATATGGTTCCATTTTTCAAGAAGCTTGGTAGACATTAATCAGGGAATCACATACTGGTGAGTCTCACCTCAGTGTTAGGGAAACTATTGCAGAAAATTCTGAAGGAGGGGATTAATCTCCACTTATAAAGGCATTGGTTTAATTAGGGAAAATCAGCAAGGTTTTGTCAGAGCTAGGTCATGCCGAACAAATTTGTTTGTGTCTTTCAAAAATGTGATCACATATGTGGATGAGGGAAGTTCAGTTGATGTAGTTTATATGGATTTTAGCAAAACTTCTGACAAAGTCCCACATGGTGACTGATTGAGAAGGTTAAAGCATATGGAATTCAGGGAAACTTGATGAGATGGATCAGAAACTGGCTTAATGACAGGATACAAAGGTTATTTAAGTGACTGGACATCTGTCCAGTGGTGTAACACAAGATTCAGCACTGATTCCCTTATTGTTTGTCATATATATAAATTATATAGGTGAAAATATAGGACAGGGGATGTTAATCAAGTATGCAAATGACACCAAGTTTGGTAGAGTGGTTAATAGTGAAGAGAATGGTCATAGATTACAGATTGATACAGATGGGTGGGTCAGATGGGTAGAGCAGTGGCAGATGGTATTTAAGTCTGATAAGTGTGAGGTGATGCTCTTTGGAAGAAGAAACAATCTAAGGAGTATCTGATGAATGGCAGGACACTGGGAAGCTTAGAGGAACAAATAGATCTTGGGATATTTATTCAGCAGAGCAGTAAATAGGAAGCATATGGGATACTTGCATTTATGAGTGGTGGCATAAAAGAGCAAGGAGGTAGAGTTGTATAGAGAGTTGGTTAGACACAACTCGAATATTGTGTACAGTTCTGATCACTTCACCGTAGGAAGGATGTGGTAGCTCTAGAGAGGGTAGAGAGGTTATTTACCAAGATTTTGCCTGGGATGGAGCATTTAAGTTATAAGGAGAGACAAGAGAGGCTTGGATTGTTTTCTTTAGAGAAGACTAAGGGAGACATGACTGAAGTGTATAAGATTATAATGAATAGGGACAGGATGACTAAGGAGCACCTGTTGGAGATGTTCCCCATGTTGGAGATGTTAATCATAGTTTTAGTGTCAGGGGCCAGAGATTCAGAGAGGATTTGAGAAAAAAATCACTCAGAATGGTGGTGGGAGTCTGGAATTCACTGCATGAGAAGATAGTTGAGGCCGGAAACCTTTGGAAGAAGAAACAAGACAAGGGAGTACTCAGTGAATGGTAGAACAGTGGGAAGCTTGGAAGAACAGATGGATGTTGTGTTTTTTTTTACAGATCCCTCAAGTTGGCAGAGCACATGAATAGGATAGTTAATCTTTAAAAAGAAATTGGATGAGCACTTGAAATGTCATAACATAGAACATAGAACACTACAGCACAAACAGGCTCTTCGGCCCATGAGTTGCGCCGATCACATCTATATCTACCAATCCACAGACCTACCTATTTCCCCCTATCCCATTCGTTTCCATATACTCATCCAGAAGTCTTTTAAAAGACCCCAGCGAGTTTGCCTCTACCACCTCCGACAGCAGCCAATTCCATTCATTCACCACCCTCTGAGTGAAAAACTTATCCCTAACATCCCCTCTGTATTTGCTTCCCTGCACCTTAAATCTGTGTCCTCTCATAGTGACCATTTCAGCTCGGGGAAATAGTCTCTGAGAATCCACCCTATCTATTCCTCTCAACATTTTATAAACCTCTATCAGGCCACCTCTCAACCTATGTCTCTCCAGTGAGAAGAGTCCCAGCTCCCTCAACCTATCTTCATAAGGCCTCCCTCCCAATCCAGGCAGCATCTTTGTAAATCTCCTCTGCACTCTCTCAATAGTCTCTGCATCCTTCCTATAGTGAGGCGACCAGAACTGCACACAATACTCCAAGTGGGGTCTGACAAGGGTCTTATAGAGCTGCATCATTACCTCCTGACTCCTAAACTCAATTCCTCGGTTAATGAAGGCCAGTACACCATACGCCTTCTTGACCACTTCTTCCACCTGCGAGGCCGATTTAAGAGTCTTATAGACCCGGACCCTGAGATCCTTCTGCTCTACAACACAGCTAAGACTCCTACCCCTTATATTGTACTCCTTCATCCCATTATTCCTGCCAAAATGGACCACTACACATTTATCCGCATTGAAGTCCATCTGCCACTTCTCCGCCCAGTCATGCATCCTGTCTACGTCCTGCTGCAACTTTTGACATCCCTCCAGACCATCCACAGCACCACCGACCTTTGTATCGTCGGCGAACTTACTAACCCATCCCGCCACTTCCTCATCCAGGTCATTTATGAAAATGACAAACAGCAGGGATCCCAGAACAGATCCCTGGGGCACTCCACTGGTTACCGACCTCCATGCAGAACAAGACCCATCCACAACCACTCTCTGCCTTCTGCCGGCAAGCCAGTTCTGGATCCACGAGGCCAAAGCCCCTTGGATCCCATTCCCTCTCACCTTCTCCAGAAGCCTTGCATGGGGGACCTTATCAAACGCCTTACTAAAGTCCATGTACACTACGTCCACCGCCCTTCCTTCGTCAATGTGTTCAGTCACATTTTCGAAGAACTCAACTAGGCTTGTAAGGCATGACCTGCCCTTGACAAAACCATGCTGACTATTTCTGATCAGTCTAAACTTTTCCAAATGTTCATAAATCTTATCCCTCAGAAGCCTCTCCATCAGCTTACCAACCACTGAAGTCAGACTCACCGGTCGGTAATTTCTTGGACTATCCTTGTTCCCTTTCCTAAAGATAGGAACCACATCCGCAATCCTCCAATCCTCCGGAACCTCTCCTGCTTCCATGGACGACGCAAATACCATTGCCAGGGGCTCTGCAACCACTTCCCTCACCTCCCACAATAACCTGGGGTACATCCCATCCGGTCCCGGCGACTTGTCTATCTTGATAGAATTTAACAGGTCTAACACATCCTCTTTCCTAACATCCACATACTCAATCTTTTCCGTTTGCCTCAAACCTGCAGTACAACCTCCCAGTTCATTTTCCACCGTGAATACCGAGGCAAAGTACTCATTAAACACCTCTGCCATTTCTTCCGGATTCACACAGACTTTTCCCCCTTCACCTTTTATAGGTCCTATCCCTTCTCTTCTCATTCTTTTGCATTTCACGTAACATTGAAGGATATGAGGTAGGTGCAGGAAAATGGGATTAGCGCCCCTTTACTGTTAGTTATTTTTGGTGCAGATTCAATGGGAAAAAGTGTTGTATATTTCCATTTTATGTGCTGAATGACTCCATGACTCTTGAGGCTCCCACACACTTCCACTTATGCCTGTGTCTGCTGGAAGATCACTGACATCATATCCTATAGGGTCTGGCTCTGCTTTTTCATGTTGACCATTCCTGGTTTGATCATATCCAAAGACCCAATATTTACCTTGGGGGTTAGCAGACCTTGGGGAGCCATTAGCCTTCTGATGGTCCACTCTCTTGGATGTTCTAGCCTCTTTCCATTGTACAATAGCAGCCCTGTAGTGCTCACCAGAGAGTGCCCAGAAGCCTGTCCACTAATGTTTCCCACTGAGGTTAATGCCACAATGTTGATGCTGGTGAATGCAATGAAAGTATTTCTGTGTCCTTCCCAGAGCTATTGCTTGGGTTGCTGGAAGAGTTGCATGGCAGGGTACTAATCCAGAAGGTCTGTCTTCATCTGATGGAGATCCTACAAGACAAATCATGTGAGATCAACTGGTGGAAATGCGTAGGGGATGATAGATTCACTTGAAATAGGTCATCTGGATCATGGTGCATTGGGTTCTTACTTGTTTGGAGACTGCCAACTTCACAGTCAACAACAGCTCACTCCTGGGTCTCTCCCCAATTTTGATTGGCCTTCTCCTCAAAAGGGGTGAGGACACATCTTGGGGATGTCCCTGCCTATCTTCATTCTAGTTCAAGGCAATCTTTGCCTTCAACTAGAATGAATTTTTGCCCTTTGGGACACAAAAATGAAAGAGTGAAAGGTTGGCCTGAATGAGATGGGGGACTGATAGCTGGTGATAGGTTATGGCATAGGACCATCCAATTTGAGGGCATGATGTGGAATCTGGGGTAATGGGAGCTGAAGAGGATGGTCAGATGGGAATTAGAAGTGGTGAAGTGGGATCAAGGGAGATTAAGGTGAAATGGCAGACTCTTGGGACATGTGTGATGCCAGGGACAGAGAAGTGGGCACTCACCCCTCCAGTCCAGAGCAGGTCCATCTTCTTGCAGCATTCTTGCCTGTCCTCCTTGTGAAGCTCCTTGCGCTGACTGCCTCAGCCATCACTTTCTATGCCTCCACTACCCTAGCTGATGGCAGCTCTCCTCTCCTCTACAGCTTCGAGCATCCTCTGTACTCCAATTCCAGAAGTCGAGGAGCAGACCTTTTCCCAGCCATATTGCTGGCTGAAGTGACAGCTCTGCTGAAGGGAACGCTGAAAAAAAGCTCCCACTGGTAGAAAGCTAAAAGCTGATCCCTTACTGCAGCAAATCAAGCACTAGGTATCAGAAAGTCTATGTGAAAAGTGGGGGGAAAATTGGACAATTAGCGTTTGAATTGTGAGTGCAGATTGCTGGTAATGCTAGTGCTAAACTCTCTGGCTTCCCTGCTGGTGTGGTCATGGAATTTCAATTCAGATTTGCAGCTAATGAAATGTAAATGTATTAAAATGATGTTCCTAATATTCACTCATTACATCATTGGTGGGTGCAGGAACAATCACGTTATGTTTTTACATCAGCATGAAACACGTTTTAGACATCTTCTGAGATTTTCCGCTCTCAACTGCTGATCCTGCTTAACAAAAACAGGAATGGAAAATCCCCCTTCTGACTCCATCTTTGGGATTTATCCTGAAAATTCAATTCATAAATATTCAGCTTCAAAATTATTGAAGAATAAAAGCCTGCTCTATCAGAAAACAAGTGATTTAAATTTTTAAGCAACAAGTCATCTATAATTTGGCATTAAACTTGCAGACTCACACAGAAGTAAACACAATGATGATAGTGAGGAAAATCAGAAATGTCACAACAGTGCAGACCTTTTGGAAATGAATGGGTAGGTTTTATTTTGCTTACTGTCAGTACGGTTTGTGATAATGGAGGTAACCAACACTAAAATCAGCTGAAAAGCATAAAAATGTTTAATTTCCTTATGCTGAATCCCAACTTTGAGGAAATCATAAAAAAAATTAAAAATTGGATATCAGTTCCCTTTATACCAGCTACAAGAGTTCTAATAATGTTGATAGTATACCAAATATTGTTTGCAATATTCTTACTTACACGCTTTTTAGAATCAGATGTTGTAATTATCCATCTGCAGTTAGCATTGTTCGGATACAGATTTGGGAAATTCGGAGAGGTGAATTTTCCTTGTTCAGTCCTGAATAGTCCTCCACATTTTTCTAAAAAGTTAAATTAAAAATTACAACATTCAAAATAGTAAGTTAAAAACATACATTGCATTGCACCATATTATAATACAAATTTATTGGCTGAAAGAGACTCTCAAGTGATCAAGGAAGGTGAGGAGTCAGCAAGAGGATGGAGTTATGGCAGAACATCAACTATCATCATACAGAATGGCAAATGAGGCTCCTAATTCTTCTGTTCTTATTAAAATAAACAATCAATATATAAGATTCTTATCATAGATATTTTCTAGTTGGCCGTTTGGATGACAAATCATTGTTTACTGACAGGAACCACCGCCTAAAAAGTAATTATGTGGTTTGCTGCTGATAATGGCAATCGGAATTCAAATTTTAAGTAGGAAATGGAAAAGCCTCCCAATCTTTAGAGTTTTTAACAGGCCAATTGCATTACTGACACTTTCTTTCTTAATTTGAAGTATTTACGAACTATTGTGGACAGAGAAAGAATAATTGCAACAATGATTTAACAACAATAATGGGTTTAAAGTGGCTATTCTGGCTGAGAGCTAAGCATTCTGGGATTTTTGGTCAATTTATAGATTAAAACCAGATGTAGGTCATAAAAAGGCTCTGGGCCGAAAGCTGTGATCTGAAGTTTCCTGTGTTGGCCAAGATAAGGGAAGTTGTTTACATTCAGCACCTTGGTGAGACCACATTTGGAATGTTATGTGCAGTTCTGGTCATTTCACTATAAGAAGGATGTGGAAGCATTGAAGAGAGTGCAGAGGAAATTTACCAGGATGCTGCTTGGTTTGGAGAGTAGATCTTATAAGGAAAGGTTAAGGGAGCTGGGGCTTTTCTCTTTGGAGCAGAGAGGGATGAGAGGCAACTTAAGTTTATAAGATGATGAGGGGGATAGATATTTTCTTGGGTGGATGTAACTGTTACTAGGAGGCATAACTATAAAGTTCACATAGACTTTCTGATACCTAGTGCTTGATTTGCTGCAGTAAGGGATCAGCTTAGCTTTCTACCAGTGGGAGCTTTTCTTCAGTGTTCATGGTGGGAGATATAGGAGGGATGTCTGAGGTAGGTTCTTTACTCGGAGTGGTTAGGGTGTGAAATACACTGCCTGCTCTGATAATGGAATTGGACACTTTAGGAACTTTCAAGAGATTATCGGATAGGCACATGGAGCACACCAGAATGATAGGGAATGGGATAGTTTGATCTTGGGTTCGGACATAGCTTGGCACAACATTGAGGGCCGAAGGACCTGTACTATGCTGTACTGTTCTATGTTCTATAACTGAGACATATTGGCTCTGATTTATGACTATGTATGGGACATATAAAATGAACTAAGTGTCGTGGCATTTGTTCAAAAGTAATTTCATTGGATCTTTGAGCTATGTGATCAGATTCTGGTGACAATGTTGGCTGGATGCCAGAGAATCTTCTGGAAGCAAATAGAGAATTGTGGATAAAAAGCATGTGAATACTTTGACAGTTACAAGTCGAAGAGACTAACCATTGCAACTCGACCTTGTACTCTGAAGGATGCTTCAGAGAAATCAAGAAGATAGATTCTACATCGAGGATATGTCATAGCCAAAGTTTTCCTAAACTTAGTAATACCTATTTTCAGTGAAATGTTTAAAGTTGATGTTCAGTTAAAGTTAATATACAGTTTAAGAGTTAAAGTTCAGTGAAGAGTTAATGAGTTGCAACTTTATGTTTGAATTGTACGAGAAGTTCAAAAAAAATTGAATTGTCCTTGTTTATCTCATTAAACTGGAATGCTTGGGAAGTGTTTAAGTTAAAGCTGTATAACACAAGACATTGAATTTGCAAAGAGACAGAGCTAATGGGCAAAATAGGACATGTCACAGACAAGACCAGAGAATCCAACACAATGGGATCTATTGTACCATTTTGATTCTAAGTGGTGGGCGGACTTCAATCTGGGAGTACTTTAGATCTGACTTTTACACTTGTTCTCAGGCACCCCCTTATGCACTGTGTCTGCAAAAATATCAATGATTCCTAGTGGCACTGCACAAGCCTGTGAGTGGGGCTTAACGTACCCGAAAAACTGCAGTTCTGATTGGCGCCTCCAACTGCGCATACGCAGAGAAAATAAATGATAGAATAATGTTCCTCTACCACTTAGCTCCTGGACCAGGTAATGCCTCTTCCTGGCCCCCACAGACATTGCCCAGCCGCCACAAAATTAATAACCCCCTTTCTCTCCTCCCACCACCTGCCATCCAGATCAATTCCAGATCCCTTCTCCCATTCCCCTCCACCAATCTCAGGCAGAGTGGCAGTGGACCCTCTTTCCTCCCAGTGATCTCAGGTAGAGTACCAGAGGAACCCCCTTCCACCACACCAATCTCAGGCAGAGAGCTCTACCTTCCCCCTTCCATGTTATAGATATCAAACAGGGTGATCCTCCTCACCCCCACCCCAGACCTCCCGCACAAGACCCCTATTTCTGATGGTTGTGTGACATCTCTCTCTCCCTTTCCTGTCCCCAATCATCGAGGAACTGATCCACCTACCCTTCTTCCCCATCAGCACACCTGCAAGTGTCATTTGCCTTCCCCTCAATGCTAACAAGTAAACTGCATGTAACTTGTTGGAATGCTCTGTCAAACTATATGCAGTTACTCTGCCCTAATGAGGGGCAGCTCATTAAAAACACAAGAATGGACAGACAGGCAGGCGTTCCTGCACAAAATGGATATGAATCCACCCCCCCCATCCCAATTTTCTGAGAGCAAATTGGGAAGGTTACCGGACCCAGCCGAGGTGAGGCAGAACACACTCTTCCCAGGAGGATGCAGACCCAGGGGAGCTGATGGAAATGCACTTGGGAGGAAGTCACCACCTTGGTCAGTGCCAGAACATTGATCGCCCCCCCAAACTGCACAGCAGTGCCAGAAAAAAGTCAGCGACTTCATCCATGCAGTAAGGATGAGTGCTTCTTCCCCCAATTTTCTCCCAGATCCTCTCATCCCCAATACTCTGTATGCTTCCAGCTTCTGACCCCCAAGCACCTCCTTTCTATCCCCCAAGAACTCCACTGTGCTTGCTGTCTAAGGGCCACCATCTGATACTCTGCAGAAGTCACACCATCATTTCTTTCATGGCTCCTTCCATCTCCCAGGAGAAGACCAACAATAATACCCGTGAGAGGGCGAAGATATGGGGTGCTGAGCCAGACCAAGTCCTCACCTCCTTTGAGAAACAGATGCTGGAGCTGTCAAGGGAAGATGAGGTGTGGGCTGTCAGAAACAGCATGGTCAGGCTGCTGTACAGACATGAGCATCTGTCATTCCTGCACTCACTTTGAGGCAATTTCTCGGGGGCATGAGCAAGGGGCAAAGTTTAAAGACGGTTATGTGGCATGTTTAGAGGGTAGTGGATGCCTGGAACTTGCTGCCAGGAGAAGGTTACAGATGCAGGGGGCGATTCTCCAAGAAGTGCTGAATTGGCGGGAAAACTAGATCACGACAGTTCTGACAGTTCAGCTTCTCACCTGAATCTCTGCACTCTATGCACTGAAGAAGTCCCAATTGGGAATTTCATTACAAACCCCGAAGTGGGGGATTGGAGGGATTGGGCAGGGTCTATTTGTGTGGAGTTTGACAGTTCTGAGGCTCTCCATGTGTGCAGTGGCCCCAATGCATCAAACATCCATTTGTTATCCAACCCAATCGCTGCCCCTCCAGCCCTGACCCCCCCCCCCCCCCCCTGTCTTGGGGTGCTCTGATGCCCAGACTCCATCCCTAGCAGTGGCATTCTTCTCAGCCCTTGCCCAGGCAGACCCCCTCCCTCTGGCTGGCCACAGAGTCAGGCCCCCAGGAAGCAGCCCTCCCGGCAGACCCCTCCCCACCCCAATTGCTGCCTTCCCTCCATACCAGACCAATCTCAATGCAGAGTGGCAGTGGGATCCCCCACACCAACTGATTGCCTCTGTCCTGCCCACATCAGACCCTATCTCTTGGCGTGTCCAATGACTGATGGGCAGTGCCAAGGCACTCCTCGATATGAGCACTTTGCCCTTGGGCAGTGTCGGGGGCACAGGCTGGCACTGCCAGGGTGCCCATACCCAGGGGACACCCCTACTACCTGACCTCCTGGAGGGCCCGATTGCTCCCCTTCATTCCAATGGAGTCTCCCGCTAGCTCTGTGAACATGGGGAGCCAGTCTGAAGTCCATCAGAATGAAGTACTTCTGGTGGGCTGAAAGATTCGATCGGGACCTCAAAGATCCCAACAATTAGCAAATTCATGCATTTAAAATAGATTTTTAAAAGACTTAAATTACTTACCTGTCTTCTCATTTTTATGTTTTTATGTTACAACATTTTGTTTAAACATCTTTATTGCAATTAAATGTTTTTTCACCATCTACCTGTGACTCATTGGTCTCAGATTTGTCTTGAATATAAACTCTCTTCAGTTGATGATTGCTGGAGGGATGCTTCATGTTGATGTCAGTTTGGGAGACCCCTCAATGCTGTGTCACTGAGAAAAGGAAGGCATTGTTTCCCTAGACCCCATGAGCGATCCCCTCCTGTCCTCCATCCCACCTTCCCAGAGCCCTTGTATGGGGTTTCAGATCCTTTACCATTACACAGATGTGGGCCCAAATGTCAGCATGCATGCGGAGCTCAGGTAGGAATTAGAGTGGTTTGCACCAGTGCATCATCATAATGGTGATTTGCAAGTCATCATCAACCTCCTGCCTGTGAAGAAACTCGCTAACACAGAGTACCTAGGCCCACCACTCTGATGTGACAATGTTACAGGCTATAGAAGGAATTTTGGGAGTGGAGGAGGGGGATGGAATCCACAGAATGAATACTAGTGAGTTAATTGCCTAATGGTTAGGGCCTCACTTGCCACCCTCGCATGTCTTATTTAGGCTGCCACCTCTCCAGTGTTTGGTTGATGTTCCTCGGCATGCTCTTTCTCTTCTTTCTCCTCTTCTCTTCCTCCGCTGGTCAACCTCCGCAGCGACATCCAGGTGGTCAGCCTCCACATCCTTCTCCTCCTCCAATAGGTCACCTCTGTATAGAGCCAGATTGTTTGCTGTGCCTTGCACAATCACTGAATGGGAAGAGATCACTGGGTTGTATTGGAAGGCCTTGTCAGATTGGTCCAGGCACCAGAATCGCATTTTGAAAAGCCCAATGCAGCTCTCCACTAGTGTGCGGATGGCTACATGAGTGCCATTATAGCAGGTCTCTGCCTCAGTCACAGGCCTCTGAACAGGCGTCATCAGCCATGTCCAAAGCGGGTAACCCATATCACCCACAAGCCACCTCCTAACAACAAAACTTTCATGCACACCATCTGGATGTCTTGTACAGACATGCATGATATTCATGTTATGGTCGCACACATGAGTTGAACATTCAGGAAATGGAACACTTTTCTGTTGATGAATCTTTGTGTTTTGTCGAGGGCTCTGAGGGCGACATGTCTCCAGTCAATGGACCCCTATATATTAGGCATCTCCATAATGGCTGCGAACTCTGCAGCCTGGGCTTTCTGATGGGCCTAGTCCATGTTAAATTTGATGTACTGTCCAGCCTGGGTATAAAGGGCTTCTGTGACCTTCCTGACACAGGTGTGGATGGCTGATTGGGAGATGCCACAGATATCTCTGCTAGGAGTCTGGAAGGAGTCAATTGTATAGAAGTTCAGAGTAGCCGTCAATTTGACAGCCATCTAGAGTGGATGCCCCCCCCCCCCCCCCCCCCCCCCCCCCCCCCCCCCCACCCCCCCACACACACCTGCCCCACCCCTGCCTCTAGGTGCCAGGACTTGCAACAGGTTGCTCAGGTGTTGCACTGACGTCAGCGAAACACAGCGTCCAACAACTGTTCAAATGACACTTGTGTATGGAACTGCAAGGGTTTCTGCTCCCTTCTTCTCCTGCACCCCTCCTCTAGGTGAATGGCAGTTGTCTCCCTTTACTCCTGCACAAGGTCAGGCCTGGGTCTCCTGTGTCTGCAATTCTTCATCCAGCTCTTCCTCCTCTGCTCCAAAAGAGCAACCAAAAGAATAGCAAGATTGACTGGTTGCATCACAGAAAACCATTTCATCATTCTGAAGGTTGGATGGGTGGAGATGGAGAGGAACACATGTAGAGGTTAAGCAATGCTGCTTATTCCTAGCACATCAACAGTCATAGACTCCACCCCTCCCTCCCCAATTTCCCCAGCCACCCCACCACGTGCTCCCTAAAATCACAACTCCTAATTCCCCCAACCACATACTCCCCACAATCACAGCTCTCCCATTCCCCCAGCCACATTGTCCCCACAATCACAGCCCCCAATTCTCCCAGCCACATGCTTTCCACAATCACAGCCAACCCAATTCCCCCAGTCACATGTTTCCCACAATCACAACACTCCCAATTCCCTCAACCACATGCTCCCCACAATCACAGCTCCATGTAAAGTTGTGAGATTGCAGCAGTGCAATTTGCAAAGGCTTTGTGCACTTCCTTCAGTTGGAAGTGAGGTGAATGCACTCAGACCCAGCAACATATATTTGACGAATTATTGGAATTCTTTGAGGATGTAACTAGTAGAGTTGACCGAGGGAAAACAGTGGCTGTAATTTATTTAAACTTTCAGAAGGCTTTCAACAAGCTTTCGCATAGTAGTTTGTTATGTAAAGTTAAAGCACGCAGAGCAACTCAATGTCTTGAATTGGATAGAAAGCTGGTTAGCAGATAGGAAGCAAAGAATTGAAATTAATAGGTCCTTTTCTGGTTGGCAGTCAGTAACTGGTGAGTTTCCGTAGGGATCTTTGCCAATTGTTCACATTACATATTAATGATTTGGAAGAGGGAACTATATATATTATCTTCAGATTTGCATATGATGCAAAATTGGGTGGAGGGTGAGCTGTGAACAGGATGTAAAGATGTTTCAGCATGATTTAGACAGACTGAGTGTGTGGGCATATGGAGCACATTGAAGGTTTACCAGGTTGATTACTGGGATGGCACATCTGTAATATGAGGAGAGACTAAATTGATTAGGATTATATTCACTAGAGGGCATCTCGTAGAAACTTATAAAATTTCAACAGGATTAGACAGGGTAAATTCAGAAACAATGTTACCAATAGAAGGGGGAGTCCAGAAGTAGGAATCATAGTTTGAGAAAGGGGCAAACCTTTTAAAACTGAGGTGAAAAGAAATGTATTCATCCAGAAGGTGTTGAATGTATTTGAGGCCAAAATGTTGTCTGATTTCAAGAAGAAATCTGATATAGCTCTAGGGGCAAAGGGATATTGGGGATGGGGAAGGTGGGTGGGAAGGGGTTCAGGATACTGAATTTGATGATCAACCAAGATTAAAATGAATGGTAGAGTAGGCTTGAAGGACTGAATGGCCTACTCCTGTTTCTAGTTTCTATGTTTGAAATTCAAAGGTGCTATCAATAGACCTAAAAGCTCTCAACATCAATCATGACAAGTAAGAAATTCTAGCTTATGACTTATGCACAGTAAAAAGAGTCAGCACCAGGTTAAAGTCCAGCAGGTAAATTTTGGAGCGTCGTTCCAAAAGCTCATGATTCCAAACAAATCTGTTGTATTTTAACCTGGTGTTGTGAAAGTTTTACTATGCCCACACCAGTCCAATGCCGGCATCTCCACATAATGATTTATGCAAATAGTGACACTAGATATGGGTAGAAATTCGCCACCACAATGGCCTGAAGGCAAGCATCAACACCATTCATTAGCATCAACTTCTGTATGACATTTTTACAAACTTTGCCTTCTAGAATCAGCTTACTCATGTTATGATCCCAGTAAAGACCAATAGTTTTTAAAAAGAAATTCAAACTCCCATTTATACCACAAGGTTTCACATTTTAATAAAAAAAAACTTTGATTGTACAAGACCTAAACAAAGCAGAAACTCAAAATATCTCAATCACACACTTGTTAGTCTGCTTTTATTTCCAAGAGCTCCCTTATACTTTACAGGATCTCAATATTTTCTGTATTTCTGCTGGGACCAAGTGTCACAGCTCTCAGGAGTTCACTTTGACTCTCCTCAATGTTCATGCTGTTCACTTGAGATATGAGATATTTTCGGATCTTTCCATTGATGTCTAGTTAGATAATTTTCTAATTCCACTTAAGCTACCTCACAGTGTAAACAGCACAGATCAAGAATGGTCCTTAATGCATTCTTGCTCAATGTATTCACATCTGAAAACTCTGCAGCTCTTTGCTATTTGTCTTCAACTTTTGTCAATGCTTGTATTAAATCTGAGGGGTAAAGGAGCATGAGTTATAACCTGAGAGAGGAAGAGGGCTGAGGGTCGTCAGTAGGGGGGATTTGAAAGGCAGGGAGGGAGGGTCCTGTTACCCTCATGCCTGTGTGATTTGGTGGGGGCAGCTGGGGGGTGGTTGACTCATTATTTGCATGGCAGTGAGGAGGATACCCCTCTTTGCTGAGGCATTGGTAGTGCTCCTCTGGATCCTTAGGATCCAATACACTGGGTCCAGATGTATTTGTGATTACCAGCACCAAAGTCCACCTGGTACATTTCCCACTCAGGAGCTGGTTGCATGGTGATGGCCCAATGGATGGGCTGTCAAACCCATTACAATTAGTGGGTTTGTATATTAAACAAGTTGGTGCCCCCATGGGAACTGTTGTGGGCCAGCTGACAAGACTGGACAATTCAGCCCATAGTAAATGTAGATTTCTAAAAGATAATTGATAAGATGCCATAATGAGTTTAGGGCAATTACTGACATGGATTGAAAATAGGTTAAGTGACAGAAAGCAAACAATGGTCATAAAGGAGGCTTTATCAAATTGGCAGCCAGTGAATAGAGAAATGCCACATAGATAAATGCTGTGGCCTCAGCTATGTACAATCTACATTAATGACTCAGATAAAGGGACAGAAATAATGGGAGTGATTTACCAACCTCCTTAAATGATCAGCTGGAAATTCTGATTCCCTGGTGAATGGGACATTGGCTGAAAAACAGAATTCCCAACAGGGGAGAGGGGTCTTGGGTTTCACCCGACTTTTCCTGCCAAGCCGAATTGGGTTCCTGCTGAGAGCTGGCGGCAATACAATAATTATGCAAATCCACTAATTTGAATGTCATTGGTGTGTTTGCCAAGCTGTTCATCATCTTCCCACCATTCTCCTGGCCCATCAGTGATAATGGCACTATGCAGGCTTCACATATACTACCCATAAGCAGAGACATGACATGCTGGATTTCGAGGATCCAGGGAACCACCATTGATATTTCAGAAAAGAGTGGCATTCCTCCCCCCTCCCTCCCTCCCCCGCCCTCACCCCCACCACCACCATCACCACTCAAATCATGGGTCACCACCTCCACACACCAGGCGAGAATGAAGGTGTCCGATCAACCATCTTTTCAGCCTTCCACCTCTCTCAGATCCTCAATCAACTCCTCTCCTCCCTCAGACCCACTACATTACCTCCATTGAGGCCACACTCCTTGGCAGTGCCAACACTGCATTTCCACTTGGCACCCTGACACTGACACTGGTGTGCCTAAAGCCCTAAGGGGTCTCCAAGAGGTAAATCCAGTGTGGCCATTAGCCTCTTTGTTGCTGCCAGGCTGCAGAGGAAGTGTCCCTCGAGGGTCCTTTTGGGCTGGGTGGGCTTGGGCAAGAGCCGAGGTGTTGATCTCACCACTCCCCACTTAAATGGGTTACTGTGGCTGGGCTGCCTTCTAGACCTGGCAGACCTAAAGATCACCTTTGGCATGATGATTTCAGGCAGCTCTGCGATCAACATCTACATTCTTGCCCAACAGCTGTGCAAATTCTGAAGTGGCCACAAGCTTAAATGAGATTTTACACTTTGAAGTTCTCTGACAGAGAAGAGATGGGGAGATAGTTCCAGTCAGTACAGCTGTGCACTCAGCCCCAATAAATGCATACAGCCCCAAAATACGCACATTTTGATTTGCTTTGATTTCAGGTTTTTGAGGTTTCCTTGAGTTCTTTGAAAGTTTGTCTGTTCAAATGGAACTCTTTGATTTGTAACAAATTCAATGTGGACTGCCTTTAAAAAGATTCCATTAACAGCTCAATGGATTTCTATCATCCTCCTTGACTATCACCATCCCCACCTTTAGGGCTCAGGTGCCAGAGAATATGAATGTGGACAATGCCAAGAGGTTTAAATGTGTGTGCTCAGGAGGCTGAGGGGAGGGTCAGGGGAGGAGGGGGTTGAGTGGAGCAGATTTGATGAGAGGGCTTGAGTTGAGGGATCAGGTCAAGACATCCTTGTGGCTTCATGATGTGGGGGTTGCTGGGGGTTACCCATTGTTTGTGGCTGGGGGAGAGGATATCCTTTTTGCTGAGGGGTTGGTGATGCTCCTTTGGTCAGTGGGAGGGTACCATTTTTTTTGAGGGAATGGAACATGTCTTTGAGTCTGGAAATTGACAGCCATTTAAAAATAGTGGGCCAACCTCGGAACAGTGGGGCTTGCAGACAGGTTGCTCAAAATGAGCTTATTTGCATCTTTCAGGTGAGTGAATCCCATGAGAAAGATGCTGCCAATGGGAAGACCTGTTGTTTTTCCACCAGCATGGGTACTAACTTCAAACTGGGAGAATTTAGCCCAATGTATCTAAGGTTGTTGAAAAGTGAAGTTCTTTTACAAGGTGTGAAACTTGCAAGTATTGACATTTGAAGAAACTTCGGTGTGCTCATGTGAAGAATGCAGAAAGTTAGAATGCAGCTGCAGCAAGAAAGAAAGCCTTATTGCAAGGGAATAGTAATACTGGAACACAGTGGTAAATTGTGAATTGAACTTATATTATCCAGAGATTAAAAGAAAGCAAGGTGATCTCATTGACTCCTACAAAATTCTGAAGAGGCTTGGTCATATCGATGCTAAGAGAATATTTTCATTAGTTTGGGGTTCTAATGGCACAAGGACACATTCTCATGATAAAATACTGATAATTTAGGGTTCAGATGAGAATAACTTTATTCCAAGAGTTTTGATTATTTTCTCTACCTGAGAGGGCAATGGATGCTCCATTGTTGAATATATTTAAGGCTTTGATGAACAGATCTTTGGTTTCTCAAAGGATAAAGCGATGTGGGGAACAGGCAGAAAAATGCATTTTAAGCCCAAACTGCTTCTTCAAATAATCAAAAATGGGTTGCAATTCTGACAGCCTATATACATGTGGAACACTGGCTCCTCAAGGCTGCTGAAAACACAGACAACTGGGAGAGCATGAACATCTTAAGCTACAGTTGCTGCAAGCAACATTTTCCAAAGCAAACAAAAGGACTCTCATGTAGAAAGCCCTCTGCCAGTGACTTCCACCATCTCAAGAGAGCATAGAGTGCCATGTCATGTCTGGACAGTTGATGGGGATGAGGAATTCGAGGGTATGAAGCAACATCCAATACAGGAAAACCTTCCGTGCCAAACAAAAGAATACAAAAGGTATTTTCATGAGATGGTTTAAACTGTGGGACCAAAAGAAGCATCTCTTTATACTGTGTGCTCAAGACATTTAATAAATTAGTGTCTCCAGTTGAACATCTTTAATTTTAACAGTGCAATTAACATCTCATTAATATTCAGCAGTTCTTGTTTACTGCAGCTGCAAAATTTGCTTTTTACCAAGGGACTAAATTATTTATTTATAATAATTATATATAATATATAAATAATTATGTAATAATTTATATATAACATATAAATATAATTATATATCAATTATTCTGGGCTTAAGTTCTGTCCATATGTTCAATATTTTCATGAAATTCTGTCAAATATGAGTACATGTTTTACACTTACTGCAATCATACAAGTTGTTAACCTTCAAAGCATCAATCATAGACATTCCAAACCGTTGTCCAATTTCTATGTTTGGATTTGGTTTGGGCACAATGGTAGGACTTCGATGATCTTTAGAAAAAGCAAATCTGCAAACAAAAAGATGAATATTTAAACTACTGCTCAGCTTTCAGATTTAACACAACAATCAAATTCCATATTTCCTTTCTGTTATGATGTCCACAGAGGATAGTCATTAGATCGCTGTGGGCCTCATAGAATGCAAACTTCCCTGTTAGGTGAGGAGAGGCTCACCCAATAGGAAAGAAGCATTGGAAGTTTAAAACTAATTGACTCCATTCAGGTCTGCAGTCTATAAGGGGTGACTTACAGGTACTGGGTAGTACTTTGAGAATGTTGTAAATGAAGGGTGATTGTAAGATTAGTACATTGGTGATGAGGAGGAAAGCAATTTTTTTCTACTATTTAGATCATTCTTATTGTTGAGATAAATAACCTTTCAAAAAGAAAAACTGCCATGAGATCCTCCCTGAGTTTGCGTCCTGATGGGGGTTAAACAGTGTCCTGTCTTGTCTCTGCTGTATCCAGTAGCCTCCTGGGGTTGCCTTCAGTAAATGTGGAGGATGGTCATTTTATTCACTTTTCTGTACTGCCTGTCTGCCACATGTTAGTTTGGCAGAGCATTCCAGCAAGTTACATGCAGTTTGCTTGTTAGCATTTAGGGGAAGGCAAGTGAAAAGTTGCAAGTATGCTGATGAATGCGGTGGAGGGGGTGGGGGGGAATGTGGCTGGTAGCTTAGTGCCTCAATGATTGGGGGCAGGGGAGAGAAAGAGAGGGAGGTGTCATACAGTCTTTGGAGTCAAGGGGAGATGGGGACCACGATGGGGGGATAAAAGTGGGGGGGGAGGAAATCACTCTTCCTGAGGTGGGTGGGCTGCTGTAACTCTGTCTGAGATAAATGAGGGAGAAAGGTGACTGCTGCCACTCTGCATGAGATCAGTGAAGAAGAAGGGGGATCACTGCTGCTCTGCCTGAGATGGGTGAGGGTGGGGAAAAGAGCCGTGGTTGGTTTGGGTGGTGGGGGTTGAGCAGATGAGAGGATCAGTAATGGTGTGGGAGGCAATATCTGGCCTGGAAGGAATGTTGCTGGGAGCAGCATTTTGTCTCTTTTCCCTTCATCTGCAGTTGGAGATTTCAATCAGAACTTCATGATTTTGGGTGCAATAAGCCGTGCCCACAGGTTTGTGCAGTGCAATTCAAAATTGATATTTTTTGCAAGCAGAGTACATCTAGGGCACCTAAGAATGGGTCTAAAAGTTGGATCTGAAATACTCCCGGTTTCAAGATACCAAGCAGTTAGAAAGAAAATGGTAAAACAGTGGCTGCAAAATTGCAGTGTTGGTGGTTTAAGAAAAATACTAGTGTTAAAAAGTGGCAAAATTCAGGATCATGTGAGCCTATTTGCTTTTCTGCCAAGTCTGGAAAGGAGTTTATGTTTGTGTATTGTTGTTTGACTTGGAATATTATAGTTATATAATATCATGGGTTTTTTTTGTAAATGGCAAAAGTTACACCAATTTTTCTTATTATATTTTAACTGTGTTCTTAAATAACTTCTTTCAAAGTTTCCTAGTGGTCACTTGAAACATATCTGGAGTGAAACATCTTATGCTTACCTGTACAAAATTCACAGATTATAAACTTGGAGGGCCTGAATTGGGTTTAAAGGCCATTAAGATAGCCCTATCATTGGAAAATGCAGATAAAGGAGATCAGGAACTAAAGGGGGCATCAAATAGTACTGTCTTCCAGTTGGGGGAGGAGCCAGTGAATTTTGCCTGGCTGTGAGAAGTGCTTTTGGAGTTGGGTGAAAACAGGCAGTTCAAGTGGTAAATTATAAGGAGGTAAATAGTCATTAAACTTGCTTTCAGGGTGAGTTAAATTAGTTCTTAATTGGGAAGTTAAAAGCTGCACTTTAGTGCGATGTTCATTCATCCGCTGTCATAGTGTCTGCATGGTCTCCCCAGTGTATCATGCTTCGGGACATCCTTTCTTGCAACGTATTAGGTGGACAACGTTGGCCGAGTAACAAGAGTATGTACCGTGTACCTGGTGAATGGTATTCTCACATGTGATGATGTCATCCATGTCAATGATCCGGCATGTCTTGCAGAGGTTGCTGTGGCAGGGTTGTGCAGTATTGTGGTCACTCTTTTCCTGAAGGTCGGGTAGTTTGCTGCGAACAATGGTCTGTTTGAGGTTGCGCGGTTGTCTGGAGGCAAGACCACAATAAGCTTTCAGTGGCCACAATCCCACATAACGCTGCCATAGCAACGACATGCCGGATCATCAACATGGATGACATCATCACATGTGAGAATATCATTCACCAGGTACATGGTACATACTCATGCAACTCAGCCAACGTTGTCTACCTAATACGTTGCAAGAAAGGATGTCCCGAAGCATGGTACATTGGGGAGACCATGCAGACACTATGACAGCAGATGAAAGAACATCACTCGACAATCACCAGGCAAAATTGTTCCCTTCTTGTTGGCGAACACTTCAGCGGTCACGGGCATTCGGCCTCTGACCTTTGGGTAAACGTTCTTCAAGAGGGCCTTCACAACACATAACAGCACAGAGCCGCTGAGCAGAGACTGGTAGCCAAGTTCCGCACACATGAGGACGGTCTTAACAGGGATTTTGGCTTCATGTCACACTATCTGTAAACCCCACGACTTGCCTGGGTTAGCAAAAAACCTCACTTACTGTGCTGTCTGGAGACAATACACATCTCTTTAACCTGTGCTCAGTGCTCCTTCCACTCACATTGTTAGCCACTTTAAGATTTGAATAGCAGGTTAGGTGTAAAGATTCATATTCTAATCAGTAATCTGTAAAGAGTCTGTGCTGTTGTGTACTGTTTGAGACCAGAACATCTATTCACCTGACGAAGACCAGAGGTCAAAAGCTTGTGAGTTTATTATCAAATAAATTGGTTGGATTTAAACTTGGTGTTGTTTGACTTCTTACTGTGTTTACCCCAGTCCAACGCCGGCATCTCTACATAATGCTTTGCTGAGATAGTGGGAAGAGAGATTGAGGCTGACGCTGTGCAACTCTCCCTCACTTTAATCCAAATCAAGCACTGGTTTCAACACCACCATCATCATCATGTGTCCTGTTCAACCCTTGACATCCTGAGGCAATGGGCGAGTTGCAAAGCAGCAGGTGTGGAGATAGTGGGAATTGTACTCACAAACCTGCACACAGGCAGCTTAGGTCCAATGGTTGTTTTCCCCTGACCGAAGCAGCAGTGGAACTTGGCGCCTACCTGGGCAACTGAACAGTTCTCTTCAGGGATGCACTGCTCACCTCTGAAGAATGAGGAAGGGGCTAGAAAAGGTGCCCTAAACATCGCCTGCTTTACTACACCCTGGCGAGTTTACGGCGGCTGGTCGGGATCCCATCTTGTGGTCGAACACACAAAATAAAACAAGGTGACACTGCTCACCATTGGCACTTGGAATGTGCGCACGCTTTTGGACAACACTACAGCAGACAGACCAAAGAGAAGAACAGCCTTAGTTGCCAGAGAGCTTGTAAGATACAATATTGACATTGGCAAAGTGAGTTTCACTTAAGGATGCAATGTAGGTCAGTTGACTGAAACTGGAGGTGGATACACTTCTTTTCTGGAGCAGTTGCAGCAGCGATGAGTGTTGTGATACTGGAGTTGGATTTCCTGTCAGGAGTCACCTTGTTTGGAAACTTGATAATCTATCCAAGGGTGTGAACGACTGGCCTGTGACATTATAGCTTACGCTACAGAGCTGAAGTCAAGCCACCCTGATCAGTGCTTATGTCCCCACAATGAACAACCTGAGTGAGATGAAAGACAAGTTCTATGAAGAAGTAGAAGCCCTACTATCAGCAGTGAGCAGTTCCTCCCTGACAATCTCATTTTGATTTCATGTGTCTTAAGTTTCCTTTGTACTTTTTTTGGGCTGTTCGCCTTCCTGTTGGGGAGCTGCCCCTTTACTTTGTCCTAATTTAATTTAAGTTTATTTAGTTTGACATTAAAAGAAGACAAGCAGATGTTGCTTCGTGATTTCAATTGTAAGAGTAGGGTGTGAGTCTGCAATTTGGCAGGGAGTCATTGGGAGGCATGGAGTGGGCAAGTGTAACAGTAGTGGCCTACTCTTACTGAAGACCTGTTCAGCGCACAACCTACTCATCACCAACACAACCTTCTGTCTGCCTACCTGTAACAAGACCTTCTGGATGCACCCCAGCTCTAAGCATTGGCATCTTATCAACTATGTCATTGTCAGGAGAAAAGACAGGCAGGATGTCAGAGTAACCAAGGCCATGTGTGGTGCTGACTGCTGGACAAATTGCAGGCTCATTGTCTCCAAAATGAAGCTCCGCATCAGACCCAAGAGGGACCACAAGGAAACAAGGTTATGAAAAGAATGCAGCCAAGCTAAAGAACTCCAGCTTTGCTTTAGTACTGGCTGAAGACTTAAAAATAAAGCTTGCTGACCTACACATCATAGGCAGTGCTGAGGATGATTGGGAATGCTTCAGGGATGCTATCCATACATCTGTGCTGAAGACACTCAGGCCCTCCACCCACAAGCAGCATGATTGGTATGATGAGATACAGGCTCTACTTGTTGAAAAGCACTGTCTTCATCAGGCCTGTCAGAATGACCCATCTTCAGCTGCCAAAAAAACGATTTTACCAGTGCTCACAGGATAATCCAGAATAAACCCCGTAAAATGCAGGATGCCTGGCTGAGCACTCAGGCAGGTGAAATACAGGATATGCTGACAGAAATGACTTGAAATGGTTCTACGAAGCCCTCAACACTCTCTATGGACCTCAATTTCTTGTGAGTTCCTCCTCCTCAGTACAGATCGTACAACTCTCACAAAAGGCTCATATCCTGCAGAGATGGCCTGAACACTTTGAAGCTGACCTCAACCGACCATCATCTATTAACGATGAGGCAATAAACAGGTTTCCTCAGGTTGATATCAACAGCACCATAGATGATCCACCGATAGTAGTCGAAGTCACAAAAACTGTCAGCCAACTATCCGGTAGCAAAGCACCAGGGGCAGATGCCATGCCTGCAGAGATCTATAAAGCTGCTGGTCCTGTACTTATCAAAAAACTCATCAAGTTGTTCCAGTCCTTTTGAAGCAAGGATCCATTCCTCAGGAACTTAAAGATACTTCCATCATACATCTCTACTAGAGGAAGGGCAATCGACAAGTATGTGATAACCACCAACGAATCTCGCTGCTCTCCATCACAGGAAAATCCTCAAGTCCTGCTAAATCATTTGGTTACTCATCTGAAACTGGGCCTGCTTCCAGAGTCGGTGTGACTTCTGTAAAGGTCATGGGACTACTAACCATGATTTTTGAACGCCAACTTCAGGAGAAGTGTCAGGAGCAGAGGTGCAAGCTCTACACCAATATTTTGGCCTCATGAAAGCCTTCAATATTGTAAGCCGACAAAGCCTGTGGAGGATCATGTCAAAGTTCAGCTGCCCTTCCAAATTCATTCAGATGATATGCCAGTTCCATAATGATGTAGAGATGCCGGCGTTGGACTGGGGTAAACTCAGTAAAGTTTGACAACACCAATTTTAAATCCAACTGATTTATTTGATAGTAAATCCACGAGCTTTTGGCCTTTGTGGCCTTCGTCAGACGAATGAGGTGTTCTGGTCTCCAAAAGCACACATATCAGCACAGACAGTTTACAGATTGCTGATTAGAATGTGAATCCTTACACCTAACCTGCTATTCAAATCTTAAAGTGGCTAACAACAGAGATTAGAGGGATGTGTATTGTCTCCAGACAGCACAGTAAGTGAGGTTTTTTGCTAACCCAGGCAAGTCATGGGGGTTACAGATAGTGTGACATGAAGCCAAGATCCCTGTTAAGACTGTCCTCATGTGTGTGGAACTTGGCTATCAGTCTCTGCTCAGAGACTCTGCACTGTCGTGTGTCGTGAAGGCCCCCTTGAAGAACATTTACCCGAAGGTCGGAGGCCGAATGCCCGTGACTGCTGAAGTGTTCGCCCACAGGAAGGGAACTGTTTTGCCTGGTGATTGTTGAGCGATGTTCATTCATCCGCTGTCGTAGTGTCTGCATGGCCTCCTCAATGTACCATGCTTCTGGACATTCTTTCTTGCAACGTGTTAGGTAGACAACGTTGGCCGAATTGCCTAATACGTTGCAAGAAAGAACGTCCCAAAGCATGGTACATTGGGGAGACCATGAAGACACTACGACAGCGGATGAATGAACATCGCTCAACAATCACCAGACAAAACAGTTCCCTTCCTGTGGGCGAACACTTGAGCAGTCACGGGCATTCGGCCTCCAACCTTCGGGTAAAGGGGGCCTTCACGACACACAACAGCGCAGAGTCGCTGAGCAGAGATTGATAGCCAAGTTCCACACACATGAGGACAGTCTTAACAGGGATCTTGGCTTCATGTCACACTATCTGTAACCCACATGACTTGCCTGGGTTAGCAAAAAACCTCACTTACTGTGCTGTCTGGAGACAATACACATCCCTCTAACCTCTGCTGTTAGCCACTTTAAGACTTGAATAGCAGGTTAGGTGTAAGGATTCGCATTCTAATCAGTAATCTGTAAACTGTCTGTGCTGATATGTGTGCTTTTGGAGACCAGAACACCTCATTTGCCTGACGAAGGCCACAAAGGCCGAAAGCTCGTGGATTTACTATTAAATAAATCGGTTGGAATTAAAATTGGTGTTGTCAAACTTTACTAAGTTCCATGATGGCCAGAGTACTGGATGGCAGAGAATCCTCTGAGGCATTCCCAGTCACCAATGGCATCAAAGGGCTGTGTGCTCACACCCACACTGTTCAGCATGATGTTTACTGCCATGCTGAGTGATGCCTTCCAGGACAGTGCTGGAATCAGACTCAAATACAGGGTGGATTGGAAGCTTTTCAATCTGAGGAGATTTCAAGCTATTATCAAAGTGAAAGAGACTGTTCTGAGAGATTTTGTCTTTGCCAGTGATTGCACTCTGTATACTGGCTCAGAGCCAGAGATAGACAAATTTTCCACGGCTTGTGACAGCTTTGGACTTACCATCAACATTAAAAAGACCAAAGTCATGCACCAGCGTGCTGCTCATGCACCATATACAGAACTCATAATCACAATCAAAGGGCAGAAACTACAGGCAGTGGACCTGGACCAGTTCATTTATGTTGGGAGGAACCTCTCCCAAGCAATGACTTTTGATGCAGAAATTAACTGTAGAATAGCAAAGACAAGTTCTGCTTTTGGTAGACTGCACTCCACCATATGGGAATGTCGCATCAGCCCTGCAACAAAACTGAAGGTCTACAGCGCCATGGTACTCATTCCCCTCCCATACGCCTGTAAAACGTGGACTGTGTATCAAAGGCATGCAAGACAGCGCAATCACTTCCATATGACTTGTCTTCACAGAATGTTACATATCAGATGGCAAGACAAAGTACCAGACACTGAAGTTCTCTTTAGAGCAAGTCTACCATTAGTCCACACACTGCTGATGAGAGCACAGGCCCAGTGGGCAGGTCATGTCATCTGTTGTCAGACGAGTGAATACCCAAGCAGCTCCTTTTTGGGGAACTCTCTCTGCTGGAAGACACTCGCATGGAGGGCAGAAAAATAATTTCAAAGACACACATTCAAAGCCTCTCTGAAGTTGCTTGACATTGACATGACCACCCGGGAAATGCTGGCACAAAACCATTCTACCTAGCGCTGCCTCATCCACAAAGACTGTCAAGCTCTCAAAGCAAGGTGTATTGCTGAAGCACAACTTAACACAAGCTGCACAAGCAGAGCCACCAGCGCAACAACTATGTCTAGACAACTCTGTCCAGTATGTGCCAGGACATTCTGTGCCTGAATTGGCCTAATCAGTCATTTTCGGACACCCAGCAACCAGCCTCAAAATGATTAATGGTGTCGAGGTCCTCATTGGATAAGCAACAACAACATGGGGTTTGTGATATATCATCTGGGCTGCAGGGGAACTTGGAGTGGGAGGGTAAAGATCCATACAGTACTGATGACATAGGTAGAACAGAAACAAAGGTTTTGCTAAGGGAATATGAAAAGCTAGAAGCTAAATTAAAAAGCAGAACCAAAAAGGTGGTAATTTCTGGATTATTATCTGAGCCATGAGCTAATTGACCCTCTGTCAACCAGATTAAGAAGGTAAATGCGTGGCTGAAAGATTAATGTGGGAGGAATGTGTTTGAATTCATGGGAAACTAGCACCAGCATTGTGGAAGAGGGGACCTGTACTGATGGGATGGTCTTCATCTGAAATCATGCTGGGACCAGGGTCTTGGCAGATTGAAAAATTAAGGGTTGCACAGAGGGTTTTAAATTAAATAGTGGGGGGAGGAGGTGGGGAGTTCATTTGATTGGAGAATTAGAAAATCAAAGTTAAAGGAGAGGATAGAAGTGCAGGTTAATGAAGATTTTCAACTAGTTAAAGGAGCAGAAGGTTTAGGAAAGATTAGTAGATTTTCAAGACTACATAATACAACAGAGTATAGAAGGTGGCAGGAATCTAGCCTCAAGCAGAACAATAAAGGTGACAAGTGTGAGAAAGGAGTTGATCAGTGTAGGACTGTTTTACTTTAAATGTACACAGTATACAGAACATGGTAAATGAGCTTGTTGTACACATTGAAATTGGTTGGTAGGATGTTGAGCATCACTGAGACATGGCTGCAGGAGGATCAGGGTTGGCATCTAAATATCCAAAGATATGTGTCCTATTGAAAGGACAGGCAGATGGGCAAAGGAGATTGGGTTACATCCTTTGTAAGGAATTGAAGTTAAATCGATAGCCAGAAGCGATATAGGGTCAGAAGGCATAAAATCAGTGGGTAGAGTTGAGGAATCGCAAAGGTAAAAAGACCCTAAGGGAAAGGTAAAAATAGACATTAGACACCTAGAAAATGAGGCTGGAAAAGTAATGAATGAAACAAAAATGGCAGAGGAATTAAATAGTTACTTTGCATCGGTCGTCACGGTGGAATATACCAGTGGGATGTCAGAGCTCCAGGAAAATTAGGGGGCACATGTGAGTGTAGTGACCATCACTAATGCAAAGGAATTATGTACAGCCTCCCTAGCAGGAGTCAGGATGTGGAGCAAAAAATAAATCAGCAGATAAAGCTTATAATAAAAGATAATATTACAATAATCATGGCCTTCAATATGCAGGTGGACTAGGAAAATCAAATATGTACTAGATTCCCCAAAAAAAAAGGAATTTGTGGAGTGTCTGAGATTTTTGAGCAGCTTGTAACAGAGCCTACTAGGGAACAGGCAATTCTGGATTTGGTAATGAGGCAGACTTCCTTAGGAAACTTAAGGTAAAGGAACTTTTAGGGAACAGTGACCACAATAGATAGAATTTACCCTGCAGTTTGAGAGGGAAAAGCTAGAATCAGACATAATGGTATTTTGATTCAATAAAAGTAATTACAAAGACATGAGGAAAGAGCTGGCCAGAGCTGATTGAAAAGGGAGCTCCGCAGAGCCCACAGTGGAACAGCAATGGCAGGAGATTTGGGGGGTTATTCGGGAGGTACAACAAATTCCTCCCAAGGAGGAGGAACCATGCTAAGGGAAGATGAGGCATCCATGGCTGAGGGAAGTCAAGAACAGCATAAAAGCAAAAAAGGCCTACAAAGTGGTGAGAATTTGTGGAAAGCCTTTAAAAGCAAGCAGAGGACAACTGGAAAAGCAATGAGGGGAGGGAAAAATGTATGCGTGTAAGCTAGCTAGTAATATAAAAGAAAATAGGAAGAGTTTTTTTTCAATATATAAAAGGTAAGGGAAAGGCAAAAATAGACATTGGACACCTAGAAAATGAGGCTGGAAAAGTAATGAAGGAAACAAAAGTGGCAGAGGAATTGAATAGTTACTTTGCATCGGTCGTCACGGTAGAATACACCAGTGGGATGTCAGAGCTCCAGGAAAATTAGGGGGCACAGGTTAGTGTAGTGATTATCACTAATGCAAAGGTTCTGGGGAAACAAAGGTCTAAAGGTGGACAAATCACTCAGAACAATGCATTATACCCTGGATGGGAGTGGGGTTTTCCACTGCCATTTTGCAGGGAGGTCAGTAGTGGGAGTGGGTTTTGCCAGGGGATGGGGGGATTGTCACTGCTGTGGGGGGAATTGGAGTTGGAGATTGCAGTGCACTGTAACAGTGTTTCTGGGCTAGCTCGTGAATGCTTGTGTGAGCCATGATTGGATCATGATTGAGCTGTGGGGGAATGTCAAGAGGGGCAGCACTGCAGGAGTCTGGTGTTAGCCAGCAATCGAGCCAGCCAAGAAACTGCAGTCTGATAGTTCGGGCTACTGTACATGCGCAGAGGCCTGGAACTGTCAGACTCTGGGCTGAATAGGCCCCCTTCACCAAAATTTTAATGAAATTTGCAATTGTGACCTCTGCATTGCACAGAGTGTGGGTGATTCAAGTCTGAACTTCTACCGAAAAAATAATCATGAATTACACCATTTTTCCCACCAATTCAGCACTCTGAAATTTTTTGGGAGAATTGCCTGCTGAAATACTGACAGGACTACCAGTAAAAAGTTAAATGATTCTTGAAACAAATTAATAAACTAATTAGAAAATAGTTTACACATGCAGAAGGATAATTAAAACATATATACTGATATTGTAATGTATGTTAAGTACTGTACGAATCATTGTTCGCTCAGCCAAAAGCAGGTTACCACAAAGTATGACGGTAAAGACAATAGTTCAGAGCCAAAGACCTGGTAACCCCATATTTAGCAAAATTCACTTCAGAAAGTTTCTTACTGCAGGTACACATATTGCAACATTTATGAATAGATTCATCTAGACTTAGAATAGAAATGTGCTCAGATGTGGGACCATGTATCTATCCAGTTTGGCACTGATCCAGTGGGAATGTCATTTTGACCCCATTTAAGGTAACCAGGAGTAAGGAAGCGCCTTTAGCCAAGATGGAAGTTAGCATCTTGATTTAATGGATGAATGAAATATGCTGGATGGTAAATTGCGATTTGGCTGAGGTGACTGTCAGATTATTATTGTATATATACTAAATGTAATTGACTTTAAACTAATGTAAGGCAGGACTGATAAGAAAACCTATAATTAATCTGTTTCTGATTGTATATGTCAGATTTATTGAAAAGATACTGTTGCTATACCTCAGAGCTACTTAACCCTTTTGGTGATCTCCTTGTAGCTGCTTGTTTTCTTTGAATAAATGTTACATCTTTATATGGAAATATCTGCCTCATGAGGTTTGTATTGTCTATAGTTAAGACAGTAATGGTCATCTTGATTTACCCCACAACATAACTATCTCCAACTTGAATTGGACAGGCCTTCCCTAAGTATTTGACAATATGCACAAAAGCTTATACAAGTATGCCCTTCGGAGGTCTTATCTGCATGCACCATTTTCCAATGGGTCATAGAGAACATATTGCAAAGGTTACTTCGGGTAGTGTTGTATTTGGATGATGTCTCAGTTACAGGGACTTAGGAATATGAGCACTGAGCAAACCTAAAAAATCTTGCAGTTATTCTTGGAGGTTGGGGTATGCTTGAAAGAGAAAATAACTCTTCCAAGCAAGTGCCATGACCTACTTAGGCTATTGGGTGTAAAGCCAGGCCCTTCATCCAATGAAGGACCAGATAAGTGTCATTTAAGGAGACGCCGACTACAAGGAACCCTACAGAATTGAGTCTTTTCTGGGTTTAGTAAATTATTACAGGAAGTTTATTTTGTATTTACCTTTTTTATTGCCACCTTGCAAAGCCTTTGAAGGAAACATCATAGCCTGGGGGTGGGGGTGGGGGTGGGGGGGGTGGGTGGGGGGGGGGGGTGGTGATGGTAGTGAGGAATGGCACCACAGCTGGAAACTTTCAACAGTGTTAAACAATTTTTGTCCTCTGATTTATTGACCCATTTTGACCCTAAAAATTATCTTGGCATGCAATGCATCCCCTTATGGGATTGGGGTGGTACTGAAACATTGCTGGAGAGATGGTACAGAAAAGCCTTCTGTGCATGCATCAAGGACCCTCTTGGATGCTGAATGGAGGTATTCCCAGATTGAGAAAGAGGGGTTGGCAGTTGTCTTCATTTAAAAATTCCATCAATATGTCTGATAGACGCTTCATCACAGTAACTGATCATAAACCATTATCAAGATTTTTTATCCCCACAGTATTGGGCCTTGTTATAGGTGACTTATGAATACCTCCTAGAGCACTGCCCTGGGACCCAGATACCTAATGCCAAAACATTAAGTCCACTGCCATTGTCCATGAGACCAGTTTTGCAACCATCTGTGGAAGAGGTCATGATGACCATCGATAGTTGCCAGCATCTGCAATTTGATATTGTAAATAAAGGGCAATGGTAACAGAATCTCAAAACTACAGTGCAGATGAGGCCCTTTGGCTCATTTAGTCTGCATCATTGCATGGAAGCTCCTGACCTGCCCACCTAACCCCAAATGCCACACTTGACCCATAGCCTTGAATATTATGATGTGCCAAATATTCATCCAGGTACTTTTTAAAGGATGCAAGGCCTTCACCACCCTTCCAGGAAATGTGTTCCAGACCATCACCACCCTCTGGGTAAAAAAGTTTTAGAACAGCAACAGAAGACTAGCCTTGGTAAGATAATTACGGTTTGGAACAGACAATTAGACATTCAACTTGACAAAGCCTTGCATAACACAAAACCCCTAGTTAAAAACACCTTTATCAAAATAATGGACATTGCTCTTTAATCCTGGGCATACTTACATTTTCTTTCTTGTAGAATCAGGAGCTGGGCACCTACTAAACAGCAGCATCTAATGAGGTGGATATAAAAGGTAGGATTTTTTTTCCCGTTCTCCGGTGTGTTTTGCAGCAGTGGGAGGCAGCAATGGTATCTTATGGTACTGCCATTGTCAACAACAGACTGTGCAGTTGAACGCAGCTGATAGTTGAAAAATATGCAGCAGGAGTGTGCCGTCAGTGGGACTGTAAGATCCTGACAGTGTAAACGCCAGCAAGATTTTGGTGAAAGAAACTGAATCATTTTCATTCACCAGAGTCAATTGAAATTAAGTGGGTAGAGATTTCTTTTATATAGTGGGATTAGCTGGGGAGTTATTTCAAGTTAAATAGACATAGAATGTAGGATAATGTGTACAAAAGGACTGGTGTCAGAAATGAATTTTTCACACAATGCTACCACAATGATCATCAAAGAAGGGTTCAAACAAAGAACAAAGAACAAAGAGCAACACAGCACGGGAAACAGGCCCTTCGGCCCAACGAGCCCACGCCGCTGTCCTAATGTCCTAACGTCCACTACCTCCGGGTAGTGGAAAGAAAACTCTGAAACCCATCTAGAAGCAGATGATAGTTCTAAGTTCCTCCCTTTCTATAAGCCCTGCAATTTATGTTACTGTTGGGTTGGCACTCATGTCCTCCATCATGGAAATTGAAGCAAAATATGTATTTAGTCTCTTTGCCACAATATAGATTGTAAATAGTTGGGGCTGGAAGGCTGAAAAATATGGCATCCCACTTGGTGCATCCTGCAACCTGAAAATTTATGCTGACCCACTTACCCTGACTTTCTGCTTAAGCAGATGCATAATAATATCTACTATTTTGCAATGTCTTCAAATTCAAATTTACTACCATTGTGCCAGCAACTATTTCTAATGTTCACTTAGCAATAAATTTCAGTAATAAATCAATCCTAAGATGGAAAGATGCCACATAGTCCACGTAATTTCAGTTTGGATTTTGATTTGCTACTCAAATTTACTGTTGGAAGTAAATTTCTCTCTACTTCTATATGTCACTAGTAGCAATTTCTTCACTTAGAAACAGTTGCTAGGGACAGGACAGAACAAAATAAAGTGTAAATCTATTCTAAAGTTAATTGTGGGGAATGCAAAAATGGCAGAAAGACTAAATCCATACTTTGCTTCAGTTTCCATGATGGAGGACATGAGTGCTGACCCAATAGGAAAATAAAATGCAGAGTTTATAGAAAGGGAGGAACTTAGAACTACCATCATCACTACGGGAAAAAAATAATAGGCAAACTATTGGCATTGAAGGCAAGCAAGTCCCCAGGCCTGACTGCCTATATCCTAAGGTCTTAAAGGAAGTGGCATTGGAGATAGTGAATCAATTGGTCACAATATTCCAAAATTACCTGGATATTGGAAAGTTCTGCTCTGTTGTGGGATTGCCAGTGGGATCCTGCTGTGCAGAAGTCCATTCATTGCAACTTTAAACATTGACTAAGGGAGCTGGGATGTGATTGTGGAATTATATATATTGCTATGGCTCTGAGGAGATGTTTCCCCCTGTGCGATTTTGGAACACCCTCCTCCCCTCACCCCCACGCAAAGGCATGTACCTGGCCTCGTAATTTTAAGTAAGTGTATGTGAGGGAGTGGGAAGCTGCTGGTTCTGGTAAATTAAAGCAGGATTCAATACTCTCCATCATGAACAATTACCAGATCTTACTGGTGACAACTTTATTAAAACAATTAATACACTGAATAAACTCCCCAATCAAATGCTGTTCAACTGTGCTGGAAGTGGAAGATTCCCTTTTCTTATCAAATGTACAAACAACATCCATGCTGCAGTGACTTGTCATTGTTTTCATTTGGGATGGGGTAGTTATGGAGGGGAGAGGAGAGAGAGAGAGAGAGAGAAATGTGTAATTCTCTCGTTTCCCACTCACTTTACCTCAATTCTCACTTAAAAATCACTTTGTAACTGAAAATGTTCAGATTGTGTGTGATGTTGCTAAGCATTAATGTTCTCTGTCCTCTGCACATTTCATTGTGACGTGCCCCACACTTTAAACATCGAACAATGGAAGGGAATAAGGAGTGTAAGGTAGAGAGAGAGAAACAGGGTGAACAGTGAAGGGATGGGGAATGTAGGGGTCTCAGTGAAGAGAGGTTGGGAAAGATACAGAGGCTCTGGGTGTGGGGTGGGAGGGGGAAGTGGGAGTGTCCTCCTGAAGTGTGAGGTCTAGATTATAATGTTGCCGCTCTCTCTCTCTCTCTCTCTCTCTCTCTCCATCTCTTAATAAAACACTCAGGAGGGAGTGGGATCTGAAATTCAAATTCCTAAACCTGGGGAAAGGCTTATTCTCAAACCCAGAATTCTGCTTGTGTTTTTTTCAGTCAGGGCGCTGGGATTTGTGGGTGTGGATGGAAAGGATTGTTCTGGTTAACTAGGGGGAAGAAGGGAGCTTGGGCAACATGACAGCTCAGTGACTATCACTGTGCTGTGCAGATACATGGATTTGGGCCTGTGTCTGTGGGAGTTTGCGTACTCTCCCTGTGCTTGCGTGTGTTTTCTCCGGGTGCTCCGGTTTCGTCCCACACCCCAAAGATGTGCTCTTAGGCTGATTGACAAAACAAATTCTCTCTAAATTGTCGCGCAAATTTGGTTCAAATGCAGAGTTCTATAAACATAGACAGTGATCACGGGTAGAAGTGGGAACATCGAGATGGCAGCACGGGCTCGTTGGGCCGAAGGGTCTGTTTCCCATGCTATTTTGTTCTTTGTTCCAGTTGATTCAAAAAATTGTGATATAATGCCCTTATTCAAAAAAGGAGAGAGGCAAAATATAGGCAACTATAGGGCAATTAGTTTAACATCTATCATTGGGAAATTGTTAGAATCCATCATTCAGGAAGTAACAAAATATAGAAAGTTAGTCAGCCTGGTTTTATGAAGAGTAAATCATATTTGACTAATTTGGTTGAATTCTTTGAAAACAAGCAATGGGGATCCTGTAAATGTAATATATCTGGACTTTCAGAAGGTACTTGATAAGATGCCACATAGAAGAACAATATACAATGTTAGTTCAAATGAGATTATGCATAATTTATTAACTTGGACAGTGGGTTGGCTAAGCAATAGAAAGCAGACAGTCAGGGTAAGTGGGTCAGCATTCACGTTGGCAGGATGCACCACATGTTTCAGTCCTCCAGCCCCAACTATTTACAATCTATATTAATGGCCTTTTTGAAGGAGTAACCAAGAGTTTTTTTTGAAGGGGTAACCAAGAAGTTAGATGAGGAGAGTGCAGTTGATGTTGTCTACATGGACTTTAGCAAGGCTTATGACAAGGTACCGCATGGTAGGTTGTTGCATAAAGTTATATCTCACAGGATCCAGGGTGAGGTATATAAATGGATACAAAATTAGCTTCTTGACGGAAGCCAGAGAGTGGTTGTAGAGGGTTGTGTTTCAAACTGGAGGCCTGTGACCAGCAGTGCGCCTCAGGGATCAGCACTGGGTCCACTGTTTTATTTGTCATTTATATTAATGATTTGGATGAGAATATAGGAGGCATGGTTAGTAAGTTTGCAGATGACACCAAGATTGGTGGCATAATGGACAGTGAAGGAAGTTATCTTCAATTGCAACAGGATCTTGATCAATTGGGCCAGTGGGCTGATGAATGGCAGATGCAGTTTAATTTAGACAAATTTTGGCAAATTGAACTAGTACAGGACTTACTCAGTTATGGTAGGACATTGAAGAGAGTTACAGAACAAAGATCTAGAGATACATGTTCACAGCTTCTTAAAAATGGAGTCACAGGTGGACACAATAGTGAAAGAAGGCATTCGGCATGCTTGGTTTCATCGGTCAGAATATTGAATACAGGAGTTGAGACGTCTTGTTGAAATTGTACAAGACATTGGTAAAGCCATACTTGGAATACTGTGCACAATTCTGGTCATCCTATTATAGAAAGGATATTTTTAAACTAGAAAGAGTACAGAAAGATTTATTAAAATGCTGGCGGGACTTTGGTTTGAGTTATAAGGAGAGCCTGGATAGACTGGGACTTTTTTCTCTGGATCATCGGAGACTGAGGGGTGACCTTATAGAGGTGTGTAAAATAATGCAGGGCATGAATAAAATATAGTCAATATATTTTCCCCAAAGGTAGGGGAGTCTAAAACTAGAGGGCATAGATGAGGGGGAGACATATTAAAGTGTCCAGAGGGGCAATTTTTTCACTGGGTGGGGAGTGTCTGGAACAAGCTATCAGAGGTAGTAGTAAAGGTGGTACAATTTTGTCTTTTAAAAAGCAATTAGATAGTTACATGGATAAGATGGGTATAGAGAGATATGGGCCAAATGCAGGCAATTGGGATTAGCTTTAAGAAAAAGGGTAGCATGGGTAAATTGGACCAGAGAGCCTGTTTCCAAGCCATAAACATTTATGACTCTATGCTTGGGATACATCACCTAATTTGTAGATGATATCAAAATAGTAAATTATGATAATGAAATAACAAATTTACAAATGAATACAGATAGGTTAAGAGAATGGAGCAATATTAGGCAGGTGGAGTTTAACATCGAGAAAGTGAAGTTATCCATTTTGGTAGGAAAATTGCAAAAGCAAATTATTATTATTTAAATGGAGAAAAATTTTGGAGTGTTCCAATGCAGAAAGATCAAGTTGTCCTCTTGCATGAATCACAGAAAACTAGTATGCTGAAACAGCAGGTAAGGAGGAAGGAAAATTGAATTTTTACATTGATTGTTAAAGGAATAGAAAATGAAAGTAATGAAGTGTTGCTGCTACTATGCAAAGCACTAGTGAGACCACAGTTGGATTACTGTGTAGTTTTCATACCCTTACTTTAGGATGGATGTAGTTGCATTGGAGGCGGCTCAGAGGTTCATGAAATTAATTCCAGAGATGAGACGTCTGTCTTAGAACAAAGAACAAAGAACAAAACAGCATGGGAAACAGGCCCTTTAGCCCAACGAGCCTGCGCCGCCACCCCGATGTTCCCACCTCTACCCGCGATCCCTGTCCATGTTTATAGATCTATGGATTAAAAACCAAATTTGAGACAATTTAGGGAGAATTTGTTTTGCCAATTAGCCTGAGAGCACATCTTTGGGATGTGGGAGGAAACCGGAGCGCCCGGAGAAAACCCACACAAGCACGAGGAGAATGTGCAAACTCCCACAGACACAGGCCCAAATCCATGTATCTGCACAGCACAGCGATAGTCACTGAGCTGTCGTGTTGCCCATCAAATGGTCCAGGTCAAGCATACACTAATGACGTAAAGCACTAGGATACTCTCGAAAAAGATCCAAGAGCAGCCCTCTCACGACCCATCGCGTGTACGCCCCTCGTTAGACAACAAGGCGGACCAAAGCACCTGTAGGATAAAAACAAGTACATCAATATCATCATCTATTTACACACTTCCCAGGGACTCCCAAGGCTCATGATCCCTATTTTAAATCAGTTTTCTATACCCCTCCATTCCCATTCTGTTCATGTGCCCATCTAAGTATTTCTTAAATAACTCCAGAGTGCCTGCCTCCACCACTTTACTTGGCAGCGCATTCCATACCCCCACCACCCTCTGTGAAAAAACTCCCTCTAGCATCCAAATTATACCTTACCCCCTCACCCTAAGCCCGTGACCCCTCGTGCTATTTGAGTCCATCCTAGGAAAAAGCTTAACCCTGTTTACTCTATCTATACCCCTCATAATCTTGTACACCTCTATTAGATCTCCTCTAAGTCTACGTTTTTCTAAGGAAAACAGTCCCAATTTGCCTAACCTCTCCTCGTAACTCAGACCTTCCATACCAGGCAGCATCCTGGTAAACCTCCTCTGCACTCTCTCCAGAGTCTCCATGTCCTTCCGGTAGTAAGGCGACCAGAACTGGACGCAGTATTCTAAATGAGGTCTAACCAACGTTTTATACAACTGCAATATTAAAGGCCAGCTCTTGTACTCTATACCCCTTCCTATAAAGGCTAACATACTATATGATCTCTTCACAACCTACTCCACTTGCTCTGCCACCTTCAGAGACTTGTTCACCTGGACCCCCCAGTCCCTCTGCATTTCTATACTCTTAATAGGTCTACCCTTTATCATTTACCTCCCCCCTACATTCTTTCTCCCGAAATGCATCACCTCACATTTATCAGGATTGAATTCCATCTGTCATCTGTCTGCCCAAGCTACCAGCCTATCTATGTTTTGCTGCATTGCCTGACAATGCTCTCACTATCCGCAAGTCCAGCCAACTTTGTATCGTCTGCAAACTTGCTGATCACTCCACTTACTCCCTCTTCCAAGTCATTTATATATATTACAAATAGAAGAGATCCCAGTACCGAACCCTGCGGCACACCACTAGTGACCGACCTCCAGCTAGAAAAACACCCTTCCACTATTACTCTCTGTATCCTATTACCAAGCCAGTTACTTATCCATCTAGCTACCTGTCCTTGTATGCCATTAGCCTTGACCTTCTCAACTAACCTCCCATGAGGGACTTTGTCAAACGCCTTACTAAAATCCATATAGACGACATCAACGGCTCGCCCTTCGTCCACTATTTTCATCACCTCCTCAAAAAATTCTACCAGATTTGTAAGGCATGACCTCCCCTTAACAAATCCATGCTGCGTATCCCTAATCAAATCGCAACGCTCTAAGTGCCTATACATCCTATCTCTAAGAATCCCCTCCAACAGCTTCCCTACCACTGACGTCAAACTCACCGGCCTATAATTTCCAGGGTTATCTCTACTATTCTTTTTTGTGCAGATTAGGCAATTTAGGCCTGCCTCCCTGGAGCTTAGAAGAATGAGAGGTGATCTAATTGAGACGTACAAAGTGATAAGAGAGATTGACAAATGTGGAGAGGATGTTTCTCCTTGTAAGACAATCTAGAACAAGAGGTCATAGTTTTAGGATTTGGCTTGGCAGATTTAAAACAGATGAGGAGAACGTACTTCTCTCAAAAGATCAGATGTCTGTGAAATTCACAACTCCAGAGAATAGATGCTGGGGCATTGAGTAAATTTAAGGAAGAAGTAGACAAATTTTTTAATTATTAAGAACTTGAAGGGTTATGGTGAACTAGCAGCAAAGTGGAGTTGAGGCCTAGATGAGATCAGCCATGATCAAATTAAATGAAGCAGGTTCAAGGGGCTGAATTGCTCACTCCTGCTCTTTGTTGCTTTGTAAGGTTGATTGATGATGCATTAACAAATATGTTCATTCTTTTTATACTTTAAATTTTCACTCATAGTATCATGTATCTCAAGAAAATCACCTTCTGTTAGACTTAATAAATAAACATGGTGAAAAACTGACCACAGGAATCTCTTTCTCTATGAAATAAACTCAGTTTAGAGTTGCAAAAAAGGAAATTAATGCAAAGACAGGATGGTACAGATGCTGGAAACATAGAAAATACTGGAAAATCACAGCAGGTTTGCCAGCATCTGTGGTGAGACAATGGAGGCAACGTTGTAAGTGGAATCATTCTGACTTAAAATGTTAGCTCTAATCTCTCTCTACAGAAGCTGTCAAACCTGCTGTGATTTTCCAGCATTTTCTGTTCTTATATTAAATTGTATAGTTAGATTCATAAACATGCCAACCAGGATTTTGCACCTGTTTGTCAGGGGTGTAAATAGCAATGAGGCATCTGAAGCCAGCTGCAGTCCAGGGCAGTGGGGGGCTTGCACTTCAGAGAGGTGGGTTTGTACTGGGAAGTAGGGGAAGACACCTGGTCTATATGGGGAGGGACAGGGTTGGGGAAAGGCAATGGGGATGTATAGGAAAGGGATAGAGTCATAGAGGTTTACAACATGGGAACAGACTCTTTGGTCCAACTTGTCCATGTCGCCCTTTTTTAAAACCCCAAAGCGAGTCTCAATTGCCTGCATTTGCCCAATTTTAAAAGCCAGAATTTACCCATTTCTGCTACTATCTCTGGCAGCTTGTTCCAGACACTCACTACCCTTTGTGTGAAAATATTGCCCCTCTGGACCCTTTTGAATCTCTCCTCTCTCCTATGCCCTTTGGTTTTAGGCTCCCTTACCTTCGGGAAAAGATATTGACTATTAGCTGATCTATGCCCCTCATTATTTTATAGACCTCTGAAAGATTGGCCCTCAGCCTTCTGTGCTCCAGAGGAAAACGTTCCAGCCTATTCAGCCTCTCCTTATAACTTGAACCATCAAGTCCCAGTAGCATCCTAGTAAATATTTCCTGCACAATTTCTAATTTAATAATATCCTTTCTACAATAGGGTGGTGAGAATTGCACACAGTATTCCAAGTGTGGCCTTACCAATGTCTTGTACAACTTCAAGACATCTTTTAATGTTCTGACCAATGAAACCAAGCATGCTGAATGCCTTCTTCATCAGTCTATCCACTTGTGACTCCACTTTCAAGGAGTTATGAACATGTACCCTAGATCTCTTTGTTCTATAACTCTCCCTTAAGCCCTACCATTAACTGAATAAGTCCTGCTCAGATTCAATCTACCAAAATGCATTACTTCACATTTATCTAAATTAAACTCCAACTGCCATTCATAAGGCCAATGGCCCAATTGATCAAGATCCTGTTGCAATCCAAAATAACCTTCTTCATTGTCCACTTTGCCACTATCTTGGTGTCATCTGCAAACTTACTAACCATGCCTCCTATATTCTCATCCAAATCCTTAACATAAATGACAAATAACAGTGGACACAACACTGATCCCTGAGGCATACTGCTGGTCACAGGCCTCCAGTTTGAATAACAACTCTCTACAACTACCCTCTGGCTTCTGTCATCAAGCCAATTTTGTATCCATTTAGTTACCTCACCCTGGATCCCATGAGATTTAACTTTCTGCAACAATCTACCACGTGGTACTTTGTCAAAGACCTTGCTAAAGTCCATGTGGACAATATCAACTGCACTCCCCTCATCTACCTTCTTGGTTACTCCTTCAAAAAACTCAATCAAATTTGTAAGACATGATTTTCCACACAAAGTCATGCTGATTGTCCCTAATCAGTCCTTGTGCCCCTATGAGGGGAATGAGGGGGAAGGCACTAGAACTGTATGAGGTGAGAAAGGGAATCAGGGAGAAGGCACCAGGGCGGTACAGGGGAGGAAAGCCAAGTACACCAGTGGATATAGGGGGCTGATGCAGGACGTTAGATGACTATTCATCTATCTCAGAGAAGGAGAAATGGCTTGGTCCCTGAAAGGCTGGGTGGAGTGGTGGTGGTGGTTGTGGGCTGGAGTCAACAATGAGAGACAAAGGAAACTACTTTTAAAACTCACCCATCCTGAGTCTGAAAACTTCAGCTGATAGGGTCTCTTGTCATCTCAAAGGATGTTGGAATGGGGACAGAAAGTCTGGGTATGTGAGTGTCCAGTAGACAGGGTCTGTAGGATTCACAGTGGAAGGGCATGTCCTGAGTTAATGATTGAGCATGTTAACTCTAATTGGGAGTCATAACATCAAAGAGTTCACCATTGCCTTCAAATAATTGACCTAGTAGCCTATTAACATCTTTGACAGATGAACCAATTTTGCCAGCTAACTCCGCAATGCAAGTGTTTACCATTTCATTCATGGGAGGCTTGTAAAATCCCACCTGAGGCCAATGGAGAATTCCATTCTGCAAGCCTTATCTGCCTTAATTCTGGGTAAAATTCTGGCCATTGATGTCTGTGAATATCACTGATTACCAAGCAGAAGTTAATCCTTCGCTCATTGAGCTCCCTATTCTTGAGTGCCAAGGTTTCTCTTCACTATTCACTGACAGCATGAGCACATACACACTCCTTGTCAAAGGGAAAATGTCACAAGATTTAATAGGACACTCTGCTTCATGTATGGGTGTATCAATCTTGGCGCTCTGCTGCGGCTTCTCCACCAAGGATAGACTCCACTCCCAGCTCTTCATGATTCACGCTAGGGCACTCAGTGATACTCATTCTGAAATTCCTGCTGAATAGAGCAATGGGATTTATTCCCAGTTTTATGCAAATTTGGCACTTACTACTTTTGGACAATTCCACCTGAAATCTCTCAAGCATTTTTAGAGAGCTCCTCTAAAAAATATAAGGCAGACTTCTTTGTTTCCATTGTCTTTGGACATGGATGAAGTGCTGGGAAGTGTGGGGTAGCATTTGAAAAGAGTAACCAACTGATTGAAGCACTCAGCTGGTGGCAGGGTGGCTGACTCAGAGTCTGGTCACCATCGAAGCAGCATGAATAAAGAATAAAGAACAGCACATCACAAGAAACAGACCCTTCGGTCCTACAAGCCCACGCTGCCCATTTTAACATTCAGTGAGTGCTTTATTGCAATTCTCCATCTACCTGCGAATTTTGTCTACATCTAGTATATACCACAATAAAGGAGTGCAAATTTAGAGAATTATATGTGGAGCAGATTAAGGGAGATCCAATTTAGGGACAATTTATTAACACCAATCAGCCTAAAAGCATATTTTTGGGGTGTGGGAGGAAACCAGAGCACCCGGAGAAAACCCACACAAGCACGAGGAGAATGTACAAACTCCCACAGACATTGACCCAAGTCAGAGATCCGACCCGGGTCCCTGTAACTGCACAGCAAACAGTGATTGTTACTGAGCTGTCGTGTTGCCCGTCAGATGGTCCAGTTCAAGCGTACACTAATGATGTGAAGCACTAGGCAACTCTCGGAGCAACATCCAAGAGCAGCCCTTGCATGACCCACCGCGTGTATGACCCTTATTGGCCAACAAGGCGGACAGAATTGCCTGTGGATGTAAAAAAGAGACAATAAACATACAACAGCCTATACAGCCATTAATGAAAGATCCCCAACAGCTCCAACATAAGAGACAGGTCAGTCTTAAAATGTGTTGGATGGCTGATAGGAATCTATTAATTCCTTGGAACGTCCTGAGGCTTTTAATCTTCAACTAGAATATTCTTTTGTATCCCTCCATCTCCAGTCTGCTCATGTGCCTATATAGGTAAGTCTTAAACAATCCTAGCGTGTCTGCCTCCACCACCCCATTTGGCAGTGCATTCCAGGCCTCCACAACCCTCTGTGTGAAAAACATCCCCCTAACATCTGAATTATACCTCGCCCCTCTCACCTTGAGCCTGTGACCTCTCGTGATTTTCGCATCCAACCTGGGAAAAAGCTTCCTATTGTTCACTCTATTTATACCCTTTATAATCTTAATCACCTCTATTAGGTCACCCCTCATTCTCCATCTTTCCAGGGAGAACAACCCCAATTTGCCCAATCTCTCCTCATAGCTAAGACCCTCCATACCAGGCAGCATCCTGGTAAACCTCCTCTGTACTCTCTCCGAGGCCTCTACGTCCTTCTGATAGTGCGGTGACCAGATCTAGATGCAGTACTCCACACGTGGTCTAACCAACGTTCTATACAACTGCAACATTAGATGCCAGCTTTTATACTCTTTACTCCTTCCTATAAAGGCAAGCATAACATCTGCCTTCTTCACCATCTTCAAGGACTTGTGAACTTATACTCCTAGGTCGCTCTGTGTTTCTGTACTCTTGTGAAAGTGGTAATTTTTTCTGAAATGACCAAAAATGCGGCGGGAAAACATGCCAGCACTGCCAGCAGGCTGCACTCTGCTTTTCCAGCTCAAATGACACTTTGCCAAAAATGGGAAAATTCCACCTATTGAAAGGAGCCTGGTCACTTCACTGCATCAATATAAAGGCAATTATGGGAGTGATTCTCCCAAAAAAATTCTAAGTGTCGAATTTGTGGGAAAATTGGTATACATCATGACTGTTTTTTTCAGTGGGAGTTCAGACTCGAATCTCCCACAGTGTGCAATGCAGAGGTCATAATTGGGAATAAAATTAAAAGCTTGGGAGGTGGGCCTATTCATGCCAGATTCTGACATTCCAGAACTCTGAGTGTGCACAGTGGCCCCATACTGTTAGCCTTCACTTTGCTGGCCAGTTTGATTGTTGGCCAGTTCAGGAGCCCGCAGTGCTATCCCTCCCACACATGACCTGATCACAGCCACTACAAGCATTCCTAGGCCAGCCCCCCACCACTCTCCATTCAGGAGCAAGCCAAGCTCTAGCCCCTGCCCTCACCACTGATGATCCCTCCCAACCTGGCAGAACCTTCCTCCTCACTCCAGTGTAGTTTCCCACTAGTTCCCCGAAAGTTAGGAGCTACTCTAAACCCTGCCAGAGTGAAATTGCATTGGCGGGGTGGGAGATGCATGTAGGCCCGATAATCACATTTAAATTACATTAAAATAAGTTTAAAATTACTTAAATTAATTACTGTTTCTGTCGATTTCCACATCAGATGTCTGTCGCTGGGAGATGCATGCACATCCGGAATGCATGCGTGAATCCTGCAAATCAGCTAGCGTATGAATCGCCCAGCCTGACCCACCAAGAAATTAGTGAGTCAGAATGGGAGAACTGACTCTCACATATCGACTCAATATATGGTATCTTTAGCATTAGTAAAATGTCCCAAAACAAAATTTGACATTAAGCTATATAAAATTAGGATGGGTGACTTGTTCAAAATACATTTTAAGGAATATCTTAAAGGAGGAGAGGGAGAGCAAAAGAAGTTTAAGATTTTTTTTAGAACTCAGAATTGAAGGAGCTGAATGTATGGTTGTCATTGGTGAACTAATGAAAAGCAGAAATGCACAAGACACTGCAATAGGAGGAACGCAGAATTCTCAATTTGTTGTGGCTGGAGAAAGTTACAGAGATAGAGAAGGCAGGACGATGGCAGGATTTCATGGAATCATAAAATCCTACAGTGCAGAAGTAGACCATTTGGCCCATTGAGTCTGCACTGACCATAATCCCACCAAGGCCCTATTATCATAGCCCCATGCATTTACCCTAGCTAGACCTCAACACAAAGGGGCAATTTACCTTGGCCAATCCACCTAACCAGCACATCTTTGAACTGTGGGAGGAAATTGAAGCGTCCAGAGGAAACCCAAGCAGACAAGGAGGGAATGTGGAAACTCCACACAGAGATCCCAGGCAGGAATCAAACCCAGATCCCTAGCTCTGTGAGGCTGCAGTGCTAAGCATTTGGAGACAAGAGAATATAAATTTGCAAGTTTAAAAACAAGATATTGCCAGAAAGGGAGTAAAATCTAGTAAGCAAGCTGTGTGAATATCTTGGAGCCAAAAAAGAGAGATATGCTTTTCCAGAAGTGACTAAACCACAAAAAGGAGCATAATGGTTTGTTGATCAATCAGAGACCTGGAAAGTTACACCATCAGGCCTCTCATGGTCCAAGGAAAAGAAGTTTCATAAAATTTTGTGTCTGTTGATAAAATCATACCTGTGAAGTTTGAAAGTAAAAGTTGATGTGGGATAGAAATCCTGATTTATCTGATGATGATACTGATGAAGATGATGACCAAATACTATATGATAAAGGCTCCAAACAATCGCAGGAAACAAGTAACAAGTGCAAGAGAGGCAGTTAAGATATTTCACCTGAATCTTACAGATACAACCAGTCAATCCAATAAAATTTCACTTTCTGCAGCCCTGTTGCTGCTTCCTTACACCTGTTTTGACTTGAAGCAACGGAATGGGAAATGCATTCATGTTATTCAGTGTACACCTTCCTATCACACCCTGTGCAGAAGCTAATGTACTGTTAATGGCCTATTAGCGTGTTAAAAAAAAGTATTTCTAGTTGCATCAGTTCAGAATTCATGTAAGACACATTTGCAGAATGGAGACGTCTAATTTCAAATTCTAACTCCAGGAAAACAAGTGCATCAGGTTCACTGTTGTGATCTCTATGTGGAGAACTGCAAACCAAAATAACTAAATTTACCAAATGACTCCAAAGAAGAAATTACCAAGAACCACTGCGAATTGAGCTGAATTAATAGGTAAAATCATACTTCAAATAAAAATGTAAATTTCAATTTCATTGTGAAATGGTGTAGCTACATTGTGCCATATGTCTGCCGGGAGTGATGGAGGTTCTTGTGATTGCATAAGGTGTTGTTTTGTTGTATTGACTCTGTAAATTGAAATTTACATTTTTAATTGAAGTATGATTTTACTTGTTAATTCATATTCAATTTGCATTGGTTCTTTTTCATGTAAAGCAAAGTTATAAAAAGTGGAATCTTGGTAATTTCTTGTTTGAAGTTATTTGGTAAATATAGTTATTTCGGTTTGCAGTTCCCCACATAAGAGATCATAACAGTATACCCGATTGCATTTGTTTTCCTGGAGTTAGAATTTGAAATTAAACATCTCCATTCTGTGAACATGTCTTAAATGAATTCTGATGCAACTAGGAATAATTTACACGAACAGGCCATGGAAGGTCTGAGTTGAGAGGAGAAATTAGGCAAATTGGGACTGTTTTCCTTAGAAAGACGTAGACTTAGAGGAGATCTAATAGAGGTGTACAAGATTATGAGGGGTATAGATAGAGAAAAAAGGGTTAAGCGTTTTCCTAGGATGGACTTGAATAGCACAAGGGGTCACGACTTAGGGTGAGGGGGGTTAGGTATAATTTGGATGCTAGGGGGAGTTTCTACACACAGAGGATGGTGGGGGTATGGAATGTGCTGCCAAGTTAGGTGGTAGAGGCAGGTACTCTGGAGTTATTTAAGAAATAATTAGATAGGCACATGAACAGAATGGGAATGGAGGGGTATAGAAATCTGATTTAAAAAAGGGATCATGAGCCTTGGAGTCCCTGGGAAGTGTGTAAATAGATGATGATATTGATGTACTTGTTTTTATCCTACAGGTGCTTTGGTCCACCTTGTTGTCTAACGAGGGCATACATGCGACGGGTCATGAGAGGGCTGCTCTTGGATGTTTTTTCGAGAGTGCTTCACATTGTTAGTGTACGCTTGACCTGGACTATTTGATGGGCAACACGACAGCTCAGTGACTATCACTGTGCTGTGCAGACACATGGATTTGGGCCTGTGTCTGTGGGAGTTTGCGCATTCTCCCCACGCTTGCGTGGGTTTTCTCCGGGCGCTCCGGTTTCCTCCCACATCCTAAAGATGTGCTCTTAGGCTAACTGGCAAAACAAATTCTCCCTAAATTGTCTCAAATCTGGTTTTTAATCCATAGATCTATAAACATGGACAGGGATCGCAGGTAAAGGCGGGAACATTGGGGTGGCAGCGCGAGCTCGTTGGGCTGAAGGGCCTGTTTCCCGTGCTGTTTTGTTCTTTGTTCTTTATTAACAGTACATTGTCTCCTGCACAAGATGTGATGGGAAGGTCTACACCGAATGACACAAAAGAATTTCCCATTCCATTGCTTCAAGTCAAAACACGTATAAGGAAGTGGCAGCAGGGCTGCAGAAAGTGAAGTTTTATTGGATTGACTGGTTATAAATGTAAGATTCAGGTGAAATATGCCTGTATCAGCAAACACTGCCTCTCTTGCACATGGTTTCTTGGCTCCCATGATCCTTTGGGGTACTTATCACATAGTATTGTGTCATCATCCCCATCAGTATCATCATCCTGGTCAGAGGCATTAGGCTTCAGGATTTACAAATTGTTTGAGGCAGAGTACAATAAACCATGATACTCCAGCACAAGATGCTTGCTGAAGTATATTGAAAAATATAATCAGATTTATCTGAACTACATTTTCAATAGGCCTGCTAAATGATCACTTGGGTGGCCCCGAGGCAGTTGTTATACCACTGTCTGCTGTAGTGGTTTTTAAAGGTGCCACAGCGAGGGTCGGCTATTCAGCCTCTGCCCCTTATATTTTAAACAGTAGTGTGCATGTTGAATTTACGGTTAGTTTTTTTGAGAGGATTTGAACAAACCAAATATTTCAAGAACAAACACCAGAGGATTTAACTTGAATTGAACATTGCTGGAACCATTACAACAGGAATAACTGAAAGATCATTGCTTTTAGTAAAATATCATCCAGAAACAAAAAATAGAAATTCTGAAACATGAAGTAATGTTCCAAGAGGCAGTTGGTACATTTATTTCAGGTGAGCCTGAATTCTGGGAACAGGTATTTAAACTCTCCAAAATGAGCTCAGTTAGTACTGTCACTGGTTGTGTTTGGAATTCATATTAAGGTTCAACAGGTGGTGTTTATTTTATAATTTAGTTTATTCAAATTCTTTCAAAGAACTTCAATCATGAACTCAACATTCATGTAAGTAAATGTGATGTTTATAATTCAGTTGAAGAATAATGGATGTTTCATTGAAGTGTGCTGTGTTACTGAGTAGGTTGGGAACTCTGTAAGAGGTCTGACAACACCAATTTTAAATCCAACCAATTTGTTTGATAGTAAACTTGCTAGCTTTCGGCTTTTGTAGGCTTCATCAGGCAAATGAGGTCATTCGCCTGACGAAGGCTACAAAGGCCGAAAGCTAGCAAGTTTACTATCAAATAAATCGGTTGGATTTAAAATTAGTGTTGCCAGACCTCTTACTGAGTTTACCCCAGTCCAATGCCGGCATCTCTACTTCTAGGTAGGGAACCACAGCTTGCTGCATCGGAGTAAATACCACATTCTTAGCAAGTATGGGTTTTGGTACCCCTGAGATCCAAGGTCAGCATCATTAGCCGCAGTGTGCACAAGGCATCAAACAAAAATACAAGATACTTCAGGAAGCATTTTAAGACTCAGCAGATTTGAAGGAGCAAATAACAAAGAGAGACAGTAACTACAAGAGATCTCAGTGTCTCATTATGGGAAAATGCAACTGCTGCAAAGAAAAGTTTAAAACTTAAAGCAAACCAGTTAGAAACGTAGACAGACAATGTTTCCAAATTGACATTATCTGAGAGATTTAGACATATTGAAAGAGAAAAACAAACAAATTAGGCATTTTGGAGAAAAATTGATTCTTAGGATTCTTAATTGCTTCAAGGCTGGACAATAAGTTTCAACCTGCGCTTCGCTCCATTGCAAAAATCCAACTTTACTCTGCTGTAAAACTGAAGACTATGGATGGGGTTTTCCAGCTCCACTCATCCCGAGGCTTGTAACTCCAAACTGAAGTCAACAGACTTTTGCAAGGTCCATTTCCCACTTGCTACATTTCCTGTGGCAGGCAAGATGGGAAAATTCCACCCTATGTTGTTGCAAGCCAAGGCATTAATAAGATCTTGAAAAAGTCTTAAAAGCCTTTGAATAATGCTTAGACTTGAGGAGGAGCAGGGTTCTGGAAAGGGCCAAATTCAGCAAACAGTACATAAGTGAACAAGTAAATGATTTTATTAATGACCATTGTTGACTAGTTGAAGATTGCAAGAATGGAAACCTAAAAACAAAATAAATATGAGGCTGGATTACAGACAGTATTACTATCAGATCTATTGCAATTTTTGGAAGATCTAATCTATGAAAAAGCAATGCAGTTGGTGAGACAAATTGAGGTCCATGAATAGAATAGGGCAATACTGAGAAATGAAGACTCAGGTAACCTCCAGTGACCATAAAGTTCATTAAGCAATAAAACAGTCATAATCATAGGCTTAGAGGTTTATATCATGGAAACAGGTCCTTTGGCCTAACTTGTCCATGCCACCCCTTTTTAAATCCCTCAGCTGATCCCAGTTGCCTGCATTTGGCCCATATCTCTCTATACCCATCTTACCCATGTAACTGTCTAAACACTTTTTAAGTATGAAAAAATTACCCCATGGGCACTTCTGTATCTCTCCCTTTCACCTTAAACCTATGACCTCTAGTTTTAGACTCTCCTATCTTTGGAAAAAGATATTGACTATCTAGCTGATCTACACCCCTCATTATTTTATAGACAAAGAACAAAGAACAATGAACAAAAACAGCACAGGAAGCAGGCCCTTCGGCCCAACGAGCCCGTGCCGCCACCCCGATGTTCCCACCTTTACCTGCGATCCCTGTCCATGTTTATAGATCTATGGATTAAAAACCAAATTTGAGACAATTTAGGGAGAATTTGTTTTGCCAATTAGCCTAAGAGTACATCTTTGGGATGTGGGAGGAAACCGGAGCACCCGGAGAAAACCCATGCAAGTACGGGGAGAATGCGCAAACTCCCACAGACACAGGCCCAAATCCATGTATCTGCACAGCACAGCGATAGTCACTGAGCTGTCGTGTTGCCCATCAAATGGTCCAGGTCAAGCGTACACTAACGACGTGAAGCACTAGGATACTCTCGAAAAAATCCAAGAGCAGCCCTCTCACGACCCATCGCGTGTATGCCTCTCGTTAGACAACAAGGTGGACCAAAGCACCTGTAGGATAAAAACAAGTACATCAATATCATCATCTATTTACACACTTCCCAGCGACTCCCAAGGCTCATGATCCCTATTTTAAATCAGTTTTCTATACCCCTCCATTCCCATTCTGTTCGTGTGCCCATCTAAGTATTTCTTAAATAACTCCAGAGTGCCTGCCTCCACCACTTTACTTGGCAGCGCATTCCATACCCCCACCACCCTCTGTGTGAAAAACTCCCTCTAGCATCCAAATTATACCTTACCCCCCTCACCCTAAGCCTGTGACCCCTTGTGCTATTCGAGTCCATCCTAGGAAAAAGCTTAACCCTGTTTACTCTATCTATATCTCTCATAATCTTGTACACCTCTATTAGATCTCCTCTAAGTCTACGTCTTTCTAAGGAAAACAGTCCCAATTTGCCTAATCTCTCCTTGTAACTCAGACCTTCCATATCAGGCAGCATCCTGGTAAACCTCCTCTGCACTCTTTCCAGAGTCTCCACGTCCTTCCGGTAGTAAGGCGAACAGAACTGGACGCAGTATTCCAAATGAGGTCTAACCAACGTTTTATACAACTGCAACATTAAAGGCCAGCTCTTGTACTCTATACCCTTCCTATAAAGGCTAGCATACTATATGCTTTCTTCACAACCTTCTCCACCTGCTCTGCCACCTTCAGAGACTTGTTCACCTGCACCCCCAGGTCCCTCTGCGTTTCTATACTCTTAATAAGTCTACCCTTTATCATATACCTCCCCCCTACATTCTTTCTCCTGAAATGCATCACCTCACATTTATCAAGATTGAATTCCATCTGCCATCTGTTGGCCTCTATATAATCACCCATCAGCCTTCTTTGCTCTGGAGAAAAAAGTGCCAGTCTATCCAGCCTCTCCTTATAGCTCAAATCATCAAATCCTGGTAGCATCCTAGTAAATCTTTTCTGCACTCTTCCCAGTTTAAAAATATAATTTCTATCAGAGGGTGACCAGAACTGTACACAGTATTCCAAGTATGGCCTTACCAATGTCTTGTACAACTTCAACAAGATGTCCTAACTCCTGTATTCAATGTTCTGACCAATAAAACCAAGCATGCTGAATGCCACTCTATTCACCTGTGACTCCACTTTCAAGGAGCTATGAACCTGTACCCCTTGTAACTTGCTGAACTGTCCTGCAAATTGCTTGCAGTTGATCTGCCCTAATGGGGGCAGCTCCATGAATAACTTAAGTGTAAGCGAAATATCAGAAAATAAGGAGCCATTTGGATGGAAAGTACAAGATACCATCAAACCACGCTAAAATAATGGTGTCAAAAAGACCCTCAGATGAGAATGGTACCCAACAAGCATATTTCTGCAAAAGGATGGGGCATTTTGAGAAGTAAAAACACTAACTTTACAAATGTTAAGGAAAACTTCTTTACAAACAGGTCATAAGTAGAATTGAGGAACTTCATCTAGAAGAGAAACAATGAAGTTTCCTTGGTGAGATCAATGATCACAACTAAACATCCTGGAATGCAGATATTTATATCAATGGAGACATCACCAACTTTTCTCTGGACAGCAGAGCAAAGAAACATGATTATTAATACAATTCCTGAAGCCAAGTGCAATCCAGGAGGGACTAACATCAAACTACACATCAAGGGAACATTACAGGCATTGCTCTAATGCAAGGGAAAATGTATACTGGAAACATTGTGGGCAAAATTTTCCCAAAGAAAAGACTAGAAATGACCTTTTCAGCTTGGCCCCATGGTTGATTAAAATGACGAGCTGGTAAGATGGAGTGAGAGGTGAAAAATTGGGTCTGTGCCAGCTTTTTCACTGCTCATGCATGATGTTACAAGCCTCATTCTGCCAGCAAAATAAACATTTCAATATTCAATAGATAATTTAAATATGATTAGCAAGTCACGGATGCTATCATCTGGACTTCATTTGTCCTTATTTGCTCATCGGTCAAAGTCCTCACAGGTGAGGATGAGGTATGATCTCCAGCAATGGGGACTTGACATGATGCCATAGTTGGGACCACAGGCCACTGAAATGCCCCCAGGTAATTGTGGGCAGGGTCAGACAGTATCTCTTGGGCAGTGCCAGTACTTCCAGCCTTGTACCTTGACAGTGCTGAGAAGTTGAGGCTTGAGGGGAAGTGTTGAGGCCTGAAAGGGTGAGACCTGAAGTGGTGGGCCTATGGAGGGGCAGAACCATGATGGGTGGGTGGGGACATGATGGAGAGATAATGTGGTGGAGCTCCTTGGGGAGAATGGGGAATGCTACATCAGGAGTGGAGTTTGGCTGAGTAGGTGGTTGAGGGCATGGAGGCTGCAATTGGATAGGGTTGCAATCAAAGTGGTAGGCCGGAGTAGTGATTCGTGGGGGTGGCAACTGGCTGAGGTGGAAATTGAGGGGGTGGGGGGAATTGGCAGAATGGGGGAGAAGGCGGAGTGATATCCAGGATGTGCTGGGAGTGGCAGATCTCCCAGTATACTGTGTATTGTAGATTGGGGTGGGGCCACAATGGTGCCCCTAGAACTCAGCAACCAGTTTGCTGGCATGAATAATCTCCAATTGCTCCCCTACTAGTGGGAATCACATTTGGGCTCTTTTTTCTGTAAGTATCGTGCAGTTGTGCTTGGGAGCTCGCCCAAAATGATTCTCTCCAGTTTTCACACTTACTTAGCACTTAAAACTTTTTTGGGTAAGATGGCCTTCTAAAATTCATAATGGTGAAAAAACCAGATTCCCCATCAACTGGATCATAATAGTTCTACATTTAGTTAGTTTTTGGAGAGTAGAGTTGAATGCTGGATCAGAGAGAGATGGGGATGGGGATTAAACCTGTCTGTGAGCCTGGTTGCAAAGCAATTGCATACCATTTTGAAAGGATACCCTGATCTCAGTGCATTGAGAGATCCCCTCTCTTCCCCACAGACTTTGGGAACCACCTCACTCACCCCACCACAAGCCGCCACCCCCCCCCCAAAAAAAAAACCCATCAGCAGCATGTTACCCCACCTATTCCCTGACATGGATCATTGGCATCAGAGCACTGGGGTCATATCAATGGGTTCCCCTTCATGATCCCAACATGCCCCTCTTCATGCCATCCTTCACTCCTCATTCCCTTATGACCTGCCATTCATATCAGAATACTTTATTCCAATATCACATTCACCAACAGTGGTGACTTAGAAAGTACATCTGCATTTATTCATCTATCTGATCTCCCAGGCCCAACAAAGACAGGTTCAGGGAGAGAAGTGAAACTTCCTGAAAAATTGAAACTATGAAGTCCAAGCTTTGAGAGGAGATGGCAGAGTAAGGGAGTATGAATGTTAAAAACATTTACAGATAAAGACTTGGGGGGATGGATGGAGGTGGAATATATCAATGCCCTATTGTCTGTGATGGCCCTGAGATGCTCCATGTGAGGAAGGGGAAAACATAAGGTCTATGTTTCCATCCAGAATCTCCTGAGTGGAAGACCCTGGCATGGGCTCTAACCCTTTCTCCTCCCCGGAGCACCTAGAGGCTCCCGGGAACAGTCCACGGGAGGTCAGAGTAGCTGGACTGAGTTCCAGTGCTCTGAATTCATCTGGCTCCACAAATTCTGGAGACCCACACGCATCTGCTCCATGGGTTGTGTGCCCTCAGCCCAGGCTCTCTAAGACTAGGCTAAGCTCTGGAGCCCCTCTCCCACAGCATTCTGTGAGCAAGTGAGGCTCTGGAGCTTCTCAGCATTAGCCCTCTGAGACTGGGCTAAGTTGTTGAAGTTTGCAGCCACGGTCAGCTGTGTCTCCAGAATGCCAGCAAGCACCCCAGCCATGGCCAGCAGTGTCTCCAACACATATCCTCGACACCCATGACACCATGTGCCTCATAATGCTGGCAACACCCTCAGTTACGGTCTGCTATGTCTCCAGGAAGACCTGAACCCTGCTATTCATGAGGACAGATCCTGACTCAGACTTTCCACTACTTATGCCATCTTTACAGTGTTGGTCTGGTTTGCATTCTTTGGCACCACCTACAACAGCACTCTGTTGGACTTCCCAAAGCAGTCACAGCATAGTTGCTGACATCCCTTCCACAACTTCCTGGGTTTGCTGATGCATCTCCACCAGCCTTGGGATGAACAGACCCTGAAGCCTGGCATCTGGTTTGGGGACAGCTGAATCCTTGCCTCTAGTAGGCCTCTGTGTGCCTGAGTCCTCGGATGTACCCGCCTCCTCCCGATGTGCATCAGTGTCTGTGATGTGCTCATCAGTACGTCAAAGCAATTGTCCAGAAGCATCCAGTGCAGCATCACACTTTTTTGAAGAGGACTTAGGGAGAGGGCTAAGTTAATGCTCACTTGCAACAGGATGGCAACCTGGCTGACAGTTACCATTCTGGCTTTGAATCACTCCCTGCTAACTCCATGGTATGCTGCTCACACCTGGTTGCCTGTCACAGCTCAGGCACACTACTACAAATCTATGTCCTCTCTCGTTGGTTGTGTGCGGTTTTCTCCTGTGGGAACGTAGATGGATTGCAAGCATGAATATATTAAAGTGCATGATGTGCAATGTGTATCCGTGTTTCGGACCTTGTGTTGGCAGTTCAGGGAAAAGGGATGCTAGCTAATGGAGGGTGTAAGGTTTAGATGCTAGCGAGGGGCGGTATAAGGGGTTAGATGCATTTCTTGGTTGGGGGCGGGCTTTGTTTCTAAGAATGGTTTGAGATCCATAATGAACATGTGCATGTTTCAGAATGGGATGCACAACTCACCCTTGCTGCCTGAAGAAGGCTATACTGTTTTGTCTTACAGATGTCAGACTCCCGGCATTTAATGCAGCTGCCACTTCCTGCTATAATGCTCTCACAGCGATACCCTTTGGATGACGGTCCTGACTGGTGAACAGCAGCTGGCATCTTTCTTCCACTGGATTAGATGTCAATCATTTAGGACTGAGATAAAGAGAGATTTTTTCACTCAGAGGGTTGTGGATTTTTGGAATCTCTACCCTAGATGATGGTGAAGTTAAGACATTGACTACATTCAAGGCAGAAAGCAACAGATTTTTGGATACTGAAAGAATTAGCAGATTTGAAGTTAGCACAGGAAGATGGAATTGAGATAGATCAACCATGATTATATTGCAAGAGCATGTCAGAGAGCTGAATAGCCTGCTGTTCCTCAAATTTCTTATATTCTTTTACAATTATAATACTTATTTCAGGCTTACCACACCTGAAAATCATAAATAACATGGCATTTCACTTATTTTATATGCCTTTGGTAATTTTTATCACTGTTTTTTATCTTGAATGTGGGTGCAAGAGATTTATCCCAGCAACTTATTATGGTACAAGTTATCTATTTGAATGAAAATTGTCAATTGGATGCATTAAACAAACGTGTTTGAAAATCACATTTTGACTTATTGTAAAAAGATAATAAAACTCATTCGATGGATCGTACATAATCTGATGAAATTTGCCCATTGGAGTCACTGGGAGAACTTAATACTAGGAAATGCGAGGGTTTGAGAGTGGATGGGGTGTTAAAGTTGCGCATTTGACACCATGCCCAGAAACTAGCTCCAAACTGTTGACTTCCAGGTTTCACTCCTGGAGTAGCAACTAAAATATGCATTCAGGTGATTTTGACACAGATTTGTAAATTTAAGATGTGATCCCTTGTTTTACTGAGCTTCGTGAAACCCATTGATGGAAGAAAGGCAAAAATAGAGCTGCAAATGACAAAGGGTGGGGTTGCAGGAATAGACATCCTTAATACTTTTATTGAGAGTTACCTTCCTACACTTTGGAGTTTTCTTCTAAACGTGGGGGGGGGGGGGGGGGGGGGGGGGGTTGATCTACTAGAGCTGGATGGATGCTGCCTATGCCACATTAGACTGGACTTCATATATGGACCAAGCTACATCAGCATTAACTACAATATTCAGGTTTATGTAATTACTTCAATGAGGCTAATAAGGTCATCTCAGTGTTGAACTTCCTGATTGAGGTAACGCATTCTGGATTTACTTGGCATCACAGGGGCTGGGGTGCATTATCAACCCTAGCAATCCTATTTTGATTTAATGTTTTAAGTTTCCTTTCAACTTTGTTTTTTGTACAGGCCATTCCTCTCCTTTTGGGGAGTTGCCCCTTTTAATTTGTCCCTAAGTTAATTTGAGTTTGTTTATTTGATTGGTTTCGGAAAGAGCTCCCTGACTGATGTAACACCTTCTGCACTCGCTGGGCACCGCAGGGGCTGGATGCATTATCAACCCCGACAATCACATTTTCATTTGATGTTTTAAGTTCCCTTTGTACTTTGCTGTTTGATTTGGGCTGTTCCCCCTCATTTGAAGGAACTGCCCTTTTTAATTTATCCCTTATTTAATTTGATTTAGTTTAATTCGTTGATACAAAAAAAACTCCCTAATTGAGGTAATGCATGCCACACTCACTGGGCACTGCAGGGTTAGGGTGCATTATCAACACTGACAATCAGCTTTTGATTTAATGTTTTAAGTTTCCTTTTAGTTTTGTTTTTTGTTTGAGCTGTTCTCCCTTTCTTTTTAGGAGGCTGTCCCTTTTAATTTATCCTTAAGTTAATTTGAGTTTGTTTACTTGTTTGGCATGCAAAAGAGCTCCCTGATTGAGGTAATGCCTTCCATGCTTGCTGGGCACTGCAGGGACTGGGATGCATTATCAACCCTGACAATCACATTTTAATTTCATGTTTTAAATTTTCTTTGTACTTCACTATCTTGCTCAGGCTGTTCCCCTCCTTTTGGGGAACTGCCCCTTTCAATTTATTCCTTAATTAATCTAATTTAGTTTAATTTGTTGATACCAAAACAAAGTCGCTGATTGAAGTAATGCCTTCCGCACTTGCTGGGCACCATGGGGGCTGGGGTGTATTACCAACCTTGATAATCACATTTTAATTTAATGTTTTAAGTTTCCACTGTTTTTTGTTTGGGCCATGCTTCATCCTTTTGTGGAGCTGCCCCTTTTAATTTGTCCCTTACTTAATTCGAGTTTGTTTATTTGGTTGGTATTTGAATTCATTTATTTGGTTGGTACTGAAAAGAACTCCACTACACATAAAAGTGGGAGTGTCAGGTCTTCTGGCACTCTGGATTTTGACTGTGCATGTGAAGAATTCTAGGAGTGGAACAGAATTTGTAAATAAAGGGAATCTGGTAAAGAGACACTGGCCTCTGAGGAGTTATTTCAATGGCTATGAGAAACAAAGAGTGACTCTAAAGAATTTGCTTGTTAACAGCCTGTTATCCATTGGGGGTAAGCCATTTTCAGATATCATGCCGCTGTTTGGGAAATTGGGCTTTAGAATCATCGAACTCTACAGTGCAGAAAGAGGCCCTTTGGCCCATCGAGTCTGCTGGGACAATCCCACTTAGACCCTATCCCCATATATTTTACCCACTAATCCCACTAAACTACACATCCCAGGACACTAAGGGGCAATTTTAGCATGACCAATCAACCTAAGCTGCACATCTTTGGACTGTGGGAGGAACCAGAGCACCAGAGAAAGCCACGCAGACATGGGGAGAACATGCAAACTCCACACAGACAGTGACCTGAGCTGGGAATCAAACCCAGGTCCTAGGAGCTATGAAGCAGCAATGCTAACCACAGTGCTACTGTGCTGCTCTTTGGGTCTGCTGTGGGGAGTTGGTGCCAAATATGTGGAATGCATGTTACTTTTTTAGGGTTAATGATACCGAGGCAGATGAAGAGAAATGGGTGATTCTTCTGACTACTTGCGGACAACTGGCATTTTCTGTTATTCACAGCTTAACTTTCCTGGAGGCACCAGATACCAAAACCTTCCAGGAATTGGCAGATCCGGTAAGGGAATATTATGACCCTAATCCACCTCTGATCGTGAGAAGGTGTCAGTTTTACTTGGCAATCTGGATGATGGGGGAGTCTGTCTCAGGTTTTGTAATAAAATTAAGATGACAGGCAGAAGCTTGTGAATTTGAATTGACATTTAATGAGATGCTAAGGGACTGTTTGATATGTTGGATAAATAATTTAATTATTCAAAAATACTGGTTGCTGAAAATCCAGATGGACTGCTACAAGTGCTACAGCTTGCCTTAATTGAAAATGATGCAAGCGGGGCATATGAGCTGCAAGATATCCTGATGGAAGTGGACAGTCATGCCAGCATGACTGAGTTTGGGACCCACAACTTGAACACAAGTGATTACATAGCCACCCTCAGGAAGGATCCAGATACAAGTAAACCTAGGTCTGCCAGCTGGACAGCCCCAAAGCTAAGTTTTGATCAATCAACAGCCACTTCAGAATCCTGCCTGGCAAGGCATTGTAACTTGCTGGTATTTGGAGTCAGAGCAGCAAAGTAAGCTTTCAAGACCTAGCTTAAGGAAAATGACAGATAAGCTAGTGTTCAGGAGAGTAGACACTCTGAAAGGCCCACTTACATCCAACAGGTACAATTAAACTTCATAGCCAATGTCCAAATCAGACCCAATTAAGATAATTGTAAGATCAAAGAGGTTGATACAGGTGTGACTATAAGTGCTTGAAGCAGTGTTCAGTGAAACTTGCTCTGGGCTCCAATCTTTAACTTCAATCAAGACCTTAGTAACAGAAGAACATCTGAGTTGTGGATAAAATATTTGTTATAGAAAACAACTGGTTCAGTTAACACTTGTGGTAGTGGAGGGTTCAGGTCTGAGCCTAATGGAGTGAAACTAGTTCAGATAAATCCACCTGATTTGGATAAATTCTTCTAGTGAGAAAACGTTGCTTGAGTAAAGATATGTTTAAATATCTGCATGCTTTTTGAAAAGGGCAAGGAACCATAAAAGGAGCTAAAGTGACCTTGCATGTTGGACAGGACTCAGTCCTGTGATTTTTGCAAGGCCTGCGAGTACTGTTTGCTTTTAAGGGACAAAGTGGAAACAGAAATTAGAAGATTGGAAAGAATGTATCATAAAATCTGTCCAGTTTGCTATTTGGAAGCCAGATGGTTCAGCCCATCTTTGTGGGGATTTTGCACAAATAATAAACTACTATTCATAGCTGGACAAATACCAATTCACCAGAGCAAGGATTTGTATGCAAAGTTGAACTTTTATTTTTAAAATTAAGTATAGGTATTGCTTATTTGCAGTTGGATGAGGATTCACAAATATTCCATGATCAATATTCTAAGGGGCCTCTGAGGCAGAACACTTAATATGGAGAAAGTCTTTTGTCATTTTTCAAGAACCAGTGTGCACTTAGAGGGAGAAATACATCTTCCTGGTAGCTCAAGTGACCCTGTCTGGGTTACAAAATGGACAAATCATGTCAACATCCTTTGCAGACTGGGTGATTTAAAGATGACCTAGCTCCCATCTCCATATAGGCATTATGGTTATTTTTTGGGCTGGTGACATACTACAGAAAATTCATGCCAAACCAAGTCTCCATCTTGATTCTACTACATCAACTGCTTAAAATCAAGCATGGATTGGTCTGTCTGTCAGGTCCTTACTTTTAAGAAAATAAAGCAACAGCTGTCATTGTTGAATGGCTTAGTACTAACTCTTTGAAGATCAGAATGTATTAATCTGTGACACATCTTCGTATGGCATCAGAAAAATTTTATTGCGTAGATGCTCAAATAGAGAGGAACACCCAATAGCATTTGCCCCCTGGACCTAAACCATAGCAGAAAGAAAGTTCAGCCACATTGAAAAATGATTCTCTGATTACCACCAATCCTAACAATCTCACAACACTAGGTTAAAGTTCAACAGATTTATTTGGAGTCATGAGCTTTTGGAGCGTTGCTCTTTCATCAAGTGAATATGCACTTTATGTTGTGTTTGTCAACTAACCCCCACTCATCTGATGAAGGAGCAGTGCTCTGAAAGCTTAATTCTAAATAAATCTGTTGGACTTTAACCTGGTGTTATGTGCTACCCCCATCCAATGCTGGCATCTCCATATCATAGAATTTTACAGCACACAAGTGATCCTTCAGCCCAACATGTCTGCACTGACACATTAGAAACACTGGAGCTCCCACCTAATCCCATCTGCCAGCACTTGGCCCCATAGCCTGGAATGTTATGATGTGCCAAGTGCTGACCCAGGTGCTTTATATAGGATGTGAACAATCCTGCCTCTACCACTGTCCTGGGCAGTACATTCCAAACTGTCACCACTCTCTGAGTAAAATTTCTTCACATCCAACCCCCTGCCCCTCATGTTGAACGTATGTCCCCTTGTGACTAACCCTTCAATAAGGGGAACAGCTGCTCTTCATGCACTTTGTCGATGTCCCTCATAATCTTGATCAGGTTGCCCCTCAATCTTCTCTGCTCCAATGAGAGTTAAAAAAAAAATCAAACCTATTCAACCCCTCCTTTAAGTCAAATGCTCTACTCCGGGCAACATCTGGTGAATCTTTCTACACCCCCTCAATCACATGCTTCCAATAATGCAGCAATTAGAAATGAACTCAGTATACCAGCTGTGGCCTCATCAAGGTTCTGGTGGCTGGCCCAGATGGGGTACCCAGAGGAGCACTCAGGTTCTGCATGGATCAGCTGATGGGCGTGTTCACAGGCATCTTTAACGTCTCTTTACAATAATCTGAGGTCCCTCTCTGCCTCACAGAGACAACTATCATCCCAGTTCAAAAGAAAAACCAAGCAGCATGCCTTAATAATTATCATCCAGTGGCTCAGAAATTCATCATTAGCTAGTCTTAGCACAAATTCATTCCAGTCTCCTAGAGTGACTGGATCCACTACAATTTGCCTACTACCACAGCAGAAGCCATCTCCTGGAACAGCTACATAACAGAGACAGCCAGCATCACCCTTGTCCTATAAATGAATAAAAAAACCATCCTCCAATCATCCATAAGAACTAGGAAAGAAGTAAGCCATCTAGTCCCTCAAACCTACTCTGCCATTCAATGAGATCATGATTGATCTTTTTCTGATCTCAGTTCCACTTACCCATCTGCTCACCATAACTCTTGATTCCTTTTACTGTTCAAAACTTTATCTATCCTTGCCTTAACATTCAATGACGTAGTCTCAACTGCTTCACTGGGTGAGAAATTCCAGATTCATAACTCTTTGGGTGAATAAGTTCCTCCTCAACTCAGTCCTAAATTTGCTCCCCCTTATTTTGAAGCCATGCCCCGAGTTCTAGTTTCACCTGCCAGTGGAAACAACCTCTCTGCTTCTTTCTTATCTAATCCCTTCATAATATTATGTTTCTATAAGATATCTTCTCATTCTTCTAAGTTCCAATAAATATAATCCCAGTCAATTCAGTTATAAACAAATCCTCTCAACTCTAGAATCAACCTAATGAATCTCCTCTGCGACCCTCTCCAGTGCCACTATATCTTTTTTCAAGTAAGGAGACCAAAACTGTATACGTACTCCAAATGTGGCTTCATCAACACGTTATACAGCCTCAACATAATCTCCCTGTCTTAAACTCCTTTCCATTTGCCTTCTTAATTATCTGTTACACTTGCAAACCAACTTTTTGTGATTCATGCACAAGGATATCCCGGTCCCTCTGCACAGCAACATGTTGCAATTTTTTACCATTTAAATAATACTCCATTTTGCTGTTATTCCTACCAAAATGGGTTACCTTACATTTACCAACATTGTATTCCATCTGCCAGACTCTTACCCACCAATTAGCCTATTTGTATCCTTTTGCAGGCTTTCAGTGTCCTCTGCACACTTTGCTCTCTCGGTATCTGAGTATCATCTGCAAATTTTGGCACACTACACTTGATTCTTAACTCCAAATCATCAATACAAATCGTAAACAATTGTGGTCCCAATACTGATCCCTAAGGCACACTGCTAGTCACTGATCGCTAAACAGAAAAACACCCATGTACCCCCATTGTTTGCTTTGTTTAAGTTAACCAATCCCCTATCCATGCTAATATATTATTCCATAATACCATACATCTTTATTTTATGCAGCACTCTTTGGTGCAGCTCCTTCTCAAATGCCATCTGGAAACCCAGATGCATCACATATACAGATTCTTTGTTGTCCACCGCACACGTATCGTCCTCAAATAATTCCATCAAATCAGTCACCAATCTATACTGTGTCTTCCCAATGGAACAATTTATATCCAGATGTCTTACTATTTCTTCCTTAATGACAGCTTCAAGTATTTTCCCTACTACAGAAAAGCTGGGGGCTGGGAATACCGATGGGACGGTGAAAAAGGAGGTTAGTTCCCAGGTAGGCAAGGATTGTTGGCACTCTGAGAGGGGGGTTAGGCAGGTGGTGGAAAAGGGAAATATCCTGACTGAGGGACTTAGGTGTGTCTATTTTAATGCCAGAAGTGTAGTAAATAAGGTAGATGAGCTTAGGGCATGGATTGCTGCTTGGGAGTGTGATGTGGTGGCCATTACAGAGACTTGGTTGTCTCAGGGACAGGACTGGGTACTTAAGGTGCTGGGATTCAGGTGCTTCAGGAGGACAGGGTTGGGGCAAAAGAGGAGGTGGTGTGGCACTGTTGATCAGGGACAGTGTCATGGCTGTAGAGAAGGTGGAAGATGAGGAGGGATTGTCTACGGAGTCTCTGTGGGTGGAAGTTAGGAACAGCAAAGGCTCGATAACTTTGCTGGGCGTATTCTATAGGCTGCCCAATAGCGACAGGAAACTTGAGGTGCAGATAGGGAAACAGATCCTAGACAGATGTAGAAATAACAGGGTTGTTGTGATGGGAGATTTCAATTTCCCAAACATCGACTGGAATATCCCAAGGTAAGGGGTTTGGATAATGTGGAGTTTGTTAGGTGTGTTCAGGAAGGTTTCCTGACACAGTACGTGGTAAAGCCTATGAGAGGGGAGGCTGTACTTGACCTAGTGCTTGCTAATGAGCCAGGGCAGGTGTTGGATCTCACGGTAGGCGAGCATCTTGGGAATGGAGATCATAATTCTATCTCTTTCACGATAGTGATGGAAAGGGATAGGATCAGGCAGGCTAGGAAGGTGTATGTCTGGAGTAAGGGGAAATATGAAAACATTAGGCAGGTAATTGGACACATAAACTGGAAGGAGGTGTTCTTGGGGAAGAGTACAGAAGGAAAGTGGCGGTTTTTCAAGGAATGTTTGTCTGGGGCACTGCAAGACAATGTTCCAAGGAATCAAGGAGGTTCTGGTAGGACGCGGGAACCGTGGTGCACGAAGGTAGTGGTGAACCTAGTTAGGAAGAAAAAGATATATATAAAAGGTTCAGAGAGCTAGGGGATGTTAGGGATCTAGAGGAGTATAAGGTGTGTAGAAGGGAACTTAAAAAGGAAATTAGGAGAGCCAGAAGGGGTCATGAGAAGGCCTTGGCAGGTAAGATTAAGGAGAATCCCAAGGTATTCTACAAATATGTGAAAAGTAAAAGGATGAGAAGAGAAGGGATAAGGCCTATAAAAGGTGAAGGGGGAAAAGTCTGTGTGAATCTGGAAGAAATGGCAGAGGTGCTTAACGAGTACTTTGCCTCGGTATTCACGGTGGAAAGTGAACTGGAGATTGCACTGCAGATTTGCAGCATACGGAAAAGATTGAGTATGTGGATGTTAGGAAAGAGGATGTGTTAGACCTGTTAAATTCTATCAAGATAGACAAGTCGCCGGGACCGGATGGGATCTACCCCAGATTATTGTGGGAGGTGAGGGAAGTGGTTGCAGAGCCCCGGCGATGATCTTTGCGTCATCCATGGAAACGGGAGAGGTTCCAGAGGATTGGAAGATTGTGGATGTGGTTCCTATCTTTAAGAAAGGGAACAGGGATAGTCCAGGAAATTACCGACCAGTGAGTCTGACTTCAGTGGTTGGTAAGCTGATGGAGAGACTTCTGAGGGATAAGATTTATGAACATTTGGAGAAGTTTGGACTGATTAGAAATAGTCAGCATGGTTTTGTCAAGGGCAGGTCATGCCTTACGAGCCTAGTTGAGTTTTTCGAAAACATGACTGAACACATTGACGAAGGAAGGGTGGTGGACGTAGTGTACATGGACTTTAGTAAGGCGTTTGATAAGGTCCCCATGCAAGGCTTCTGGAGAAGGTGAGAGGGCATGGGATCCAAGGGGCTTTGGCCTCGTGGATCCAGAACTGGCTTGCCAACAGAAGGCAGAGAGTGGTTGTGGATGGGTCTTGTTCTGCATGGAGGTCGGTAACCAGTGGAGTGCCCCAGGGATCTGTTCTGGGACCCCTGCTGTTTGTCATTTTCATAAATGACCTGGATGAGGAAGTGGAGGGATGGGTTAGCAAGTTCGCCGACGATACAAAGATCGGTGGTGTTGTGGATGGTCTGGAGGGATGCCAAAAGTTGCAGCGGGACATAGACAGGATGCAAGACTGGGCGGAGAAGTGGCAAATGGACTTCAACGCAGATAACGCATGTAGTGGTCCATTTTGGCAGGAATAATGGGATGAAGGAGTACAATATAAGGGGTAGGAGTCTTAGCTGTGTTGTAGAGCAGAAGGATCTTGAGGTCCGGGTCCATAGGATCTTAAATCGGCCTCGCAGGTGGAGGTAGTGGTCAAGAAGGCGTACGGTGTACTGGCCTTCATTAATCGAGGAATAGAGTTTAGGAGTCAGGGATAATGATGCAGCTCTATAAGACTCTTGTCAGACCCCAGTTGGAGTATTGTGCGCAGTTCTGGTCGCCTCATTATAGGAAGGATATAGAGGCTATTGAGAGAGTTCAGAGGAGATTTACAAGGATGCTGCCTGGATTGGGAGACAGCCTTATGAAGATAGGTTGAGGGAGCTGGGACTCTTCTCACTGGAGAGACGTAGGTTGAGAGGCGATCTGATAGAGGTTTATAAAATGTTGAGAGGAATAGGGTGGACTCTCAGAGACTATTTCCCCGAGCTGAAATGGTCACTACAAGAAGACACAGATTTAAGGTGCAGGGAAGCAAATACAAAGGAGATGTCAGGGGTAGGTTTTTCACTCAGAGGGTGGTGAGTGAATGGAACTGATGGCCGTCGGAGGTTGTTGAGGCAAACTCACTGGGGTCTTTTAAGAGACTTCTGGATGAGTTTATGGAAAAGAATAGGATAGGGGGTTATAGATAGGTCTGTGGATTGGTAGATGTGATCGGTGCAACTCGTGGGCCAAAGGGCCTGTTTGTGCTATATTGTTCTATGTTCTATGTTCTACAGAAGTTAAGCCAACCAGCCTATAGTTACTCATTTTTTGTATGCCAACAGATGTAAACAGTCATGCTTGTACAGATCCCCAGAAATGGTCTGGGTGATTCTGGAATCTAAAACCCTCCCTCCTGCACCAACTCTTAAGTCAAGCATTCATCTGAACTATCCTCCTATGTCTATACTCACTAGCACAAGGTACTGGGAGTACCAGAGACGTAAGAGAGGTCTTGCTTCTTAGTCTACTGCCTAATGTCCTAACGAGGGAAACAAAGATCAGTACATCCCCAATTCTATCCTTACTGGCATAGAAAAGAGCAGCTCAGAATAGAACACAGAATACTGCTATGGGGGGCATGGGTGATTGTTTTGAGTCAGGACCATACCACACTGGCTGAACTACATCATAGCCACCCAGGCATGTCCAAACTAAAGATGCTGTACAGGAGCTATGTTTGATGACCGAGAATGAATATGGACATGTGACACTCATGAGTTGATGCCAAGCAAGGACAAAAGTTGCTTTCAGCATCTCCCCTACACTTATGGGAATGCCCAGACAGGCCATGGGCTTGGCTGTATGTAGATTATGTAGACCAACTCATGGGCTCAATGTTTTTGGTCACAGTGGATGCCCACTCCAAGTGGATGGGCATATATATAGGATGTCTTGGCTAACACGAAAACAATAGAGAAATTCACACATTGTTTACATCGCATAAGATCTCAGAGGTGCTAGTCTCTGACAACTCACTGGCCTTTGCCAGCCAGAAGTTCCACGTTGTTCATGAAGTCAAATGGATCGACATAGCTGGATGGCACAAACCATCTATCGTCGAGTCTTTCAGACTTTAAAAGCTGGTTTTAAAAAATAAGTTAGCAGTATGCATGGATAGACACCACCCTCTCCTACTGGTTATCTGATTGTAGTGGCAAGTCTGGTACCACTACAGCAATAGCATCTGCTGAATTGCTCATGGGCAGATGGTTCCTCACCAGGCTAAGCGTGCTGTTCACAAACCCTGAGGTTGGGGGAAGCAACAGGAAGTCCAATATAAAGGCCATGACAATAACAGCTGGGAGAGGCAATAGGAGGCTGGTTGGAAAAAGTTTGGGTAAAGAATTACGCAAATGATCCTGCATGGTTACCTGGAACAATTGAGTCTAGCATGGGCCTGTATCTTGCACAATGGTGAGACCATCCTGAAAAAAAAACATCTGGGCCAGGTGCAAGCTGATGACCATTGTCCCTGTTTAGAAAATCGAGGCCAATATTTTTAAAATTGCCTGTTAGACCTCTAACTTTAAAAAAAGAAATTTGAATTTCCAGTTGACAGGTGAAAGAGTGACATAAGATTTCCTCATATATTAGAAATGTTATGGTCTTCCTGGTAGGACTTGAATCTGAAAGGAATACTGTTTTTATATTCCCCCATTAACAACTCTCTAAGGATTTCAAAATCTTGCATCAACTTCATCAATACAATCGACCAAATACTTTATTTTTTTTACTAGCAAATTACACAAAGGTTTAATTCAATTCCTTCCTTGGATATATTGAACACGGCAGTCTTTATGTGTCATAAGGTTCCAACGAACAATGAATGTGGTTATCAAAGGAAATAAAGGAGAGTATTAAAAGCTGATCCGTTCAGAGTGGCTAAAAATAGTGGGTGATTAGAAGATTGGAAAAGAGTTAAAAAACAACAAAGAATGACTAAGAGAGCGATAAAGAAAAGGAAGATACAGTATGAAACAGAACTAGCTCTAAATGTAAAAAACGATAGTAGAAGTTTTTACAAATATATAAAGAAGAGACTGGCTAGAGTGAATGTTGGACCCTTGGAGGATGAGAGGGGGGATTTAGCAGTGGGTGGTGAGGAAATGGCTGAGGCTTTAAGTAAGTTTTTTGTGTCGGTCTTCACAGAGGAGGACACAAATCACTTGCCGAATATTAAAGATAGAAGGATGGTAAGAGATGAGGTCCTTAATGCAATTACTGTCACTAAAGAGGTAGTGCTTGATAGACTAACGGGACTGAAGGTAGACAAGTCCCTGGGACTGGATGGAATGCATCCCAGTGTTCTGAAAGGAATAGCAGAAGTAATAGCTGATGCCTTAGTAATTATTTATCAAATTTTGCTGGGCTCTGGGGAAGTGCCAGAAGATTGGAAAACGGCTAATATTACACCGCTGTTTAAAAAAGGTAGCAGACAAAAGTCAGGGAATTATAGGCTGGTTAGTTTAATGTCCGTAGTTGGAAGAATGCTCGAATCCGTCATCAAAGAAGAAATAGCAAGGCACCTAAAAAAGAACGGTTTGATCAAGCAGACGCAGCACAGGTTTGTGAAGGGGAAGTCGTGTTTAACGAATTTATTGGATTTCTATGACGATGTGACTAGTGCGGTAGACAGAGGGGAACCGATGGATGTGGTGTTTTTAGATTTCCAGAAGGCGTTTGATAAGGTCCCTCACAAAAGGTTGCTGCAAAAGGTTAGGGTGCACAGAGTTGGGGATAAGGTGTTAGCGTGGATAGAGGATTGGTTGTCGAATAGAAAGCAGAGAGTTGGAATCAATGGTGCTATTCTGATTGTCAGTTTTGGTGACTAGTGGAATATCGCAGGGATCGGGGCTGGGGCCTCAACTATTTACCATTTATATAGACGATCTGGAGGAGAGAGCTAAATGTAGAGTGATGAAATTTGCTGATGACACAAGATGAGTGGAAAAGCAAATTGCATGCAAGTGTGAAAAATCTGCAGAGAGATCAGGATAGGCTGAATGAGTGGGTGAGGACCTGGCAGATGGAGTATAATGTTAACAATTGTGAGGTTATCCACTTTGGTAGAAATAATAGTAGGAGGGAATATTATTTAAAGAGCAAAAAGCTGCAGCATGCTACGGTGCAGAGGGACCTGGGGGTCCTTGTGCACGAATTGCAAAAACCCAGTCTGTAGGTGCAGCAGGTGATCAAGAAGGCAAATGGAATGTTGGCCTCTATAGTGAGGGTGATAGAATATAAAAGCAAGGAGGTCTTGCTGCAACTGTACAGAGCACTGGTGAAGCTGCAACTGGAGTACCGTGTGCAGTTTTGGTCGCCATATTTGCGAAAGAATATATTGGCTTTGGGGGCAGTGCAGAGAAGGTTCACTTGGCTGATACTGGAGATGAGGGGGCTAGCCTACAAGGAGAGATTGAGTAGACTGAGTCTGTACTCATTGGAGTTTAGAAGGCTGAGGGGGGATCTTATAGAGACATATAAGATAATGAAGGAGCTAGATAGGGTAGAGGTAGAGAGATTCTTCCTGCTTAGAAAGGACAGCAGAACTAGAGGGCACAGCCTCAAAATAAGGGGAGGGCAGTTTAGATCGGAGTTGAGGAGGAACTTCTTCACTCAAAGGGTGGTGAGTCTCTGGAATTCTCTGCCTATTGAAGTGGTGGAGGCTACCTCGCTGAATATATTTAAGTCACGGATAGATAGGTTTTGATAGACAAGGGAATTAAGGGTTATGGGGAGAAAGCGGGAAAGTGGAACTGATTCACTTCAGATCAGCTATGATCTTGTTGAATGGCGGCGCAGGCTCAAAGGACTAGATGGCCTACTCCTGCTCCTATTTCTCATGTTCTTATAATGCTCATCAAAAAGAGTCAAATGGCAACGCTTTTCATACCAAAATCCCTTAAACTAGAGTTGTCCAAATTTCTTGTGACAGTTGCAAAGTGGAAGCAAATTCTCAATGAACCAAGATACATTTCAACTCTTTCCTCACTGAATTTAATAACTGGGTGAATGTTCCTTGCCAAATTAAATCAGACATCTCATCAAATCTGTGACTCCTTATTCACATAAGTCTTTCTCTGTCCAATTCAATTTTTTTGACTGTTCTTCTCTTGCAATTCAAGACGTTGCCTTTCTCTTATTCTTTGGAATTCTCAAAGTTTTCATGTTTCTGCCTCTTCATTTTCTTCTTTTTTTTCCCTTTTGGATTTCTAATTCAAGTTTGTGAAATCATTCTGTTTGTTTATTGGCTCCCTCTTTAGGCTGTGGAAAATGTAACATATTTAAGGTACAGGATGTTCTGCTGCTTACTATATTTACTTCTGCCAAGTATCAAGAGTAGAATCCTCTTGGAGTGTTGTGATATGTCACCAGATTAGTTTATGGGTCTACAGCACTTCTTGGGAGATCAATTTTTAATGAGTCAGTCAGTTTTAATCAAAAGGGAAAAGTCCAAGAAAAGGTAATTGAAAAACATCAAAGTTAGGAGACTATAGAACATAGAACATTACAGCGCAGAACAGGCCCTTCGGCCTTCGATGTTGCGCCGACCAATTATGAAAAAAGCAATGACCCTCCAAACTAAACCATTCCCTTCTCTTCCATAAACATATCAACTAACCTCTTAAACGCCACCAAGCTTGGCGCATCTACAACTGCTGCAGGCAGGGCATTCCACTTCCTAACCACCCTCTGGGTAAAGAACCTACCTCTGATATCCGTCCTATAACTATCACCCCTTAATTTAAAGCTACGTCCCCTCGTGCTAGCTTTCTCCATCCTAGGAAAAAGGCTATCACTGTCCACCCTATCTAAACCTCTAATCATCTTATATGTTTCAATAAGGTCCCCTCTTAGCCGCCTCCTTTCTAACGAAAACAACCTCAAATCCCTCAGCCTCTCCTCATAGGACCTGCCCTCCATACCAGGCAACATCCTGGTAAACCTCCTCTGTACCCTCTCCAATGCCTCCACATCTTTCTTATAATGTGGGGACCAGAACTGCACACAATACTCCAAGTGCGGCCGCACTAGAGTTTTGTACAGTTGCAACATGACGTTGCGGCTCCGAAATTCAATCCCCCTACCAATAAAAGCTAAGACTCCATATGCCTTCTTAACAACCTTATCGACTTGATTGCCTACTTTCAGGGATCTATGCACACATACACCAAGATCCCTCTGTTCATCAACACTATTAAGAGTCCTACCATTAGCCCTATACACATTTGTTATTCCTGCCAAAGTGAATTACCTCACACTTTTCCACATTAAACTCCATTTGCCACCTCTCGGCCCAGCTCTGCAACTTGTCCAAGTCTCTCTGCAAACTATAACACCCTCTTCACTATCTACCACTCCACCGACTTTAGTGTCATCTGCAAATTTACTAATCCATCCTTCAATACCCTCATCCAGATCATTTATAAAAATTACAAACAGCAGGGGCCCCAAAACAGACCCCTGAGGTACACCACTTGTCACCGAACTCCATGATGAATATCTCCCATCAACCACCACCCTCTGTCTTCTATCTGCTAGCCAATTCCTAATCCAATTAGCTAAATCACCCTCAATCCCATACATCTGCATTTTCTGCAGAAGCCTTCCATGGGCCACCTTATCGAACGCCTTACTAAAGTCCATATATACCACATCAACTGCCTCACCCCCATCCACCTCTTTGGTCACTTTTTCAAAAAACTCAATAAGGTTAGTAAGGCACGACCTACCCTTCACAAAACCATGCTGACTATCCCCAATCAATTCATTTCTCTCTAAATAACTATAAATCCTATCCCTAATAATTCTCTCCAATACTTTGCCCACAACAGAAGTAAGACTCACTGGCCTATAATTCCCTGGAAAGTCTCTCTTCCCCTCCTTGAACAATGGGACCACATTCGCTATCCTCCAGTCTTCCGGAATTATACCCGTAACCAATAACGACCTGAAGATCAGAGCCAGAGGCTCTGCAATCGCCTCTCTTGCCTCCCAGAGAAAGGTAATTGAAAAACATCAAAGTTAGGAGACTATACGTGAAGTCTACTCAGGAGTAGTCCTGAAAATCTGAGATGGCAGTTGGTGACTCCATGCTGCAGGCTGTTAGGAAAAAGGTACCTTTTTTAAGCACTGATATTCTATTTGGCATAGCCAAAAACCTGGAACCGTGAGCATAAGTTGATGCTTAAGTGTACTCAGAAATTCAAGAAAACAGACACTCAAAAGGAAGAACATTATACCTTGAGGTGAGACATTGTTGAAACCATCTGAGTGGAAAAGATTATTGGAGAGAATTCCAAGGTGAGGTCTTTGAATATGGAGATTGGAAGCCCTTGTGAAAGAGTCAGCGGAATTTTCCCAAAATTCTTTGTTATTCATTTGTGGAATGTGGGCATCACTGGCTGGCCAGCATTTATTGCTCTCAAGCCATCAGGAGTCAGCACCTTGGTGGAAAGCTCTAAGGAAAAGACAGACCAGGCATCTTGGATGACAAAACCTTTATGATCCACACCGTGAATCAGTTCGCAATCATTTCACACTTAGTGCACTGAAAGAACACCCATATGAAACATGTGAGAATGGAATTTCTAGGCATATGATTTGCCTGAATACTGTTAACAAGAGGGATCTGCATTTAAACACTCCCTCTGCACCCTCAGCCAGTCATGCCTGGAGGATGGCAGCACAGAGAACAGTTTCATGCTTCATCAAGGCAGATTGTGGAACCCTTCTGGAAGTATTGGAGGAGAGATGAGCCACCCCTGTACCCCTGAGCGAATAGGCAGTCCAGAAGTAGGGGAGCAAATGCGGCTTAGGATGTGGATGATTGGCTCTATCCTATCTCAACCCCTTTATTTTCATTTTCACTTAATTTTTAACTGTTTTCTACCTTTTCTTTCTTTTATTGTCTTTTTTTTCTTCCTGCCCAAAACTATCTCCCCTTTCCTCACCTCTTCTTTCCTTTCCCCTTTTTCTGAGTTTTACCTCTCTACCACTCATGCCCTCACCCCTATATCATCATTTGTCGTAGCTTACCCTCTGATTTCAGCTTCTCTGCCATTTGGCTATTCACACTTTCTTTTCTCTCTATAGACTGCCATTAACAATCTTTCCATTTGGTTTTGTGGCTATGACACATCTTTCATTCCCTCACCTTGTAGTATAAATATCTCCCATTTTCTATGCCTTTTAGATTTGACAAAGGGTCATTTGGTCGAGACATCAGCTCTTTTCCCTTCATACAGATGCTGCCAAGCCTGATGAGATTTTCCAGCATTTTCACTTTTGATTTCAGATTCCAGCAACTGCAGTAGTTTACTTTTATTTATTGATGCAGTGGCTATAGTAGTCAATGCCATAGCCTGACACCTGACGATTGACGTCCAATGCCACAAGGAAATGAATGACCTTGTTCGAGCTATAAGGATGAGTGTCCAATTGTAATATCTTAGCATCAGTCCTGTCTGTCATACCTGGAATGTCGACCTTAATCCACTTCCTGACACCCTGGAGCCTTCCAGCACCCAGCTTCCTTTCATTTTCCCTAAATCTCTTTGGCACTCCTCATCACAACACTTTCCTATCAAGTCACACATCCCTGCAGGCTGGCCAATCGTCATGCTTTTAATCATCTGTTTTGTGGGAGAAGTAGTCCATAGTAAAAGAGAAAGGGAGAAGACTGGCAGAGAAGTTCCTCAATTGCGTCCCTCAATGCCTAAGCGGAGAGCACAATGAGAAGTCTCACAACATCAGATTAAAATCCAACAGGTTTATTTCGTAGCATATTATGATCTGATAAGGCCAGAACATTAGCATCTCGGTGGAAAGCTACAGGTACTTCGGTCTGCCTTGTTGTCTAACAAGGAGCATATACGCGATGGGTCGTGAAAGGGCTGCTCTTGAATTTTTCAAAAGTAGCCTAGTGCTTCACATTGTGAGTGTACTCTGGAAATGGACCAGTTGATGGGCAACATGACAGCTCAGTGACTATCGCTGTACTGTGCAGATATATGGATTTGGGCCTATATCTGTTGGGAGTTTGCACATTCTCCCTGTGCTTATGTGGGTTTTCTCCGGATGCTCCGGTTTCCTCCCACACCCCAAAGACGTGCTCTTAGGCTGATTAGCAAAACCAATTCTCCTTAAATTGTCTCGCAAATTTGCTTCCAATGCATAGATCTATAAACATAGACAGGGATCATAGGGTAGAAGTGGGAACATGCTTTGATAGGAAAGTGTTGTGATGAGGAGTGCCAAATAGATTTAAGGAAAATGAAAGGGAGCTGGGTGCTGGAAGGCTCCAGGGTGTCAGGAAGTGGATTAAGATGGACATTCCAGGTATGACAGACAGGACTGATGCTAAGATATTACAATTGGACACTCATCCTTATAGCTCGAACAAGGTCATTCATTTCCTTGTGGCATTGGACGTCAGTCATCAAGTGTCAGGCTATGGCATTGACCACTATAGCCACTGCATCAATAAATAAAAGTAAACTACTGCAGATGCTGGAATCTGAAATCAAAAGTGAAAATGCTGGAAAATCTCATCAGGCCTGCCAGCATCTGTGTGAACGGAAAAGAGCTGACTCTCAACCAAATGACCCTTTGTCAAATCTAAAAGACATAGAAAATGGGACATATTTATACTACAGGGTGAGGGAATGAAAGATGAGTCATAGCCACAAAACCAAAGGGAAAGATTGTTAATGGCAGCGTGGGCTTGTTGGGCCAAAGGGCCTGTTTCCTGTGCTGTTTTGTTTTTTATTCTTTGAAAGCATCGGCCAGGCATCACAGGCATCACTTAATCATCCAGCAGCACAGAAATACACACCTTAGTGGGTGGATTTTGCAGACAGGCTTCAAGGCCGCTATCTGCTGAGCAACACACAGCTGCTGATGCACAGCACTGGGAGGCACAAATGTCCAAGAGATTAGAGAGGTGGAGACCTGCTGGATCCCAGGAAAAAATACTGGCCACCAGCCAGATACCAAACATCTAGAAAAGATTCTCACAATGCTGCAGACGCAAAGGCAGGACTGAGAACAGCAGGGGATGTCAGCAACATTTTGTCAATTGCCAGGCCACTTAGAAGAGTTTCACAACCTTCAGGCACTGGAAACAACACTGGCATAGCATGGCACTCAGGCTAACACTGCAGAGATGATGACTGCACTGGAAAGCCTGAGGAGAAATTTGAAGCCAGAGAACAATAGCTAAGGGCTTAAAGTGAATGGCGCTCATAGAAAACAATTGTAGAGAGGCTCCAGAGCTTGGTTCAGATGGGGTCTCACCATGGTGAAGATAATGTTATGCCTCCAGGGCTGGCAATGCCAAATGATGCAAAGGCTTCTGGAGCTTACTCCAGCTGCCCTACCACACCATTGCTTGTCCCAGAAGCCCACAAGCATCCAGACAGAGGAGAAAGCTCTGGAGTCCATCCAGGGGCTTTCTATCCAGGAGACTCTGGCAGTCTTGAGCCCTTGTGAATCCGCCCTTTCTGACACTAGTGCATCTCAAGGGCAGTAGGTTGAACAAGGAGACACCTGAACATCATCCAGGGCCCTCCAGGTCAATTCCCTTGTATCACAGGCCATGGGATACAGAAGACCACCTCCATCTTTAATGTGCATCCTGGGGGTCACCCAGGTGTAGCGTCAGATCATGCAAGATTAAGAAGATTTAGGAGCACTGAGAAGACGTTGGTGAAGGCAAGAGTTAGGGATAGGGTAAGAGGGACTGTAAATAATCAGTATTAAAGAATAGAACATAGAACATAGAACATTACAGCGCAGAACAGGCCCTTCGGCCTTCGATGTCACGCCGACCAATTAAGAAAAAGCAATGATCCTCTAACCTAAACCATTCCCTTTTCATCCATAAACTTATCTACTAACCTCTTAAACGCCACCAAACTTGGCGCATCTACAACTGCAGCAGGCAGGGCATTCCATACCCTTACCACCCTCTGGGTAAAGAACCTACCTCTGACATCCGTCCTATAACTACCACCCCTTAATTTAAAGCTATGTCCCCTCGTGCTAGCTTTCTCCATCCTAGGAAAAAGGCTATCACTGTCCACCCTATCTAAACCTCTAATCATCTTATATGTTTCAATAAGGTCTCCTCTTAGCCGCCTTCTTTCTAACGAAAACAACCTCAAATCCCTCAGCCTCTCCTCATAAGACCTGCCCTCCATACCAGGCAACATCCTGGTAAACCTCCTCTGTACCCTCTCCAATGCCTCCACATCTTTCTTATAATGTGGGGACCAGAACTGCACACAATACTCCAAGTGCGGCCGCACTAGAGTTTTGTACAGTTGCAACATGACGTTGCGGCTCCGAAATTCAATCCCCCTACCAATAAAAGCTAAGACTCCGTATGCCTTCTTAACAACCTTATCGACTTGATTGCCAACTTTCAGGGATCTATGCACATATACACCAAGATCCCTCTGTTCGTCAACACTATTAAGAGTCCTACCATTAGCCCTATACTCTACACATTTGTTATTCCTGCCAAAGTGAATTACCTCACACTTTTCCACATTAAACTCCATTTGCCAGCTCTCGGCCCAGCTCTGAAACTTGTCCAAGTCTCTCTGCAAACTATAACACCCCTCTTCACTAAATACCACTCCACCGACTTTGGTGTCATCCGCAAATTTACTAATCCATCCTTCAATACCCCCATCCAGATCATTTATAAAAATTACAAACAGCAGAGGCCCCAAAACAGATTCCTGAGGTACACCACTTGTAACCAAACTCCATGATGAATAATTTCCATCAACCACCACCCTCTGTCTTCTATCAGCTAGCCAATTCCTGATCCAATTAACTAAATTACCCTCAATCCCATGGGGAACCTTATCGAACGCCGTACTAAAGTCCATATATACCACATCAACTGCCTTACCCCCATATTGCCATTCAAAGCCATAATTCCTGTTTTTTTCCAGTTTCCCACAGCACAAGAAGTTTATCTCCTCAACTGTACTCAGAACCTTCAGCCAGCTCCCTCGAGCAATCCCAACAGTGAGAACTATGGTGACCCATGTTGACAGATATCTTGGAATGACAGCCTCATTACTCACTGAACTCCCTGCAGATCTCAGGGAAGATTACCAAGCAGATTGGCTGACAACTCTTCAACATTACAGTGAAGCAGCCTCCTTCCCAGCAGAGATTTAGGGTAGAAACATTTTCAGTTTTCCATCCTCAGTCATCGGATGCTCGCCATGTTAAAAATTGAGGCTGGCCAGGAAAAAGTCCATAGTTGATCACCTAAAGGCCATGATAGAGGCATGGGCAGTCTTCCTATCCAAAGCCCCTGTCCATCTCACTGTAAAATCACATTTTGGTTGAAGTGGATGTGGTTTCAAAGAGACTTTCATTCATGCAATTACATTTCCCTTCACTGCGTCAAAACCTACCTCAGTCCTGTCCTTGAACTTTCAGTTGATGGCTGAAAGAATGACACATTTTAAAACTTTGTGTAACATTTTGCTAAAGCACGTTGTATAAATCTTTTTGTAGGAAATTAGGTTTTAGCTGCAGATAGAAATATCCCTCTTTCATAATTATTACACATTTCAATCGTCACAGAATTATAGTCCCAACTGCAAACTATCCGCGGTTCTCCTGGCTCCCAATATCCTCACTTCACCAAAAATTAACTTGGAGTAACTGTTCCTTGATCCTTTTATCAACTTCTGGAGAGTATCTTAAATTTACTGCCAGCAGCCTGTTCCAATGATGTCTTCCCCAGACCACGCCAGAACAAATTTCTGTGAATACATAAAAGGTTGCAGGATACATCGCTTTGATCAACTCTGGGGGTTGCTTAGAAACACAGTAAGAAGTCTCACAGCACCAGGTTAAAGTTAAGCCAGTTTATTTGATAGTAAATGTACAAGCTTTTGAGGTTTATCCCTTTGTCAGGTGAATGGAGAGTTCTGGTCTCAAACAGAGCATATAAAAGGCACGCACGATTTACAGAATACTGATTAAAATGCGAGTCTTTACAGCTAACCTGCTATTCAAGTCTTAAAGATGCAGACAATGTGAGTGGAGATAGCCTGTGCTTGATGCTAAAGAGATGTGTATTGTCTGCAGACAGGATAGTAAGTAAGTTTACAAGTTCAGGCAAGTCATGGGGGTTACAGATAGTGTGACATGAACCCAAGATCCCTATTGAGGCCATCCTTGCGCATTTGGAACTTGGCTATCAGTCTCTACTTAGTAACTCTGCGTTGTCGTGTGTCGTGAAGGTTGCCTTGGAGACCGCTTACCCAAAAATCAGAGGCCGAATGCCCATGACCGCTGAAATGTTCGCCAACAGCAAGGGAACAGTCTCGCCTGGTTATTGTCGAGCGATGTTCATTCATCCGTTGTCATAGCATCTGCGTGGTCTCCCCAGTGTGCCATGCTTCGGGACATCCTTTCTTGCAGCGTAGTAGGTAGACAATGTTGGCAGACTTGCAAGAGTATGTGCCATGTACCTTGTAAATGATGTTCTCACGTGAAATGATGTCATCCATGTTGATGATCTGGCACGTCTTGCAGAGGTTGCTGTGGCAGGGTTGTGTGGTGTTGTGGTCACTGTTCTCCTGAAGACTGGATAGTTTGCTACGAACAATGGTCTGTTTGAGGTTGTGAGGTTGTTTGAAGGCAAGAATGGGGGTGTCGGGATGGCCCTGCGAGATGTTCGTTTTCATCAATGACATGTTGAGGACTCTGGAGAAGATATCGTAGCTTCTCCGCTCCAGGGAAGTACTGGACGATGAAGAGTACTCTGTCCACCGTGTCCCGTGTTTGTCTTAGAATAATAATACAGCACAGAACAGGCCCTTCGGCCCTTCGGTCTTCTGAGGAGGTCGGTGCGGTTTTTCACTGTGATGCATTGGAACTATCTATCGATGAGTCAAATGCCATATCCTGTTCTTATGAAGGCATCTTTCAGCGTCTGGGGGTGTCAGTCGCGATCCTCCTCATCTGAGCAGATCCTGTGTATATGGAGGGCTTGTCTGTAGGGGTTAGTTTCTTTAACATGTTTAGGATGGAAGCTGGAGAAGTGGAGCATCATAAGTTTATCAATGGGCTTGCAGTACAGTGAGGCACTGAGATGACTGTCCTGATCCGGTGATCCATAGTGCAGCAGCCAAAGAGGAAAGAATCCAATTGAACTCCTCCAGAAGGCTGTTGCCCTCATCTGGACATGTATACACAAGCCATCAGTGCGCCAACACCAGATTCATCAACCGCGCTCACACTCAGCTCCAAACATCACCCAAGCACAACGCAATGCCATCCACAGTCTCAAGACCAACTGCAATATTGTCATCAAACCAGCAGACAAAAGAAGGGCCACTATCATACTGAATAGAATGGATTACTGCAAAGCAGTGTACTCACAACTAAACAATGAGAAACACTACAGACAGTTGCCTGCAGATCCGACCAAAGAACACACCTGTCAACTCAACACTCTGATCAAGACCTTTGATCAGACTTTCAGAGCACCCTCCATGCTCTCATCCCACGTACACCCCGCGTTGGAGATCTCTACTGTCTCCCAAAGATACATAAGGCAAACACATCTGGCCATTCCATCGTATCGGGCAATGGGACCCTGTGCGAGAACCTCTTCAGCTACGTCGAAGGCATCCTGAAACCCATTGTACAAAGAACCCCCAGCTTTTGTTGCGACACTACGGACTTTCTATGGAAACTCAGCACACATGGAGCAGTTGAACCAGGGACACTCATTGTCACGATGGATGTCTCAGCACTCTACTCCAACATCCACCATGACGAAGGCATTGCTGCAGCTGCCTAGTACTCAACACTGACAGTGTTTTCAAATGCAATTTTACAACGCATCCACTTCATCCTGGACCACAATGTCTTCACCTTCAACAACCAGTTCTTCATCCAGATACACGGAACAGTCATGGGAACCAAATTCGCACCTCCAATATGCCAACATCTTCATGCACAGGCTCGAACAAGACTTCTTCACCGCACAGGACCTTCCACCAATGCTATACACGAGAAATATCATGACATTTTCTTCCTTTGAACTCATGGTGAACAATCACTGAAATAACTATATGATGACATCAACAAGTTCCATCCCACCATCACACTCACCATGGACAATTCTCCAGAATCGGTTACACTCTTGGACACACATCTCCATCAAGGACGGTCACCTCAGCAACTCCCTGTACTGCAAGCCCACAGACAGCCTCACAATGCTCCGTTTCTCTAGCATATACCCTAAATGTGTTAAAGAAGCCATCCCTTACGAACAAGCCCTCCGTACACACAGGATCTAATCAGATAAGGAGGATCGCGACATACTCCTCCAGATGCTGAAAGATGCTTTCATAAGAACAGGATATGGCACTCGACTCATTGATCAACAGTTGCCCTAGGGGCAGGGTGCTGAATTGAGGGAAGGCTAACTACGGTCGGATTAGACAGGAACTTAGGGAAACTGATTGGGAACAGTTGTTCGAGGGTAAGTCCACGCTAGGCATGTGGGACTCTTTCAAGGGAATACTGAAAATGTTGCAAGATAAATATGTGCCGACCAAGAGGAAAGATGGGAAAGGTAGGATTAGAGAGCCGTGGATTACTAGGGATATTGAGGACTTGGTTAGGAAGAAAAGAGAGGCATATGATAGGTCAAAGCAGCTGGGAACGGAGACAACGTTGGAGGAATATAGAGATAGTAGGAGGGAGCTCAAACGGGGAGTTAGAAGAGCAAAAAGGGGGCTTGAAATGATTTTGGTGGATAGCATTAAGGAAACTCCAAAGGCTTTTTACTCCTATATTAGGAATAAAAGGGTGCTTAGAGGAAAAATCAGACCTCTTAGGGACAGAGGAGGGGAACTGTGCTTAGACCCCGAGGGAATGGCGGAGATCCTGAATGAATACTTTGCGTCAGTATTCACGAAGGAGAGGGGCTTGTTGACAGCTCCTGTCTCTGACGGAGCTGTGGACCAGTTGAGGGAAATATCCATACCGAGGGAGGAAGTGTTAGAGCTTCTAGGTAGCATTAAAACTGATAAATCTCCAGGGCCTGATGGCATTTATCCCAGGCTGCTTAGGGAATGCGAGGTGAAATTGCTGGGCCTCTCACGCAAATCTTTGTCTCTTCTTTGGACACAGGTGAGGTCCCAGAGGACTGGAGAATAGCTAATGTTGTACCGTTGTTTAAAAAGGGGAGTAGGGGATAACCCTGGAAATTATAGGCCAGTGAATTTGACGTCAGTGGTAGGGAAGCTGTTGGAGGGGATTCTTAGAGATAGGATGTATAGGCACTTAGAGCGTTGCGATCTGATTAGGGATACGCAGCATAGATTTGTTAAGGGGAGGTCGTGCCTTACAAATCTGGTAGAATTTTTTGAGGAGGTGACAAAAACAGTGGACGAAGGGCGAGCCGTTGATGTCGTCTATATGGATTTTAGTAAGGCGTTTGACAAAGTCCCTCATGGGAGGTTAATTGAGAAGGTCAAGGCTTGTGGGATACAAGGACAGGTAGCTAGATGGCTTGGTAATAGGAGACAGAGAGTAATAGTGGAAGAGTGTTTTTCTAGCTGGAGGTCGGTCACTAGTGGTGTGCCGCAGGGCTCGGTACTGGGATCTCTTCTATTTGTAATATATATAAATGACTTGGAAGAGGGAGTAAGTGGAGTGATCAGCAAGTTTGCAGATGATACAAAGATGGCTGGACTTGCGGATAGTGAGGAGCATTGTCAGACGATGCAGCAGGACATAGATAGGCTGGTAGCTTGGGCAGACAGATGGCAGATGGAATTCAATCCTGATAAATGTGAGGTGATGCATTTTGGGAGAATGAATGTAGGGGTGAGGTATATGATAAAGGATAGACCTATTAAGAGTATAGAAATGCAGAGGGACCTGGAGGTACAGGTGAACAAGTCTCTGAAGGTGGCAGAGCAAGTGGAGAAGATTGTGAAGAGATCATATAGTATGTTAGCCTTTATAGGAAGGGGTATAGAGTACAAGAGCTGGCCTTTAATGTTGCAGTTGTATAAAACGTTGGTTAGACCACATTTGGAATACTGTGTCCAGTTCTGGTCGCCTTACTACCGGAAGGACGTGGAGAGTCTGGAGAGAGTGCAGAGGAGATTTACCAGGATGCTGCCTGGTATGGAAAGTCTGAGTTACGAGGAGAGGTTAGACAAATTGGGACTGTTTTCCTTAGAAAGATGTAGACTTAGAGGGGATCTAATAGAGGTGTACAAGATTATGAGGGGTATAGACAGAGTAAACAGGGTTAAGCTTTTTCCTAGGATGGACTCGAATAGCATGAGGGGTCACGGGCTTAGGATGAGAGGGGTAAGGTATAATTTAGATGCTAGAGGGAGTTTTTCCACACAGAGGGCAGTGGGTGTATGGAATGGGCTGCCAAGTAAAGTGGTGGAGGCAGGTACTCTGGAGTTATTTAAGAAATACTTAGATGGGCACATGAACAGAATGGGAATGGAGGGGTATAGAAAACTGATTTACAATAGGGATCATGAGCCTTGGGAGTCCCTGGGAAGTGTGTGTAAGTAGATGATGATATTGATGTACTTGTTTTTATCCTACAGGTGCTTTGGTCCACCTTGTTGTCTAACGAGAGGCATACACACGATGGGTTGTGAGAGGGCTGCTCTTGGATTTTTTTTCAAGAGTATCCTAGTGCTTCACGTCGTTAGTCTACGCTTGACCTGGACCATTTGATGGGCAACATGACAGCTCAGTGACAATCGCTGTGCTGTGCAGATACATGGATTTGGGCCTGTGTCTGTGGGGGTTTGCGCATTCTCCCCGTGCTTGCGTGGGTTTTCTCCAGGTGCTCCGGTTTCCTCCCACATCCCAAAGATGTGCTCTTCGGCTAATTGACAAAACAAATTCTCCCTAAATTGTCTCAAATTTGGTTTTTAATCCATAGATCTATAAACATGGACAGGGATCGCGGGTAGAGGTGGGAACATCGGGGTAACGGTGCAGGCTCGTTGGGCCGAAGGGCCTGTTTCCCGTGCTGTTTTGTTCTTTGTTGTTCTGACGCGTCACAGCGAAAGACTGCACCGACCTCCTCAGAAGACAAGCATGAGACATGGTGGACAGAGTACCCTTTGTTGTCCAGTACTTCCCCAGAGCGGAGAAGCTATCTCAGTACTTCCTCAGAGCAGAGAAGACATCTTCTCCGGAGTCTTCAACATGTTACTGAAGACGAACATCTCGCCAGGGCCACCTCCTCAGCCCCACTTTTTGCCTTCATACAACTGCACCATCTCAAAAAGACCATTGTTCGCAGCAAACTACCCAGCCTTCAGGAGAACAGTGACTAGAACACCATACAACTATGCCATAGCAAGACATGCTTGATCACTGACATGGATGACATCATCTCATGTGAGAACATCATCCACCAGTTACAGGGCACATACTCTTACAATTCTGCCTATGTTGTCTACCTAATACGCTACAGAAAAGGATGTCCCGAAACATGGTACACTGGAGAGACCACGCACTCACTACGACAACGGATAAGTGAACATCGCTCGACTATCACAAGGCAAGACTGTTCCCTTCGTGTTGGCGAACACTTCAGCAGTCATGAGCATTCGGTCTCTGATCTTCAGGTAAGTATGCTCTAAGGCTGCCTTCACGACACATGACAGCGCAGAGTTTCTGAGCAGATACTGACAGCCAAATTCCGCACACAGAGATCATGGGTTCATGTTGCACTATCTAATTCCCATGACTTGCCTGAATTTGTAAAATCTCTCTTACTATCCTTTCTGGAGACAATACACATCTCTTTAGCCTATGTCTGATGCTATCTCTACTCACATTGCCTGCGTCTTTAAGAGTTGAATAGCAAGTTAGCTGTAAAGACTTACATTCTAAACAGTATTCTGTAAACTATGTGTCCCTTTCAGCGCTCTGTTTCAGACTTGACTCCATTCACCTGACGAAAGGGCAAACCCCGAAAGCTTGTGGGTTTTCTATCAATTAAACCGGTTTAACTTTAACCTGGTGTTGTGAGACTTCTTACTGTGTTTACCCCAGTCCAACATCGGCATCTCCACATCGGGAGCTCAGAAAGCCAAGCAGCTTTTATTCTCTCAAATGATCACTCAGAACTTCTGCTATTTGTCTTCAGTAGTCAACACCTGGTGTTGTGAGACAAGAATGTTTTGGTAGATCGAGAGAACCATGGTGCACAAAGGTTGTGATGAACCTAGTTAGGAAGAAAAGAAAGTTGTACAATAGGTTCAGGGAGCTATAGGATGTTAAGGATCTAGAGGCATATAAGACTTGTAGAAAGGAGCTTAAAAAGGAAATTAGAAGAGCCAGAAGGGGTCACGAAAAGGCTTTGGCGGGTAGGATTAAGGAGAATCCCAAGGCATTCTATAAATATGTGAAGAGTAAAAGGATGAGAAGAGAAGTGATAGGACCTATAAAAGGTGAAGGAGGAAAAGTCTGTGTGTAACCAGAAGAAATGGCAGAGGTACTTAACTAGTACTTTGCCTCAGTATTCACAGTGGAGAGTGATCTGGGGGGTTGTACTACAGGAATGCGGCAAACTGAAAAGATTGAGTATGTGGACATTAAGAAAGAGGAGGTGTTGGAACTGTTAAATTCCATCAAGGTAGATAAGTCGCTGGGTCCGGATGGGATGTACACCAGGTTACTGTGGGAGGTGAGGGAAGTGATTGCAGAGCCCCTGGCGATGATCTTTGCGTCGTCGATGGAGACGGGAGAGGTTCCGGAAGATTGGAGGATTGCAGATGTGGTGCCTATTTTCAAGAAGGGGAATAGGGATAGCCTGGGCAATTACCAACCAGTGAGTCTGACCTCAGTGGTTGGTAAGTTGATGAAGAGGATTCTGAGAGATAGGATTTATGAGCATTTAGAGAAATTCAATATGATCAGGAATAGTCAACACGGCTTTGTTAAGGGCAGGTCATGCCTCATGAGCCTAGTTGAATTCTTCGAAAATGTGACTGAACATATTGACGAAGGAAGAGCAGTGGACGTGGTTTACATGGATTTCAGCAAGGCATTGAGAATGTCCCCCATGCAAGACTTCTTGAGAAGGTGAGAGGCATGGGATCCAAGGGGCTTTGGCCTTGTGGATCCAGAACTGGCTTGCCTGCAGAAGGCAGAGAGTAGTTGTGGATGGATCTTCTTCTGCATGGAGGTCAGTCACCAGTGGAGTGCCCCAGGGATCTGTTCTAGGATCCTTGCTGTTTGTCATTTTCATAAATGATCTGGATGAGGAAGAGGAGGGATGGGTTAGTAAGTTCGCCAACAATTCAAAGGTTGGTGGTGTTGTGGATAGTCTGGAGGGATGTCTGAAGTTACACCGAGACATAGAAAGGATGGGCGGAGAAGTGGCAGATGGACTTCAACGCGGATAAATGTGTGGTGATCCATTTTGGCAGGACCAATGGAATGAAGCAGTATAATATCAAGGGTAGGAGTCTTGGCAGTGTTGAGGAGCAGAAGGATCTTGGGGTCCGGATCCATAGGTCTCTTAAATCTGCGCCGCAAGTGGAGGATGTGGTCAAGAAGGCATATGGTGTACTGGCCTTCATTAATAGAGGAATTGAGTTTAGGAGTTGGGAGGTAATGCTGCAACTTTATAAGACCCTTGTCAGATCCCACTTGGAGTACTGTGTGCAGTTCTGGTCGCCTCACTATAGGAAGGATGTGGAAGCTATTGAGAGGGTGCAGAGGAGATTTACAAGGATGTTGCCTGGATTGGGGGACATGCCTTATGAAGATAGATTGAGAGAGCTAGGTCTCTTCTCCCTGGAGAGATGAAGGTTGAGAGGCGACCTGATAGAGGTTTATAAGATGTTGAGAGGAATAGATAGAGTGGATTCTCAAAGGCTATTTCCAAGGGCTATGAGAGGACACAGGTTTAAGGTGCAGAGGGGCAAGTACAGAGGAGATGTTAGAGGTAAGTTTTTCACTCAGAGGGTGGTGAGTGAATGGAATCGGTTGCCGTTGTTGGTGGTGGAGGCGAACTCGCCGGGGTCTTTTAAGAAACTTCTGGATGAGTACATGGGAATTAATGGGATTGGGAGTTACAGATAGTTCTATGACCTGGTAAGTATAGATATGATTGGGGCCAAACTTATGGGCCGAAGGACCTGTTTGTGCTGTAGTGTTCTATGTTCTATGTATGTAGTCATTGATTTGTATGGACGTTTACAACCTGGTTGTGAAAATGACTTCCCCTGCCCTTTTCTTCATGCAAAGTGAAATACGTAAGTCTTACATGTAATTAGCTTTCCTTGTTCCAATTTTCATATTGGAAGTGGACAATCTATGCATAACTACTTGAAACCCAGTACCTTCAGCACCTTTCTGGGATTGAAGGTATCCTTCCAATGGAGGCTACTCGTGATAAATTCAGAGATGCTACTATTATTTATAATTATATATTACTGGGCAGCATGGTAGCACAGTGGTTACCACTGCTGCTTCACTGCTCCAGGGTCCTGCGTTCGATTCCTGGCTTGATCATTGTCTGTGTGGAGTTTGCACATTCTCCTCGTATCTGCATGTGTTTCCACTGGGTATTCCGGTTTCCTCCCACAGTCCAAAGATATGTGGGTTAGGTTGATTGGTCATGCTGAGAAATTGCCCCTTGGTATCCAGGGATGTGTAGGGTTAGAGGGATTAGTGAGTATGATATGGGGGTAGGGCCTGGATGGGAATGTGTTAAGTGCAGACTCGATGGGGCAAAGGGCCCCTTTCTGCACTGTATGATTCTATGATTCTATGCTATACCTTGCACGTTCTTCTCAGTAGGACCATCTGCCTTTTCTTTCATTTTTCTCAATCTGCCTAGGTGATTTGATTGCAAAATAGGGCACATTTACCCTAAATTAAAGTTACAGTATTAGAATATAATACTCTTACAATCCTCATTTTGGAAACAGACTCATTAAACAGTATGTTCAAAATTGCCTGTTGGATTCCATAACGAAATACAATGATAATTTATATTATATTTTTTACAATATTTAGCTAGTGATTCCAAAGTCACTCTTTGGAATCACTAGCTAAATATTGTAAAAAATATAATAAAAATATCTGTTTTATCTGCTTCTGTTAATATTATTGCCAAATAGCTTAATTAAAAATTAACAGCAGAAAGTATTGGAAAATTTCAAAAGATTTGGTAGCATCTAAGGAGGGAGAAATAGAGTTAATGGTAGGATCTTGCAAGCTGTTCTAGCCAGCAGAATTCTCAAATCCCGCTGCAGTGGATTAGAGGAAATTTCTGCCAAATTCTCCATCCTTGCTGGCTGCAGCTGCAGGGTGTAAATGGCTGGAGAATTGCAGCCAATCAATATGATTTTCTTTGGAACTGTTTCATCACCACCTGCAAATTGTCCTCCAAGCCTCATACTATCCTCACTTGGAAACATATCACTGTGCCTTCACTGTTCTTTCACCGCTCGGTCAAAATTCTAGAACTCCCTTCCTAACTGCACTGTGTGATGTATCATAAATGCTGGCTTCATGAAAGAATACAAATAGAAGTAATCAATTTGCACACATATGTTTGGGAAAAATACATTTGAATCCTTGCATATCCCTATTTATTCATACCGTTAACCTCTTATTGATGTAAAGATCAAAACATGTTAAGTTAATGTAAATAATTGAATATGACATTACTGATATAATTTTAAATGTAGCTTGTGCAGGAGTCATTATAGAATATAAAGTTAAAATTTATTTATTTGTCACAAGTAGGCTTACATTAACACAATGAAGTTACTATGAAAATCCCCCAGTCACTCCGGCTGCTGCTCAAGTACACTGAGGGATAATTTAGCATAGCCAATGCACCTAACCAGCAAGTTTTTTGGACTATGGGAGGAAATCAGAGCACTCACAGGAAATCCACAAAGATGCTGGGAGAGAGTGCAAATTGTGCACATTGACACAAGCTGGGAATCGAACTCAGATCCCTGGCACTGTGAGGCAGCAGCGCTAACTACCATGCTGCAAAACGTGCCAATATATAGTACTGCATCAGGAAAATTCATTGGACCATGGGGTTTGTGAATCTCTTTGTATTCCAGGAGAACAAAATGGTAAAAATTCTTTCTTCAAGTCATGACATCAAAATAGTTTAAGGAAAATTACTTCTATCTGATTTTCTTTGAGAAATTCCTTCAAGTATTGATTCAATCCAACAATACGCACAAAATATTTGAGAAAGTAAATTTTAAAAATTGCCTACTTATAGAAAAACTAGATATTTTCTACACACTAAAGATATGTTTAATTTTTAATATTCTGAAAATAGACTTTAAATTTGTGCCTCAACATCAGCTTCCTTTTACACTGTTCTGTACTTGCAGTGCAAAATACCAGTCTCAGACTTACCTCCCATAATGCATGACTGAAGAATAATCGTACGATGTCCCCAAGTTATTGGTGTCAAGTTTTTTAAAATTATATTCTTTTCCTGTAAAGTAATACATGCTGAAATAACTGAAAAAAACTCTTGTTTTAGCAAGTTTTGTATATTTAATTACTCTCTTTATCTTCAGATAAATCATCTTTTTATTTGGTTACCAAGGCTAATTGTGATTTTGATCAGCGATGTGTAACAGTACAATGGATTCACCAACAACTGCTTTAAAACAATGGGATGAACTTCCTCAGTGATTTATTCATTTTTAGTGCAGAGTAAGATAGTTACCCCACGTTGCTGTTGATTTATGTCTTATTTTAAAGTCCTATTTGTATACAGAAAAGCAGAATAATTATTTCATCTATCAACTGCACTAGACAAAAAACAGTTTCAAAGAATTTCTTTTAATTTTTTTAACTAAATATACTTTTTCCCTGTTGTAATAAACATTAACTTTCATTGGTACTTTTCTTTAATTCAATCGCGGGACATGGTGTTGCTGGCTGGCCAATTGCCCATCCGTAGTTGCCCTTGAAAAGGTGATGGTGAGCTGCCTTCTTGAATTGCTGCAGGCCATGTTCGACCCACATTGCCATTCAGGACGGAATTCTAAGATTTTGACCCAGTGACTATGAAGGAATAGTGATATACTTCCAAGTCAGGATGGTGAGTGGCTTGGAGGGGAACTTGCATGAGGTGTTCCCACTTATCTGCTGGATATCCTTCTAGATGGAAGTGATCATGGGTTTGGAAGGTGCTGTCTAAGCATCTTTGGTGAATTGCTGCAATGCATCTTGTAGATAGTACACACTGCTGCTACTGAGCGTTGGTGGTGGAGGGATTGAATGTTTATCGATGTGGTGCCAATCAAATGGGCTGCTTTGTCCTGGATGATGTCAAGATTCTTGAGTGTTGTTTGAGCTGCACCATCCAGGCAAGTGGGGTTTATTCCGTTATGCTCCTGACTTGTGCCTTATAAATGATGGATAGACTCTGGGAAGTCAAAAGGTGAGTTACTCACCACAGTATGCCTAGCCTCTGACTTGCTTTTGTAGCCACTGTGTTTATCTGGTGAGTCCAGTTGAGTTTCTGGCAATGGCAACCCCAAGGATGTTGACAATGGGGAATTCAGTGATAGTGAATGTCACAGGGTGGTGGTTAGAGTGTCTCTTATTGATGATGGTCATTGCCTGGCATTCGTGTGGCATGAATGATACTTATCACTTGTCAAGATTGTCCAGATCCTGTTGCATTTGATTATGGACTGCTTCAGTATCTGGGGAGTCATGAATGGTGCTGAATATTGTGCAATCGTTGGTGAACATCCCCACTACTGACCTTATGATGGAAGAAAGATGATTATGAAGCAGCTGAAGATTGTTGGGTCTAGGATCTACCCACAGGGACTCTACAGAGATGTCCTGGAGCTGAGATGCCTGACCGTTCACAACCACAATAATCTTTCTACGTACCATGTATGACTCCAACCAGTGGAGAGTTTGCCGCCTGATACCCACTGATTCCAGTTTGGCTAGGGCTCCTCAATACCATACTTGGTTGAATACAGCCTTGAGGTCAAGTGCTGTCACTCTCACCTCACCTCTGGAATTCAGCTCTTTTGTCCATGTTTGAATCAAGGCTTCCTAACTTACAGATCACAATCAGTCAGATTAGGCAACAAAACCTCCTTCAAAATCATCCTCAACACCAGTACCCTGCAAGGCTGTGTTCTCAGCCCCTCCTAAACTCCTTATACAATTATGACTGTGTGGCCAATTTCCTCTCCAATTCGATTTTCAAGTCTGCTGACGACACCACCGTAGTGGGACAGGATCTCAAACAATGACAAGACGGAGTAAAGGAATCAGATGGAGAATTTGGTGAACAGATGCAGCAATAATCTTTTCTTTAATGTCAACAAAACAAAGGAGATTGCCATCGACTTCAGGAAGCATAGAGAAGGACATGCCCTGCCTACATCAATGGGACTGAAATAGAAAGGATAGAGAAGTTCAAATTTTTAAGCATGCAGATCATCAACAATCTGCCCTGGTCTGCACATGCTGATTTGATAGTTAAGAAAATCCTCTAGTTTCTCAGAGGACTAAGGAAACTTGGCATGTAGTTACAACTCTCACCATCTTCTACAGACGCACCATAGAAAGCATTCTTTCTAGTTGTATCAGAGTTTGGTATGGCTCTTGCTCTGCTTGCTGCAGGGCTCGGTACTGGGACCTCTTCTATTTGTAATATATATAAATGACTTGGAAGATGGAGTAAGTGGAGTGATCAGCAGGTTTGTAGATGATACAAAGATGGCTGGACTTGCGGATAGTGAGGAGCATTGTCAGGCGATGCAGCAGGACATAGATAGGCTGGTAGCTTGGGCAGACAGATGGCAGATGGAATTCAATCTTGATAAATGTGAGGTAATGCATTTCGGGAGAAAGAATGTAGGGGGGAGGTATATGATAAAGGGTTGACCTATTAAGAGTATAGAAACGCAGAGGGGCCTGGGGTGCAGGTGACCAAGTCTCTGAAGATGGCAGAGCAAGTGGAGAAGGTTGTGAAGAAAGCATATAGTATGCTAGCCTTTATAGGAAGGGGTATAGAGTACAAGAGCTGGCCTTTAATGTTGCAGTTGTATAAAACGCTGGTTAGACCTCATTTGGAATACTGCGTCCAGTTCTGGTCACCTTACTACCGGAAGGACGTGGAGACTCTGCAAAGAGTGCAGAGGAGGTTTACCAGGATGCTGCCTGGTATGGAAAGTCTGAGTTACGAGGAGAGATTAGGCAAATTGGGACTGTTTTCCTTAGAAAGACGTAGACTTAGAGGAGATCTGATAGAGGTGTACAAGATTTTGAAGGGGATAGATAGAGTAAACAGGGTTAAGTTTTTTCCTAGGATGGACTCAAATAGCACGAGGGGTCACGGGCTTAGGGTGAGGGGGGTAAGGTATAATTTGGATGCTAGAGGGAGTTTTTTCACACAGAGGGTGGTGGGGGTATGGAATGCGCTGCCAAGTAAAGTGGTGGAGGCAGGTACTCTGGAGTTATTTAAGAAATACTTAGATGGGCACATGAACAGAATGGGAATGGAGGGGTATAGAAAACTGATTTAAAATAGGGATCATGAGCCTTGGGAGTCCCTGGGAAGTGTGTAAATAGATGATGATATTGATGTACTTGTTTTTATCCTACAGGTGCTTTGGTCCACCTTGTTGTCTAACGAGGGGCATACACGCGATGGGTCGTGAGAGGGCTGCTCTTGGATCTTTTTTGAGAGTATCCTACTGCTTCACATCGTTAGTGTATGCTTGACCTGGACCATCTGATGGGCAACACGACAGCTCAGTGACTATCGCTGTGCTGTGCAGATACATGGATTTGGGCCTGTGTCTGTGGGAGTTTGCGCATTCTCCCCATGCTTGCATGGGTTTTCTCCAGGTGCTCCGGTTTCCTCCCACATCCCAAAGATGTGCTCTTAGGCTAATTGGCAAAACAAATTCTCCCTAAATTGTCTCAAATTTGGTTTTTAATCCATAGATCTATAAACATGGACAAGGATTGCAGGTAGAGGTGGGAACATCAGGGTGGCGGCGCATGCTCGTTGGGCTTGCTGTTTTGTTCTTTGTTCTTTGAAACTACAAAAAGTCATGAATATAGCCCAATCCATCAAGCAAACCAGCCTCCCATCCATTGACTCTGTCTATACTTCCCACTGATTTGTAGCCAGCATAATTAAGGACTCCAGGCACCCCAGAAATTCTCTCTTCCACCTTCTTCCATTGGGAAAAAGATACAGAAGTCTGAGGTCATGTACCAACTGACTCAAAACAGCTTCTTCCCTGCTGCCATCAGATTTTTGAATGGACCTACTTTGCATTAAGTTGATCTTTCTCTACATACTATGACTGTATCACTACATTCTGCATTCTCTTGTTTCCTTCTCAGTGAATGGTATGTTTGTCTGTATAATGTGCAAGAAACAATACTTTTCACTAAATGTTAATACATGTGATAATAATCAAATCAAAAGGCTGTAATGAGGTCAGGAGCTGAGTGACTCCGGCGTAACTCAAACTGGGCATCACTGAGCAGTTTATTGCTGAGCTGGTGCTGCTTCATAACACTGTTCCTGACCTCTTTCATCACTTTACTGATGATTGAGAATAGACTGGGAGGTAATTGGCCGGGTTGGATTTGTCTTGCTTTTTGTGTACAGGACATACCTGGGCAATTTTCAATGTTGTTGGGTAGATGCAAATAGTGTAACTGTATTCAAAGAGCTTGGCTAGGGAAGTGGCAAGTTCTGGAGCACAAGTCTTCAGTACCCTCGCCGGAACTTTATTTGGGCCCATTGGCTTTGCAATATTTCTTGATATCATGTGGAGTGAATCATATTGGCTGGAAACTGGCATCTGAGATTGCTGTGGACCACTGGAGGAGATCAAGATAGATCATCCACTTGGCACTTCTGGCTGAAGATTGCTGCAAATACTTCGGCCTTATCTTTTGCACTGATGTGCTGGGCTTCTCCATCATTGAGAATGGGGATATTTGTGGAGCTTCTTCCTCCTGTGAGTAGTTTAATTGTCCACCATCATTCTTAACTAGATGTAGAAGGACTGCAGAACTTAGATCTAATCGGTTGATTGTCAGATTAGCTTTGCCTATCACTTGCTGTTTTCGCCGTTTGGAATGCAAGTTCTCCTGTTTGTAGCTTCACCAGGTTAACACCACACTTTTAGGTATACCTGGTACTGCTCTTGGCATATCCTCCTGAACTCTTCATTGAAGCAGGGTTGATGCCCTGGCTTGATGGTAATGGTTGAGTGGGGGATGTGCCTGGCCATGAGGTTGCAGATTGTGCTAGAGTACAATTCTGCTGCTGTTAGATGCTCATAGCACCTCATGGAATCAAGCTCTGGACTTCTGTGTTCAGAAGAAGATGACCAACAAAGATAAAATGGTGCCAATATCCTGTGGGATAATATCCAACCTCTGTCTTGATGTTGAAAGTTTGTAAAGATGGGGAAGCTTTTGTCTGCAAATTGGCCAGTATACATGAAAGGCCAATTAAGGTTGTTCAGCAGCTGGTTAAAAGCACAATTTTTTAATAAAAACAAAATAGAAACAGCCAGCATTCACAAGTTGTCAGCCTCACACTAGCTAAAGGCAGATATGGACTATGTCAAGTGAGCAGCAGTAGTTAAGAAGGAGGATTTTTTGCAGGTAAATGACCAAAGATTGATCAGAGATCAAAGGGCCTGTCCATATGAAGGGTAAGTTGCCAATTCTTAAGGCAGATAGGCACAGACATCTATGTCCATATTAACACATATCTCAAATGTTTCCCCTTTGATTGCCAGACCATGCCAGGAACAATTTAAATATACTTATTTATGAACATCACAAGTAAGCCTTACATTAACACTGTAATGAAGTTACTGAGAAAATTGCCTCTTACTGTCATGGGGATTAGCTCGGGTAAATGCTTGGGGTTATGGAGATGAGGCCTGGGTGGGATTGTGGTTGGTGCAGTTTCAATAGGCCAATGGCCTCCTTCTGCACTGAAGGGTTCTATGATTCTATTCCCAGTCGCTGTACTCCAGCGCTTGTTTAGATACACCGAGGGAGAACTTAGCGTGGCCAATGCACCTAACTATCATGTCCTTCAGACTGTGGAAGGAAACCGGAGCATCCAGAGAGAACCTAGGCAGACTCGAGGAGAATGTGTAAATTCCACACAGACAGTGAACGAAGCCAGGAATTGAATCCGGAACCCTGGCGCTGTGGGGCAACACTGCTAAGCACTGTGCCACTATGCCTTACAGTCAACAGTTACAGCTAATGTAACTATGGCTTTAAATTTTTTCAGCGCTGGTTGTTTAAGGGTCAGTTGCAAATCTTTGTAGCATCGATCAGGTAACATATTGCCAGCTGTCCAACTTTTTTCCCAATGCTGGAAAACCTATCAGATTCATAACTGATGAGACATTGCAGCTTTAAAGAGCACTTGGTTCTTCCACCATCACTGAATTCTCCCAAAGTGCAGGACATTATTGATTGCCCCCATGTTGCCAATAAAGCATTCAGTAGCTCGCCAAAAAGTAAAACAAGTCAAATGAAGGGCTTCTTTTCCCTCAGCATACAGTTGGCGTGTGACAAGTGCAAAAATTTCCTAGGTGCTTTTCTGCAGGTGCTGTGATTTTTATCCTTTGTCAATCCAGGTGGCTTCAGATTTTCACTTCAACCTCAAAAGTATGTAGATAGAATCTGGGTGAGTGAAATTCCTTTGACAGATGGTTACAGATTCCTCAATGGGAGTCCAAACAGAGATACAGAGATGATACAACCAATGCTACTTGCTCAGTCAGACAACTATCAAACAGGTCACTGAGTTTTTGAAGATGCAATTCCAATACCTGAACCAGTCAGCTTTTGTCTTCTGACAAGGGTAACAGGTATTGTGGTGGACCACAGTGTTCTATGTACCATGGCTCTTAGAATAGTTTGGACCTTTAGGATGGTGAGGGATTAGCCAGGAATAAGATGTAAGATAGGAAGAATCAAAGGTAGGGGTAAATGATGGAGATGATAGTGTTAGTGGTAATAGTGTTAATAGTGTTAATAGTGTTAATAGTGTTAAGGAACAGAAGGATCTTGGTGTATGTGTCAATAGTTAATAGTCAATGTGTCATACAATATTGTATGTGTCAATAGTTAATAGTCAATAGTTAATAGTCTTAATAGTGTTGAGGAACAGAAGGATCTTGGTGTATGTGTCAATAGATCCCTGAAAGTAGGCAGTCAAGTGGATAAAGTTGTTAAGAAGGCATATGGAGTCTTAGCTTTTATTGGTAGGGGGATTGAATTTAGGAGCCGCAGCATCATGTTGCAACTGTACAAAACTCTAGTGCGGCCGCACTTGGAGTATTGTGTGCAGTTCTGGTCGCCACATTATAAGAAAGATGTGGATGCATTGGAGAGGGTACAGAGGAGGTTTACCAGGATGTTGCCTGGTATGGAGGGCAGGTCCTATGAAGAGAGGTTGAAGGATTGAGGTTGTTTTCGTTAGAAAGGAGGCGGCTAAGAGGGGATCTTATTGAAGCATATGAGATGATTAGAGGTTTAGATAGGGTGGACAGTGATAGCCTTTTTCCTAGGATGGAGAAAGCTAGCACGAGGGGACACAGCTTTAAATTAAGGGCTATGAGTTATAGGACGGATATCAGAGGTAGGTTCTTTACTCAAAGAGTGATTAGGGAATGGAATGCCCTGCCTGCAGCTGTTGTAGATGCGCCAAGTTTGGTGGCGTTTAAGAGGTTAGTTGATAAGTATATGGAAGGGAAGGGAATGGTTTAGTTTGGAGGGGCATTGCTTTTTATTTTGGTCGGCACAACATCGAAGGCCAAAGGGCCTGTTCTGTGCTGTAATGTTCTATGTTCTATGTTCTATGTTCTATGATACTAAACAGACACATGCTCCTCCTGCTCGACAAAGTTGCCTTCCCCTGCCAGTCTCCTAGAAGAGGGCTTTCCTCCACTCTTTCACTGCCTCCAGCATTAGATCCAGATTAGTGTCAGTGGATACCTGTCCTACCTCGATTGCCAAGTCTCCGGCTCCTGTGTGACAACTCACTTCTCTGTAGGGGGGTGGAAAGCTTTGGTATGCTGCGAAGATTTCTTCCTTCGGACAGTCAAACAGCCTCATTTTTGGCTGCCATGGTGTCTAAGTGAGTCCACATGTCATCTGATCTGCCATCATTCCTGTCCCTACTCACAGCAATTGGACAGGAAACTTGTTTCCATATCAATTAAGGGTGTCAATGGTGGCCATGATGTGGAGATGTGAACAAGATGACACTTCACCTGACAAAGGAGCAATGCTCTGAAAGCTTGTGATTTTAAATAAACCTGTTGGCCAATAACCTGGTGTCATGTAACCTCTTATTATATCAATTAAAAACCCATACCTGCAAAATCCTTAATCTTAAGTCAGTTTCCCACTGGAGTTGACTGGAGGAAATGAACCCAACTCCTCTTTCTTATCTCTGTGGTGAAAATTCAGCCTCTAGTGTTTCATTCTACATTGTCCTGCAGTCTTCCCCCACACTAGTGGTCATATTTATTCAGGAGCAAGCCAAGCTTTTTTGAGCTCTATTACTCCATGCTATTGTTGTATTTGCGAAATGGGAGAAACTACAGACCTCTTGGGTCCTATGGTCAAGGACTTCCATGAAGAACATAGAACATAGAACATAGAACATTACAGCACAGAACAGGCCCTTCGGCCTTCGATGTTGCGCCGACCAATATAAAAAGCAATGACCCTCCAAACTAAACCATTCCCTTCTCTCCCATATACTTATCAACTAACCTCTTAAACGCCACCAAACTTGGCGCATCTACAACTGCCGCAGGCAGGGCATTCCACTCCCTAACCACCCTCTGGGTAAAGAACCTACCTCTGATATCCGTCCTATAACTATCACCCCTTAATTTAAAGCTGTGTCCCCTCGTGCTAGCTTTCTCCATCCTAGGTAAAAGGCTATCACTGTCCACCCTATCTAAACCTCTAATCATCTTATATGTTTCGATAAGGTCCCCTCTTAGCCGCCTCCTTTCTAACGAAAACAACCTCAAATCCCTCAGCCTCTCTTCATAAGACCTGCCCTCCATACCAGGCAACATCCTGGTAAACCTCCTCTGTACCCTCTCCAATGCCTCCACATCTTTCTTATAATGTGGGGACCAGAACTGCACACAATACTCCAAGTGCGGCCGCACTAGAGTTTTGTACAGTTGCAACATGACGTTGCGGCTCCGAAATTCAATCCCCCTACCAATAAAAGCTAAGACTCCATATGCCTTCTTAACAACCTTATCGACTTGACTGCCTACTTTCAGGGATCTATGCACAAATACACCAAGATCCCTCTGTTCATCAACACTATTAAGAATCCTACCATTAGCCCTATACTCTACACATTTATTATTCCTGCCAAAGTGCATTACCTCACATTTTTCCACATTAAACTCCATTTGCCACCTCTCGGCCCAGCTCTGCAACTTGTCCAAGTCACTCTGTAAACTATAACACCCCTCTTCACTATCTACCGCTCCACCGACTTTAGTGTCATCTGCAAATTTACTAATCCATCCTTCAATACCCTCATCCAGATCATTTATGAAAATTACAAACAGCAGGGGTCCCAAAACATAGAAGTCTATGTTAGAAGGGAGTACTTTTCCAAAGTTGCCATTGCTCATCATTGTGATTTTCTAAACAAAGATTTGAAAATGATTTATATGTTGGCATTATGCTATCTAGAATTATAAACACAATCCTCAACTTTTATTGTTAAATTGCTGTTTTAAGTAGTCACAAGGGAATCTTCACATGGCATATCATTTCATTACATTGGCATGTAGGTAAGCAGCTGATAGAAAGACCTTATTAGTTCAATGAAATTGCTTGATTCTCCAACAGGTCCTTTACGTTAAGAATCAGGATATAGGATGCTCCAACGATCTCTGCCACCCTATCAGATGGTTAGTGCATCCAGAAAGTGGACCTCAGCAAGATGTCCCCCGTATTTGAGTGAAGGCAAACATCCTGCAGACAGCAACAGAGCAGAGACGCTGATTGGCTGTTATGGGGAAGATTTGCATCGAGCCAGTGGAATTTGTGGAGGAACGCTGTCAAGGGACAGTTGAACCCCAAACAGTATTTCAGCATTTGCCTCTCCCTCCCACCTCCTCTAACCAAAAAAAAACAGTCACTGTCAAGACGACAAGCAAGAGAAAGAAAAAGGGAGAGAGATGCACTATTAGAAAAATTTGCAGCAGTGCTTGAGTGGTAGATTTTGACTCGAGAGATTTCAGCGAATGGCATCTCAGCAGAGTACTGGTAATCTCAGGTAATGTCCTTTAACTTTCCTCTTAGTCTTGGTGCAGTTGACAAGGCAATGAGAGCAGTGATAGCTCCTTCTTTAGGATGCGGGAGCTCCTTGTCCCTGATAACTACACCGAGAGGAAGTGACCCAGCTGCAGTTCCTGGGAGACTGAGTTAGGGAGATGGAGCTGGATGCACTCAGGAACATTGGGGATGCTAAGCACTTTACAGATAGGCGTTTTAGTGAGGAGATCACACCTCTGGTGTCGGCAGTGAATAGTGGGTGGCCGCCAGGAAAGGCAAAGGGAACAGGCAGAGAACGCAAGAGTCCCCTGTGGCCATTTCCTTCATAAACAAGTACACTGTTTTGGATACTGTTGGGGGAACGATTGTTCAGATGATCTGTGGCACTATGATTGGTTCTGGGCCACAGTGGGAAAAGGTAAAGGTAAACAGGACCATAGTAATAGGAGACTCAATAGTTAGGGGGACAGATAGGAGATTCTGTGGATGCAAACAGGAGTCCAAGACGGGTGCCAAAGTCAAAGGATATCTCAGAGCGGCTGCGCAACATTTTTAAGGGGGAGGGTGAGCAGCTAGAAGTCGTTGTATACATTAGCACAAATGATAGGAGTAGAAATAGAGATGAGGAACTAAGGAATGATCATAGAGATCTAGGAAAAAGATTAAGAAGCAGGATCTTGAGGGTAGTAATCTCTGGATTACTTCCAGTGCCATATATTAGTGAGCATAAGAACAGGAGAATAAGGCAGATGAATACGTGGCTATAAAATTGGTGCGGGGGACAGAGATTCAGATTCTTAGATCATTCATACCTTTTCTGGGGCAGAGGTAACTTGTTTAAGAGGGACAGGTTGCATCTGAACTGGAGGGGAACCAATATTCTGGTGGGTAGATCTGATAGTGCTACAAGAATGGGTTTAAATTAAATTGCTGCAACTACTTCAGTACTCAATGCTGACAACTGCCAGTTTCTGGATGCAATTCTACAACTCATCCCCTTCATCCTGGATCACAATGTCTTCACCTTCAACAACAATTCTTCATCTTGACACATGGAACAGCCATGGGGACCAAATTTGCACCTCAGGGTGCCAACATCTTCATGCACAGGCTCAGATAACACTTATTCACCACACAGGACCTTCAACCGATGCTATACACTAGATACATCCATGACATTTTCTTCCTTTGGACTCATGGTGAATAATCGATGAAACAACTACATGATGACATCAACAAGTTCCATCCCACCATCAGACTCACCATGGACTATTCTCTGGAATTGGTTGCATTCTTGGACACACGCATCTCCATCAAGAATGGTCACCTCAGCACCTCACTTTACTGCAAGGCGACAGATAACCTCACGATATTCCACTTCTTCAACTTCCATCCTAACCATGTTAAAGAAGGTATCCCTTATTGACAAGCCCTCCATGTACAGGATCTGTTCAGATGAGGAGAATCGAACAGACATCTTCAAATGCTGAAAGATGCCCTCATGAGAACAGGATACGGCACTCGGTTCATGGATGACAGTTACAAAGCGCCACAGCAAAAAATGGCACTGGCCTCCTCAGAAGACAAACATGGTACAGGGTGGACACAGTACTTCCAGTACTTCTCCGGAGGGAACAAGCTATGAAATCTTCCCCGGAGCCTTCAACATGTCATTGATGAAGATGAACATCTCGCCAAGACCATCCCCACATCTCCACTTCTTGCATTCAAGCAACCACACAATCTTAAACAGACCATTGGCCGTAGCAAACTACCAAGCCTTCAGGAGAACAGTGACCAAAACACTACACAACCCTACCACAGCAACGTCTGTAAGGCATGCTGGATCATTGACATGGATGCCATCATTTCACATGACAACATTAACCACCAGGTACACGGTACATACTCTTACAACTCAGTCAACATTGTCTATCTGATACGTTGCAGGAAAGGAGGTACATTGGGGAGACTATGCAGACGCTTTGATAACAGATGAATGAACACCGCTCGACAATCACCAGGCAAGACTGTTCTCTTCCGGTTGGCGAATACTTCAGCGGTCATGGGCATTCGGCCTCTAATCTTCGGGTAAATGTTCCCCAAGGCCGCCTTCATGACATACATAGAGCTGCTGAACAGAAACTGATAGCCAAGTTCCGCACACATGACGATGGCCTCAACCGGGATCTTGGATTCATTTCACACTATTTGTCACCCTCATGACTTGCCTGAGCTTGCAACATCTCACTTACTGTCCTGTCTTGAGGCAATACACATCTTTTTAACCTATGCTTAATGCTATCTCCACTTACATTGTCTGCATCTTTAAGACTTGATTAGCTGGAAAGACTCGCATTCTAATCAGTATTCTGTAAACTGAGTGTATGTGCCTTTTGTATGCTCTATTTGTGATCAGAACTCTCCACTCACCTGACGAAGGGGCAAAGCCCTGAAAGCTAGTGACATTTGCTACCAAATAAACTTGTTGGACTTTAACCTGGTGTTGTAAGACTTCTTAGTATATTTATATTAGATTGGCTAGGGGGTGGGGGGGTGGGTTCCTCAGCAGCAGGTAAGCAAATGAGGGGCTGAAATGGCATACAGTACTTGGCAACGACAAGCTGAAAAGACATGATCGGCAGGAGCATGGCAGGGAATGGGGAAAATCTATTGCATTAAATCGCATCTATTTCAATGCAAGAGGTCTGACGGGTAAGGCTGATGAACTCAGGGCATGGATAAGTACATGGAATTGGGATATTATAGCCGTAACTAAAACACAGCTAAAGTAGGGACAGATGTGGAGGAAAGAGAGGAGGGGGCGCAGTTGCACTTTTGATTAAAGGGAGCATCATTGGCAGTAATCAGAGATGAAATAATTGGGGGAATCATCCAATGAGGCTTTGTGGATAAAACTATGAAATAAGAAGGGGATAGTGACCTTATTGGGATTGTGCTATTGCCCCCAAATAGTCAATGCAAATTAGAAGAACAAATATACAGGGAGATAGAGATCTGCAGGAGTAATAGGGTTATCTTAGAAGGCGATTTTAACTTTCCTAACATAGACTGGGACTGCCATAATGTTAAGGGCTTAGATGGGCTGAAATTTGTTAAACATGTTCAGGAAAGTTTTTTCAGGCAATAACTAGAAAGTCCTACTCAGGAATGGGAAAACTTGATCTACTCTTGGGAAATAGGACAAGACAAGTGATGCAGGTGATGATGGGGGAACCACTTTTGGAGCAGTGAGCATAATTCTATTTATGTCAAAACAGTTATAAAAAAAGACAAAACTGGTCCACAGGTGCAAATTCTAAATTGGGACAAGGCAAATTTTGACGGAATTGCATAAGAGTTTGAAAGGGTTTATTGGAGTAACTTGTTTGAGGGTAAAAGGACCTTGGGCAAGTGGAAAGCCTTTAAAAATGCATTAGCTAGAGTTCAAAGTCTATACATTCTTGTTAGGGTGAAGGGCAAGGCTAGTAGGAGTAGGAAACCCAGGATGACAAAATATATTGAGGTTTTGGCCAGGAAAAAGAAGGAGGCGTGGCTCGGGTACTAGTTGCATGAATCAAGGGATTTCCTGGAGGTGTACAGGTGAACACAGTGAGAAGTCTGACAACACAAGGTTTAAGTCCAATGATTTATTTGATAGTAAACTCACAAGCTTTCGAGGCTGTGCTCTTCGTCAGGTGAATGAGGTGTTCTGGTCTCAAACAGCACATATAACAGCACAGACTGTTTACAGATTACTGTTTGAGACCAGAACATCTCATTACCTGACGAAGAGCACAGCCTCGAAAGATTGCGAGTTTACTATCAAATAAATCGGTTGGACTTAAACCTGATGTTGTCAGGCTTCTTACTGTGTTTACCCCAGTCCAACGCCAGCACCTCTACATCACAGTGTACAGGTGATACAGGACTATACACAAGAAGGAAATTAAGAAAACAAAAAGTGGGCATAAAGTAGCTTTGGCTTAGATGATAAAGGTGAATCCAAAGAGATTATTTAAGTATATTAAAGGAAAAAGAATAACTAGAGAGAGAATAGGACCATTCAAGGACCAAAGTGGACATGTGTATAATTGAAGGGGATGGTCAAGATTCTCAATGAATATTTCTCCTCTGTGTTTACTGTGAAGAGAAACATGAAGACTTGGGAACCTGGGAAAGTTAATGGCAATATATTGGTGACAATTTGCATTACAGTAGAGGAGGTGATGGATGTATTAAAATGTGTGATGTTGTTGGATAAATCTCTTGGCTCTGACCAGGGATATCCAAGAACACTGCATGAGGCTAGACAAGAAACTATGGGAGCTCTTGCATCATTGTTAGTTACATTAACCCTTATTTAAGAAAGGCCACAAAGAAAAATCTGGGAATTGTAGACTGGTAAGCCAATAATCCATGGTGGATAAATTGGCCTTCATCAGTTAGTACATTGAATATAGAAGTTGAAAAGTTATGTTACAGTTGCACAGGCAATTGCTGAGGCCGCACCTAAGGTACTGTGTTCATTTTTGGTTGCCTTGCTATAGTTTTTAAACTAGAGAATACAGAAAAGATTTGCAAGGATATTGCCAGGACTCAAGAGACTGAGTTTTAGGGAGAGATTGGACAGGCTAGAACATTTCTCTTTGGAGTTAGGAGACTGAGAGGTGATCTTATAGAGGTGTTTTATTAATTTATTCATGGACATGGATGTTGCTGGCTCAGCTAACATTTATTATCCTTCCCAGTTGAGAAAACAGTTTAGAGTGAACCACATTGCTGTGGCTCTGGAGTCACACGTAGGCCAGACCAGGTAAGGACAGCAAATTTTCTTCTATAAAGGACCATTTGAGTTTTTCCAACAATCAACAATGGTTTCATAGTCCTCAATAGATTCTTAAATCTAGATTTTTATAAAAATTGAATTCTACTATTTGCATGGCAGGATTTGAACCCAGGTCCCCAGAATATTCACTGAATTCCTAGTCAAGGGATAATACCACTAGGCCACCATCTGCCCATCAGATCATGAGAAGTATGGATAGGTTGAATGCATTCAATCTTTTTCCCAGGACTGGGGAATTAAGAGTTAAGAGGGGAATTAATTAATGGGAACTTGAGGAGTAACATTTTTACACAGAAGGTGGTGTGTATGTGGAATGAACTGCCGGTGGAAGGGTTGAGGCAGGGACATTGACAACATTTGAAAGGCATGTGGCCAGATACATAGATAAGAAAGGTTTACACCAAATGGGCCAAATGCAGGCAAATGGGGTGAGCTTAGATGGGCATTTTGATCGGCATGGAGAAATTTGGGCCAAAAAGCCTGTCTCCATGCATGTGGTTCTATGATGTTATTTCCATGATAAACAGGAATAAAAGTGATACATACCATATCAGTGCTGCACCAATCAAACTGGCTTATGTAATGTTACGCAAACCAACAAATTCCCAACAATGATTTTAATATAAAAATTTACAAATTAAAAACTTATGTTTTAAATTTGGGGTGGGGGTTGGCACCTGACATGATTTGGGGAGAAAGGGGATCCGTTGCTACTCTGTCTGAGATCAGTGTGGGGGATTGGGGATCTGCTTCCACTCTGCCTGAAATCATTGGAGGGGAAGGGGGGTCCATTGCCACTCTGCCTGAGATCAGTGGGGGAAAAGGGAGGGGCCTGTGATCAGTCTGAGTGGAATAAGGGGTCACTAATGTTGCTCAGGTAAGTTAATGTCTGTGAGGGCCAGGAGGAAGCATTATCTAGCCTAGGGGGAATGTGGCAAGGGAGCAGTATTCTATCAGTTTTTTCTGTGTATGTGCAGTTGCAGATACCAATCAGAACTGCAGGATGTTGCGAGCATTAACCCCACCCACAGGTTTGTGCAGCATGATTCGGACTCGCTGATATTTTTGCAGGCAGAATGCATATGGGGGCACCTCAGAATGGTCCAAAAATCAGATCTGAAATACTCCAAGCTTCAAATCCACCTAGCGTATCAAAAAGATAAAATAGGGCCTACTGTTTCTTTTGTCCCTACATGTGATGGGTGATCTTTTCTGAGATTTCCAAGTACAAGAGAGGAGCACTACACTAAGAGCATGCACATTTTAGGCAAGCGAAAATCTACTTTTGATTACTGAATTGTTAGGTAGAGGTCTCTTGGATGCTGCAGAAAATATTTTCAGCGACTGCAATTTCACTATTAGTGAAAAGCATTCACTAAATAGTGAATGCTTTTCACTATTTGGCCAGCCATTAGGAAGATATGGATGGCTACATAGGTGGTTCCAGCTGCAGAGATTGTATTGTAGAAACCAGAAGATGCAGATAACATTCATTTAAAGGAACTTTCTTTTCCCCAATATAAAGAGTTACAAACGAATAACAAAGCATCATATGTTTCTTTTTATTTTAATATAATCCCAACTCTAATGCCAACGTTTCCTCTGGAATTCTTTTGAATCCACTAAAGCACACTTCTTTGAAAACAAAGGCAAATAATTAATTTAGTATTTTTAGCATTTATTGATTGCAGATAGGATTTTTCTTTTTCTCCAGTTGGCCTGACTATCTTCCACTTAACTTGATTTCAGTTGCAAACACAAATGCTTTAAGCATGCTTACCTTTCTTAATATTTTTATGAATGATAATTACATGGTCATCACGGTCACTTCTACTTTGCTCATGATTAAAACCAAGTGAATGCAGTAACTCATGCTGTATAACGCCAGGTTGTATACAGCTGCCTCTTTCCAATGAAATAAACTGCACTCCTCTATTATATCCTACGTTTGACCAGCAGCTAAAAAGAAACAAGTACCATTTAAAGATCAACAATAATTTAAAAATAAGAAATAGTAATTACATTAAAATTTATATCTTAGAAATCACGGATACTAACATTGTCAAAGGAAATGTGGACTTTGTCAAATTATATATATATATAGGGGCTCCACTGGTAGACTGAGTAAACCCCAATGAAAGGATGTGATACTGAGCCATACTTGTCATGGAAGTCCTAAACTCAATTCCTTTTCTGTGTTGAATCAGTCCAGGTAACAATAGGGGGCTTTATAAATTTCCTTCAGAATTTACAGAAAAGGTAAGAAAAATTAGGGCATCTGCTCTCATGTTATCATCTACAAAAGGCACTGCACTAAGTCTCTTTATACAACAACTTCTGAATCACCACTGCTGCCATCTAGCAGGACAGGAACAGCAGATACATGGGAACACGGGTTTAATGCTGTGCTTAATTTTAAAGTAATTCAATTTGATCTCCAAGAATTTAATCATGGGTTGTGGGCACTAGCTAGGGAAACAGTATTGCCCATCCCTACTTACCTTGAGAAGGTGGTGGTGAGCTGCTTTCTTGAACCATTACAGTCCATGTAGTGTAGTTACACTCACACTCATGATTAAATTCTTGGAAGTCAAATTGAATCATCTTGAAATTGAGTAAAGCAGTTAAACCACTTTGCTTCCCAAGCCACTTAGCATCCTGATTTGGTAACATATTACTGTTCCTTCACTATTGCTGGGTGAAAATATAGGGTCTTCCTCCCAAAAAGCACTGTCGTTTTTCAGACTGGTTTTAACAGTAAGTGAAAAAAAGTAAGGGGGCAATTCCCCTAGCCTCCTGCATTGGAGTGCAGTGGGCTGGGACACATCAGTGGAGGCCATTTAAAAGGCTCCCCACTGGGCGCCATGGTCTCCACGCATCTCCAGAGCCAGAATTTTCATCGTCATCAGCTTCGTGCTGGAAATTCTTGCGGAGCTGATTTAATATTAAAATTTGAATCTGCATCCTATTAGACTGAAGTCTCTGGGCCCACTGGGCACTTACTCCCACCCAATCCCTGCCACCAGGAATGATTCGTTCCACAGGGGTTTACAACAGCTCCCCACGAATGGGTAGCCTGACCCCGCTGGAGTGAAGGGAGACATGGAGATCCCAGAAGATCAGGGATAAGGAGGATGTCCCCTGAGCATTGCCAGCCTGGCCCCTGGCACTGCTTAAGGTTCAAAGTGGTAATGCACAAGGGGCACCTTGATACTGCCCACTGGGCATCAGAAAATACCAAGTAGGCAGGGCTAAGGCCTACTGGGGAGAGGCTTACGGGAGGATGATTGGTAGGGGTGAGAATGGGGTCCCATTGCCACTCTGCAGTTGGGATTAGTGGCAGATGGAGGGAAGGAGCTGATTGTGGCTGGCCATCATACTGGGGAGGAGCATTGGGACTGCCGTAGTGGAGAGGGAGCGGAGAGTAGTGGTCAAAGAACAAAGAACAAAACAGCATGGAAAGAGGCCCTTCAGCCCAATGAGCCCACGCCACCACCCCGATGTTCCCACCTCTACCCGAGATCCCTGTCTATGTTTATAGATCTATGGATTAAAAACTAAATTTGAGACAATTTAGGGAGAATTTGTTTTGCCAATTAGTCTAAGAGCACATCTTTGGAATGTGGGAGGAAACCGGAGCACCCGGAGAAAACCCACGCAAGCACGGGGAGAATGTGCAAACTCCCACAGACACAGGCCCAAATCAATGTATCTGCACAGCACAGCAATTATCACTGAGCTGTCGTGTTGCCCATCAAACGGTCCAGGTCAAGCGTACACTAATGACGTGAAGCACTAGGATACTCTCGAAAAAAATCCAAGAGCAGCCCTCTCATGACCCATTGCGTGTATGCCCCGTGTTAAACAACAAGGTGGACCAAAGCACCTGTAGGATAAAAACAAGTACATCAATATCATCATCTATTTACACACTTCCCAGGGACTCCCAAGGCTCATGATCCCTATTTTAAATCAGTTTTCTATACCCTTCCGTTCCCATTCTGTTCATGTGCCCATCTAAGTATTTCTTAAATAACTCCAGAGTACCTGCCTCCACCACTTTACTTGGCAGCGCATTCCATACCCCCACCACCCTCTGTGTGAAAAAACTTCCTCTAGCATCCAAATTATACCTTACCCCCCTCACCCTAAGCCCGTGACCCTTCGTGCTATTCGAGTCCATCCTAGGAAAAAGCTTAACCCTGTTTACTCTATCTATACCCCTCATAATCTTGTACACCTCTATTAGATCTCCTCTAAGTCTACGTCTTTCTAAGGAAAACAGTCCCAATTTGCCTAACCTCTCCTCGTAACTCAGACCTTCCATACCAAGCAGCATCCTGGTAAACCTCCTCTGCACTCTCTCCAGAGTCTCCACATCCTTCCAGTAGTAGGGCAACCAGAACTGGATGCAGTATTCCAAATGAGGTCTAACCAACGTTTTATACAACTGCAACATTAAAAGGCCAGCTCTTGTACTCTATACCCCTTCCTATAAAGGCTAGCATACCATATGCTTTCTTCACAACCTTCTCCACTTGCTCTGCCACCTTCAGAGACTTGTTCACCTGCACCCCCATGTCCCTCTGCGTTTCTATACTCTTAATAGGTCTACCCTTTATCATATACCTCCCCCCTACATTCTTTCTCCCAAAATGCATCACCTCACATTTATCAGGATTGAATTCCATCTGCCATCTATCTGCCAAGCTACCAGCCTATCTATGTCCTGCTGCATCGCCTGACAATGCTCCTCACTATCCGCAAGTCTAGCCATCTTTGTATCGTCTGCAAACTTGCTGATCACTCCACTTACTCCCTCTTCCAAGTCATTTATATATATTACAAATAGAAGAGGTCCCAGTACCGAGCCCTACGGCACACCACTAGTGACCGACCTCCAGCTAGAAAAACACCCTTCCACTATTACTCTCTGTCTCCTATTACCAAGCCAGTTACTTATCCATCTAGCTACCTGTCCTTGTATCCCATAAGCCTTGACCTTCTCCACTAACCTCCCATGAGGGACTTTGTCAAACGCCTTACTAAAATCCATATAGACGACATCAACGGCTCGCCCTTCGTCCACTGTTTTCGCCACCTCCTCAAAAAATTCTACCAGATTTGTAAGGCACAACCTCCCCTTAACAAATCCATGCTGCGTATCCCTAATCAGATCGCAATGCTCTAAGTGCCTATACATCCTATCTCTAAGAATCCCCTCCAACAGCTTCCCTACCACTAACGTCAAACTCACCGGCCTATAATTTCCAGGGTTATCCCTACTATCCTTTTTAAACAACGGTACAACATTAGCTATTCTCCAGTCCTCTGGGACCTCACCTGTGTCCAAAGAAGAGACAAAGATTTGCGTTAGAGGCCCAGCAATTTCACCGCGAGGAGCATACCAGGAAAAATGGATGAACTTAGGGCCTTAATGTTTGCAAGGAACTTGGATGTGGTTGCGGTGACGGAGACATGGTTAAAGGAAGGGGAGCAGTGGCAACTGAATGTTCCTGGGTATAAGTGTTTCAGGCATGACAGAGGAGGGTCCAGAAGAGGTGGAGGAGTGGCATTGTTAGTTAAGGAGAGCATCATGGCGGTGCACAGAGAAGACAATACAGAGGAGTTAGGAGCAGTGTCACTATGGGTGGAGTTGAGGAATAGAAAGGGGGCGATTACTATGATAGGGGTGTATTATTGGCCACCCAACAGCCCGCAGGCAGTTGAAGAAGGCATATGTAAAGACACTTTGGATAGGTGTAGGAAGAACAGAGTCGTTATAGTGGGAGATTTTAATCTCCCTAGGGTGAATTGGAAAGTACCTAGAGCAGGGGGTTTGGACGGGCAGGAATTTGTACAATGTGTACTGGAAGGATCGTTGGAGCAGTATGTGGCTAGCCCGACTAGAGAAGGGGCTATATTGGATTTAGTTCTGGTAATGAGCCAGGGCAGGTGGTTGATGTTGTAGTAGGGGAACATGTGGCTAACAGTGACCACAATTCTGTCTACTTTAGGGTACAGATGGAAAAGGATGCTTGTTGCCCTAGGGGCAGGGTGCTGAATTGGGGAAAGGCTAACTACGGTCGGATTAGGTAGGAACTTAGGGAAACTAATTGGGAATGGTTATTCGAGGGTAAGTCCACGCTAGGCATGTGGGACTCTTTCAAGGGAATACTGAAAATGTTGCAAGATAAATATGTGCTGGCTAAGAGAAAAGATGGGAAAGGTAGATTAGAGAGCCATGGATTACTAGGGATATTGAGGACTTGGTTAGGAAGAAAAGAGAGGCGTATGATAGGTCAAAGCAGCTAGGAATGGAGACAGCGTTGGAGGAATATAGGGAAAGTAGGAGGGAGCTCAAACGGGGAGTTAGAAGGGCAAAAAGGGGCATGAAATGTTTTTGGCAGATAGGATTAAGGAAAATCCAAAGGCTTTTTACTCCAATGTTAGGAATAAAAGGGTGGTTAGAGGAAAAATTGGACCTCTTAGGGACAGAGGAGGGGAATTGTGCTTAGAGCCCGAGGGAATAGCGGAGATCCTGAATGAATACTTTGCATCAGTATTCACAAAGGAGAGGGGCTTGTTGACAGCTCCTGTCTCTGAGGGAGCTGTGGACCAGTTGAGGAAAATATCCATACCAAGGGAGTAAGTGTTAGAGCTTCTAGGTAGAATTAAAACTGATAAATCTCCGGGACCTGATGGCACTTATCCCAGGCTGCTTAGGGAGGTGCGAGGTGAAATTGCTGGGCCTCTGATGCAGATCTTTGTCTCCTCTTTGGTCGAGGATATTGAAGCTGGTGGAGGGAGGGGGGAAATCGGCCTGACCTGGAGACCTCTGGGAGGCCAGTGATTGGGGGCTGAGAGGCTATGCAAACCAATAATAGGGGGTTGCTGTGATGGGCAGCAATTGAACTGGTCAGCAATTGAGAGACTTGCAGTGTAAAGTTACTGCACATGCACCAATCTCTGCTCTGACAGATCAGCACATGTGCAGTGGCCCATTCAGTGCTATGCTGCCAGCCTGTCCAGCGGGAAAAGGCCCCACCTCTGGATTTATAGTGTGAATCTCTTTGAACCACCCCCCAGTGCACAGAAAATAAAATAGCAGGAGTTGTTCTGTTTTGTGCGACTGCAGCACTTAGAACTTTTTGGAGATCAGTGTTGGGTCCATTGTTATTTATCATTTATATTAATGATTTGGATGAAAATTTGGGAGGTACAGTTAGTAAGTTTGCAAATGACACCAAGGTTAGTGGTATAGTGGACAGTGAAGAAGATTATCCAGGATTGCAATGAGATCTTGATCAATGGCAGATGGAGTTTAATTTAAATAAATACAAGGTAATGCATTTTGGTAGATTGAACCAGGGCAGAACTTTCTCAGTTAATGAGAATTGAGGAGAACAAAGAACTGCTAAAGGTCTCAGTTTGTAAGATTTATATTCACAAGAATAGCTGAAATATGATCTTTTATCAAAGGTAAAATATATACTTTAAAAACTAACTTTACTTGCTACTGCAAGTATTCCACCCCCTCCCCCACCAACCCAAAATATATAGCTACATCATTTTTCTGAACAGTTAGAGGGACTTCTGAACAAATGTTGAATAACAAAATGGTCAACCTAAAACAACTCTATACAGTTTCACATATTTAATATCAAGTTTGTTGCCAGAATTTTACAGCAGTTCCGCACTGGAGGTTGATAGGGAGGGGGCAGGGGATGTGCTCAAATCACACAGCAATTCTACCCTGAGGTAGCCCAGCCCTTGGATGGAAGCTTAGCCGTACTCCAATTGAGCCCCTAAGTGGCCAATTAAAGGTTTTTAGGTTGGCAAGAGCAAAGAGCGCCTAATAGGGGTAGCTTGAGAAAAGGAATAGATCCTGGGATGAAGGTGGAATGTGGCTTCATCAGAAGTCCCCTTAGCTGGGTACCACCACCTCTTCCAAACAAAGTGATTGCCCCCTTTGTTACCATCTCCATCTTGGGAACCCTTGAATTTATCTTTAGGCGTCCAGTGCTCAGACATAAGCTCCCATGTTCATCTCTCTCGCTGCAGGGCTGCTGCTGGTGAGTCTGGAGTGCTGCCAGTCAATGGCTTGTAGTTCTCCAAGATGGGACTTTTTCCTCAAGGGATGGGCAGATATACTGCCTTGCAGCCACTCACTCACTTGTGCATGAAATGGCTGTGGAGCACTCTGAGTCAGCAGAGATGGGATGGCAGAAAGCAAAACATTGCAACAATACAGCACAGGAAACAGGCTCTTCAGCTCTCCAAGCCCACCGCTCATGCTTCCAACTATACTGTTCGTTTGTATCCCTCCATTTCCAGTCTGATCATGTGGCTATCCAGATAAATGCTGAACGATCCCAGCGAGTCTGCCTCTATCACCTTGCTTGGCAGTGCATTCCAGGACCCCACCACCCTCTGTGTAAAATACATCCCTCTGACATCTGTGTTAGACTTGCCTCCCTCAGCTTGAACTGTGATCCATTGTGTTTGTCACTTCCGACCTGGGAAAAAGTTTCCCACTGTTCACCCTATCAATGCCCTTCATAATTTTATACACCTCTATTGGATCACCACTCATCCTTCATCTTTCCATGGAGAACAACCCAAGTTTACCCAATCTCTCCTCATAGCTAAGACCCTCTGTACCAGGCAATATGCTGGTAAAACTTCTCTGCACTCTCTCCAAAGCCTCCACATCCTTCTGGTAATGAGGTGACCAGAAGTGGACAAAGTATTCCACATGTGGCCTAACCAACGTTCTACATAGCTGCAACATCATACGTCAACTTTTATACTCTATGCCCTGTCCTATAAAGGCAAGCATGCCATATCTGAAATGTGGAGCTTATTCAAGGAGCAGCTACTGTGAGTCCTTGATAAGTATGTCCCTGTCAGGCAAGGAGGAAATGGTCAAGTAAGGGAACCATGGTGTACTAAAAAAGTTAATTCGCTGGTTAAAAGGAAAAAGGAGGCTTATGTCAAGATGAAGCTTGAAGGCACAGTTAGTGCACTGGATAGCTATAGATTAGCCAGGAGGGAGCTAAAGAGTGAGTTGAGAAGAGCTAAAAGAGGACACAAGAAGACTTTGGCTGATGGGATCAAGGAGAATCCTAAAGCTTTCTTTAGATATGTTAAGAATAGAAGATTGGTTAGGGCAAGATTAGGGCCAGTCAGAGACAGCAGTGAGAAGTTGTGCATGGAGCTTGAAGAGATTGGAGAGGCACTGAACAAATATTTCTCTTCGGTATTCATGCAGGGAGATGTAAATGTAGTTGTGGAGAACACTGGGATACAGGGTTGTAAACTGGAAAGTATTGAAGTAGATAAGGAGGATGTGCTAGATATTCTTGAGAGTTTGAAGTTAGATAAGTCCCCTGGGCTGGATGGGATTTACCCTAGGATTCTCTGGGAGGCAAGAGAGGCGATTGCAGAGCCTCTGGCTCTGATCTTCAGGTCGCCGTTAGTTACAGGTATAGTGCCGGAAGACTGGAGGATAGCAAATGTGGTCCCATTGTTCAAGAAGGGGAATAGAGACTTTCCGGGGAATTATAGACCGGTGAGTCTTACTTCTGTTGTGGGCAAAGTATTGGAAAGAATTATTAGGGATAGGATTTATAGTTATTTAGAGAGAAACAAATTGATTGGGGATAGTCAGCATGGTTTTGTGAAGGGTAGGTCGTGCCTTACTAACCTTATTGAGTTTTTTGAAAAAGTGACCAAAGAGGTGGATGGGGGTAAGGCAGTTGATGTGGTATATATGGACTTTAGTAAGGCGTTCGATAAGGTCCCCATGGAAGGCTTCTGCAGAAAATGCAGATGTATGGGATTGAGGGTGATTTAGCTAATTGGATTAGGAATTGGCTAGCTGATAGAAGACAGAGGGTAGTGGTTGATGGAAATTATTCATCATGGAGTTTGGTTACAAGTGGTGTACCTCAGTGGCCATGCTAAAAATTGCCCTTTGTGTCCTGAGATACATAAGTTAGAGGGATTAGTGGGTAAGTGTGTAGGGAAATGGGGGTGAGGTCTGGGTGGGATTGTGGTCAGTGAGGATTCGATGGGTCGAGTGGCCTCCTTCTGTACTGTAGGCATTCTATGAGGTCTACAAAATAATGAGGGACATAAATCAGCTAGATAATCAATATCTTTTCCCAAATGCAGAGAAATCTGAAACTAGAGGGCATAGTTTTAAGATGAGGGAGGAGATACAAAAGCATCCAAAGTAACAATTTGTTCACACAGCGGGTGGTGAGTGTTTGGAATAAGCTGCCAGAGATAGTAATCAAGGTGGGTACAATTCTACTTTTGAAAAGCATTTAGACAGTTACATGGTAGGATGAGTATAGAGGCATATGGGCCAAATGCGGGAAATTGGGAGTAGTTTAGTGTTTAAAAAAAAAGGGCAGTGTGGACAAGTTGGATCGAAGGGCCTGTTTCCATGCTCTAAACTTCTATGGCTCTATGAAAAAGAGGCAAAGTGTGATTCTTGCCAGGAGAGGGAATGGATGGAGTCTATTCATACTGGGAATCTGGCTGCTGACTACTAGAGAGTGCTATTACACATGTGCCATGTTTTCCCAGTGCACCATGTCGAGGGTATACAGTATACAGAGACTGTCACTCCAACACCCCTCCAGACATCACCTCCCTCAGTTCCCTGATTGTCCTGCCCAATCATACATCCCTGATTGCCACCCCCAACCGCACCTCCCTGATCACCATGTCGTAATCGTGGCCCCCACCCTGGCTGATCTCTGCCCCCGTTCACCTATTCCAGCCAATTGTTACCCCATTCACACCTGGTTAATCACTCCCCCAGCGTCCCCAGTTGCAGAGGGCACTGCTGCTTCTCTTTCAGGACCCACCCATCCCCTTAGGCTCTGAATCCTGGTACTACCTGGTGGGCACTGCTAATGTCCACAGCTGGGAAAAGGAGACTGGCATTGTCCATCCCTGCCCCCGACTACCCGGGACCTCAATGGTCTCTGGTTCCACTGGCTAAGCCATCACATTAGGTCTCTACTGGTGGGTGACCATCTGTGATTTTCACCAGTGAGGATCTCCAACAGTGAGGCAATAAATTTAAGTGAGCCTGAACAATTGCTTCCCAACTTCACTGATCATATTAAAATGAAATAATGAGTATTAAAATCAAGCTTAAGCCCTTCCTGGGTGTGAGGCTGATTATGCCGTCTTAACAGGGGAGGAAATATTGTGAGAGGTGGGCCACTGGGTATGAATCCAGTTTTTTACCTCTATAATGATCTTATCAGCTCGCCATATTGATCGACTGGCATGATGCCCTCACTGTGTTTCTCGCCATAGAATTGGCCAGTCTTTTCTCGATGCCTTACCACATTCTGCCACAAAAAAATAGCTGGGCATGTTTCATGCTGTCAAATAGGGAAATAGGGCCCCAATATGCCAGCAAAGTTTGGCTGCATTGTGGTCTGGGTGCTATGATTAAAGGGCACCCTGATCAGACTTTGCCTGTGCTCATCATGAAGGTCTCGGCCTCCCCATCACTTTACCTGATTGGAGTTGACACCATTCCCCCATAATTGGAGCCGGCCCCACAACCACTGATCATTGCCAAGCCCGCACCGCATTTTTCCAAACATTGGGTTCTTCCCTCCAACCCCATCCACATAGTCAGTGTCGACACTACCTCCCTCCGAAAAATGCCCATCACTAGCAACCCCAGTTCCCATGTCTGCTTCTGCCCTATACAACAATAAATGAATCTCCTCAATGAGTCTCCCAGTAGGGTCTGTCTTGCATTTGTTCCATAGCATTGGTAGGAACTGTCATGTGATCGATGCCAGGTTTGCTTGTGCATGGTGCCAACCTGACAGTGCCAACCTGTGCCAGCAAAGACAGCTAAACTGCCTTTACAAAAGTTTCTATATTCACCTAGTCTAAGACTTTATAATGAACCTCTGCTTTAAGCTGGCTTGCTGTTAGAGGTTACTCTGGCTTTCCAGTGAGATGTTAAACAGCCTATCTGCTTCTGTAGGAATTGACTTTTACACACCTGGCTCTCTTTTATTCTCTTTCATTCTGTCCACCATATATTGGACCATCTGTCTCTTTTACATCTGGGCCATTGAATATTAGCATCTTTATGGCTTCCCTGATCGCACAGACATTTAGGTAAAGTATTTCCTTATGACATAGCTATCTACACCTGATCCTATCTAGATGTCTGTTATCTTGTTAGTGGGAAAAGGACACATCACATTAGTCCCCTTGAATGTAGGTACAACTATCATCAGGCAGATTCTCCCCCTGTTGCTGGGTAGATTGCATTCTATCATTCTTTTTATTAATTCTGGTCTTATTGTTTCTAAGCAAATCCAATCCATGACATTCAGCCCCCCATTCTTTTAAAAATGAAATGTCTTAATTTGAAAGATATTTCTTTTCTCAACCATTTTGTTACTAATTTTATCTGATTTAACATTACAAATCTCAGAAGTGTGCATTAACATAGTAGATACTCCAGAGAATCTACACCTATGGTTTCCAAAAATTTCTTTCATTTCAGGATAATGACATTTTCGCTCCTGGCCACATGAAAAATTTAAAGTTAAAGGGTTGCAATAACAAACTCCATCAGAAAAATTGAGTTTCTGATCCAGAAGTTTCAAAGGGTCATGATAAGCATATATAAATGTCTATGTTGGGTTGTGGACAATATAAATTTTGAAATGTAACACCAGTATCATACTTAAAGTCTTTCTCACGGATACTTCTGTTGGTGCTGATTTAATTTCCTTGAGAAAATCCCACTGACTTCTCAAGGCCAAGTACTTCATCTTGCAATATCAGGACTTCTACACCAGTGTTCACTAGCATCCTCTGCCAGTTTAAACAGCTTGTCACAATTAGGTGCTGCTAAAATTGCATTTGTCGTCAGCATAGTTTTTAAGCATTTGGATGATGTTTGACAGTCCTCCATCCAAGTAAAATGCGTGTTCTTCTTTAAGAGCTCTGTGAATGTTGCTATCACACTGCTGAAGTTTGGCATGAACTTATGATAAAATCCACTCATTCCCAGAAGTCTTAAAATGTCTTTTCTAGTGGTGGGTTCTGAAAAGCTCCCAATGACGTGTACTTTTGCATCCGGCGGCACATTTTACCATTTTCCACCAGAGGTCCCACATATAAAATTTGGGCCCGAGCAATTTTTTTTTTTGGTAGATTCATCAAAAGTTTGTCTTATCCTAAGTGGTCAAACAGTACTTTTAGGTGGTGCAGATGCTTGTCCCAACTCTAGCAGAACACATTAAATCATCAATTTATATGGCATAGTGATTCAATCCTCAAATCACTCTGCTTATGAGCTTTTGAAAAGTTGCAGGGGTGTTCTCTTCCTGAACAGCATGACTTTGAATTGATAGAGTCCTTCTGGAGTCACAAAAACAGAGATTTTCTTTGCCCTCTAGGTCAAAGGTATTTGCAATAGCCCTTGAGCAAGTCTATTTTGGTGATAAGTTTTAACTGTCCAATGCTTTCAACACAGTTTTCCAAGCATGGAATAGGAAATAAGTCTCTCTTGATATAATATTCGTCCGCCTATAGTCCACATGCAGTTTTTGGTTTTCATCCAGTTTGAACATCATGACTTTTGGGAAACTCCAATCATTAGAAAGTAATTCAATCATGGCATTCTGTAGCACGAACTCATTTTCCTACTGTACCTGCAATAACTTAGCTGGACTCAACTCATATGGATGTTTGATGAGAGCAGTGCTCCCCACATCTCTGTGCTGTGTTGCTAATTCTGTTCTACCTATTTTATACTCACAAGTATCTTAATAGGACTACAGTAATTCCTGATAGGACATTCTCTTCAATTTGAACCACTAGAGTCATTTCATCTCCATTCTTGGTTGTATAAGATTGAAGTGTTCATCCAAGTTATCTGCATTTATGAAAGATGAAGATGCATTATAGGAAAATTGATGGTGGAAATCCCTCACAGCACGAGGGACCAAGGTTCAATTTTAGTCTCAGGTAACTGTATGTGTGAAATTTGCATGTTCTCACTGTGTCAGCATGGGTTTCCTCTGGGTGCTCCAGTAGCTTCTCACATGCCAAAGATGTGCAGGTTAGGTTGATTGGCCATGTCCAATTGCCCCTTAGTGTCAGGGAGATGAATAGGGTAAATATGTGGGTTATGGGGATAGGACCTGGGTGTGATTGTTGTCAGTGCAGATTTGATGGCTGAATGGTCTCATTTTGTACTGCAGGGATTCTATATTTGTAAGTAAACATGACATTTATAAGCAGTTGATGCAGCTGTAAAAAAGTTGTGCTGTGGAATTGCTTGTCTCATTAAAGTGTTCCCTGTTACTGAACAGGTTGGGAATAACTGAACTATTCTGTGAATTTTTCCCTCCATCTTGATCGCTCTTTGTTTACACACACACACACACACACACACATACACACCACACACACACACCACACACACACACACACACACACACACACCACACACACACACACCCACACACACACACACACAACCATCTCTCCTATCCATTCTGCTGTTTTATCTTTATAGAACAATCAATATCTTCTTTAGTTCTTAATGCTACTATTAACACTCCCTTTATCTGTGTCCATGACATCTTTGTCAATCTCTCCTCGGCTTTGACCTCTCTCTGACCTTCTATCCTGCTGCAGATCCCTCCCCAATTATATAATTCATTATATTTCCACCCTCTTCAACTCTGAAGAAATCACGTGAACTCAAAATGTTAACTCTTTTCTCTCAGTACAGATGCCCCTAGACCTGTTGAGTTTATTCAGCATTTTCTGTTTTTATTTCGGATTGCAAGCATTCACTGAAATTCCACTAACTTGAATTAGTACCAAATCAACTTGCCATAAACCAGATTCTATGCTGTGTTCACCAGTTTGTGACCTTGATACTGTTCTCGAACTAAGTCCCACTTAGTGTCTCTGAAGGTGCGGGTGGTCACTGTGACGAGTCTTTTACACCACTTCTACAGCATCTTCATCTAACCTGTCTTCAAGGCTGAACCTGAGGGCCTAGCTTGGAGTATTCCTGAAGCATTTTGTAGAAGTGCCTTTGAAAGTGAGTCGAGAATTTTAGCACATGGTAGGCAACTTGAAAACAGGATAATGGACTCAATGATTTACTATCTGAGGGATCAGTTGGTGCGGAATCTTCACTTAGTTGTGTGACCTCACAGTTTCCACATGAGCAGTTCTGGTCTTCTCTGGCCAACTCAGTAGCCCACTCAACAAAGAACAAAGAACAAAGAACAACACAGCACGGGAAACAGGCCCTTCGGCCCAACGAGCCCGCGCCGTCATCCTAACGTCTTAATGACATATAGAGACCAATATAGGGACAATTTGTTACCCAATCAGCCTAAGAGCACATTTTTGGGATGTGGGAGGAAACCGGAGCACCCGGAGAAAACCCACGCAACCACGGGGAGAACGCGCAAACTCCCGCAGACACAGGCCCAAATCCATGTGTCTGCACAGCAACAGCGATAGTCTCTGAGCTGTCATGTTGCCCATCTGATGGTCCAGTTTAAGCATACACTAACGACATGAAGCACTAGGCCACTCCTGAAGTAACATCCAGGAGCAGCCCTCGCACGACCTGCCGAATGCATGCACCTTGTTGGTCAACAAGGTGGACCGAACAGCCTGTGGAAACAATTAAAGTATTTAAACAGTCCTCCTATATCCCTCTATCTGCAGACCGCTCATGTGGCTGTCCAAGAGACCCTTAAACAACCCTAGCGTGCCTGCTCCCACCACCTTACTCGGTAGTGCATTCCACACCCCCACTACCCTTTGTGTGAAAAAATGCCCTCTAATATTCGTCTTATACATAGCCCCCCTCACCCTAAGGCTGTGACCCCTCGTTCTATCCGATTCTAATGGTGGAAAAAGCTTACCACCATTTACTCTATCTATACCCCTCATAATCTTATATACCTCTAATAGATCCCCTCTCAGCCAACGTCTTTCAAGGGAAAACAACCCCAGTGCGTTCAACCTTTCCTCGTAAGACAGCCCTTCCATACCAGGCAGCATCCTGGTAAATCTCCTCTGCACTCTCTCCAGGGCCTCCACATCCTTCCGGTAGTACGGCGACCAGAACTGGACGCAGTACTCCAAGTGAGGCCTAACCAACGTTCTATACACTTGCAACATCAAACTCCTACTCTTGTATTCTATACCCCTTCCTATGAAGGCTAACATACCATACGCTTTCTTTATCACTTTTTCCACCTGTACTGACACCTTCAGAGACTTGTGAACCTGCACCCCCAGGTCTCTCTGCGTCTCTATACTCCGGATAGTTTTACCTTTTATCCTATAACTCCCCTCTACATTATTCCGGCCAAAATGCATCACCTCGCATTTATCCGGATTAAATTCCATTTGCCATCTATCTGCCCAATCTACCAGCCTATCAATGTCCTGTTGTATTGCCTGGCACTGCTCCTCAGTCCCCGCCAATCCAAGTATCTTAGTGTCATCAGCAAATTTGCTGATCACACCACCTACCCCCTCTTCCAAGTCATTTATACAAATCACAAATAGAAGAGGTCCTAGTACTGAGCCCTGTGGCACACCACTAGTGACTGACCTCCAGTTGGAAAAAGAGCCTTCCACTACTACCCACTGTCTCCTCCTCCCAATATTTTTTTTCATTATTTTTTCTCTTTTTTGGAAAAAATATCATGCAGCACTCCTCCACAATGGAGTGAGGGATTTTATATCTGCCTTCAGTCTTGGACCTCTGCTGTCTATTGTGAGTGAGCTTGTCCTGCATTAAGACAGATGGAGTAATTCAGAGCAAGATACATTCCAAGGCCAAGAATAGGGATAAATTCTGTGGGGAATGAGGGAGGAGTGGGGTCAAAAAAGTCTTCTTTTTCTGACTTTCCAGAAGCTAAGTTACTAGCGACCAACATAAATAACATTAACATCAGGAGTCACAGGCATTCAGCCTCTGATCTTCGAGTAAGTGTTCTCTAAGGCAGCCTTCATAACAAACGATAATGCAGAATCGCCAAGCAAAAACTGATAGCCAAGTTCTGCACAGATGAGGATGGCCTCAACCGGAATTTTGAGTTCATGTCATACCATATATAGTCCCCACGACTTGCCTGGGCTTACAAAATCTCACTAATTGTCTTGACTGAAGACATTTCTCACCTCTTTAACCTGTGCTTAACCCTCTTTACTAACATTGTCTGTATCTGGAAAGACTTGATTACTGGTAAAGACTCACATTCTAACCATTACCTTGTGAATTGAGTCTGTATCTATGTATGCCCTGTTTGTAAATACTTCATTCACCTGAAAAAGGAGCAACACTCGAAAGCTTGTGCTACCAAATAAACCTGTTGGACTTTAACCTGATGTTACTTCTTACTGTGCTGGACCAACATAAGGTCATAGCACTCACCCCTTCACATTTTTGTCAAGAAATATACTGGAGAAAGATGATAATGCAGCTGGTCCATGTTCTGCATTCCCCACCTAAGCTGACCAGGTTTTGCGGCAGGCAGGAGCAGAAATTTGGAAAGAGCCAAAAGTCAGAAATCTATCAGTGGGAAATTGCTTTGGAATTCTCCCTCACCACTTTCATGGAAGGTTGGGTTTTCTGATGACCTTTGTCACGATGTCATGAGTGCTCTTTGAACACACTTTTCAGCACAACAATCTCCAGCCAGAAGAACCAAGTGGCTGATCCATCTCAGCCTCCTCCAAAGGTTTCCAGCATCATACGTACCAGGTTTCCGTACAGCTACAACACTGACATCAATCCGGCAATGTAGAAAATTTCTCAAGTATGTCCTGTACAATAAAAGCATGATAAATCCTAGCTGACCACTTACCACCTCATCAGTTTACTCTTGATAATTAGTAAAACAACGAAAGGAGTTGTCAACAGTTCTATCGAGTAGCATTTGTTTAGCAAAAATCTTCTCACTGACAGTTAGTTTGGGTTCCACTAGGATCTCTCAGCTCCTGACCTCATTAAAATGTGATGGTACTGTATCTTTAAGAAAGGCATTCATATTGTGTTTCTTATGAACGGCATGTTTAAAATTCAGCTCTGGTTTACCTTGTGCTGATCTGTCTGCAAACCAGACAGCTCCATGTTGAGAATGCGAGAGAAAAATTGAATCTAGGTCATGGAGTGTTTGTCTTAATCTGAGCAAATACTTTTTTATTTTTGGTTTGTCTTCTGGGGTTTTAAAGCAGGTTTAATTAGGTTTATTGACAAGGAGTAGAGTCATATGAATGGGTGGAGCTAAGCTTATAGTGAGAAACAATTAGTTTCTGCTTAATCCTGAAAGAAGTTAGAAGTGTTTATCTTTCTCTCTCTCTCTAGAAGTATTCAAAGACTCTATGATTTCTAGCAAGAAATATCAGCCATTCACACCTTCTATTCTCTTTATGGACTGCCATTAGCAGCCTTTCCCCTTGTTTTTGTGGCTATGACTCATCTTTTATTCCCTCACCCTACAGTATAAATATCTCCCACTTTCTATGCTTTTTAGCTTTGACAATGGGTTGTCCAGACTTGAAATGTCAACTCTTTGCTCTCCCTACAGATGCTGCCAGACCTGCTGAGGTTTTCCAACATTTTCTCTTTTAGTTTCAGATTCCAGCATCGCAGCAATTTGCTTTTATATCATGTAAGCCTGTGTTGTTTGCTAATTGATTTTGAAGAAGGGTTAAATCTGAAGACTATTATTTAAATTGAAACTAATTGAGATAGACTTAGCAGTTAAGAATTGTACCTTGTCATGTTTAAATATTTTAATTGAGAAAAGCTAATTTGCTCTCTTTAAACTGCATTGTTGAAATAAATTTTGTTTTGATAAAAGTGTCCAAGGGATACACATCTTATCTTCACACTAATGCCAAAATAGAAAATAGCTGTCCTCAGCCCAAACATCTTCAGTTGCACAATGACTTTCCATCTTATGGTCAGATGTGGCAATGTTCACTGATAATTACACAATGTTCAGAACTATTCATAATTCCTCAGATGCTGAAGCTGTCCATTTCCAGATGGAATAAGATCTGGGCAATATCCAGACATGTAGCATTCATGCCACACAAGAATCAGACAATGACCATTGCCAACTAAAAAACCTTTTCATCATCTCTTGACATTCAATGGCATTATCATTGCCGAATCCCCCACTATCAACATCCTGGGGTTTCCCATTAACCAGAATTGGATTAGCCCATAATTATTCAGACTACAATAGGTAAGAAATCCTGTGACAAATAACTCACATCCTGACTCCCATAAACCTGTCCACAATCAACAAGACACAAGTTAGGAGTGAGAATACTCAGATCTTGCATGGATGAGTGCACTCCAACAACATTCAAGAAGCTTTGCACCATTAAGATCAAAGCATCCCACTTAATTGGTGCCCCATTCACTTTCAACCTTCACGTTCCTATCGCTGACACAATGGCAGCAATATATACCATCTTGCAAACATACTGGCATTCCTTCAGCATCACTGGGTCAAACTCCTAAACCCTCCTCCCTAACAGCACTGTGGATGTGTCTACCCCACATGGATCGCAGTGGTTCAAGAGGCAGCTCATCACCACCTTCTTAAGGTGAATTAAAAACGGGTAATAAATGCTGACCCAGCTAATGACATTTCCATTTATGAATGGATTTAAAAAAATTCATGTGCTTTATCAAACAGGTATGTATAAAGGGCTGAAGGGCATTTTGTCATGGCTGAAGTGCAAGCTGAGCTTAATCAGTATGCCAGCCAGATCAGAGTTTGCTGGAATACCTTTGATATGGTGACACATTTCATGAATGCATCTAAACATCTTCAAACCTTTGTGGGATTGAAGGGATGGTACTTTGATCACCTATATCTGTGAGTTTGCCCCTCATTTGCACCTTATTTATCTTAAAAGCTAGAAGCACAGATGTAGTTCTAGGACATAGAACATAGAACATTACAGCACAGAACAGGCCCTTCGGCCTTCGATGTTGCGCCGACCAATATAAAAAGCAATGCCCCTCCAAACTAAACCATTCCCTTCTCTTCCATATACTTATCAAATAACCTCTTAAATGCCACCAAACTTGGCGCATCTACAACCGCTGCAGGCAGGGCATTCCACTCCTGAACCAGCCTTTGGGTAAAGAACATAGAACATAGAACATAGAACAATACAGCACAGAACAGGCCCTTCGGCCTTCGATGTTGTGCCGACCAAAATAAAAAGCAATGCCCCTCCAAACTAAACCATTCCCTTCTCTTCCATATACTTATCAATTAACCTCTTAAACGCCACCAAACTTGGCGCATCTACAACAGCTGCAGGCAGGGCATTCCACTCCCTAATCACTCTTTGAGTAAAGAACCTACCTCTGATATCCGTCCTATAACTCATACCCCTTAATTTAAAGCTGTGTCCCCTCGTGCTAGCTTTCTCCATCCTAGGAAAAAGGCTATCACTGTCCACCCTATCTAAACCTCTAATCATCTTATATGTTTCGATAAGGTCCCCTCTTAGCCGCCTCCTTTCTAACGAAAACAACCTCAAATCCCTCAGCCTCTCTTCATAAGACCTGCCCTCCATACCAGGCAACATCCTGGTAAACCTCCTCTGTACCCTCTCCAATGCCTCCACATCTTTCTTATAATGTGGGGACCAGAACTGCACACAATACTCCAAGTGCGGCCGCACTAGAGTTTTGTACAGTTGCAACATGACGTTGCGGCTCCGAAATTCAATCCCTCTACCAATAAAAGCCAAGACTCCATATGCCTTCCTAACAACCTTCTCGACCTGACTGCCTACTTTCAGGGATCTATGCACATACACACCAAGATCCCTCTGTTCATCTAGACTACTAAGAATCCTACCATTTGCCCTATACTCTACACATTTATTATTTCTGCCATAGTGCATTACCTCACACTTTTCCACATTAAACTCCATTTGCCACCTCTCGGCCCAGCTCTGCAACTTGTCCAAGTCCCTCTGCAAACTATAACACCCCTCTTCACTATCTACCACTCCACCGACTTTAGTGTCATCTGCAAATTTACTAATCCATCCTTCAATACCCTCATCCAGATCATTTATAAAAATTACAAACAGCAGGGGCCCCAAAACAGACCCCTGAGGTACATTGTCATTGAATTTCTGCTTCAGAGTTGGAGGTCTCCTATATTTGCCCAGATTTAATTCTGTTCCATCTATCAGTCCACAAGGAGAAGGACGATTGAAGAAGGGAGCATGGTCTCAATGCTATCTTCTTGATGGAAGTAATCCAATTGAGGAGGAGGAGATCATATCTGCTACATTTTGCAGGAGGGTCTTACATCTCATGGACTGGGAGGACCATCCCTTCTAATGGCCCTATAGGTCGCTGCCATGCTTAAATGTTTTGCCTGTGGATTGTTCCAGGGATTCATAGGGAACTAATATGGCATTTTACAGTCTTCAATACATAAATGTATCAAGGGAGTGATTGTGGTGATTGGAGGATTACCTAAGCATAGTGTCCTCGGCCCAATCACCTTTAGCTGCTTCATTCCATCATAAGGTTAGAAATGCAGATGGTCCCTGATGACTGATGACAATGTTCAGCATCATTCACAGCTTCTCAGATACTGAAGCAGTACATGTCCAAACATAGCAAGATCTGGATAATATCCAGTCTTGGGCTGACGAGTGGCAAGTAATATATGCACCATACAAGTGGCAAACAGTAACCATCTTCAACAAGATATGACCTAACCATCACCCATTGACATTCAATGACATTACCATTGTGAATCTTCCGCAATGAACATCCTGGGGGTTTTGACCAAACTGGATTGGACAAGACATATAAGAATATAATGACTAGGAGAAGGAGTTGCCCCTCGAATCTGCACCATTACTCAATAAGATCAAGCTGATGTTTTTGTGGACTCAGCTCCACTTATCCGCCAACTCACCATAACCCTTAATTTCTTTACTATTCAAAAATTTACTTAGAACATAGAACATAGAACATTACAGCACAGAACAGGCCCTTCGGCCTTCGATGTTGCGCCGACCAATATAAAAAGCAATGCCCCTCCAAACTAAACCATTCCCTTCTCTTCCATATACTTATCAACTAACCTCTTAAACGCCACCAAACTTGGCGCATCTACAACTGCTGCAGGCAGGGCATTCCACTCCCGAACCACCCTTTGGGTAAAGAACCTACCTCTGATATCCGTCCTATAACTATCACCCCTTAATTTAAAGCTGTGTCCCCTTGTGCTAGCTTTTTCCATCCTAGGAAAAAGGCTATCACTATCCATCCTCTCTAAACCTCTAATCATCTTATATGTTTCGATTAGGTCCCCTCTTAGCCGCCTCCTTTCTAACGAATACAACCTCAAATCCCTCAGCCTCTCCTTGCCTTAAAAATATTCAATGAGCTAGCCTCAACTGCTTCACCAGGCAGGGAATTCTACAGATTCACAGCCTTTTAGGTGAAGAAATTCCTCCTCAACTCATTCCTAAATCTGCTTCTCCCTTATTTTGAGGCCATGCTCCCTAGTTCTATTCTCACTTGCCAGTGGATACAACCTCCCTGCTTCAATCTTATATATTCCCTTCAACACTTTATATGTTTCTATAAGGTCTCCCTTCATTTTTCTGAATTTCATTAAGTATAGTCCCAGTCTATTCAATCTCTCCTCAAAAGCCAACCCTCTGAACTACAGAATTAACCTAATGAATCTTCTCTACACCCCGTCCAATGCCACTTGGTTTCTCAAGAGACCAAAACTGAACACAGTAACCAAGGTGTGGCCTTGCCATCACCTTATACATCTGCAACATAACCTTGTTGTTTTTAAATTCCATCCCTCTCGCAATGAAGGACAAAATTCTATTTGCCTTCTTAATTACCTGCTGCATGTGCAAACCAACTTTCTGTGATTCATTTGCAAGGACACCCAGTTCCCTCTGCACAGCAGCATGTTGCAATTTTTACCATTTAAATAATGCTGTTATTTCTATCAAAATAGATGGCCTTACATTGTACTCCATCTGCCAGACCCTTGCCCACTCACTTAAACTACCTATATCCCTCTGCAGACTTTCAAAGTCTTCTGCAAACTTTGATCTACCACTTATCTTCGCATCATCTGCAAATTTTGACACAATTCCAAATCAGCTGTGTAAATTGTAAACAATTGCAGTCCCAACACTGATCCCTGAGGCACACTACAAGTCACTGATCACCAACTAGTAATACACCCATTTATCCCTACTCTTTGCTTTCTGTAAGTCGACCAATCCCCTATCCATGTTATTACCCATAACACCGTGCACCTTTATCTTATGCAGCAGCCTTTGATCCAGCACCTTGTCAAATGCCTTCTGGAAATCCAGATACATCAGAATCACAGAATCTTACACTACAGAAGAGGGAACTTCGGCTCATCGAGTCTACACTGGCACATGAAAGGACCTGACCTGCCCAACTAGTCCCACTTAGCAGCACTTGGCCTATAGCCTTAATTTTTTTTTTAATTTAATAGTCACAAGCAAGGCTTACATTAACACAGCAATGAAGTTACTGTAAAATTCCCCCAGTGGCCACAGTTCGATGCCTGTTCAGGTCAATGCACCTAACCAGCACGTCTTTCAGACTGTGGAAGAAAACCGAAGCGCCCAGAGGAAACCTGTGCAGATGGAGAGAATGTGCAAATTCCACACAGCCAGTGACCCAAACTGGGAATTGAATTTGGGTCCTTGGTGCTGTGAAGCAGCAGTGCTAACCATTGTGTTACCATGCCATCTCATGGTGAACCAAATGTTCATTCAGTTATTTTTTAAAGAATGTGAGAATCTCACCTCCACCACTTTCCCAGGCAATGCATCCTAGACCGTCACCATTTCTAAATAAAAAGGATTTTCCTCAAATTCCCCCAAAACATCCCACCCCTCATTTTTAATTTGTGTCCCCTTGTAACTGAGCCTTCAAATGAGGGGAAAAGCAGTACCCTATCCAACCTATCTATGGCCCTCATAATCTTGAATACCTTAATCAGGTTGCTCCTCTGCTCCAGAGAAAACAACGCAAGCCTATCCAACCTCTCTATATAATGTAAGTGTTCTATCCCAAGCAACATCTTGGTAAGTTTCTTCTGTATCCCCTCCAGTGCGCTCACATCCTCCCCATAATATGGCAACCAGAACTGCACATAGTACTCCAATTGTGGCCTCACCAAAGTTCTATACCACTCCATCATGATGTTTTTGCTTTTGTAAGCCCTACCCTGAGAAAAACGAGTATGCCATGTGTCTTTTTCACCATCCTATTAACCTGCCTTTCCACCTTCAGAGATTTATGGACACACACACCCTTTGTTCTTTGGATATCCCAGTGTCAGACCTTTCATAGTATAATTCCATGTCAAAGTACTCCTTTCAAAATGAATCACCACACAATTTTCAGAGTTAAATTCTATCTGCCATTTATCCACCCATTTGACATCTAGTTTATATCTTCCTCTAACCTAAGATACTCAACCTCATTGTTAACCAACCGGCCAAACTTTGTGTCATCAGTAAACATACCGATCCTACCCCTCACATAGTCATCTATGTCATGTATACAAATGACAAACAATAGGCACAGCAGTATGGATCTCCGTGGTACGCCATTGTCACTGGCCTCCAGTCACTAAAGCAGCCATTGTCACTACCCTCTCCAACCGAGATTATGAATCCAGCTTGTCAGATCACCCTGTATCCCATATGTATTAGCCTTCTTATTAAGTATCCCATGTGGGACTTCATCAAAGGCTTTGCTGAAATCCATGTAAGCTACATCAACCACACTGTCCTCATCCACACACTTAGTTACATGCTCAAAAAATTCAATCAAATTTGTTAGGCATGACTTCCTTCTGTCAAAAACATGCTCACTATTCCTGGTCAAATCTTGCCTCTCCAAATGGAGAATGATTTTCTCCTTCAGAATCTTCTCCAGTAGTTTCCCAACCGCTGACATGAGACTCACCGGTCTGCAATTCCCTGACTTGTCTCCATAACCTTTCTTAAAAAGTGGGACCACATTAGCTGTTCTGCAGTCCTCTGATACTTCCCCAGTAGCCAGGGAGGAATTAAAAATTTAGGACAAAGCCCTTGCAATTTCCTCTCTTGCCTCCTACAACAGCCTAGGACACAATTCATTAGGACCTGGAGCTCTGTCCACTTCTAAGCTCACCAATATCTCCAATACCTTATCACACCGTACGATAAAGCCTCATGGTCTCTCTCCCGAAGTTCCAGAGCTACCTCTACATTTTCACGAGTGAAGAAGATGTAAAATATTCATTTAATGCCCTACCAATGTCCTTTGCCTCCACCAATGGATTTCTCCCTTGGTCCTAATGGGCCCTACTCTTTCTCTGGTTATCGTCTTCTCATTAATGTACTGATCAAGTAGGGTTTTCCCTACTTTTACCAGCCAAAGATTTTTCATATCCCTTCTTTGCTCTCCTAATTGATTACTTAAGCTCCATTCTGCACTTTGTGTACTCCACTAATGCCTCTGCAGGCTTACTTCCCTTATACTTATTAAAAGCCTCTCTTTTCTTTCTCATTGTATCCTGAATGTCTTTCAGCATCCGTGGCTCTCTAGGTTTGTCACACCTTCCAATTATGCTAGAAGGAATGTGTTGGGCCTGTACCCTCCCATTTTATCTTTGAACACCCCAATGCTCTTCTGTAGATTTCCCCACAAGTAATTCATTCCTTGGCCAGTTACTTCTAATTTTGTTAAAACCTATTCTTCCCCAATTCAAAATCTTTTTCTGCAACTTGTCAATTTCTTTGTCTGTAACAAATTCAAATGGAACCATGTTGTAGTCGCTATCACCAAAATGCTCCCCCACCATACATCAACCACCTGTCCAGCTTCATTCCTAGAATTAGGTCCAGCAAAACTCCTTTCCTCGTTGGACCCTCTACATATTGATCTGAGAAGTTTTTCTGTATACGTTCTAAGGACTCTACTCCATTTAAGCCCTTAACATGCTAACTATCTCAACTACTGTTGGGAAATTTGAAATCACCGAATATAATTACCGTCATATTTTTACATCACTCTGCGAATTGCCAGTATTTGCTCTTCAATTTCCCATTGACTGTCTGGGGTCTATAATAAACGTCTAACAATGTAGCTGTCCCTTTTTTATTCCTAAGCTCCACTCACAATGCTTCACTTGATGCTCCCTCCAAGATATCATCCCTCCTTACAGTAGTAATTGCCTTCTTAACTAATAATGCAATACCTCCTCCTCTTTTACCCCCTCCTCTGTCTCACCTGAAGATTCTATATCCAGAGACATTGAGCTGCCAATCCTGCCCCTCACTCAACCATGTCTCTGTGATGGTTATCATAATTATGTATCAATCCTCACTCTCAACTCATCTGTTTTACCTTTAATACACCTGACATTAAAGTAGAGGTCCTCCAGTCTTGTCTTACTCCCTTGAAACTTACTACCACTGTATTCCTTCTTACCTGATTGCATCTCTTTGTTATACTGTATCCCTAATCTGCTAACAATCTGGATCCTCTCCCCCTGCCAAACAAGTTTAAATTTTTCCCAACAGCACTAGCAAACCCACCAGCAAGGATGTTAGTCCCACTCTGGTTCAGATGTAAGCCTTCCCCCTTGTACAGGTGCCACCTTCCCGAAAAATGGTCCCAGTGGTCCAGGAAACCAAAATCCTTTCTCCTGCACCAACTGTTCAGTCACATATTCATTTGTGGTATTCTCCTATTTCAGTACTCACTAACTCATGGCACTGGGAGTAATCCAAAGATTACAACCCAAGAGGTCCTGCTCCTTAGTCTACTGCCAAATTCCCTAAATACTTGGTGCAAGACCTCATCCCTCTGTCTACCTTTGTCATTGGTACCAACATTACCTCTGCCTTATCACCTTCACCGTTCAGCATGCCCTGCAGCCATTCAGTGACATCCTGGACCCTGGCATCACACCATCCTGGAGTCTCTTTCACAACAAAAATACTCATCTGTGCTCCTGATTATTAGGTTGCTTATGACTGTTGCTGTTCTGTGCCTTAGCCCTCCCTGCTGAACAACAGAGCCAGCCATGGTGCTACTGCACTGGCTGTTGCTATTGTTTTCCCCCAAGAAGCCATCCCCACAACAGTATGCAAAGCGGTACACCTATTAGAGAAGGGGACAGCCACAGGGGATTCCTGCACTGACTGTCTGCCTCTTCTGGCAGTCACCATCTATCTGCTGTACCTTGAATGTGACCACCTCTCTATAACTCCTGTCTATGATGCTGTCTGTCATGCAGGTGGTTCCTGCATGCTCCTAAGTGTGTTTAACTGTTATTATAATAGGTCTGTGAGAAGTTGCCATTGGATGCACTTCCTGCAAATGTAGTCATTCAGAACACTGGAAGCATCATGGGCTTCCCACATCTCGCAGTCAGAACACTGCACCTGCTGACTAATATTTCTAATGTTAATTAATCAATCACTTCAAAATAAATAATTATTAAATTGAGCACTAATTAAGCCCTTCTTTTCTTGTCCTCATCCAGCCAATTCCATTAATGATTTAAACCACAATATAGTTTCAGACTGTAAAAAAAAATAAAAGTTATAAAGAATTATTAACTTGATCCATTACTTATTACACCACACCAAAGATTCCCCATTGTCTACCGCGCTTGTAATGTCCTCAAATAATTGCATCAAATTTGTCAAACGTGACTTGCCTTTCATGCTGCGTCATCCCAATGCGACAATTTATGTCTAATGTCTCGCTACTTCTTTGATGATAGATTTAAGCACTTTTCCTACTACAGAAGTTAAGTTAACTGACCTATCATTACTTGTCTTTTGTCTATCTCCTTTTTAAACAGTAGAGGCACATTTGTTGTTTTTCAAATTGCAGGAACCACCCCAGAATCCAGCACATTTTGATAAATTACCACTAGTGCATTTATTATCTTGCTCGCAATTCTTTAGGGATTCCATCAGGGCCAGGAGAGTTGTCAACCTTTAGCCGTATTGTTTTGCCCAACACTAAAACAGTATAAATGAAGAAGGGAAGCGCCCAGACTGAGGGTCTGAGGTGTGTCTATTTTAATGCCAGAAATGTAGTGAATAAAGTGGATGAGGTTAGGAAGTGGATTGCTGCTTGGGAATGTGATGTGGCCATTAAGGAAACTTGCATGTCTCAGGGACAGGACTGAATTCTTCAGGTGCCGGGATTCAGATATTTCAGGAAGGACAGGGAGGAAAGCAAAAGAGGTGGAGGAGTGGCACTGTTGATCAGGGAAGTGTCATGGCTGTAGAGAAGGTGGATGCCGTGGAGGGGCTATCTACAGAGTCTCTGTGGATGGAAGTTAGGAACAGCAAGGGGTCGATAACTTAGCTGGGTGTTTTTTATAGGGCACCCAATAGTGACAGGGAGGTTGAGGTGCAGATAGAGAAAGGTGCAGATCCTAGAAAGATGTAATAATAATAGAGTTGTCGTGATAAGATTCTTTAATGGAATATCTCTAGGGTAAGGGATTTGGATGGGGAGGAGTTTGTTAGGTATGTTCAGGAGGGTTTCCTGACACAGTATGTGGATAAGCCTATGAGAGGACAGGCTGTACTTGATCTAGTGCTAGCGAATGAACCTGGACAGGTGTCGGATCTCTCAGTGGGACAGCATCTTGGGAATGGCGATCATAATTCTATCTCCTTCACAATAGCATTGGAAAGAGATAGGATCAGGTAGGCTAGGAAGGTGTTTATCTGAAGTAAGGGGAAATGTGAAGACATCAGGCAGAAAATTGGGCAAGTAAACTGGAAGGAGGTGTTCTTAGGGAAAAGTACTGAAGGAAGGTAGTAGATTTTCAAGGTGAGTCTAACCTTAGTGGTTGGTAAGTTGATGGACAGGAAACTGAGAGACAGGTTTTACGAACATTTAGAGAAGTTTAATATGATCAGAAATAGTCAGCACGGCTTTGTCAAGGGTAGGTCATGCCTTACAAGCCTAGTTGAGTTCTTTGAAAATGTGACTGAACACATTGACAAAAGAAGAGTGACAGATGTGGTTTACATGGACTTCAGCAAGATGTTTGACAAGGTCCCCCATGCAAGACTTCTTGAAAAGGTGAGAGGGCATGGGATCCAAGGGGCTTTGGCCTTGTGGATCCAGAACTGGCTTGCCTGCAGAAGGCAGAGAGTGGTTGTGGATGGGTCATTGTCTGCGTGGAGGTCTGTCACCAGTGGAGTGCCCCAGGGATCTGTTCTAGAACCTGTGCTGTTTGTTATTTTCATAAATGACCTGGATGAGGAAGTAGAGGGATGGGTTAGTAAGGTCGCTGATGACATGAAGGTTGGTGGTGTTGTGGATAGAACATAGAACATAGAACATTACAGCACAGAACAGGCCCTTCGGCCTTCAATGTTGCGCTGACCAATATAAAAAGCAATGCCCCTCCAAACTAAACCATTCCCTTCTCTTCCATATACTTATCAACTAAGCTCTTAAACGCCGCCAAACTTGGCGCATCTACAACTGCTGCAGGCAGGGCATTCCACTCCCGAACCACCCTTTGGGTAAAGAACCTGCCTCTGATATCAGTCCTATAACTATCACCCCTTAATTTAAAGCTGTGTCCCCTCGTGCTAGCTTTCTCCATCCTAGGAAAAAGGCTATCACTGTCTACCCTATCTAAACCTCTAATCATCTTATATGCTTCAATAAGATCCCCTCTTAGCCGCCTCCTTTCTAACGAAAACAACCTCAAATCCTTCAACCTCTCTTCATAGGAACTGCCCTCCATACCAGGCAACATCCTGGTAAACCTCCTCTGTACTCTCTCCAATGCCTCCACATCTTTCTTATAATGTGGGGACCAAAACTGCACACAATACTGGAGGGATGTCAGAAGTTGCAGCGAGACAGAGATAGGATGCAAGACTGGACGGAGAAGTGGCAGATGGACTTCAATGCAGATAAATGTGTAGTGTTCTATTTTGGCAGGTCCAATGGGATGAAAGGGTACAATATCAAGGGTTGAGGAGCAGAAAGACCTTGGGGTCCGGGTCCATAGGACTTTTAAATCGGCCTCGCAGGTGGAGGATGTAGTCAAGAAGGCGTATGGTGTGCTAGCCTTCATTAATCTAGGGATTGAATTTAGGAGTCGGGAGGTAATGCTGCAATTTTATAAGACTCTTGTCAGACAGCACTTGGAGTACTGTGTGCAGTTCTGGTCGCCCCACTACAAGAAGGATGTGGGAAGCTATTGAGAGAGTGCAGAGGAGATTACAAGGATGTTGCCTGGATTGGGAGGCATGCTTTATGAAGATGGGTTGAGGGAGCTAGGCCTCTTCTCTCTGGAGAGATGAAGATTGAGAGGTGACCTGATAGAGGTTTATAAGATGTTGAGAGGTATAGATAGGGTGGATTTTCGGAGGCTATTTCCCAAGCTGAAATGGTTGCTACGAGAGGACACAGGTTTGAGGTGCTGGGGAGCAGGTACAGAGGAGATGTCAGGGGTTAATTTTTTCATTCAGAGGGTGATGAGTGAGTGGAATCGGCTGCCATCAGTTGTGGTAGAGGTGAATTCACTGGGGTCTTTTAAGAGACTTCTGGATGAGTACATGGGATTTATTGGGATTGAGAGTTATACATAGGCCTGATAGGTATGGATATGATCAGCGCAACTTGTGGGCCAAAGGACCTGTTTGTGCTGTAGTGTTCTATGTTCTATAAGGTTTTGGAGTAGAGTTAAGAGAGAAATCAGGAGGGCAAAAAGGGGATACAAGATTCTTTTGGCAGATAAGGCAGAGGAGAGTCCGAAGAGCTTCTACAAATACATAAAGGGCAAAAGAGTAAATGGAGAGCATGTAGGGCTTCTTCAAGATCAACAATGTCATTTATGTGTGATGGGTGAGATCCTAAATGAATATTTCTCATCAATATTTACAAGTATGGATGTTAGGGAACTTGGAGAAATAAATAGTGATGTCTTGAGGAGTGTACATATAACAGAGAAGGAGGTGCTGGAAGTGCATCAAGATAGATAAATCCACGGGACTGTTGAAGTATATCTCAGGACATTGTGGGAGGCTAGGGAGGAAATTGCGAGTACTGTAGATCCCTGAACAGGTCAAAAGCTAGGAATCCTGTGGCAAGTAACTTACCTCCTGACTCTCCAAAGCTTGTCCACCAACTACAAGGCACAAGTCAGAAGTGTGAATGTGAATCACAGAAATAGAGGTGATCAAGGAGTGGGAGCACAGCTCATCCTCACAATACAAGATAACTTTGATACATGTGCATTGCATTTTCAAATCATTAGAGCATATTCATAAACAACAAATGTATTTATAAAGCGGTATGATATGTACATGATTAAACACCCAAGACACACAAGTAATGTTAAAGTTTTGTAATGTTTAAATCTTACTGTTTCACCTCAGTCCAACCCAACATCCACTGTAGAGGTGGAGGCAGCTTGCTGACTGGTCTTCATTTATTTTGGTGAATGTCCTCTACAGGGCCAAAACTAGGCAGATTCAACCTGCTAGGTGAAAATCTGTATAGCAGCTGCCATACTTCCATGGGGACATGGAGGTGGCTGCATATTGGAGCCATGACATCATACAGAACACAGAGAGTCTTTTCCATCCTTCACTTTAGTCTGCTGACTGCCTCCCATAACTTCATCTGATTGTTTGTCATCAGGTATACCACCTGTAATACCATCTCCAGTATGTTCAGATAACCACTTGCAAAGGCTCATCATCTGACTCAGCCTCAGTGGGAGTCTGATCTCCAGTATTCATCCACGGCCCTCACCCCGAGAAGTTTCATGGTCATCATTAAACTTAATTCTAGATTATTTTGATCAATTCAAATTTCATGATTTGCCGTGGCAGGATTTAAAGCTGGATTGCCAGATCTTGATCAGGATCTCTGGATTACTAGCCCAATGACAATATCACTGTGCCATTGCTTTCCCTCACTACTGCCAGAGACATTAGATAGGGTTTTACAGCCTCATTTGTCCCAAGGTTAATGGACCTTTCCATGGTCCACTTCTCACCCACTTTGATTCCCATGGCAGGTGGGATAGTAAAATTCCAGCCATTGGCTGTCACTGCCTCTGACTGCTGCTAAGCCTGATTTGTATACAAGATGCACCAGAGGGCAGAGCGTGCAGCTATATGCAATGACTTCTTCATCTGACACATCTAAATGTATTATAGGCTGGAAACAGAGGAGCAATATGGAGACAATTAACTGAGATGTGTAAAAATAAGAATTAGATAATTATACCAGGGGATTTAAACTTCCCCAACACAAATTGGGATAGGGTGTAGGGATGGCCCTGGCAAGAAGTTCGTCTTCATCAATGACATGTTGAAGACTCCAAAGAAGATGTCGTAGCTTCTCTGTTCCAGGAAAGTACTGAACGACAAATAGTACTCTGTCCACCATGTCCTGTGTTTGTCTTCTGAGAAGGTCGGGGCAGTTTTTCGCTGTGGCACGTTGGAACTATTGATTGATAAGTTGAGCACCATATCCTGTTCTTATGAGGGCATCTTTCAACTTCTGAAGGGTGTCTGTTGCAATCCTCTTCATCTGAGCAGATGCTGTGTATACACAGGACTTGTCCGTAGGGGATGGCTTCTTTAACATGTTTAGGGTGGAAGCTGGAGAGGTGGAGCATCATGAAGTGATCTGTGGGCTTGCACTACAGTGAGGTGCTGAGGTAACTGTCCTTGATGGTGAAGCATGTGTCCAAGAATGCAACCAATTTCAGAGAGTAGTCCATGGTGAGTCTGATGGTGGGATAGAACTTGTTGATGTCATCATATAGTTGTTTCTATGATTGTTCACCATGAGTCCAAAGGAAGAAAATGTCATTGATGTATCTAGTATATAGCATTGATTGAAGGTCCTGTGCAGTGAAGAAGTCTTGTTCGAGCCTGTGTATGAAAACGTTGGCATATTGAGGTGTGAATTTGGTCTCCATGGCCGTTCCATGTATCTGAATGAAGAACAGGTTGTTGAACATGAAGACATTGTAGCCCAGCAGGAAGAGAATAAATTGTAAAATTGATTCTGGAAACTGGCAGTTGTCAGTGTTGAGTACTGAGGCAGTTGCAGCAATATTATCATGGTGGGGATGTTGGTGTAGAGCATCGAGACATCCATTGTGATGAGGCATGTCCCTGATTCAACTGCTCCACTGTGCTGAGTTTCTATAGGAAGTCTGTGGTGTCGCGACAAAAGCTGGGGGTTCTTTGCACAATGGGTTTTAGGATGCCCTCGACGTAGCCGGAAAAGTTCTCGCACAGAGTTCAATTGCCTGATATGATATGATGTGTCCAAGATGTTGGACACAGGTTGGGGGGAATGCAAGCTAATAGAGTGGAGATAGGATGGGGGACTGGGTCTGAGAATGATGCTTTGTAGGAGAGTCAGTAAATGATGGGCCAAAGCTCTTCCAGTAAATGATGGACCATTGCTCTTCTGCAATGTAGAGATTCTATGACTTTATGATAATGTGGGAGAGAAATGACAAGCACATTTGGAGATGACATTGGTAGGGTGATTAATAGCAAAAAAGGTTGTAAGTCACTGGAAGATATAGATGAATTGGTCAAATGGGCAAAGCAGTGGCAGATGGTATTTAACTCTGATAAGTGCGAGGTGATGCACCTTTGGAAGTAACAAGACAAGAGTTTATTTAATGAATAGCAGGATACTAAGAAGCTCAGGGGAACAGGTGGGTCTTGGGGAACTTATTCACAGATCTCTAAAAGTGGTGGAGCAGGTCAATAGGATAGATAAGAAGTCATATGGGACACTTGCTTTTATCAGTGGTGGCATAAAGTATTAAAAGCAAGGAGATAATATTGGAGTTGTACAGAATGCTGATTAGGTCATAGTTGGAGTACTGTATGCAGTTCCGGTCACTTCACTATAGGAAAGACGTGATTGTACTAGAGAAGGTGTAGAAAAGGATTACCAGAATATTGCCTGAGATTGAGTATTTAAGCTATTAGGAGCGACTGGATAGAACAAAGAAGAACAAAGAACAAAGAACAAAACAGCACGGGAAACAGGCTCTTTGGCCCAACGAGCCCATGCTGCCACCCCGATGTTCCCACCTCTACCTGCGATCCTGTCTATGTTTATAGATCTATGGATTAAAAACCAAATTTGAGTCAATTTGGGGAGAATTTGATTTGCCAATTAGCCTAAGAGCACATCTTTGGGATGTGGGAGAAAATCGGAGCACCCAGAGAAAACCCACGCAAGCATGGGGAGAATGCGCAAACTCCCACAGACACAGGCCCAAATTCATGCATCTGCACAGCACAGCAATAGTCACTGAGCTGTTGTGTTGCCCATCAAATGGTCCAGGTCAAGCGTACACTAACGACATGAAGTACTAAAGATACTCTTGAAAAAAAAATCCAAGAGCAGCCCTCTCACGACCCATCGCGTGTATGCCCCTCGTTAGACAACAAAGTGGACCAAACACCTGTAGGATAAAAACAAGTACATCAATATCATCATCTATTTACACACTTCCCAGGGACTCCCAAGGCTCATGATCCCTATTTTAAATCAGTTTTCTATACCCTTCCATTCCCATTCTGTTCATGTGCCCATCTAAGTATTTCTTAAATAACTCCAGAGTACCTGCCTCCACCACTTTACTTGGCAGTGCATTCCATACCCCCACCACCCTCTGTGTGAAAAAACTCCCTCTAGCATCCAAATTATACCTTACCCCCCTCACCCTAAGCCCGTGACCCCTCGTGCTATTCGAGTCCATTGTAGGAAAGAGCTTAACCCTGTTTACTCTATCTATACCCCTCACAATCTTGTACAACTCTATTAGATCTCCTCTAAGTCTACATCTTTCTAAGGAAAACAGTCCCAATTTGCCTAACCTCTCCTCGTAACTCAGACCTTCCATATCAGGCAGCATCCTGGTAAATCTCCTCTGCACTCTCTCCAGAGTCTCCACGTTGTTCTGGTAGTAAGGTGACCAGAACTGGACGCAGTATTCCAAATGAGGTCTAACCAACGTTTTATACAACTGCAACATTAAAGGCCAGCTCTTGTACTCTATACTCCTTCCTATAAAGGCTAACATACCATATGCTTTCTTCACAACCTTCTCCACCTTCAGAGACTTGGTCACCTGCACCCTCAGGTCCCTCTGCGTTTCTATACTCTTAATAGGTCTACCCTTTATCATATACCTCCCCCCTACATTCTTTATCCCGAAATGCATCACCTCACATTTATCAGGATTGAATTCCATCTGCCATCTGTCTGCCCAAGCTACTAGCCTATCTATGTCCTGCTGCATCGCCTGACAATGCTCCTCACTATCCGCAAGTCCAGCCACCTTTGTATCGTCTGCAAACTTGCTGATCACTCCATTTACTCCCTCTTCCAAATCATTTATATATATTACAAATAGAAGAGGTCCCAGTACCGAGCCCTGCGGCACACCACTAGTGACCGATCTCCAGCTAGAAAAACACCTTTCCACTATTACTCTCTGTCTCCTATTACCAAGCCAGTTACTTATCCATCTAGCTACCTGTCCTTGTATCCCATTAGCCTTGACCTTCTCAACTAACCTCCCATGAGGGACTTTGTCAAATGCCTTACTAAAATCCATATAGACGACATCAACAGCTCGCCCTTCGTCCACCGTTTTCGTCACCTCCTCAAAAAATTCTACCAGATTTGTAAGGCACGACCTCCCCTTAACAAATCCATGCTGCGTATCCCTAATCAGATCGCAACGCTCTAAGTGCCTATACATCCTATCTCTAAGAATCCCCTCCAACAGCTTCCCTACCACTGACGTCAAACTCACCGGCCTATAATTTCCAGGGTTATCCCTACTACCCTTTTTAAACAATGGTACAACATTAGCTATTCTCCAGTCCTCTGGGATCTCACCTGTGTCCAAGGAAGAGACAAAGATTTGCGTCAGAGGCCCAGCAATTTCACCTTGCACCTCCCTAAGCAGCCTGGGATAAATGCCATCAGGCCCCGGAGATTTATCAGTTTTAATGCTACCTAGAAGCTCTAACACTTCCTTCCTCGGTATGGATATTTCCCTCAACTGGTCCACAGCTCCGTCAGAGATAGGAGCTGTCAACAAGCCCCTCTCCTTCGTGAATACCGACGCAAAGTATTCATTCAGGAACTCCGCCATTCCCTCGGGCTCCAAACACAGTTCCCCTCCTCTGTCCCTAAGAGGTCTGATTTTTCCTCTAACCACCGTTTTATTCCTAAATAGGAGTAAAATGCCTTTGGGTTTTCCTTAATCCTATCCACCAAAATCATTTCATGCCCCCTTTTTGCCCTTCTAACTCCCCGTTTAAGCTCCCTCCTACTATCTCTATATTCCTCCAACGCTGTCTCCGTTCCCAGCTGCTTTGACTTATCATACGCCTCTCTTTTCTTCCTAACCAAGTCCTCAATATCCCTAGTAATCCACGGCTCTCTAATCCTACCTTTACCATCTTTCCTCTTGGTCAGCACATATTTATCTTGCAACATTTTCAGTATTCCCTTGAAAGAGTCCCAAATGCCTAGCGTGGACTTACCCTCGAACAACCGTTCCCAATCAGTTTCCCTAAGCTCCTGCCTAATCCAACCGTAGTTAGCCTTCCCCCAGTTCAGCACACTGCCCCTAGGGCAACAAGCATCCTTTTCCATCTGTATGTTAAAGTAGACAGAATTGTGGTCACTGTTAGCCACATGTTCCCCCACTACAACATTGACCACCTGTCCTGGCTCGTTACTCAGAACTAAATCCAATATAGCCCCTTCTCTAGTCGGGCTTGCTACATACTGCTCCAACGATCCTTCCAGTACACATTTTACAAATTCCTGCCTGTCCAAATTCCCAGCTCTAGGTACTTTCCAATACACCCTAGGGAGATTAAAATCTCCCACTATAATGACTCTGTTCTTTCTACACCTATCCAAAATGTCTTCACATGTGCCTTCTTCAACTACCCGTGGGCTGTTGGGTGGCCTATAATACATTCCTAGCATAGACTTGAATTGTTTTCTTTGGAGCAAAAAAGACTGAGCGAGCACATGATATTAGAAGGGGTATGAACAGGGTGAGTAGGAAGCAGCTGTTCCACTTGGTTGAGGAGTCAATCATGAGGGGACATATTTTTAGGGTAAGAGACAGGAGATTCAGAGGGGATTTGAAAATTTATTTTCACTCAGGTGGGTGGTGTGAATCTGGAATACACTTTCTGGGAAGGTAGTAGAAATCTAAAATCTTACAACTTCTAACAAGTATTTGGATTAGTACTTGAAACATTATAACATTCAAGTTATGTGCAAATGCTGGAAAATTGTAGTTATTGTCTGTGGGCTGACTCAGAGGGCTGAAGGGTCTTTTCTGCACTGCACAATTCTATGACATCCTTAGTATTCTCCTCTGAGGTAGCTTAGGAATTGGGTCTTACGATTAGTCTGAAACTCTGTTTAGACCTGTTAATGGCTGTGACAGTGAAGGTAGATTTAGGTTGTAAGAAGGCAGAATCCAATGTTATATTTAATTCATTATGATTATCAGGATATGATCAACACATGGTGAGCTCATCTGTACGAGCTTGCTAGAAAAACCTAATCTGGTCTTCCCAACAGAAGCAACCTTTGTGTTCAGCTGGGCAATAGCCTCCTTCAACTTGAACAGCTCCTGGACATCTACCATCTTTCTCTGATCTAAGATATCACCCTCCAGTTGTGGGTAAGCCTGGCCTACACAAAAAAAATGGAATGGATCATTATGAGAGGTGGAAGCAATATTAGGAAGCATATTTCCTTGCTGTATGTGCTGAGTCTCATCAACATTTCCAGATGCACCATAGAAAGCGTTTTCCTTCGTCGTATCACGGCTTGATATGGCTCCTGCTCGGCCTAAGATTACAAGGAACTATAAAAGATCGTGAATGAGCCCAATCCAAAGCAAACGAGCCTTCCATCCATTAACGCTGTCTATACTTCCCACTGCCTCGGCAAAGCAGTCAGGATAATTAAGGACCCCACGTGCCCTAGACATTCTCTCTTCCACCTTTTCTGTTGGGAAAAAGAAATAAAGTCTGAGATCACATATGAACTGACTCAAGAACAGCTTCTTTGCGGCTGCTGTCAGACTTTTGAACAGACTTACTTTGTATTAAGATGATCTTCCTCTACACCCTAGTTATGACTGTAACACTATATTTTGCACTCTCTCATTTCCATCTCAATGTATGGTATGCTTTGTCTGTATAGCACACAAGAAACAATATTTTCCACTATATACTGACACGTGTGGCAATAAAGTAAAAAGTTAAAGTTCATTTATTAGTCACAAGTAAGGCTTAGATTAATGCTGCAATGAAGTTACTGTGAAATTCCCCTAGTCGCCACACTCTGCCACCTGTTCAGATCAATGTACCTAACCAGCATGTTTTTCAGACTGGAAGGAAACCAACGTACCCAGAGGAAATCCAGCAGACATAGAAAAATATGTCACAGACAGTCCCCCAAGCTGGAAATCGAACACAGATCCTTGGCACTGTGAGGCAGCAGTGCTAACTATTGTGCCACCGTGCCTCCAAATCAAATCAAATTAAGTCAAATCTCTCCCTCAATGTCAATGAAATGAAGAAGATTGTCGTTGACTTCAAGAGAAATAGTGAGAACATGCCCCTGTCTACATTAATGAAGGCGAAGTAGAAATGATTGGGAACTTCAATTATTTAGATGTCCAGATCACCAACAACTTGTCCTAGTTTCCTCCATGCCGACATTATAGTTAAGAAAGCTCATCAATGCCTCTACTTTTTCAGAAGACAGTAGAAATTTGGCATGTCAGCTACGACTCTCACCAACTTTTACAGACACACCAAAGGAAGCATTCTTTAAGGTTATATCACACTTAGTATGGCTCCTGCTGCCTCAGAAAAGCACCCAACATGTTAAAGATTCCACACACCTCGGACATACTCTCTTTCATCTTTCGTTGAGAAAAAGATACAAAAGTCTGAGGTCACATGTCAACTGACTCAAAGACAGCTTATTCCCTGCTGCCATCAGATTTTTGACTGGACCTACCTTGCACTAAGTTGATCTTTCCTTACAGCCTAGCTATGACTGTAATACTACACTCTGCATTCTCTTCTTTCCTTCTCTATGTACAGTATGCTTTGTCTGTACAATACTTTTCACTATATACTAATACATGACAATAAATCAAATCAAATCAAGTCTTCCTGAACAAGTGCTGAGAACGGATTTTTGCAGCATGATAGACAAGGTGATGGTTATTTTCAAGACAATTAGTATTGGTGTCTCCGGTGCTAATACTGTGTGAGATCCCAGATCAATACGACTGTTTGAGTGCATGAGAGCATGGACTTGGAGTGAGCTGAAGCTGATTTACCCTGGCAAAGTGGAGAGATCATACATCCTGTTCTTTCATTGGATGCCATTTCTCAAGCACGTGCCTCTTTGGCAACTCTCAGGCTGGGAAAATGAGACTTGTGAGCCTCTGGAACTATCCCTTAGGAAAAGGATATCCTGATGTTGGCAAACACCATGAATGACAAATTTATTGCTGCACCTGGAATAGTTTGTTTCTTCAGTGTAACCTAATCAAGAAGTTCCCTGCTCACAATTGGCCTGCTGAGAGTGAAATGTGTGTTCCAACAGTAATTAAATAGGGCACTTGGATTTTTTTTTTCATTCATTCATGGGACACAGATGTCGCTGGCTGGACCAGCATTTCTTGCCCTTGTATTGAGTGGATTGCTAGTCATTTCAATGACATTTGAAAATCAACTATGTTGCTGTCGCTCAGGAGTCACACGTGGGCCAGACCAGGTAAGGAGGACAGATTTCCTTCCTTAATAGACATTAGTGAATCAGATGGGTTTTTCCGACAATCAACAGTGGTTTCATGGTTATCAGTAGATTCTTAATTCTCAGATTTTTTTTTTATTGAATTCAAATTCCACCGCCAGGTCCCCAAAACATTAGTTGAGTTTCTGGATTAATATTCTTGCGATAATGCCACTAGGCTATTATCTCATCGCCTCTCCCTAAATCTTCAACCCATGAGGTAATGTATTGTAGATGAATCAGTGCCTGTCCTGTCATATGATTTTGAGAATACTCATCAATGCATAATTAATTTGCTTACAAGACTGGAATTGGATGCAATTTCCCACCATGCTACTGAGTGGAAAATATGTTGAGATATATGGAATGGAAAATATCACCCATAGTTTATAATAGTTACAGTTAACACAAAAGTTACAATATAGATTAAAATTTTATAGACTGGATATAACTTTTTCTAAAAATGCCTGTTAAAAATCTTGCATTGCACATAAACTTCCTGTCCACAAAATCTATGTGGTCGTAGTTCCAATTACTACTCTAAGTTGCTCTGTCAACATTTTCTATTCAATTTTGCTGTGCCAATAGCTAGTGTAGTACAGAATCTGATGCTATAGGTATCTTTGGAGTGAGTTTCTAATATTTATCTCCCAATATTACATTATATAATTGCAAAAACTTATGTTTATCAACCAACCATAAGCAAATTTGTCAGAATATTTTATGCTATTAGAAAATATTGTGAATATAGAGATAAATAAAAAAAATACTATTTAATTCTGAAATAATAAGATGTTTTGGTGAATTTTACATTTTGTTAATGAGTAACTACATCATATTAGACATATGAAAAAGGATTATGTGGGTTTAACCCCCAAAATCTACTCTGCTATTCAATGAGAGCAATGCTGATCTGATTGTGCCCTTGCCTCATCTTTCGTGCTTATTCCCCATATCCCATGACTCCTGTAGATCAAAAGATCTGCATAACTCAGCCTTGAGCATATTTAATAATTGATAACATAGGAAGCTAGGCAGGAAAGGAATGGTATTTATTGTTCAGCACAAAGTAAAGCCACTACTCCATAGCATACATATACAGGTTCCAACATTCTTTTGGGGAAAACAATTAAACTAAAGCAAACAAACTAAGGGATGAAGCAAAGAGGGCAGTCCCAAAATGGGAGACATACAAAATTAAAAACAAAGAATACAACAAACTTGAAGCATTAAACCAAAAGATAATTAAAGGGGTCGATAATACACCCCGGTCCTTGTCCAACAAGCACAGGTCTCAATGATACGACATGCTTCCTCTGCGGGGACACCAAGCTGTGAATATAGCTGCAGTAGAGAGGCAGATAGTCAGTTCGGACAAGCCACTTTGCTGCCCATTGCCTGGACCTGTTGATGGCTAGCTTGGTCAGGCCTAGGATCACAAGGAAGTCCTCTTCCTTCCATGATCACCTCCCCATCAAGTGTCCATAGATCAGGAGTATGGGGCTAAAGTGCAAACAAAACATTAATCAAAGATTTTTCAAATAATGGAAAGGGCACTGCAACCTAAGATAATTAACATAGACATAGTCCATGATTCCATAAGATTGCAAAAAGGCTAGCTTTCTTGGGAGCCAATGAACTGGTGCAAACCATGGTTGCACGGGACTGCTGTGTGCACTTTCCTACACCCCAGGTATCTGAGGTTGAGAAGAAAGATCCCTCTGTAGAGAGACCTCTACTGGGGACTTCCACTGCTGGATGGCAACAAGGCCCACCAAAGTGTGTCCTGGTGATGGTTGAGAGCACAGTCGTGAAAGGTGTCCAGCAATAGCCCATACAGAAAATCCTTTTGTGCAATGGCAAAGGGCATAGAGGGCATTCCCATCAGGCAGCTCAGACTATGGGACCCCAGCACCAGGGAGCAGGTCTGAAGCCAATGTGAAATTCTGTCCGAGCAGTGTAAATGTTCAGACAGGACTCCTCCATTCAAGACTACATGTAATGTCAAGTCTGAGCATGACCATTTTGAGATCATGCCAGTATTGTCGCAAGTTGAATGCTCATTGCCACGCACTGAACCAACTCCTTGGGTGTCACCCATCCCACTCCTTCACCACCCATTATGTCCCTAACTCTGGCTTCCATGGCAACCCATTTCTCTGGCAGCCACCAAAAAATGATATTGGTAGAGGAGCAGATTCCTGAGTAGTGGATCCCTGACAACAGCTGATACTTATGGGAGAGAGCTACAATGCGAGGTAACTGTGCCTCAGACTTTAAGTGGGTCCTGATAAAAGATGGGCAATGCCTGCAGAGATTTCCAAAGACCTATCAGGTTTATGAAAGGAGCTGCACATCCTGGGAGGCAAGAGAGGAGATTGCAGAGCCTCTGGCTTTGATCTTCAGGTCCTCGTTGGTTACGGGTGTGGTTCCGGAGGACTGGAGGATAGCGAATGTGGTCCCATTGTTTAAGAAGGGGAAGAGAGACCTTCCAGGGAATTATAGGCCAGTGAGTCTTACTTCTGTTGTGGGCAAGGTATTGGAGAGAATTATTAGGGATAGGATTTATAGTTATTTAGAGAGAAATGAATTGATTGGGGATAGTCAGCATGGTTTCGTGAAGGGTAGGTCATGCCTTACTAACCTCATTGAGTTTTTTGAGAAAGTGACCAGAGAGGTGGATGGGGGTAAGGCGGTTGATGTAGTATATATGGACTTTAGTAAGGCGTTTGATAAGGTGGCCCATGGAAGACTTCTACAGAAAATGCAGATGTGTGGAATAGAGGGTGATTTAGCTAATTGGATTAGGAATTGGCTGGCAGATAGAAGACAGAGGGTGGTGGTTGATGGGAGATATTCATCGTGGAGTTCGGTGACGAGTGGTGTGCCTCAGGGGTCTGTTTTGGGGCCCCTGCTGTTTGTAATTTTTATAAATGATCTGGATGAGGGTATTGAGGGATGGATCAGTAAATTTGCAGATGATACTAAAGTTGGTGGTGTGGTAGATAGTGAAGAGGGGTGTTTTAGTTTACAGAGTGACTTGGACAAGTTGCAGAGCTGGGCCGAGAGGTGGCAAATGGAGTTTAATGTGGAAAAGTGTGAGGTAATGCACTTTGGCAGGAACAATAAATGTGTAGAGTATAGGGCTAATGGTAGGGCTCTTAATAGTGTTGAGGAACAGAAGGATCTTGGTGTATGTGTCAATAGATCCCTGAAAGTAGGCAGTCAAGTGGATAAAGTTGTTAAGAAGGCATATGGAGTCTTAGCTTTTATTGGTAGGGGGATTGAATTTAGGAGCCGCAGCATCATGTTGCAACTGTACAAAACTCTAGTGCGGCCGCACTTGGAGTATTGTGTGCAGTTCTGGTCGCCACATTATAAGAAAGATGTGGAGGCATTGGAGAGGGTACAGAGGAGGTTTACCAGGATGTTGCCTGGTATGGAGGGCAGGTCCTATGAAGAGAGGTTGAAGGATTTGAGGTTGTTTTCGTTAGAAAGGAGGCGGCTAAGAGGGGATCTTATTGAAGCATATAAGATGATTAGAGGTTTAGATAGGGTGGACAGTGATAGCCTTTTTCCTAGGATGGAGAAAGCTAGCACGAGGGGACACAGCTTTAAATTAAGGGGTATGAGTTATAGGACGGATATCAGAGGTAGGTTCTTTACTCAAAGAGTGATTAGGGAGTGGAATGCCCTGCCTGCAGCTGTTGTAGATGCGCCAAGTTTGGTGGCGTTTAAGAGGTTAATTGATAAGTATATGGAAGAGAAAGGAATGGTTTAGTTTGGAGGGGCATTGCTTTTTATTTTGGTCAGCACAACATCGAAGGCCGAAGGGCCTGTTCTGTGCTGTATTGTTCTATGTTCTATGTTCTATAATTCACCTGGGGGAAGAAATATGTCACCAGGGCACACCATCGTGGAGGAGGCCCAAAGTCAAGGTATTATAAAGGTATTGTTGCAGGATTTAAAGGTCGCCACCTGGGTGTGGAAGAATACCAACACCTAACCACAGATCAGGAGCGTAGGGGTGAAGTGCAGACAAAACATTAATAAAAGATTTTTCAAAGAACCGAAAGGGAGTATAACCGTCAACAAGGTCCACAAACTATAATATCCTGAAAGAACAAATTCTTCCTCATCTCGTTCTTAATCGGAGAGTAAGAAATCTCACTACACCAGGTTAAAATCCAACAGGTTTATTTCATAGCACAAACTTTTGGCATGCTGCTCCTTCAACAGATGACTGAAGGGTGATTCACAAATAGGGCATATATAGGCACAAACTCAATTTACAAGATAATGGTTGGAATGTGAGTATTAACAGGTAATCAAGTCTTTACACATATAGACAATGCAAGTGGAGCGAGGATTAAGCACAGGTTAAAGAGGTGTGAATTGTCTCAAGCCAGGACAATTAGTGAGATTTTGCAAACCCAGGCAAGTTGTGGGGACTACTGATAGTTTGAGACAAAGCCAAGATCCTAGTTGAGGTCTCATGTGTGCGGACTTGGCTATCAGTTTTTGTTCTGCATTGTCGTGTGTCATGAAAGCCGCCTTGGAAAAGCTTACCTGAAGATCAAAGACTTGACTGCTGATGTGCTCCCTGACAGTAAAAGAATACTCCTGCCTAGCGATTGTCGAGTGATGTCCATTCATCTGTTGTTGTAGCATCTGCACGGTCTCGGCAATGCACCATGCCTTGGAACATATTTTCCTGCAGCGTATCGGACAATGTTGGCCGAGTCGTTAGAGCATGTACCATGAAGCATACTCCATGTATCTGATAGATGGTGTTCTCACATGAGATAATGGCATCTGTGTCGATGATCTGGAATATCTTCAGAAACCCTTTATTTCTAATTGCCTATGATTTTAGATTCCCCCACGAGGGAAAATATCCTCACTATTTTAAATGTTTCAATAAAATCATCACCCATTGTTCTAAACTTCAAAGAATATAGACTCAACCTGTTCAACTATCCTTCACACAACTTCTGCATCCATTAAACAATGTTGAACTGCCTTCAATGCAAGCGTCTTTCCCTCTTCAATGAAGATACTGTAACAGCATGTACTACTTTAGTTGTGGTTTCATCAATGTGTAGCAAAACTTCCCTACTCCATTCCCTCCTGTAATAAAGGCCAATATTATATTTGCCTTCCTAATTATTTAGCTTTCTGTATTCCTTCATGGAGTGTAAGTATCTCTGGCTGGGCTGGCATTTACTGCCGATCCCTAATTGCCCTTGGAATGAATGGCTATTTCAGACAGCTTTTAAGAGTTAACCATATTGCTGTGTTGATCTGGAGTTAAATGTAGGCCACAGCAGGTGAGGATGATAGATTTCCATCCCTAAGGACAGATGGGTGAACGAGGTTGTTTTTATGACAATCAATGGTTTCATTGTCATCATTAGACTTTTAATTCCAGATTTCTTTTACTGAATTCAAACCTGGGTCCCCAGAGAGTTACCCTGGGTCTCTGGTTTACTAGATTAGTGACAATATTACTACACCATCACCTCTCCGCCTACATTCTAGAGCTTTGTGATTCATGTATAAGGATGCCTGGACCCTTTGTACCACAGTTTTCCAGTCTTTCTCAATTTAAATAATATTCTGTTCTAGTCTTCTCACCAAAGTGGGCAATGTCACATTTTCCCACATTATACTCTATCTGTCAAACATTTGTCTATTTTTATTTCCTATCCATATACACTTCGCATATTCTTTTCAACATATTTTCCGACCCATCCTTGCATCATCAACAAATTTGGCTAAAATACACCGATTTCCTGGCCTTTTCAATGGGGGGTTGAGGGGGTGGGGTGGGGGGGGGTGGTGGTTACCTTTGATAGGACCAGAAGATCTTGCTGACAAGAAGGGCTTAAAAATTCCAGCCTAAGTCTTTAAATAACTTTCTCCTTATTTTAAAATTGTCTTTTCTGCTGAGCATAGACAGTTATGATGGTAGATCCTCTGGAAGTTATACCCAATGATCTCTGGAACAAACAAATGCTTTTCTCAATTTCGGGAACGTCACACCTCATTAGATCTAAGGACTTCTAACAGATGATCTGGGCCATACGGACCTAGCAGAGTCTATGGATCTGCTGACATAATGGCTTTCCCGCACCAACATGAATTTCGATGTTGACCATGATGGTTGACATATTATCATATTAACATAAAACTCCAGATATCGATAAACACTCTTTGTTGAAATCACTGTATAGAAGGTTACATTTTGAGCAGTTTAGTATTACCTTTCTAAGCTGTGTCACCAGTCTGCTGTTTAGCACCCAACTTGCAGGCTATGCAGAAAGAAGATCAGTCTAGGTTGGATCATTAGCCCATTTAACCTGACTCCACAGGAGGATTTCATATTATTGCTTATGGAACTGATGCTTTTTTTCTCACCTATTTCATTTTGCAATTACCTGAAAAACTGAACTACCTGAAAAACTGAACTTTACTATACCAGTCTCTTGTGAAAGACTTTCTCAGTGACCTCTAATTTTACAATTCTGGAACTCACCTGAAGCAATATTCTTTGACTTTGTGATGCCTCTTCTATAAAAGCCCCTTTTCTCTATCCTCTTTTAACTGTGTGAATGAAAACTGCGACATTGCTAAAACATCTTTTTGCGGGTTTTGTATGAAAACAATAAAATAACATATTGAGTTAACCCTGACACGAGTTTCCTGTGAACTTGGCTTACACAGGAATGTAAGAATGGGTACTATTGCCACTATTTATTTTTAAAAAAATCCAAAACACCTTTCGTTTACGGATAGGTGCCAAGAGGAATTGACCCTTGCCTATCAGCAAAACCTCTCATAGAAAAAATAATTATAATGGACATAAATGAACACAAATTATTCAATATCATTATTTGTATTTTCAACTCACCCTTGTCCTGAAAGAATTTTAATGTATTTTCTTTCATGTCGTTTGTGTACAAACTTAACACATGTTAGAAGATCAAAGTCATCCATGGAATTCTGTATTTGAGATTGCTGGGATCTACCTATAGTTATAAAAACACAATAACATTCATTTAATTAACCAATTATTTTATAATTTTGATTACTTGGGTATTATTTACTGGGCTTAAAGCAATATTATGTAACATTATGAAAAATTAACAAATAAAACCAGAATAAGATTGTTGGAAGTCATTCTACTTTTATTACCTGCTCTTTCAATTATACTTGAATATTTTTTCATTAATTATGACTATAATAATCATAAAAATATTCAACTGTAATTATTATTTAATATTATGATGAAGAAAGTCTTAGACATTAAAAGGACATAGACATATTGGTTGATTGGACAGATGAGTGGTTGATGAAGTTCAATTTAGACAAGCGTGAGACGATTCACTTTGGTGGGAAGAATATGGAGAGTACAAAATAAGGCGCAGAAACAGAGGGACCTCGAGTTTTTTGTGCACAGGTCATTGACAATGGCAGGACAGGGCATGTTGAGAAAGTAGTTAATAAAGCCTATAGTATCTTAGGCTTTATTAATAGGTGAATAGAGCGCATGAATAAGGAAGTTATATTCAATTTGTATAAGACACTAGTTGGAAATAATTTAGAGTACTGAGTTCTGGGTGTGCAGATGCTGGCATTGGACCTGGGTAAAAACAGAAAGAAGTCTCATAATACCAGATTAAAGTCCAACAGGCTTAATTGTAGCAAATGCCACAAGCTTTCAGAACGCACTGTTTCTTCGTCAGATAGGTGGGAGTTCTGATCACTAACAGGGCACAAAGACACAAGTTCAATTTACATGCATAATGATTGGAATATGAGTCTTTAATTCTTTAATCAATTCTTAAAGTACAGACAATGTGAGTGGAGAGAGCCTTAAGCACAGGTTAAAAGAATATGTTTCCAGACAAACTCTCACTAACTTTGCTATTCGGAAACAATACACATCCTTTTAACCTGTGCTTAAAGCTCTCTCCACTCACATTGCCTATTATAATTTCCTATTTACCTATTAATAATTTCCCAGCCACATCCTCTAAGGGACCAATGTTTTGTCTTTTTAACTGTTCTCTTCCTTGTTATATACTTGTATTTTTATATTTCTTGTAGTTTACTCAACATTTTTTTAAAATTATCTTTGGCCTAGCATATAATATTGTATTGGCATGTCTTTTCTTTCAATTTTATGCATCCTTAACTTCCTGAGATAACCATGGATGTTTGATAATTCTTTCAGATATTTTTCTTTCTCAATGGAGTATATCTTTGTTACTGGTACTGAAAGAAATGGCAGAAGTAAGGTACTGAAGAACTGGCAGAAGTAAGGTACTGAAAGAAATGGCAGAAGTAATAGCAGATGCATTAGTAGTTATTTATCAAAATTTGCTGCATTCTGGCTACTGTTACACCACTAATTAAAAAAGGTAGCAGACAAAAGGCGGGTAACTACAGGCCAGTTAGCTTAACGTCCGTAATTAGGAAAATGCTAGAATCCATCATTAAAGAAGAAATAGCAGGACACCTAGAAAAGAACGGTTCGATTAAGTAGATACAGCATGAATTCATGAAAGGGAAGTCTTGTTTGATGAATTTACTGGATTTTTATGAAGATGTGACTAGTGTGGTACACAGAGGGGAACCGGTGGATGTGGTGTGTTTAGATTTCCAGAAGACGTTCGATAAGGTGCCTCAGAAAAGGTTGCTGCAGATGTTTAGGGTACACGGAGTTGGGGGTAAAGTGTTAGCGTGGATTGAGGATTGGTTCTCGAACAGGAAGCAGAGAGTTGAAATAAATGGGGGAGGGGAGGGGAAGGGGGGAGGGGGAGGGAGGGGTAGGGGGGTAGGGGGGAGGGAGGGGGGGAGGAGAGGGGAGAAAGGGGGGGAGGGGGAAGGGGGGGAGGGGGAAGTGAGCGGGGGAGGTAGGGGAGAGGGAGGGAGGGGAGGGTGGAGGGGAGGGGAGGGGGGGAGGGAAGGGGTGGGAGGGGGAGGGAGAGGAGAGGGGGGAGGGGAGGGGGGAGGAGGGGGAGGGGAGGGGGGGAGGGGAGGGGAAAAAGGGGGAGGGGGAGGGGGTGGGGAGGGGGTGGGGGAGGGGGAGGAGGGGGGTGGGGAGGAGGGGGGGTCGGGAGGGGGAGGAGGGGGGAAGAGGGAGGAAGGGGGATGGGAGGGGTGGAGGGAGGGAGGAGGAGGGGGTGGGAGGGGAGAGGGTGGCGTGGGGTTGGTGGGAGAGTTGGTGTGGTGGAGAATGGAACCCACAATCACCATTCTCCAGTGACTGAACTGCCTGGTTATCAGAGTCTCTCTAATAAGTCTTACATGCCTTAGCTGCACTGTCAGCTCTGCACTACCTGGCAGGCCTTCCTCATGTCCTCTTCCCCCTCCAAGAGGTCGCCTAGCTGCAGAACCAGACTGTGCAAGGCACAGTACACTACCACCATGTGGGAGGAGATCAGGGACCTATACTGAAGGGCCCCTCCAGATCAGTCCAGGCACCGGAATCACATCTTGAGGAACCCAATGTACCTCTCTACTGTGCTGCATGTGGCTATATAGGCCTCATTACAGCAGGTCTCCGTCTCAGTCACAGGCCTCCACACAGACGTCATTAGCCACGTCCGAAGTGAGTAACCCATATCAGCCAAGAGCCATCCCCACAGCATAGGCTCCTCCTCAAATGCTGCAGGATGTCAGTCCTCCTTTGTAATGTAGCTGTTACGCATGCTGACTGGTGCAGACGTGCATGATGGTCGTGTTGTGATCACACACAATTTGTACATTCAGGAAGTGGAACCCCTTCCTATTGACAAATCGTCATGGATTCTGTAGAGGGGCCCTGAGGGTGACATGGGTATCATCGACCACTCCCTGCACATTCGGTGTTCCTGCAATTGCAACGAACCCTGCAGCCCAGGCTTCTTGGTGGGTCTGGTCCAGGCTGAATTTGAAGTACTGCCCAATCCAGGCATACATGGTCTCAGTGAGCTACTTGAAACACGTGTGGACTGCAGACTGGGAGACGCCACAGACATTCCGCTTGGGCTCTAGAAGAAGCCAGCTGCATAAAAGTTCAGAGCAGCTATCAATCTGACAGCCTCGGAGTACGTGCCCCCACCCCTCAGCGCCATGTCCTGCAACAGTTCACATAGGTGTCGTACAGTATCCTTTTGGAGTTGGGGACATCGGCGGCATATGGTGTCCGACATCTTGAAGGACACTCATGCACGGAAGTGCCGGGATCTCTGCTTCCTCCTTCTCCAAAGCCCTTGTTTGGGTGAATGGCAGCCACTTCCTGCCTCTGGTGGTCGACTCCCTCCGGTCCTGCAAGTAGTATGGCCTGGGAGTCCTGGATCTGCAATTCTTCGTCCAGTTCCTCTTCCTCCTCCTCCTCCTCCTCAGCTCCAGCAGCAACCAGAACAGCAAGCTCAACAGGTTGCATCACGAAAGCCATTTCATCACTCTGAAAGGCAGGGAGGTAGATTTGGTGGGGGGGAGGCAGAGATGAATGAATGTCGGAGTAATGCAATGCTGCTTGCACTAAGCACATCGACAATCACAGCCCCTCCATACACCACCCCCCAATCCGCCCAGACACATGCTCCACACAGTCACAGCCCCTGATATCGTTGAGGACTGCAGCAGTGCATTCTGCACTTTGTGCAAATTCTTCAGCCTTCAGAAGAGTTAGGAGAGGTGTTGAATGAATGCTTTTCTTCAGTGTTCACTGAGAGGAGCCATGTTTTTGAGGATGAAAGTGTGATAGAGGTTGGTAGGATGAACAGAGTGGTTGGGGTGTGGAATGAACTGCCTGCTGTGACAGTGGAATTGGACACTTGAGGAATTTTCAAGCGGTTTTTGAATACGCATATGGAACACGTCGGAATGATAGGGAGTGGGATAGCTTGATCTTGGATTCAGACATAGCTCGACACAACATCAAGGGCCAAAGGGCTGTACTGTTCTATGTTCAGCCTGAAGTGAGCTGCGGTGTTAGGACCCATCTGCACTGCAGAACCCGAGCTCCATGATGCCAGACAGACATAGGAGATCAATTACAGCAAGAGCTTCCCCCGTCCCCCAACATATTCAGAGCTGCCACCGAGCCAGGATAATGGAATGGCCGTGACTACAACACAACCATAAGTACTGGAGAGCTTTCAGATGTCGTGCACTTACCTCCTCACCAACCCACACTGAAGAAGTGTCAGCTTCCGCCTTTTATTTGGCAGGTTGCTTATAGCGCAGATCTGGAATAGACCAGAAAACGGTAAAGTGGGATTTGGCGGTAAAGTTGGGTGGTGGTTCATTAAATTAGCATGCACTTAAATCGTCGGAAAGCCCGACTGGGGCGCAAACTGGATTTGCACCTAAATCGGGTGTTGGTAAAGGCACGATCTGCTTGGAGTCAGGTGCAGATCGCGTTACACACCCATGCCTGAAAACGAGCGTGAATTTTTTTGGTTAAAATCGGGCCCAAGATGTTTCATTCAAGTGACCCACGGGGAAGCTTTTGCCAAACAAAGTTTATTTAAGAATGCAGTTAGAATATATCAAAAGGAAATAACTTTTACCAAATACAAGACTTAACATGACACAATATAACTTCTAATAGTTAGTCATCTCTGTTGTTCCAAAATAAAGCAATATCCTACAGATGTACACCATTCTTCAGCATTAGTTAGCACAAAAAACAAGTATTATCATAGGATAACTGGTTTCCAGCTTTTTAAAACTTCTGGGCTGTGAACCCAACAGCAGTTTCAGAGAAAGATGTATTTTGCAAACAGCAAAACCTTAGAGAGGCCAAACTAGTCTCTGGCAACTTCAGAATTTCCAACTCCAAAGGGGGCAAAAACACGGCTGTCTGTTTCAGCTTCAAGCAGCTGAAACTAAAATTGGAATGCTCTATGAAAAACAACTGCCCTGACTATTACCACTGCATTTGGCAATTATCCGAAGTCAAGCTCTACTCTGCAACCCCGGAGGAATATAAAAACCAAAAAACACTGCATTAGTTCAGATTTAAACAACCATGACGTCAATTATACTGTTTCAGTAATAATACATGGTGCTAAAACATGCTGCAGAGAAACACAATTCAAATACATTTCCTAAAGACACGGTACTGTCACAGATGAGATTTGACTGTTAAAAATTTTGAGATTGATGATTTCAATAATGGCTGAGAATAATGCTTCCATTAGTGACATGTCTAGATCACTTAGATTTCGATTGCTAATATATATGTATATAAACAGTTCTCTTAAATCATAATATATATATACATTATGATTTAAGAGAACTGTTTTAAAGTTCTGTTTTTTATACAATAAATGGAATGTCCAAAAGGAGGAAATGGTCAAGTAAGGGAACCGTGGTGTACTAAAAAAAGTTAATTCGCTGGTTAAAAGGAAAAAGGAGGCTTATGTCAGGATGAGGCTTGAAGGCTCAGTTAGTGCACTGGATAGCTATAGATTAGCTAGGAGGGAGCGAAAGAGTGAGTTGAGGAGAGTAAAAGGGGACACGAGAAGACTTTGGCTGATAGGATCAAGGAGAATCCTAAAGCTTTCTTTAGATATGTTAAGAATAGAAGATTGGTTAGGGCAAGATTAGGGCCAGTCAGAGACAGCAGCGGGAAGTTGTGCGTGGAGCCTGAAGAGATTGGAGAGGCACTGAACAAATATTTCTCTTCGGTATTCACGCAGGGAGATGTAAATGTAGTTGTGGAGAACAATGGGATACAGGGTTGCAAACTGGAAAGTATTGAAGTAGATAAGGAGGATGTGCTAGATATTCTTGAGGGTTTGAAGGTAGATAAGTCCCCTGGGCTGGACGGGATTTACCCTAGGATTCTTTGGGAGGCGAGAGAGGTGATTGCAGAGCCTGTGGCTCTGATCTTCAGGTCGTTGTTGGTTATGGGTATAGTGCCAGAAGACTGGAGGATAGCGAATGTGGTCCCATTGTTCAAGAAGGGAAATAGAGACTTTCTGGGGAATTATAGACCGGTGAGTCTTACTTCTGTTGTGGGTAAAGTATTGGAAAGAATTATTAGGGATAGGATTTATAGTTATTTAGAAAGAAATGAATTGATTGGGGATAGTCAGCATGGTTTTGTGAAGGGTAAGTCGTGCCTTACTAACCTTATTGAGTTTTTTGAAAAAGTGACCAAATAGGTGGATGGGGGTAAGGCAGTTGATGTGGGAAATATGGACTTTGGTAAGGCATTCGATAAGGTGCCCCATGGAAGGCTTCTGCAGAAAATGCAGATGTATGGGATTGAGGGTGATTTAGCTAATTGGATTAGGAATTGGCTAGCTGATAGAAGACAGAGGGTGGTGGTTGATGGAAATTATTCATCATGGAGTTCGGTTACAAGGGGTGTACCTCAGGGATCTGTTTTGGGGCCCCTGCTGTTTGTAATTTTTATAAATGATCTGGATGAGGGTATTGAAGGATGGATTAGTAAATTTGCGGATGACACCAAAGTCGAAGGAGTGGTAGATAGTGAAGAGGGGTGTTATAGTTTGCAGAGAGACTTGGACAAGTTGCAGAGCTGGGCCGAGAGGTGGCAAATGGAGTTTAACGCGGAAAAGTGTGAGGTAATTCACTTTGGCAGGAATAACAAATGTGTAGAATATAGGGCTAATGGTAGGACACTTAATAGTGTTGATGAACAGAGGGATCTTGGTGTATATGTGCATAGATCCCTGAAAGTTGGCAATCAAGTCGACAAGGTTGTTAAAAAGGCATACAGAGTCTTAGCTTTTATTGGTAGGGAGATTGAATTTCAGAGCTGCAACGTCATGTTGCAACTGTACAAAACTCTAGTGCGGCTGCACTTGGAGTATTGTGTACAGTTCTGGTCCCCGCATTATAAGAAAGATGTGGAGACATTGGAGAGGGTACAGAGGAGGTTTACCAGGATGTTGCCTGGTGTGGAGGACAGGTCTTATGAAGAGAGGCTGAGGATTTGAGGTTGTTTTCGTTAGAAAGAAGATGGCTAAGAGGAGACCTTATTGAAACATATAAGATGATTAGACGTTTAGATAGGGTGGACTGTGATAGCCTTTTTCCTAGGATGGAGAAAGCCAGCACGAGGGGACATAGCTTTAAATTAAGGGGTAGTAGTTATAGGACGGATGTCAGAGGTAGGTTCTTTACCCAGAGGGTGGTAAGGGTATGGAATACCCTGCCTGCTGCAGTTGTAGATGCGTCAAGTTTGGTGGCGTTTAAGAGGTTAGTAGATAAGTTTATGGACGAAAAGGGAATGGTTTAGGTTAGAGGGTCATTGCTTTTTCCTAATTGGTCAGTGCAACATCGAAGGCCGAAGGGCCTGTTCTGCGCTGTAATGTTCTATGTTCAAAAGGAATGCAGTTCAGGTGATGGGAATTCAGGACAGTTATTTATTTTAACCATGTACTGTTTACTTAGAAAGGTAATTGACTTTCTATTTGGTTTGTTATTGTCACATGTATTAATACAGAATGAAAAAGTATTGTTTCTTGCATGCTATACATAGAAAGCATACCATACGTAGAAAAGGGAAGAAGAGAATGCAGAATATAGTATTACAGTCATAGCTATGGTGTAGAGGAAAATCAACACAATATGGAATAGGTTCAGTCAAAAGTTTGATAGTAGCAAGGAAGAAGCTATTCTTGAGTCGATTGGTAGGGCATATGACCTCAGACTTTTGTAGCTTTTCTCCAAGAAAAAAGAGTATGTTCGGAGTGTGCAGGGTCCTTGATTATTCTGGCTGCTTTTCCGAGGCAACAGAAAGTGTAGATAGAGTCAATAGATGGAAGACTGGTTTGGAGGTGGCATGATGGCACAGTAGCAAGCACTGCTGCTTCACAGCATCAGGGACATGGGTTCAATTCCCAGTTTGGGTCACTATCTGTGCGGTGTCTGCACATTTCCCCCATCTCTGTGTGGGTTTTTTCCAAGTGCTCTAGTTTTCTCCCAAAGTCTAAAAGACATGATGGTTAGGTTTATTAGCCAAGATAAATTCTCTCTATGTATCCGAGCAGGTGCCAGAGTATGGCGACTAGGGGATTTTTGCAATAATTTCATTGCAGTGTAAGCCTACTGGTGACACTAATAAATAAACTTTAAATGTTAATAATAGACTGGGCTTCATACATGATTCTTTGCAGTTTCTTGTGTTCTTGGACAGAGAAGGAGTCATAACAAGCTATGATACAACCAGAAAGAATGCTTTCTCTAATGCATCTGTGGTAAAGTTGGTGAGGGTTGTAGCAGGCATATCAAATTTCTTAGCCTCCTGAAGAAGTAGAGGCATTTGTGAGCTTTCTTAGCTATAGCATTGAAATGGAGGAACAAGGATGAGTTATTGGTGATCTGGACAACTAGAAACTTGAAGATGTTGACCATTTCTACTTCATCCCTATTGATGTTGACAGGGATATGTCTTTATGCTTTCTGAAGCTGATGACTTTTTTCCATTTTGCTGACATTGAGAGAGAAATTATTGTCATCACACCAGTTCAGATTCTCTCTTTCCTGTACTCCGTCTCATCATTATTTGAGATCTGACCGACTAGAATGATATCATCAACAAATTTGAAAATTGAATGGGTGGAGGGGAATTTGGCCTCACAGTCATAGGTGTATAAGGAATACAGTAAAGGGCTAAGGACACAGTCTTGTGGGGCATCGGTGTTAGGATGATCATGGAGGGGTGTTGTCTATCATTATTGATTTGCGGTCTGTGGGTTAAGAAGCCTAAGATTCAGGAGGGAAGAGCCAAGCCTCATGCCATTGTGTTTAAAGATTAATTTTGTAGGAATAATGATATTGGAGGTGACCTGGAGTCAATAAATAGGAAATAGACATGGCTGTCTTTGTTATCCAGGTGTTTCAGGATTGAGCATAGGACCAAGGAGATAGCATCTACTATGGAACTGTTGAGGCTCCTGGTGAACTTAGTGTGTACAGACAGTCTGGGAGGCTGGAATTGATGTGTGCATGACTAACCTTGCAAAACACTTCGTAATGATGGATAACAGAGCCACCAGGCAATAATCGTTAAGAGTGGAAGCGTGGCTCAGGAGCTATCACTGCAGTCACAGCACCAGGGACCCAGGTTCAGTTTTCAGCTTGGGTCACTATCTGTACTGAGTCTGCACATTCACCCTGTGTCAGTATAGATTTCCTCCCACAGTCTGATAGACATGCTGATTAGGTGCATTAGCACGATAAATTCTCCCTTAGAGTATCCGAAGAGGTACTGGAGTATGGCGATTTGGGGATTTTCACAGTAACTTCATTGTGGTGTTAACGTAAGCTTACTTGTGACACTACTTTTAAAAAAAGGCATGCTGCCTGTCTTTTCTTTTCTTAAAAATCAGGGATGGGGGTCTTCTTGAAGCAGATAAGGATCTCAGATTGGTGTAAAAGGTTAAAGATGTCTGTGAATACCCTGCCAGCTAATCTGCGCATGATCTGAGTGCTCATCTGGGTACCACATCTGGGCCAGTCCCTGTTGAGAAGGCTGTTCTAATTGTCTATGATGGTGACCTCGGATACCAATTTGACTGAGGCTTCTAGGGTGGAAGGCATGTTTTCACTGACTCTTGCTCAAAACGGGCACAGAATACATTCAGCTCATCAGTGGAGGTGCACCATTGGTGGGACCATAAGATCCCACTGGCATATATGGAAGTAAGATTGTGGCGATAGATATAACAAGCCACATATCATAACACATTTAACATGTACAATAGCATAAATAAAGGCATTCCTCAATTTGCCCCTAAACAAATTCAGGAATATTTTCTCACACTTGGATTAATGTAGTAATCAAGAAACTCCAAATTCAGAATAATGCAGTATTGAAATACTATGCATAGTAATCAATCCAGTGATCAAAAACATGTTTATAAATTCTCTATACAACTAAATGTGCCATAGCAATAGAGTTACCAGATTAATAAATTCAAATTTTAATATGCTAATTGATGTATTAAATAAGCTTTGTGAAAAAATAATTAATGTAAGTTTATGTATGACTTTTTAATCATTTTTTTACATATTTATCCTTTCATCAGCAGGAAATAGAAAAGATAACAGCTTACTGAAGGTTTGATCGATGGTATATGGTACATAAACAATTCCATCCTTCGAACGAGGCCACAAGCAGTATTTGGGGCCAACTAAACATTTGATGGCATTTTTGGTTCCTCCAATTGCAACATCTCCATACAAAATTTCTTTTTTGGTGCTTTGGTCTAAGGTAAAAAAAAAGTTCAAATTACGGAAAATATGGAATAGAAATATACAAATTTTGAAGATTCACCCAGGTTTTGAAGATGTTCGTGAGATTACACACATATACTTATGAAGTTTATCAAAAAGCCAAAACAATGGTAATTAAAGGCTCACTTTAGCTTATGCCTCCAAAATCGTAAGCATATGTTCCATATCAAGTTAATTTGGCAAAGGTCAAATTTAACATTCTGTATTCCTTTAAATTGCGAAATCCTGAATTGATCGGGTAATATTTGTTCAAGGAAAATATTACCAGCAATCGCATTCAAAATGGAAAAAAAAATGCAGCAGAGGAAAAAACTTGCTTTGAGTTACCAAAATGCTAAAGCAATTCTTGGATTATTTCAGAGAGAGACATTTTTCCTACAGTGATTTTGTCTCATATTATGTTTGCAACCCTGAAATATTACCGTGAAGAAATATATTGAAACTTCTTGCATTTATTAGGACACTTTGCAAGCAGACTAGCTTAAAGAGAAAACAATAATTTATGATGTATAAGAGAATGCTAAGGGTTGGCAAGTGCACTTTAATTCATAGGGCATTGCCATGGAGAATGCACTAGTCAATTTTGACTGACAGTTAATTGCCAAACATTGTTTGGAATTTAAACAAGGCAGCTTGACTCTGATTGGTCAAGACATTGCCCAGGAAATGAGTCAGTGGATGGCTGTCCCTCATATTGTTCAGTTGAAATAGATGCATTGTGTGTGCTTATTCTTTCCACCTGCAATGAAGAGGGTCTTTTGTCAACTGGAGATTTCACAACAATGCCTCTACTAATCTGAGTCCACTTGCCCACCAATTAGTTTTCCCATCTCATACAGTATAAATTTATTTCTTTCACCTTTGATGTAGGGGGATTAGTTAGTCTAATAAACAGACATAACCACAGATTTAGGAACACAAACACGATACTAACTTTAGAGTGAATGACCTTACACTATAAGAACATAAGCCAGCCAGGGCTGTTGCCATAGAAGGCAGCTCTGTATGAGTAACAAATATTTCTCATTTAAAAATGTATTTTGAATTTTCAAGATGGATGTGCTTTGCTTTTGGTTATATTTTGTGAAACTTCAGTCAGTGACAAAATACAGCAAGCTCTGGTGTGGGAAAGGTAAGAGATAATAGGTCTACTGAAAGCAGTAATGCTATCAGTAGCGGTTGGAATAAGGTGGCTACCAATACAAGTTTTATGAATAGGGTCATAATAAATAACACAGGTGGCAAACAGACAAAGAATTTTTCAGGATCGGACGAGAATCTCGTGGGTTCAACTTGGTGGGAATCATTCATTTCACTGTCACTATTCCATATTGCTGAACAACAAAAGGAAGATTACGTCCATAATTAATAACAAATGAAATCCCATGAGGTCAAGATATATATTATTATTGGCTGGAGTTAATGACAGAATGGTTATTGACTCATTTGTATTAATATTTACTGAATAACGCCCACCAGATAGGTGAGCAATATGATTTGGTAAATGAATGCCTTCACAGGGGCATTGTTTTCCTACTGATATCTGGCTGCCTGCATTCTTTATTTTGAGTGCAGGGCTTCCTCACATCATTCACCCTTTCAATCATTTGGTTAAATAATGATGTCTCCAACATCAGTACACTGCATTTTGAGTCTTTGCATTTAGCTTAAGTCTGAGCAAATACATAGCCTTGAGAGAAAATCCCATCTAAAATTTGGTGCTGCGGAGTAGTGTCATGTGTCAGGACAGGACTCCTAAGTGGGGGTGTGTATGTTTTTATATAGAGCATCCCAATTAGTTAGAGGAGCCTTGTCAGGCCATCAGGACGGTAAGCTGACTTACCTGAATCACTGTGAGGCGGTTGTGGGCAGTGTTACTGAAGGATTAACTGAAGGGTCAGAGTAGATATGAGAAGTTTGTCACACTTAATGCAGTGGTCTAGGATTGAAAAAAAACAGATGGGTCTGGGAGCAGATCTAGAGAGAGCTGCACCCACTGTAAGCAGCACCATCAGATGACAAGATTCCAAAAAAGAGACAGCAGCACTGTCAGGTGACAAGACACCAACAAAAAGTTGACACAATGGTGAGGTTGTGCTAAGGGTGTTAAAAAAAAGACAAAATACAATGAGAAGTCCCCAAGGATGATGGGGAGGGGGTAGACCTAGCGGAGGAAAATAGTGAGAGTTCCAGATGGGCTTAGAGCAGGGCTCAAGTGGTTAACAGATAGAGAGGCACAGACAGAGAGAGAGAGAGACAGAGACATAGAGAAACAAACGGACACAGAGAGAAAGACGCAGTGAAATGCATTTGAATGCATTTCAATTGAATTAATGGGCTGCACACCCAACTTTACCAGCGTTTCCCCCTTTGTCATTGCATTCGCTTTGCATTGCATCCAGAACCAGCACAAAACAGACATCCTCCCTAAAAGTCCGATTCAGGCTCTCCATCAGTGAGGGTTAATGAGGAGGTAAGTATATAGCATCTGACGGCTCTCTGCTGCTCACGAGTGTCTTTTTGTTGCAGGTATTTTCTGTCTCAGGTCAGTGATGGCTCTGCGAGTGTGTGGGGAGTGGGGGGTTGTTGCACAGAAGGGTGTCAGATGTCTGATTTGCAGCACGGACCCGGGTTTCAGAACTGAACTCAAGTCTTGTGGTATGGCTGGGTCCTAGTGCAGTCAGCTCATTTCCAGCTGAAGAATGTGCATAAAGCTGTGATTCTGGAGAGCATATGGTTGGGGAATTGATGGAGGTGGGGGAGGGGGGGCTGTGATTGTGCAGAGCATGTGGCTGTGGGAATTGGAGAGCTGTGATTGTAGGGAGCATGTGGCTGGGGGAATTAGGGGGTTGTGATTGTGTGGAGTATATGGTTGGAGAATGTGATGTGGTTGGGACAAGCAGTGTTCCATAACCTCTATATGTGTTCCTTTCCATCTTCCTCCCCCGCCCCAATTCAGAGCAACAAGATGGGCTTTGCGATGCAACCAATCAATCTTGCTGTTCTTATGGTTGCTGCTGGAGCTGAGGAAGAGAAGTCAGAGGAAGAATTGCAGACACATGAGGCCTGGGCCTTATCATTTGCAGAAGTAGAGGGAGATGACCAGCAAAGGCAGGAGGTGACCACCAATCATCCAGAGGATCCAGGAGAAGGAGGAAGCAGAGACCCCAGCAGTTCCATGCACAAGTATCATTTGAACAGATGTCAGACACCGAGCACTGTCAACATCTCCACCTCTGAAAGGAGACAGTACAACACCTGTGCAACCAGGTGCAGGACCTGGCACTAAGAGGCAATGGGGGGAGGTGTGGGGCATCCCTTTAGGTGGCCATCAAGTTGACTGCTGCTCTGAACTTTCATGTGACTGGCTCCTTCCAGACCCATTTCCCAGTCAGCCGTGCACATCTGGCAGATCACAGAAGACCTGTTTGCCCAGGCTAGGCACTACATTAAATTTAACCTGGACCGGGCCCATCAGGAAACCCAGGCTGCAGGGTCCGCAGACATTGTGGGGATGCCTAACGTACAGGGGGGCCATCAACTGCACACATGTCGCCCTCAAGCCCCCAAACAGAATCCGTGGATTTTCATCAACAGAAAGAAATTCCATTCCCTGAATGTTCAACTCATGTGCAACTACATTATGAACATCATGCACATCTGTGCAATACATCCCAGTACGTGCAAGACAGTTGGGAGCTTGGACTTTCCAGAGGCATTTGAGGAGGAGCCTAGGCTGCGGGGGGGGGGGGGGGGGGGGGGGGGGGTCATGGATGATACAGATTACCTGCTTCGGACATGTTGATGATGCCTGTGTGAAGACCTGTGTCCAAGGTGAAGACCTGTGTCTAAGGCAGAGACCTGCTATACTGAGGGCCATGTAGCCAACCACGAAATAGTGGAGAAGTGCATTGGGCTCCTCAAAATGTGACTCTGGTGCCTGGACCGCATTGGCAGAGCCTTCCAATACAACTCAGTGATCACTTCCTGCATATTGGTCATGTGCTGTGCCTTGCACAATCTGGCTCTACAGAGGGATGACCTATTGGAGGAGGAGAGGAAGTGGAGGCTGACCAGCTGAGCATCTCCAGGGATGATGGCCAGCAGGAGGAGGAGGAAGAGGAGAAGGAGAAAGATGGCGAACTGCATGCTGAGGAACATGAATCAGGCTGGAGGGCTGGCAGCCCAAATAAGGCATGCAAGACTGGCAAGGGAGGCTCTGATCACCAGATGGTTCACTCGCTAGGAGTTTGTGTCTGTGGGTTCCAGCATCGCATCCCCCACTCCCTGCAAATTCCTTCCATATCCTGCAACATTGTCACATCAGAGTGGTGGCCCTGGGATTTAGGCAGGAGACTGATGGCGACTCGTTAAGCACCATTATGATGATGCCCTGGTGCAAACTTGTCCAATTCCTACCTGAGCTCTGCATGCATGCTGGCACCTGGGCCCACATCTGTGTCGCGGGTAAGGGATCTGAAACCCTCATGCATGGCCCTGGGGCAAGTGGGGATCGCTTCTGGTATCTGGGGAACCAATGCCTTCTCTTAATGACACAGCATTGAGCGGCCTCACAAACTGATATCAACATGAAGCATCCCTCTGGCGATCATCAATGGAAGAGGATTCCTATTCAAGGCAAATTAGTCACAGGTGGGTGATGAGAAAACATTTAATTGCTATAAAGGTGTTTAAATAAGACGCAACATAAAAACTTGTGAACAGAAAATGTTAAGGTGCTTAAATATCCTTCTAACTAATGCAGCCCTTCATCATTGCCATCTCAGTGCAATACAACTTCTTAACTTTACGTGGCCTACCGCTATGTCTCAGTGACTCCCCAAAATGTAATCGTAGGAGGAGGGAGCCAGCTGCTTACCAGGCCCTGTGTAATAGTAGGCATCCTCTGGGGATCCTGGACCTTGAGGGCCCTGGCTGCTTCCAGATGTCTGGGATATTTCCATGACACCGTCTTCATCCTGCTGACCCTGAGATGCCCGGCATGGACTTGAGCCCTTCTCCATCCCTTGGGTTCTTGTGGGCCCCTGGGTCACTCTATAGGACGGCGGTGCTTCTGTACTGAGCTCCAGAAGTTTTGGCGTCACCTGGCACTACCAGTCCTGGAGGATCTTCTGCACCCTACCCATGGTAGTTGAGCCTTCTGCAATGGTCACTTAAGTCAGGGGTCACTTCTCAATGGCCACACAAGTGCCCTCTGAGACTTAGCCACACTCTGCAAGCTCTCAGCCATGAACCTCTATGACTGGACCATATTCCCAAGAGCTACCAAAGCCTGCTGTGTCTCAGAGTTGTCCTGCTGGGTTGCCTGCAAGCTCTCAAGCCTCTCATCCATAGGTCACAGAATCTCGAGAAGCCTGTTCAGCCCCTCAGCTGTGGCCTGCTGCAATTCAGCCGTCACTTGGAGCCTGCCACTTATATGAGGATCCCCTGCCCCAGGCTCTCCACTGCATATCCCACCTTTGCAGTGTTGGCCTGGGAAGCATGCAAGACAGGCAATAACCAGTCCACCTGAAAACTTTGGGACTTCTCTCAATAGCCACACAGTTGGTCCATTGTAGCTGTTAGCCCATCCTGCATTCCCTGGCTCTGTTGCTGCATCTTCAGCAGCTGAGGAAGAAGTGATCTCAGAGGACCAGCATGTACTATGGGGCCTGCTGGGTCCTCACATCTGGCAAGCCCCCATGTGCCAGAAGCTTTCGACCCCCTTCTCCACCTGATATACATTATCACATGTCGCGCTCACCCAATGACCCAGAAGCCTCATCACTAACTGGACTCACCAATATGTCAGTATCTGGAATGGTGAATTGTGAGGTGGAAGTCGATGCCAAAGCGGTGCCACCCTCAGAAGTCCCTTCACCCATATCCTCCGAGGAATCATTCAAGTTGTTGGGACCAGGATGGGCAGGAGCTGCAGTACCAGCCTGGGGTCCAGAAGGACTCGAGGTAACCAGACATGTCCCTGCAACAAGGGTAAGTGCAAGGAAGGAGGAGGAATCCAGACGCTAAACACGTGATTCACATTTCTCCACTGAACATAAAACAACGCACCAAAAAAATTACATCACAGAAAGATCTGATTTGTAACCTCCTATCTTTCCCGGCACCAAATGCCTCCATTCCCATTGCTATAGGGATGCCCCTCAAAGGTCACTATTGTATTTGTATCCACAAACTTCCCCTAGCAGTGAGTTTTAGACACCCACTCCCCTCTCTGTGCAAGTAAGTATGCCTCATACAACTTTAAACCTTGCCCCTCGCACCCAAAACTCGAGTCCCTGAGAGGTTGCCTCAAAGCGAGTAGATAAATGACAGGTATTCATGTCTTGACGGCAACCCAACCAGGCTGTCACTGATAGCCCGGTTTCCCCTTCTCTTGACAGCTCCAGCATCCACTCCTCAATGAGGCTGGTCTGACTCACTAACCCCTGTCTTTGCCCTGTCATAAGTGTTATAGTAGATTGTCTCCAGTGGTGTGACTCCTACAGAGTATCAAGTGGTGGCCCTTCGAAGACAAGTGCAGTGGAGGTCCTGAAAGGATAGAAAGGAGGTGATTTGGGGTCAGGAGCTGGAAGCATGCAGGGTGTTAGGGATGGGAGGATCTGGGGGAGATTTGGGTGAAGATGCAAAATGGCATTCAGCGCTTACCCTTGCTGCATGGATGAGGCCATTGACTTTTTTCCGGCACTGCTTCATGGTTCAGTGAGCCAGTGCTCTAGCACTGACTGAGGCAGCAACTTCCAGGCTATATTTCCATCAGCCTCCCACCCACCACCCTCCACAACAACCCCACACCCCCCCCCCCCCCCCCCCCCCCCCCCCCCCGGATTTGTGTCCTCCTCGGGGAAAAGAGAGTGTCCCGTCTCACCTCTGCTGCAATTAGTAGACTCCCCAGGTTGCCCTCAGAAAATCAGAGGGCTGGCCTTGTGCACATTTTGTGCAGGAATGCCTGCCTGCCTGTCCATTCTTGAGTTTTTAAATGGAGCTGCTCCTCATTATGGCAGAACACCCACAGGCAGTTTAGCAGAACACTCCAAGTTATATGCAGTTTACTTGCTAGCATTGAGGGGAAGGCAAGTGAGCACTTGCAGATGTGCTGATGAGTCAGAGTGGGGGCTTGGGGAGATCCCTCAATGACTGGGGACAGGGGAGAGGGAAGTGTCACACAGCCATTGGAGTCCAGGGGAGATGAGGAACTTGTGCCCTTCTCTATGCAGGAGGGTGGATCGCTCTCTGCCTGACATTGTTGTGGGGGAAGGAAGATGCACTGCCACTCAGCCTGAGATTGGTCAGGTGAAGAGGGGGGGGGGCCTGCTGAGATTATTCTGGGTGGCAGGTGGGTAGGAATAAGGGGATCAGTCATGTTGTGGGAGTGGGGCAATAATTGTGGAGAACAGTGGGAGACATTATCTAGCCCAGGGGCTAAGTAGTAGGGGAGCATTATTCTGTTTTTCTCTGTGCACGCGCAATTGGCAGCACCAATCAGAACTACAATATTTCGGTACATTAAACCCTACCCAGAGGCTTATGCAATGTGATTCGGACGCGTTGATATTTTTTGCAGATACAGTGCATATGGAGGCACCAGAGAATGAGTCAAAAACACTCCCAGATCTGAAACACTCCCAGATTCAAGTCCACCCAGCACTTCAAAATAGTAAAATTGGGCTCAAAGAGAATGATAGTCAGGCTGTGAATGAGAGCAAGAGCATCCTCGTGTGGATGCTTGGGAACTGCAGGTGATGGGAGAATTAAGACTAATGCAGACACTTTAAAAGTCAAAATAAGATACAAAAGTCTTGAATTCTTCAATACTTTTGGGGAGGGGGCAAATCAGTGGCTAAGGTCATTCTTTAAAAAAAGAGGATAAAAAGTTGAGAGAGATTTGGGTTCTTTGCGTCTGCATTAGTCTAAAAATGGCAAAATATTGCATCTGAAAAGTTAAAAGATGAAGAGAGTGCAATAGTCTTTAGCAGGTATGGTTGAGAACTGGGATATCTAAAAGTGATGCTAAATCTTATCTTGGATTAATCTTAATAATGGAAAGATAAGGATTAATCTTTAATTCAGAAGTACAAGGCTTCAATGTAATGACATCCATTTGAGAAAATGTACTACACCTTATTTTGAAACAAATCGAGAGTCAACCCATTCTGTCCCTCACATCTGTCCCAGATTTTGTGGCAGCTTTTAAAGAGTAAAATCATTAGTTTAAATCAAAACATAAAAGAGGGGAGAGAAGTTATTGAGGCATTTAGTGAAGAGTTACATAACATAAGGTAGAATGGAAATATGAATTTAATGATAGGTAGATTGGTAATAAGAAAGAGATGAGAGAAATGAACCAGTAGGATAAATGAACATTTAAAGGGAAGGAACAGGTAAGCGAACTACAGATGAGATGTGGGAAGTGAATAGGGTAGGTAATAAAAGAGATATTATGGAAGAGATGATAGTAGACAGAGTGGGACAGGATTAAAGGTGGAATTCATTTGGTGAATACAGTATAAATACAGCAACAATAAAAAGAGACCTTTAAAGAGATTTTAAGTAAAATGCAATTTAACTGAAGCTATGGATGAAGGAACAAGCTTTTAAAAATGGAATAAAATAGACACTAATGGACAGTTGAAAGCTCACAACACTGTTTTCTCAGCTTGAGATAATTCTTAACAAATGATGGTGTTATTTAAGAAAATGAAAGAGCAATCAAAATAAATTATGCCCAGAATCAAATTGGAAGATTGATTTCTGTTTCAGAGATGTTATTATGTTGTAGAAGTCAGTGAGGAAAAGAGAGATTCCAGGGAATCGCAAGAAGGTTATATTTGATGTGCAGAGACTTCTCATCACGAAAGGCTAAGATAAACATTGAAGCCTTTTAACTATTGCAGGAATTGTGCGGAGTATTATGCTGTACTTGACAAACCTTTACAGAACCTGATTAAGGGAGGAAAGGCTAGTAGTGAGGAAGTAATATCGGAGGACACAGAAGCACAAACCTTTTCAGACATAAAACAAGCCATGGCAAAGGCCCCAGCCCTGAATCTACTAGACCTTACCAAGCTATTTCACATTTTTTGTCAGGCAACAAAAGCTGCAGTGGCATGGGGAAAGACAGATTCAGTAGCCAGGGGAATGCATCGATGTATAAAGGCTTTAAGTATGTGCCTCTAGGCTGTGAGAGTACCTTGATAGGAAAAATAATTCTCTACAGCCCATACATAATTGTTCAGCTTTTAGAAGCAGGGAGGTTAGAAGAAGATTCTGTTGGAAGACGTTCAAAATGGGAGGTAAATCTTTTGCCAGGAGACAAATGTATCGAGATCAGCAGAGTTATAAGAGAAAATTGTGCAGAAAGATTAACAGTGCAAGGAATAGAGCATGAATATATAGTGGAAGTGACAGAAGGAGTGAGCGAAGGGTTAGCAGAGGAACCACTCACCAGGGATGGAGTGATTTATTTGTAAGTAGATGGTGCCAGAAAGTATGTCAATGGCCAACTCTGCACAGTATGGGCGGTGTTGAAAAGTGAAAAAACAGTGATTACAGGAGAACAAATTCCAGTGAGTTATTCAGCACAAGTAGCAGCGTTGTTACTTTTGACTAATGCTTTAGAATGGGGTAAAAGAAAATGAGTAAACATATTCACAGTCAGTTGATACACCTTTGGCGTAGTCCATGACTACATGATAGCATGGGAAAGAAGAGAATTTGTATCCAGCATGAATATCTAATCAGGAATATACTTCAGGCAGCTCACAGTCCCTTAGAAGCATAGTAATAAAAATACAGGCTCATAAAAAGATTTCCATTTAGTTCCAAGAAGGAAACAATAGAGCAAATATTACGTTAGAACAGAATTTGGAAGGAATCCAAACAGCAAATGTGGCATCAGCACAAGCCAGAGAAATCACAGACATTGATGCAAAACAGATACAGGAACAAGCATCAGAGGAAGAGAAGCCCGAATGGGAAAAACATAGAGGATAGAGGGGATAAGATGTTGTATGGAGGAGGAAAAACAAAATAATAGCCCCAGAAGTAGTACAGCAGACTTTATGGGAGACATATCATGGATTAACACATAGAAGCAGGGACCACATGTACAATCTTGTCAAAGGTGCCTACATTGCACCCTTGTAGAATCAGGTTGTCTCTACAAGGTCAAGATGGGTAATCAACCATGGCCTAAGGGTCCATGGGAAAAGTTACAGATGAATTTTACCCTTACACAGTGTGCAACAAAAGATCTATTACTGGTAGTCATTTACTCGATGGGTAGAGGCATTCCCATGTAGAGATGCTACAGTCAAAACAGTGGCTTTGATACTAGTAATGCCCAGGTGGAGTACACCCCTTCAGTTAAATTCAGATCAGGGAACCTATTTTACAGGGAAAGTTTAAGAGAAGCCTGTAGAATACTGGAATAAAGCAAATATTTCACATATCATACCACCCCTAGAATTCAGGATAGCAGAACAGATGAACAGAATGTTAAAGAACAGTCTAGCCAAGGCTATTTTACAGTAAGGAAACATTTTGGGTGTGGGCTTTGCCTACAATATTTGTTACAAAAAGAACTACTCCTTCTTGAGGAACAGGATTAACCCCTTTTGACCTGATAACTGGAATAACAATGTGCATCTCAGAGGATGCAATACTGGGGGAGGGAGACTTGAAATCAGCCAAAACACACAGTGTGACAGAGAGATTTGATTAATCATTTACATTCTCATACAGGTGGTTACCCTAGAGCAGCAAAGAGACTTATCAAAACCAGCAGAGAAGAGTAGTTCTAAGTTACCCACGCCAGGGTTAAAGTAATGGTGAAATGACAGACAGAAAAGGGGTGGGGGTCAGTTGAGTAGTAATTTGAATTTGTAGATTAGCAATTAGGTTAAGTCAGATAATAGTGCAAAATAATCAGAGGGGCTATTTAAAGGGAAGCGATAGGAATGACTGAATTGATAAGGAGCTAACATAATGTTGCGAGGCGTCAAACTTATGTTTTATAGAGTCGTGAGAGCTCTTGAAAAAAGACAGACCAAGCCCATGTCTACAGCCCAGCAGCAGGACAATGAGACTACACAATAGATAGGTTCTTGACTAATAAGGGGATCAAGGGTAATGGAGAAAAGGCCCCAAGAGACTGGGGAGGAGAAAAAAAATCAGCCATGATTGAATGGCAGAGAAGACTCAATGGGCAGAGTGGCCTCATTCTGTTCCAATGTCTTATGGTCTCATACCAACAACGATGACAAGAAGGCTACATCAAGCGCATTGTGATTGTAACGTGGGATATGATTAAATTTTTTCATTTAACATTGACCAACAGTTGAAGCTGATGCAAAGGGAGATTATTATAATTGTTGTAATGAGTGTACGTTTCCATTTTTTTCTACTACTGGAAATGCAGATACTGGTTCAAACACGACCATCATCTAAGATCATTCAACATCTTCCTCAGAAAACACAGATCAATACTTATATTTCGCACACCAATGAGTATGTTATATATTAGGATTTTTAAATTAGGAGGTAAAGAAGTAGTTTCACAACAGTGAGGTCCGTACAGGAAAGCTAATTGTATATGGGAGTACACACTTGTTTATAATTTAATAAGATCAGCTTCTAGTCTAGTTTAAATCAATACCTCCATGGACAGAAATCTATTGCACAGTAAAGTTGGGAAGATCTAGAAAACGTAGGGATAAGGAAAGTGATTATATAATAAGACCAAGGAGTATGCTATGCTTGAATCCACCCTGTAATGACCACTCATGTATCATATTGCTTCAGGTGAACCGTAATATCTAACTTAAAATGGTGCATTGATTCGTGAAGATGGAGTCTACACTTGGTTTCCTGTTGGATGGAAGGGGTTTTATTACCCTAAAGAAACTTCAGTACATATATAAACTTCTTTGTCTTCCAAGACACCAACAAGCTATGACAGAAGGGCAATGGTTTTCGGCACAATATTTACCCAGCATAGAGTGGTTAGGACAATATGAGAGATAATTGTGTGCTCCATTGGGAGCAAGTTGTCAATACAGAAGCTGCCCCCACCATGACCAATGGATGAGATGGTTGCCATGCATACTGAGGAACTAATGGCATTGGATTGCATCTTGGCAGCAAGTGGGGGGAGGGGGAACATATGCAGTAATTGGATCAGCGTGTTGCACTTATATACCAGACAGTTCAGTAAACGTTGCTAATCCGTTTGTACACATCAAGAAGGAAGTGGAAAATTCAAAGATTCTGAACTATTTATCTTGAGTCGTTGTCTCTCAGGCTGGATAGCTCTCCAAAAACTTTGATCTTGGAAGGGATTATATTATTTTCTTTGTGTTCCTAATGTTAGTAGCAATTGTACACCTGATCAAGTATGGAAGTGTGCTACTCTCTAAGTCGACAGCAGTGACAGCAGGTCAGATAAGGAAGAGAAATTCGAAAGTCAAAATACTTAGTAAGCACTAAGATTAATCAATTAGATACATCAATTTATTTGGTCCTTGGTCAATGACCAAAATGGGGGAAACTGATGTAGGGAGCTAATTAGGCTAATAAGCACACATAGCTATAGATTTAGGAACACTAACTTTATAATGAATGATCTTGCAGTATGAGAACATAAGCCAGCCAGGGCTGTTGCCATAGAAGGCACCTCTGTATGATTAACAAGTATTTCTCATTTAAAAGATGCATTTTGAATTTTCAAAATGGATGTGTTTTGCTTTTGGTTACATTTTGTGAAACTTCAGTCAGTAACAAAATATAGCAAATTCTGGTGGGAAAGGTAAGAGACAATAGATCTATTGAAAGCAGTAATGTTATCAGCAGTAGTCGGGAATAAGATGGCTACCAACACGAGCTTTACGAATAGGGTCATACAACTCCGAGATAACGCAAGAGGCAAACAGACAAAGAATTCCTCTGGGTCGGACGAGAGTCACATGGGTTCAATTTGGTGGTAATCATTCTCCCATTTCACATGTTGTCCCATGTTGCTGGACAACAGAAGGGAGACAACCTTCATAATTAATAACAAATGAAATCCCATGAGATCAAGATAGAACATAGAACACTACAGCACAAACAGGCCCTTCGGCCCACAAGTTGTGCCGAACACATCAAAACCTACCCAGCCATAGACCTATCTATAACCCCCAATCCCATTGGATCCCATATACTCATCCAGAAGTCTCGACCACCACCGACGGCAGCCGATTCCATTCACTCACCACCCTCTGAGTGAAAAACTTTCCCCTAGCATCTCCTCTGTACTTGCTTCCCTGCACCTTAAATCTGTGTCCTCTCGTCGCGACCATTTCAGCCCTGGGAAATAGTCTCTGAGAGTCCACCCTATCTATTCCTCTCAACATCTTGTAAACCTCTATCAGGTCGCCTCTCAACCTTCGTCTCTCCAGGGAGAACAGTCCCAGCTCCCTCAACCTGTCTTCATAAGGCATGCCTCCCAATCCAGGCAACATCCTTGTAAATCTCCTCTGCACCCTTTCAATAGCTTCCACGTCCTTCCTATAGTGAGGCGACCAGAACTGCGCACAGTACTCCAAGTGTGTACTGTTATTGGACGGAATTAATGACGCGAGGGTTATTGACTCGTGTATTAATACTTACTGGATAATACCCACCAGAAAGGTATATGTTCATAGCTCCTTGGAAATGGAATCACATATTGATAGAGTGGTGAAAAAGGCATTCAGCATGCTTGGAGTCATTGGTCATCAGGAGTTGGGGTGTCCTGTTGAAGTTCTACAAGACATTGGTAAGGCACTTGGAATACTGTGTACAGTTCTGGTCACCGTGTTATAGAAAGGATATTATTAAGCTAGAAGTGCATAAAAGATTGACTAGAATGCTACTGGGACTTGATGGTTTGAGTTACAAGGAGTGGTTGGATAGACAGGGACTTCTTTCTCTGGAGCATAGAAGGCTGAGAGGTAATCTTATAGAGGTCTATAAAATAGTGAGGGGCATAGGTCAGCTAGAAAGTCAATATCTTTTCCCAAGAGTAGGGGAATCTAAAACTAGAGAGCATAGGTTTAAGGTGAGAGGGGAGAGATACAATGTTTTCACACAGAGGATGGTGAATGTGAGGCAGGTAGAATTTTGTCTTTTAAAAAGCCTTTACATGGGTACAATGGGTGTAGAGAGATATGGACCAAATGAAGGCAATTGGGATTAGCTTAGGGGCTAACAAAAAAAAGGACAGCATGGACAAGTTGGGCGAAGACCCTGTTTCCATGCTGTAAGCCTCTATGAGCCTATTTAACAGAGATATGTGGCAGATGGAATTTAACTTTGTCAAATGTGAGGTGAAACATTTTGGAACAAGTAATTTGATACGGAAGTATTCAATGAATGGTAGGATACTAGGAAGTTCTGTGGAACAAAGGTACATTGATGTGTTTGTTCACAGATCTCTGAAGGAGGAAAGGCATGTTATTACAGTGGTGAAAATAGCATAAGAGACATTTGCCTTTAACAACTGAGTTGTATAGAACTTTGGTGAGGCCACAGCTGGAGTACAGTGTGCAGCTCTGGTCACCACATCAGAGGAAGAATACGATTGTACTGAAGAGGCTGCAGAGCAATTATGAAAAGAAGTTGGTAGGCTTGGGTTGTTATCCTTGGATCAGAGAAGACTGAGGGGCAACCCACCTTCCTAGCAGGATCTGCATCAGGTGGCCATTAGTACAGGTCCTGACAATCATGGACCTGGCATGTTGGAAACCAAGAAGGTCAAAAGATATGTTCAAAGCATTTGTGCCCTCTGCTGCTGCCAAACTGCACAGGAAGGATCCCCCAAGAGTTCTAGGAGTTGGATCAAACTGGGGGCAAGGAGTTAATCTCACCGTTGTCCCCTGAGATGGGGATATTGTGGCTGGACTGTCTCTTCTAGCTCTTGCAATGCTGAAAATCGCTGCTGGCATGGTAATTTCAGGCAGCTCTGCAATAAACATCTTCATTCCTGTCTATTGGTTGTGAAAATGTTGAAGACCTGTGACGAAGGTTCACCCTGACATGAAACATTGGCTCTACTCTCTCTCCACAGATGAGCAGGTCAGATTTCCCATCACTTTAATCTTTAAGCTTTAAACTCTTTGTAACACTCCATTCTGAAGCAGGTATTTCCCTTTCTGTCAGAAGCTGCAGGCGTGAGTAGTCCTCTTTGAAATCCTCTGACAGAGTGGAGATGTCAATTTCACTGGTGAGGGGAGGCAGAGTGGGGAGGGGTGGTTCCCTTTTTCACTACTGTTATCTCAGTCTAGCCATGACAACCCTATCCCAGAGGAGAGTGACAAGGTCAACTCCTTGCCCCACTCTAAATCCACCCAAATGCCGGGACCTTTGGGGGGCTCTTTCTCTGCAGCCTGGCAATGGCAGATGGCAAATGGGCCCTGCATGCACCTCTCTGGCCAACCCGTCCACTTGGGGTCCAAGGTGCCAGACAGGGTGTTAGTGCACTGACACTGCCAACGGGCCTGAATAATAGTCTGAGTGTAAGGGATAAGGGAGGCTGAGTATGCATCTGAGAATGCTGAGTGGAGGGTTTGGGGAGAAAAGCTGAGTGGGGGCTTGAGAGGATTGTGGATAAGGATGGTGAGGGCCTGAGGGGTTAACCTCATGCTGGCATGGTGTGGAGGAGAAGGTGACACTTTATTTGAGTGGTTGGGGTGGAGGATACCACTCCATATTGTAGATGGTGTTCCCTCAGTCAGTGGAAAGGTCACCATTTCTATTTTTGGGTGGTTAGTTTCCATCCACAGAGATTGGATCTTCTCACCTGAACATCAGGGCTGGCTGGCATGATTTGAAGAATGACTCTACTAGATGGCAGAATTCCAGCTGAGACGTTCCCAGCACCAGTGGGAAACACTTTGGCTTTTTCACTGACGTGGGCTCTTTATGTTGATTTGAGAGAATTATTGCCAAAGGCAGTCTGTCAGGGGATTTCCTCTTCCTCTGGTAGCAATTTGCTCAATATGAGGTGCCTAACAGTAGTGATAGATTCGTTTTTACTTTCAGAAATTGACCTTCCAATTTATAAAGATGCAGATAACTTCCCCAATTCCTACTGGAAGACTACTCCACCTTTCCTCAAGCTGACTTGTTTGCATATTGCTTTCAACCAATACAATATCACTGGTGTACTTACTCGAATATACCACCCCACTGGCCTCTATGCGATTCCCTTCTTCCCAAGTAATCTAGATTCTTCTTCAGTATTTTACCTTAAACATCTACCTCATGCAAGTCTGGGCATGTTCTAGCCACAACACCACCTGGGACTCAATTCTGACTGGTTCCAAAAATGTTAACATACACTAGATCATCCACTTTGAATATTTTCTCAGGCTTTGTTGAATCATAATGTTTCATTTAAGCAATCTGCTTTGTTTCCATCCTCCCTATCAAAGTTGGGAACAGCAGGTCCAATTGGATTCCAACACGTTTATCCATCAGCAAAGCAGCAGAAGTTATTCTCATGGTCCTTTGTGGCGTTGTTCTATAGGTAATAGGAAAACAGGATAATATGTCTATAGGAATGCTGTTTTTTTTTTCCTGACTGCTTTAAAAGTCTGCAAAGCCTTCTCAGTCAGCCTATTTGAGGAGGGCTGCTAAGATGCGATACTTATTGGGCAAGAGGGAGTCCTATAATTTAGACTACAGCCAGGACAACAATAATGTGCATGCAACCAGGTAGCCCGCTCCAAGTAAGGTTACCAAAATAAGCAGACTATGCAGTCCCCATATAGAAAGGCAAAGTCAACTCAAAACAGAATGTATCAAATTAGTCAGGCTGAAGAAGAGGAACTGGCACAATTAAATTGTCATGATGTAAAGATGCCGGTGTTGGATTGGGGTGGTAAGAACTCAGTAAGAATTTAGCAACACCAATTATTAATCCAACCGATTTATTTGATAGTAAAAAAGCGAGCTTTTTTACTATCAAATAAATCAGTTGGATTAATAATTGGTGTTGCTAAATTCTTACACAATTAAATTGTGCCACCACACTAAGATGGCCCCAATACAGATACAGTTCCAAGTGAATGGCCACCCATTGAATATGGATGAATAAACAAGCGTAGCAGTATCCATTGGTGACAAATTTTCAAAATGGATGCTGGTAGCTTACATGAGGTAACAGGAAAGTATCCAGAGGTTTTCCAGACAGGTCTTGGAAAAATAAAAAGGTGTCAAGGCAACCATTTACTTAGATCTGGATGCTCAACTGACATTGTTTAAGGCAAGACTTTCCATACATGCAACAAGTGAAAGTAGAGACCAAACTAAAATTATTAGAAGAGCTGGCAATAACTCAACCCCATGCAATTTTCTGAGAAGGCCACACTCTTAGTCTGGAGTTGAAGCCAGATAACAAAATTCGCCATTTGGTGATTATAAAGTGATGGTGAACAGAGCATTTCATTTGGACGAATATCCAATGTTGAGAATAGATGATCTCTATCCAAAATTATCCACTGGCCAGATTTTAACAAGACTGGAAATGAGTCACACATATCTCCAATTAGAATTAGAAACATCAAGAAAGTATGTGACAATACGCATGCACAAGGGTTTGTATGAATATATTCATCTAGAGTATTTAGATCAAGTTTTACAATGGTTTTCAGGAGCCAGGGTAAGACTTAAGAGAAAATGTATTTTTCAAGCAACTGAAGTAACATACCTTGGATAGAGGGCTGACAAAGAAGGCCTACACTCAAAGAAAAGGTAAGAGTCATAAAAGAGGCTCTAACACCAAGGAATACGATGGAATTAAAATTGTTTCTTGACCTCGTAAATTATTATGGAAAGTTCATTCTAAACTTGGCAACCTCACTGGCACCCTTACATATTCAGTTGAAAAAAAATCAGAAGTGGGCATGGAAGGAACCATAAAGAGGACATTTTTGTGAGGATCAAGCATCAATTGCAGTTGGATAACATGTTGATCTACTTCAACCTGGAAAGACCATTGGTCATAATGTATGGTACTTTTTCTTATAGGATAGATGCAGTATTGGCCAAAGGATGGAGCTACGGTTGCATATACTTTAAGAGCATTGGCTGATTCAGAATGAAAGTACACGTAGATCGAAAAAGAGGGTTTTGCAATGGTCTTCACAGTGAAGAAATTCCATCAGTATGCGTATGGTCAACATTTCACCATTGTAACAGACCACAAACCTCTGTTGAGCCTTTTATCCAGGCTCAAAACAATTCCTTCCTATAGTGTCAGCTCGAATACAGCAATGGGCATTATCATTTAGGCACTATGAGTACATTCTAGAACATAGACCAGGGACATAAGTTGCCTATGCAGATGCCCTCAGTTGCTTACCTTTGCCCACAAGCTTACCATTTTTGGCAAAACAAATTTGGACGTTGACTTGAAACCATCCCAGATTAGAAAAATTAAGCCACTTTATATTAAAGGGAGGAATGCAAGAGTGTCCCACACAAGACTTGAAGCTGTATGCAACAAAGTACCCTGAACTAAGCATAGAAGATGACATTATCCTTTGGGGAGCCCAGTTGGTTATACACATCCCATCCAAAAGCCTATCCTTCAAGAATTTCATAATGGCCATCCAGGAGTATCAAAAATGAAGATGTTAGCCAGAAACTATATCATATGGTCTAGAATAGTGGGGATGTTGAGAAGATGGTGTACATGCAGTTTTCATAGGACCATCTGTGGGTTCAATGTTTCTGTTAGTAATCGAAGCTCACTCTTAGTGGATGGAGGCACACTAGATAACATCCACCACCTCACAGACATGACTGAGAGACTTAGGCAATCTTTTAGTACTCTTGGTATCCCAGATGATTTGCGACAGATATTGGAATCATTTACCTGCAAGGGAAATTAGGACCTTTATGGACCAGGTTAAGACTTACGTTCTTGAACTTAAGTGGAAGAATTGAAAAAAAGCAAGAAGTCCAGAAATGGGACCAAAATAAGCTAAAAGCTGATAAAACTTTTCACCAAGAGACATGGTCCAAGTGCAAAATTTTAGAATTTTAGAAACTGACCCCTGTATAAAGCAGCCCCTGGGGGGTCAATTACAGCATTGTCCTGGTTGAGGATGTGTTCACCACAGGCTTGTGGTTTTGCTTTACTTTATTTTGTGCAATAAAGCACTATTCCTTTACAGTTGACTCCTGGAGTTATGATAATTTTACCCAAGAATGAGCCTACAAAAATCAACATGCATCAGAAATCTATCATCTTCTCTGCCATGTTTTGATGAGGGCAAGGGATGGACAATGGAAATGCTCGTTGACCTCGAATTTCCGGTTTCCCTCGAGCAGGGCCATTAATTCTTGCCCATAGAGTCTGCCCATGGCTGACCTGGCCATTTCCAAGGGAGCATGGAGAATGCTAACTGAAGCTTTTGTTGAACCTGGCACTGGTTGCACTTTTAAACCATGTTCTCTACATCTGTATCTAAACCAGGCTATCACACGTTGCTGCAAGCCAATATTTTAAGTTGGACATCCCTGGATGGGCGTTCTATAGTTTTTCCATACATGGAGACAGCCACTCTAGCTCCCCACAGAAGAATGCCACCCATGCAGCTCAGTTCATTGCTCCTTATTTGAAAGTTGTTCTGACCTCCTATCATAATGCCAGTGTACAGAATCATGGGGTGATTATCCCAGCCCACTGTACCGCTTTTATGGAGATTCAAGTGGAGGCAGTTTCATAGGCTTTCCACTAGGCGCCATGGTCTTTTGAGTGTCCAGAACTGCATAAATTATTAAAATATGCATTTAAATACAACTTGTATGCAAGGGTCCTGGCCAGGGAAGCTCCGCTGACACCTTTCCTCCACAGCATCAAACAGGCGGTCCTGATTGGCCTCGATGAATCTTGGGGCAGGTTTCCCGGAAGACATCTTTGTGGCCTGACTGGCAGCTTATATACGGTTCTGGCTTCTTTGGGGAGTTTTGATGCAGTGAGTATTGCCAGTCAAGGTCTCGCTGGCAATAATTCCTTGTGAAAAAATTTGAAGTTGCTTTCAATTGAGTGTTACTCATCCCTCAGGGTGCTGATTGGCTGCCATTCAATAAGCTGCTGTGTCCAGGTAGGTTCTATACTCAGGGCACCATTCAAGAAAGGGAATGCATACCAGCATAACATAAGTTCTCTGCAGGGCAGCAGTGAGGTCAGTATGTTCAAGGGATGGGGTACCCACATTATCTGGATTGCCAGGGGCATGGGTGAGTGGGCAGTCTGTGTGTGGGGTGGTGGTGAGGGAGACCAGCGATGTCTGTACTGGGAGGAAGGAGCAATAATGTCTATGGGAGATTGTGGGGCCAGCGATGTCTTCAGGAGGGTTGTGGAGCCAGCAACATCTGTGAGAATTGGATGCTGGGAGATCTTTTCAGTTTTCTCCCAGATGTGTGTGCATGCACAAGTTCCCATTCATTGTGCTAATTTCAGGCTCTTTAGAGAGAATAGGCTCCTCCTCCAAACATTTAATGATATTAACAGCTGTGATCACTGTATTACACAAAGTGGGGAGATTCGAGTGTGAAGTTATATTGAAAAAACAGTGATGATTAGATCAGTTTTCTCGCCAATTCAGCACTCTTGGGAGAATTTCTCCCTGAAAGTCTACTTTTCACTTTAAACAACTGCTCATGCAAAATTGCACACATGCAATAGTTTCTTAGCACAGGTACATAGTTACTTCAGATTTCAGCAACAAAAAAAAGGGAAGTTCTATGTCTGCTTTAAAAATGATTAACAGCACCAAAGACATAGCAATCCTCCCATTGCACACAAGAAAATTTCAAGTTCCACATAGTTGATCAAAACATAAAGGGTTTCATGATGGCATTGTGCATAGTGCTCATTCAACTTGTTCCAGCAATGCATGTTCTATAACTCTCAAACCCCAGAGATGACAATGTATAAACATTTTTTCAACTATGACATCATTGGTAAATTATCAGTTATGTCCGCATGAAATGAAATGATTCCATGCCACCAACAATCTATGCTCCAAGAGTACCAGTAGCCATGTACCACAAAATTGTTAATGAGCTGCACTGGATGATGACACAATGGGCCCAATTTTACCATTGCGTTGCATCTGTTTCCAGGCGCAAAACTTGGTAAAGTTGATCAGTGACCATGTCCGTGCCAATTTGCCCTTTACCAAGGCATGAAAATAGCCATGATCGTCACTGTGCTCAAAATGGGCATTTGTTTGCATTTAAATTGACTTAATGAGCTGGATGCCCAAACTTACTTGCATTTCCCCCTTTACCATCACGTTCACCCATCCAGATTTCGATCGAAACAGACATGCTCGGCAAAGGGCTGTTTTGGATGCTCCAGCTTTTGAAGTGGTAAATTCAGAGCATCCTATAGCTGTCTCAGATTAGTGGTGGAGGGATGGGGAAATGGGCCAGATTGTTCTCTGGTTGGGGGTGGTGGGCGGGAGAGGAGGAAGGAGGCCAGATCATTCTCTGGCGAGGGCGGTGGGCCATCACTCCCATTTAGCGGCCCAGCAGTGATGTGACTTCTTTCTTTCAACTATGTATGCCTACTTGAAAGCTCTGATCGAACCAGCGGTGTTTTGGATGCGATAAGCCCCGCCCACAGCATGATTTATACTCGCAACCTTTTTCAGGCTGAGTGTATTATGGGGGCACCAGAGAATAGGTTTACAAGTCAGTTTGAGTCACACCCAGATTCAGTATTTAGAATCAAAATGGGTAAATGCGTGCCCTAGTTGTCATGACTGCTATAGACAACTGATGGAATGGGTTTCAGAAATGGTAGCTGCAGTAACAAAAGATGGCTTGGTCAGAATATGTACTGACACAGTGCACTTGAATAAAGTGCTCCTTAGACCACCTCATCTTAAGACAACAATAGAATAGGTGATAGTGAACATACCAAATGCCAAGGTGTTCAGCGTTCCTGTGGGTTCTGGCAGATCCCATTTGATAAGGAATGCTCAGAACTACCCACATTCATGTCTCCAGTATGTATATATTGTTTTCTTCATACGCCCTACGAGGTCATCACGAGCATTGAGGCTTACCAATAGTAACTCTTTGCAGGCCAACCACGCAAAATCGTTGATGACATCCTTGTTTGGAGTCATACTATGTGAGAACATGATGCACATCTTCATCTGGTCCTTGCAATTAAAGCTTAATCTTGCAGAATGCTGATTCAGAGTCAGCAGGTTCCTTATGTGCATCATTTACTCACAGACAATTGTGTAAAGCCTGATCCAGATAAGACAAGGGCTATACAACAGACGGCCTTGCCCACAGACAAGCACAAATATCTTTGAAAATTTGTCCCATGTTATAATGAGGTTACTGGAACTCTTCATCAACTTCTAGAAACATAGGAGCATGTATAGACCATTCAGCCCACCGACCCTGTTTCTCCATTCAATGAGACCTGTGGCTTAACTCCATATACCTGTTTTTGGTCATAATCCTTAAATATATTTACTAAAAAAGTTCTCTCAAATTTAAAGATAGCAACTGATTTAATATCAACTGCCATTTGTGAAGGGAGTTCAAAACCTCTACCAATCTATGTGCAGAAACTGTTCCTATTATCTCTCCTGAATGGTCTGGCCCTAATTTTGGGAGTATGCCCCTAGTTTTAGCATCTTCAACTAGCAGAAATAGTTTATCTTTGTCTAGCCTATCATTTCCTGTTAGTATCTTGAACACTTTGATCAGATCATCTCTTAAATCTTCTACATTCTAGAGAAAATACATTTAAATTGTATAATCTGTCATGATTAAACTTCTGAAGCTAAAGTATAATTCTTGTAAACCTATACTGTAGTCCTTGTTGAAAGCTCTTGACCTTGGTGATTTAAGGAATCTGTAATATTGTACAGTGTGGCTTTTCTGCTCTATCTCCACACGAATCATTTACCCAATTCTGCAAAAAGTAGGAATCTAATCAAAAATTTCAATTTTATATATTGCAGTTCCAATTTGAGCAATGCTTCACAGGTAGTCAGAATGACTTGTTTTTTTTGATGTTCTTTGTTAAATATCAGTTAAGCACACTTTCTTTCAGAAGAAAGATCCATTTGATGCTTACCTATCCATCTGTTAGCTTCTATAATCTGAGTAAACACATCCACGTCATTATAGTCTTCAAAATTTGCTTTCAAATAATCTGAAAATCAATTAAGAAGATTTAAGTTCCAGAAAAATCAATAATGATACTATTGAGTTTCTGAACTTCTTAATCATATTGAGCAAATATTTCTACCTTCCTTTATCAAATCTGAACTTTCCATTTTCTTGCACATCATTTTGAATGGAAAGCAGGTGGCCAGTTTTGTTAGTCCACTATTCAATGCCCAACAGAAGAATGCCTATGCTCCATCAATTTCCAATACAAAGCATTACCAGTATTCAACAATTCCTCCCAACATCAAGAAAAAGGACTTCGTCTTAAAAATTATACACAAACATATTCAATGATTAGCCATCATTAAATGAATATTTAACCAACTGCACATGGGAGAATTGCAATTCAGGGAGGCTACCCAGCAAACCATATTGGATTGGCAAGTGGCCTACAGACAAGTGTTCCTCGTTCACAGGCACTCTGCACTTGATCAAGGACATGGCATTGGGAAGGAGTACTTGCAGGAAGCCATCTTCATAGCTTTGCTGTCAACCATCGTAGTCTTGCACCCAGGCCAGCAACTCATTCCTGACCTCTACCCTCCACACCATACATGCTACTATCTGGAATCGATGGTCAAACATTCTGGCAGATCTAAGTGACTGTCCAGCAGCTCTTGGGGAAGGATTTCCATCTCACTGGAGCCTTATTTGGAATGTCCAACAAGTGTCTGATCACTTGGTGTTATAGAGGACATAATGGACATGGGGATCATCGATAGATTTCTCAGTGGACTTCATGGAATAGGAGCTTCCTTATTGAGTGAGCAGAGGCTCGCCCAATGAGAAGAAGAAAGAGGGAGCTTATAAACCTGATGCAAAAACTGCCTTTTGGCTGAATTACATCAATGATGATAAGATAACTTTTTTTTCCATCCTTTCCCTAGAAAGAAAATTATGCTTCTTCTTGGGAAACTTAATCCCTATGATACCAGTGGGATCAATTGAGCCCAATTTCAAGTGTACTTGCGTGACTTCTTCCATACTAACAACATTGAAGGAGATGAAAAAAAGGTGGTATTGATGGCAGCATATAGAGCCCCAACTTTTAGCATGATAAAATTCTTACTGATTTAGCTGCCCCTAATTCCAAAACTTTTAATGAATTACCAGATCTGGTAAAAAACCACTATATTCTAAAGCCCTCTGTCATACTCCAGAGATATCACTTTAATATGGCTGGATGAACTTGTCAAGGAGTTCTTGGTTAGATTGCAGAAATTGGTAGAAAATTGCAAATTAGGACTGCTTCTGAATGAAATAGTGAGAGACAGATTGGATTTGTGGCATAACTGGCCCTAACTATCCAAAAGAAGCAGTTAATAAAATCCAATTTGGACTTTAATAAGGCTACTGAAATAACCTTATAACCTCAGAGCTCTGAAATAAAAGGGCTCAGGAACTACAGGGGGCCTCAGACACCAACTTGCTTCTACAAGAGGAAGGAACCTCATGCAATCAGCCCTCACTGGAGAGTGCCTGTGTACATCAGGTGTTAAAGGGACCTTTTCAATATAGGAATCTTTATCACCAGATAACCAAGGAAAAGCAGTGGCAATTTGATTTAATTTTTCACGTGTAATTGCATACAATGAAAAGTCATGTTTCTTAAGCATTATACAGACAAAACATATTATTCATAGGTTCATAAGGGAAAAGGAAGCAGCATATAGTGTTACAGTCATAGCTAGACTGTAGAGAATGATCACCTTAATATAACGTTAGGTCCTTTCAAAAGTCAGATCATAGCAAGCAAGAAGCTGTTCCTGAATCAACTGGTATGTGATCTCAGACTTTTGTATCTTTTCCTGACAGAGGAATGTACAAAAGATGCATAGGATCCTTGATTATGCTGGCTGTTTTCTGAGGCAGTGTGAAGTGTATATGAAGTCAATGGATGGGAGGCTCATTTGCATGACGGACTGGACTATGTTCACTACCTTTTGTAGTTTCATGCGATTCTGGTCAGAGCAAGAGCCATACTGAGCTGTGATAAGTCTGGAAAAGTTGCCTTTTATGGTGCATTTGTAAAAATTGGAGAGAGACATAGCATACATGCCAAAATTCCTTTCTGTCCTAAGAAAGTAGACTCCAAGAGTATAGAACATACTCCAGGAAGGTGCAATTGCCAGAACGTGGATTATTGCAAACACTGTTAGTGGACACAACCAAAGTGAAGATTCAGGAATGGGCAAAATGTGTGCTGCCTAGTGAAAAAGCCAAGGGCAGTATATGACCATATCGTGCAGGTAGCCCTTCTTTAAGGGATAGGCATCATCACAACAAAAGTTGCCCCAATAATGACAGAATTTCTGGTGAGTGGCCATCCATTGAAGTTGGAGGTCGATGCAGGAGATTCACTCCTCATCACCGAGAATAGATCTGCAAACTGACATCCAGCTGCTGAGTTTGGAAGTCATGAAGACTAGACTAGCCACCTTCACGGGAATATATTTACAAATAAAAGATACCCCAATAACTGGGGTCTTTTAAAAGACTTCTGGATGAGTATATGGGATCCAATGGGATTGGGGGTTATAGATAGGTCTATGGCAGGGTAGGTTTTGATGCATTCGGCACAACTTGTAGGCCGAAGGGCCTGTTTGTGCTGTAGTGTTCTATGTTCTATGTTCTAACTTACACACAGTAATCAGCTTAGCTCCCATTTATTGTTGTATGGGGGCATAGACCAAGCCTAATGACGGAGATTAGTTCTAGCAAATTTGTCTGAAATGGTTGCAGATCTTCAGATTGGATGTGGGAGTGGTGTACAAAGTTATTAGTAAATACCTTGGAGTTATCCAAGGAAGCCTGGGAAAATAAAGAAGGGCCAAGATCTATATTCACCTCAATACTACATCTAGTTATTTAAGAGTTGAACCAATGTCCTACTTCATGCTAGAGAAAGTAGAAACAACTAGGGTGGCTTGAAAAATTTAGATATAACAAGGTTCACATAATTTGCAGAACGGGCTATGCCTATAGTCCCTGCCCTTAAGCCCAACAAATCAGTTCATCTTTGGTAAATTACTGCTAGCTGGGTCTCCCAACTTGATAGGAATCCCATGCTCCAAATCGAAGATTTGAATGACAAGCTAATTGGCTGCAAGACATTCTCCACATTTGACATGAGGCATGCCTACCTTCAGCTTAAATTGGATGATAATTCAGGGAAATGAGATGATCAACACATAAGAGACTCTGCAAGTAAACTTGCTTGCTGTTTGGAATCTCATCAGCATACCCTATTTTCAAAGAGTTATGGAGAACATGCTTCAAGGGCTACTCAAGGGAAAATTATACTTAGACTGAAGCATAAAAACTAGAAGCAGGAGTAGGTTATTTGGTCTTTTACGCCTGGTTTGCCGTTCATCTTGATTGTGGCTTATCATTAAGCTCAATATCCTGTTCCTTTCTTCCTTCCATATGGCAAATGGAGTTTAATGTGGAAAAGTGTGAGGTAATGCACTTTGGCAGGAATAATAAATGTGTAGAGTATAGGGCTAATGGTAGGATTCTTAATAGTGTTGATGAACAGAGGGATCTTGGTGTATTTGTGCATAGATCCCTGAAAGTAGGCAGTCAAGTCGATAAGGTTGTTAAGAAGGCATACGGAGTCTTAGCTTTTATTGGTAGGGGGATTGAATTTCGGAGCCGCAACGTCATGTTGCAACTGTACAAAACTCTAGTGCGGCCGCACTTGGAGTATTGTGTGCAGTTCTGGTCCCCACATTATAAGAAAGATGTGGAGGCATTGGAGAGGGTACAGAGGAGGTTTACCAGGATGTTGCCTGGTATGGAGGGCAGGTCTTATGAAGAGAGGCTGAGGGATTTGAGGTTGTTTTCGTTAGAAAGGAGGCGGCTAAGAGGGGACCTTATCGAAACATATAAGATGATTAGAGGTTTAGATAGGGTGGACAGTGATAGCCTTTTTCCTAGGATGGAGAAAGCTAGCACGAGGGGACACAGCTTTAAATTAAGGGGTGATAGTTATAGGACGGATATCAGAGGTAGGTTCTTTACCCAGAGGGTGGTTAGGGAGTGGAATGCCCTGCCTGCGGCAGTTGTAGATGCGCCAAGTTTGGTGGCGTTTAAGAGGTTAGTTGATAAGTTTATGGAAGAGAAGGGAATGGTTTAGTTTGGAGGGTCATTGCTTTTTTCATAATTGGTCGGCACAACATCGAAGGCCGAAGGGCCTGTTCTGTGCTGTAATGTTCTACGTTCTATGTTCTATATCTCTTGATCCCTTTAGCCCCAAGAATTATATCCAATTTCTTCCTGAAATCAGACAAGGTTTTCGCCTCAATTTGGTGGTAGTGAATTTCATATTCACCATCCTCTGGGTGAAGAAACTTCTCCTCATCTCAGTCCTAAAGTTTTATCCCTTATCCATAAACTATGAACCTCAGTTCTGGACTCCCCTAACATTGGGAATGTTTTTTTGAATCAACCTTCTCTAACACTTAGAATTTTATAAATTTCTATGAAATCTCTTCTCACTCTTCTAAATTCCAGTAAATATAATACAAACTTACTTAGTCTCTCCTCATATGAGACCTGCCACCCCAGAAATCAGCCTGTTAAACTTTCACCGTTTTCCCCCTATAGCAAGGATATCTGTCCTCATACAAGGACACCTAAACTGCACACAATACTCCAGGTGTGGCCTCACCAATGCCTTACACAATTGCAGCAAAACATTCCTATCCCTACACTCAGATCCTCTCACTATGAAGGCCAATATGCCATTTGCCTTTTCAAACTACCTGTTGAAGTGCATGCTTACTTGATGTACAAGGACTCCAAGGTCTCATTCAGTATCCACTCTTTCAATTTATACCCATTCCAAGTAATAATCTGTCTTACTAATACTGATACCAGAGAGGATAACTTCACATTTATCCACATTACACTGCAACGGCCATCCACATGCCTAACCACGCAGCCTGTCCAAATCATGCTGAAGCATCTCTGCAACTAACAGCTCACCCTCCCATCTAACTTTTATATCAACTGCTAATTTGAAGCTATTATATTCAGTTTCCTCTTCCAAATCATTAATATATAATGTGAATAGTTGGGGTTCTAACACAGATCCTTGAAGAACCTCACTAGTCATTGATTGCCAATCATGTAAACACCCATTTATGGCAACTTTGCTTTCTATCCACCTCAAGACATTTAAAGCATGTGGGGTTGCACATACTTTACATATTAGCCTGTTACATGAGACCTTGTCAAAAGCTTTCTGAAAGTCCAAATAAATTTCACTCACTTTTTTTTCAGTCAACGCTACTAGTTAAATCCTCAAAGATTTTCAATAGTTTTGTTAAACATAGTTTCTCTTTTATAAAATCGATGCTGACTTTGTCTGATTATACCACTGCCTTCCAAATGATGAATATGAAATCCTTGATAATAGATTCTAGCAACTTCCCCAGGACTGAAGTTAGCCCACTGATCTATAATTCCCTGCTTTCTCTCCATATCCCTTTAGGAGACTTATATTAGTTCCTACAGATTACAGGATAGCTAGAGTCCAAAGAATTTTGGAAAATAACCAAGAATGTATCTACTATTTCCAGGAATGCTTTAAATACTCTGGAAAGAAGCTTATCAGGACTTGAAAATTTATTCACCTTCAATGCCACCAATTTCCCAAAACCATTTGTCTATTAATGTTTATTTCCTTCAGCTCTTCATTAAACATATTTCTCTCAGCAAAGATGAAGTTTTTGACACTGGGGCTTCAGAACAGCAACACATGGCTAACGCAGAAGTCATGCTGAGGCTTTTCTAAAATCAAATGTCAGCTACTATCTTTTAACTGGCTGGTCCATTTAAGAAATAAAATTTATTGACTTGTGATGCTTCCTCAAATGAGGTTGGGGTGCTGCTGTCACATCGTTGGAAAAACAGGACAGGAAAGCCCATCATGTATGCCTCCATTACCTTTTTGGACATGAACAGAAGATATTCTCAGATTGAGAAAGGGTTGGTAATCATATTTGGTGCGAAAAAATTTTATCACTATGTCAATGGTAGATATTTTCTTATAGTTATCAACCACAGACCTTCATAGAGACTTTTCAAAGAGGACAAGGCAATCAGTTCTTGATTCTTCCTATCAGTTCCATTCAGATACAATACTGGATCTTGTTGTTTTTGCCTACAAATATTTTCTGGAATACCATGATAGAACCAGATAGCTAATGCTAATGCATTGAATTGCCTCCTATTGCACACAAACCTGGCTCCTTTACCAGAATTGAAAAAAGATTGTGATGACTATCTGACTGTTAAAGGCAAATTAAGGCTTGGACCCAAAACTATTCAGCCTTATCTAAAATTAGACACAGGATTCTACATGGTGGATTCCAAGAACAACCCTCCTTGAAACTCTACCTTATTAAGAACTGAGTTTGGAGGAAGGGATCATTCTTTCGGGGTCTGAGCAATTCTTTCACCTTCAGGACAATGTCCACTCACCCTAGAGTATCAAAATGAAAATTGGAGTTACATTGGGCAGCATGGTCTTGATTGTGACATCACAGATTTGGTGAAGCAGTGTGCTCTGTGCTAGAAAAATCAAGACTCCCTCCCACCACCCATGGAAGTAGTCTGGCAGGCCATGGGTGCATGTACATATGGACACTTTGGGGGTCTTTATGGGTTCCATGTTTTTAAGCACGATAAATTCCTACTCCAAATGGCTGGAGGTACACTGCATGGGGTTGTGTGGCTTGGCTTCAGTACACACAGGATACTGGAAATCCTCATTTCTGATAATGACGTACTTTTATTAACATAGGAAATAAGAACAGGAGCAGGCCAATCAGGTCTTGCAGCCTGCTCTACCATTCATTATGATCATGGCTCATCATACAACTTAATATTCTGATCTTGCCTTCTCTCCATATCTTTTGATCTCCTTTGCCCAGTTTAGGTCACTGTCAGTGTGGAGTTTACACTTTCTCCCTAGGTCTGCACAGGTTTCCTCCGAGTGCTCTGGTTTCCTCCCACAATCTAAAAGATATGCTGGTTATGTGTATTGGCTTTATTAAATTTTCCCTCAGTATACCCAAACAGGCGCTGGAGTGTGGTAATTAGGGAATTTTCACAACTTTTACTGCAAAATTAATGTAAGCCTCTTGTGGAAATAAGTAAATTTTACTTTTAGCTCCAATGAGTTCTTGAACATCGAGATTGAAAAGGCATCAGCTTTTACCCAGGATCTCCACCAGCACAAAAGACACAAGCCTCAGAAGTATTTAGTTGTAGAGAAACTTCAGGTTCACGCATTGGTGAGCACCTCACTCTGCCTGATCCACAGCAGGCAGAGACAGGGACATCTCAGGATCCTGGCACTCGGGTGATTGTTGGAAGCCAGGGTGCTGCTGAGCTTTAGTGTGATGACATGCTTCTGGAGTTAGTCATACCTCAGTTGCTAATGCTCCAAAGGCAAAAGTCAGGAACATCAGGAAGGGATGCAACCTTCATTCATTGGATTGAAAATCCAGCTGGAATTGTCAAAATGCTTTGCATTTGGCTCTCAAAGCTCCCAGAACAATAATGTGAGGGTGATGGTTGCAATATGGCCTTGGTACAAGACCTCTGCCATGCACTGCTGAAGGGCATGATCTCCATGGTGCGTAACAAACATATCCTGGTGCAGGATGCGCACACCATGGTTCAGGGCACAAGCTTCAGGGCGAAGACATCTGTGAGCATCCATGAGTGCCAATACCAGAGGACAATCAGGCTTCTCCACTTCACTCCAGTTGTGCTTCTATCTCACAGAGGATAATAAGGGCCCTCAAGCATCAAAGGAAGGAGAAGTCTGGTGCTTAGCTTGGAGTTTTCCATCTAGACGACTCTAGGAGTGGCCAGCCCAAGGTGATCTATTTCTTCTGTGACTGAAACAGCTCCAGTTCCTTACGACAAGGAGGGTGTCACCATCACACATCAGCACTCTGAAAAAGCAGGCTGAAACCCTTCTGTTCTCAGTCTGCTATGGTCATCACAGATCTCAGCACATAGCACCCAGCAGGCTCCCTCTTCTGTAGATGCTGGGGAGAAACCAAGATGTAGCAACAGGGTTATAAATGTTAAGAAAGTCTAATAGCACAGTATGAGCATGGGAGTTTAGGCATTTGTAGATAGTGAGCACTTATCAACCCCCTATTGTCAATATACTAAATATCACTTTTTGCAACCTCTGTGGCTCTCTGAACTCACTGGCAGCAGCCACTCCTCCCCTCCCCACCTCATTGTACCTCCCCCTGCAACTCCACCTACCCTCCCAGCCCCAAATCCCATAGTTCCTACAGACTATATCAACCGTACACCAACCCAACTCACTGGCCTAGGCTTCTCATCCTAGTTCCAATGCCCTGGAGAAGGCCGAGGCCCATCAGCTGAGGATTTGTGCTTCAGTATGGATGAGCACTAAAAGTGGATTCCTACCCCTCTGGTCGCTGAGTCCTTCTTCTCTCTTCAGGGGCCAAACTATTCCTTTTTGTCCAAGGTAAACCGATACCACATCTCTCACCCTCGCTGAAACACTCTGTCTTTCTCCCATTGAAACTCCATGTCTTCCCTGCCATTTTGGAACAATCCCCTATGACTCCACTCCATCCCTTGCTTCACATCATCAATTCACTCTTCCTTGCCAAAGCACAAACTTCATTGTGGGTTCGTTGATTCCTGGCCACCCTATTCTCCCTCCACATCGAAGTGTAGTGCGCTAAAAAGGCACAATCTCTCCTTTTGTCCTTCCATTGTGCCCAGATTACTGCTCATTTCAAAAGCCTCCACTGTACCCTACCTTCTCCCCCATCTCCCAAAATGCTAGCCCATTTGCAGATCTCTATCCAATCTTACTCCTTGGATGCACTTATAGCCAATGGGAACTGAACACTCACCTCATAATTCTCCTTGGAAGTGCAGTCAACAGTTCCCTGTTTTTGAAAAGCTACCGTAAACTATGCCTGCATGACATCATATTACAGGGGCTGAATGTTTTAGGGTTGTGAGATATTATAACCTGGAAATTAAAAGCACAGAAAGGATACATCATAGAAAGGGACCATTTAGCCCTTTTTGTCCAGTCTGATCCAAAATCACCCAGGTGCCCTTTCTAATCAACTCTTCTTGCATGCAGCCCATAGCCTGCCGCCTACATTCAAAGAATTCAGATTCAGATTTTTTTTTAAAAAAAAAGAGTTCAAGATCTCTGCTTCCACAACCATCTCAGGCAGCGAATTCCAGACACCCACTACCCTCTTTCTCAATAGGTTTCTCTCCTTTCTGCCACTTAAATCTAATGACCCCTGCTTTTCAAACTCTCTGCTAAGGGAAACATGATCTTTACATCTATTCTGTCTCTATTTCTTACAATTTTGCATACATCAATCATGTCACCCCTCACTCCTTACCTGCCTTATCTGTACCAAGGAAAACACCCAACCTTTCTCGTCTCTCCATAGCTACAATCCTCCAGTCCTGACAATAATCTAGTAAGTCTTTTCTGCAATCTCTCCAGAACAATTAAGTCCTTCCTATAAAATGGTAACGAGAACTGCACACAATACTCCAGTTGAGGCCTCACCAGAGTTTCATACAGTTCTATCATTATATCCCTATGTTTGTATTGTGTACCTTTGCAAATGAAGAAGAGCATCCAAATGCCTTATTTACATCCTTAACTACCTGTACCTACAAGTTATGCCACGAACTCTCACTTCATCTACTATATTAGTAAATTCCCTTTTATTGTGTATTCCTTTTTATACTTTGATCCCACCTGAATTACCTCAGACTCAGTTGAATTCTGCGGCTTTCTTATCCACTCTACAAACCCATTTATATAATTTTGGAGTTTACAGCTGTTTTCTACACTATCCAATAGATGGCCAATTGTTGTTTTGTCAACAAGTACCCTTTATGGTTGGGGTTGTTTTTCTTGGAACATAGAAGGCTAAGAAATGACATGATTGAGGCATACAAAATTGAGAGGGGTAGCAAGATGGTAGACAGAGGAACCTGTTTCCCTTGGAAGAGAGTTCAAAAACCAGAGGACATAGATTCAAGCGAAGTGGCAGACAAGTTAGTAGGAACATGAAGAAAACTTTCTCTATGCAGAGGGTGCAATTTTTTGAGTTGCTTTGTAGCAGAAATCCTAAATTCATTTGAAAAACTATCTAGATCTGCACTTTAAGTGCTTTAAGTTGCAGAGCTGTGGGCTATATGCTGGAAGAGAAACTTAGAAAGGGCACCTGGATGTCTTTGAGTCAGCATGGACAAGATGAGCCAAATGGCCCTCTAGGATCTTCTATCTCCATCTCACTATTTGGAGATTTGTAGTATACTCATAGTAGTGACTGCCCCTTTTATTCCTAAGCTCAACCCATAAAGCTTCATTTGTTAACCTTTTTAGTACTTCATCCCTTCTCACAACTAATTGATTTTTTTTAAACCAATAATACTATATATCTCTTTTTTGTCATTCACTCTATCCCAACTGAACGTTGAGCTGCCAATTTTGCCCCTCCTTTAGCCAGGTTTCCATTATAGCAAGCAAAAATATCTTGCTGTCATGTGTCTATTTGCACTCTTAGCTCCTCTGTCTCATTTGCAATACTTGCATTGACATATAAATAGTTCAACCCCATCAATTTCCTTTGCTGGATGCTTTCTAATGTTTGTTTTTGTCTTTCTAGTCACTGACTACATCATTAAGTAATATTTATCTCCCACTTCCTGACTTGAATCTGACCCATCTAATTTACTCTTTGGTTCCCATCCTCTGTATACTAACTTAAAACCTCAGTAGTGGAACTAGCAAAAGCCCCCATGAATATACTGATTTCAGCTTTGCTGTGTGCATCCTGTCTAGCTTGTAGACAGATTTCCCCAAAACTGATCCGATGTCTCTGCATGATACACCATTTTTCCATCCATGTATTCATCTGATTTGTCCACTTATTCCAGCGTGGCATTGGGAGTAATCCTGAGATTACTACATGTGAAGTCCTGCATTTTAATTTATCTCCTACCTATATTCACCTTGCAGATGCTCAACCCTTTACCTATTTCGTTGGTTCTGTGTGCCACAACCACTGGTTGTTCACCCTCCCTCTCCAGAATGTCTTGTAGCCACTAAGTGACATCTCTGCCCCTGGCACCAGAGAGTCAATATACGATCCTGGCCACAGAATCATCTATCTGTATCTCTTCTGACTAATCCCCTATCACAATAGCCCTGTCATTTATTTTCCTTCTCTTCTATGCAGCAGAGTCACCCATCGTGGCATGAACTTGGCTTTACTGGTGAGAACCCTGTTATGTCATTGGTGTGGGGTTGGTTTGTGTCGGGGGTGAGGGGGGAGGGCACATGATAATTACTACAGCAAGTTGCATCAATACAAATCCTCTTCCTTGGCTCTCAAGATTTAGTGTCCCCATTGCCATTTATGTCCATGGGAAGCAGGGGTGCAAAATGTCAGCCGTTGGGTTAAGTAAATTTTACCTTCAATCCAAAATGATCTGGATATTCTGAACAAGAAACAAACCTTGCAATGTCTTTGTTGTTGCATTATTCACCTGTATTAAAACAAAGCTGCATTACAAACAAAACAAAACACCATAAATTAATAATTCTAATTAATAATGGTTTGTTCTTCTCTTACCATTGTTGGATTACTCCATGTTATGTTCAGCAAGGACAAGATTAATTTAACTCCAAAGGTGAAATCCATCCCCTGATGTTATACTGTTAGCGTACGGCTGACTCGTATGAAACCTTGGAACTGGGGGATTATTCTAAATAAATTAATTACACGTCACTTATAGAACATAGAACATAGAACATAGAACAATACAGCACAGAACAGGCCCTTCGGCCTTCGATGTTGTGCCGACCGAAATAAAAAGCAATGCCCCTCCAAACTAAACCATTCCCTTCTCTTCCATATACTTATCAATTAACCTCTTAAACGCCACCAAACTTGGCGCATCTACAACAGCTGCAGGCAGGGCATTCCACTCCCTAATCCTCTTTGAGTAAAGAACCTACCTCTGATATCCGTCCTATAACTCATACCCCTTAATTTAAAGCTGTGTCCCCTCGTGCTAGCTTTCTCCATCCTAGGAAAAAGGCTAACACTGTCCACCCTATCTAAACCTCGAATCATCTTATATGCTTCAATAAGATCCCCTCTTAGCCGCCTCCTTTCTAACGAAAACAACCTCAAATCCTTCAACCTCTCTTCATAGGACCTGCCCTCCATACCAGGCAACATCCTGGTAACCTCCTCTGTACCCTCTCCAATGCCTCCACATCTTTCTTATAATGTGGGGACCAGAACTGCACACAATACTCCAAGTGCGGCCGCACTAGAGTTTTGTATAGTTGCAACATGATGCTGCTGCTCCTAAATTCAATCCCCCTACCAATAAAAGCTAAGACTCCATATGCCTTCTTAACAACTTTATCCACTTGACTGCCTACTTTCAGGATCTATTGACACATACACCAAGATCCTTCTGTTCCTCAACACTATTAAGAGCCCTACCATTAGCCCTATACTCTACACATTTATTGTTCCTGCCAAAGTGCATTACCTCACACTTTTCCACATTAAACTCCATTTGCCACCTCTCGGCCCAGCTCTGCAACTTGTCCAAGTCACTCTGTAAACTAAAACACCCCTCTTCACTATCTAAAAACCTCAAACATAGCCATTAGCTGCCAAGCATAGTTACTACAATTACATACTCACTTAAAGAAAAATGACAATGGCTTAATTGTAATTCTCTTCATAATTGCAATACTGTTTAAAATTTCTCAACATATAACTTATTTTAAGTGTGCAAAAAATAATTATCTTCACATTATAATTAAAATTTTTTAGCTTTATATAAATACAAAAGATACAAACAGGTCAATATTTTTGAATGAATAGAATGAAATACAATTATCTTGTATCTTATGCAGTCAATGTGATTTATACAAATATGTTTAGTAAATATGTATAAGTATGCACATAAATAATTTTCAATACAGAACCATACCATAAAAAGCATAGAATGCCTACAGTGCAGAAGTAGGCTATTCAGCCCATCAAGTCTGTGCCAACTCTCTGAAAGAGCATCTTATCCAAGCCTTAATTCAATTTTCTCTATCAATGTTATTTGGTGGGAGAGAGTGTGTTCCTGAAAGCTGTGGAAATTATGTCAGGTAAGTTCATAAGGGGGGAGGGGTGGGGGTGGTGATGGTGGTGTGGGGGAGGAGGAAAGCACCAGTGATTTTGCCGTGATTTTGAAGCCTTTCAGCCAGTACATTAAAGACCATACCAAAATCAATCACCATTAAATTTAAAAAGGTGCATGTTAATTTGAGTGTATGTTCAATGTGGTAATTAATCATAGCGTTTTGTCCTAAAAAAAAGTAAGAGCACTGAGTAAGGGTTCAGATGCATGCAAGTTCTCCAGTAGGAAATATTTTCTGCATTCTACAGTATGAAGATTCAGATATTAGTGTACTTAGGATTGGACATAGACTTTACGTCCTGACATGTGCTGAATATTTGAAGCACTCTTCCTGTACTTACTAGATACAGAGCCAATGAGCAAAATAATAACATTGTTACACTATATGTGCATTTCAATGATGTTCCAATGTTCTTTGAGAAAAATTTCCCTTCTGCATAAAACTATTGATGCAATACAGCCCAAGAAAGACCCAATGAAGAAAACTTAAATTTACCTAACATATCTTAAACTTGTCCAAATAAACACTGAAAAACCATTCCAAATAAAGAGGCCGGGACTTCGCGCTCACATTCGCAGCGGGTGTCAATGACAATGGGAATTGAAACCGTATCACAAAATTGTCTCCAAGCCTGCCAATGACATAAAAAAAGTTTCAGGAAAGAAAATGCAGGCACTATATTTAGTTACACTATTATATAATTCTTGGACTTGCCACACCATCACACTCCCAAGCTCAAGAATCTCACACTATTTACGACTACTTATTAAAAATGGAAACCTATCAAGTACGCCTCTGAGGTGAATTCAGAGGCAAGCATGCAATTTGTCACAGGCTACCACTGCCTGCCAGATCAGGGGGGGTACATGCAAGAGTGGGATTGAACTAACATAGGAACTTGGGGGTGCAGGAAGGTGCACCAGAAAAGGGCTGAGAAGTGAGAAGAGGTATAAGCAAAAGGGCTGAGAGATAAGGTGGAGCACCAGAGGTGAGGGGAATGCAGGGGCAGAGGGGGGTCATTCAGCAAGACAGTTCAGAGCTGGGGTGGTGCACAAGAGCTGCCAAGACTGCTTGAGCTGATGGAGTGACGCAGCAGAGAAGGTGACCCAGCATGGGGTGGGAGGAGGAAGTAGGCAGTGAGGGTGACTTCAAGTTCTCCTTATCATTGTCTCAAATAAGCGAGATATTAGTTTTAAATACTGTCCTTTACAAAGAACAAAGAACAAAGAACAAAACAGCAGGGGAAACAGGCCCTTCGGCCCAACGAGCCCACGCTGCCACCCCGATGTTCCCACCTCTACCCGTGATCCCTGTCCATGTTTATAGATCTATGGATTAAAAACCAAATTTGAGACAATTTAGGGAGAATTTGTTTTGCCAATTAGCTTAAGAGCACATCTTTGGGATGTGGGAGGAAACCGGAGCACCCGGAGAAAACCCACGCAAGCACAGGGAGAATGCACAAACTCCCACAGACACAGGCCAAATCCATGTATCTGCACAGCACAGCGATAGTCACTGAGCTGTCAAGTTGCCCATCAAATGGTCCAGGTCAAGCGTACACTAACGACGTGAAGCACTAGGATACTCTCGAAAAAAAAATGCTAGAACAGCCCTCTCACGACCCATCGCGTGTATGCCCCTCGTTAGACAACAAGGTGGACCAAAGCACCTGTAGGATAAAAACAAGTACATCAATATCATCATCTATCTACACACTTCCCAGGGACTCCCAAGGCTCATGATCCCTATTTTAAATCAGTTTTCTTTAATTTCTGGATATTTTTAAGAAACAGAATGGGGGAAACAGGGGGATATGGGGATATATTTAAGAAACAGAATACATTGGTGGGAGTTGGTTACACACCATCCAACAGCAGTTGTAGTGTAGAGAATTCAAGAAATTAGAGGTCTATATGATATGGATAAAAATCTTTGCATAGACCAGTGTTTGTATACCAGATTGGGAGTCCCAAGGTAAATTATGAAGGCAGACTAGACTCTAACAATTAGTGACAGAATAAGATGTTGTTTCGCTTCAGGTGCAATTCAGGTGCAATAGTTTTGGAAGCTTTTATCAAAACAATTTAACAACACAATTTAACTATAAGAAATGACTTAGTTTAACTTTTAACAATTCAACAGTACTGAAACATGACAAAATCCAATTCTTAACTGCTAACCTACAAGTAATATTTCTCTTCCCAACTTAAATCCCTCTTCAAAATTAATCAGAAAAAAACTCAGGCATACTTGCTTTGACTTAAGTCACCTGACTTGGCACTTTCTGAATGCCTGGAGAGACAGAGATACTGTTTTCCCCTGGCAGCAACTGTTCTTCATTTAAAATAAAAATGAAACTGTTTACTACTTGCAAGTTTAGCTCCTGTTATTAGTTACATGACTCTGTCTCTGTCAATCAACTTAAAACAAAACTCAAAGAACAAGGAACAAAACAGCACAGGAAACAGGCCCTTCGGCCCAACGAGCCAGTGTCGCCACCCCGATGTTCCCACCCCTACCCGTGATCCCTGTCAATGTTTATAGATCTATGGATTAAAAACCAAATTTGAGACAATTTAGGGAGAATTTGTTTTGCCAATTAGCCTAAGAGCACATCTTTGGGATGTGGGAGGAAACCGGAGCACCCAGAGAAAACCCATGCAAGTACGGGATGAATGCGCACACTCCCACAGACACAGGCCCAAATCCTTGTATCTGCACAGCACAGCGATAGTCACTGAGCTGTCATGTTGCCCATCAAATGGTCCAGGTCAAGCGTACACTAACGACGTGAAGCACTAGGTTACTCTCGAAAAAAAAATCCAACAGCAACCCTCTTATGACCCATCACATGTATGCCCCTTGTTAGACAACAAGGTAGACCAAAGCACCTGTAAGATAAAAACAAGTACATCAATATCATCATCTATTTACACACTTCCCAGGGACTCCCAAGTCTCATGATTCACATTTTAAATCAGTTTTCTATACCCCTCCATTCCCATTCTGTTCATGTGCCCATCTAAGTATTTCTTAAATAACTCTAGATTGCATGCCCTCACCACTTTACTTGGCAGCGCATTCCATATCCCCACCACCCTGTGTGTGAAAAAACTCCTTCTAGCATCCAAATTATACCTTAACCCCCTCACCTTAAGCCCGTGATCCCTCGTGCTATTCGAGTCCATCCTAGGAAAAAGCTTAACCTTGTTTACTCTATCTATAACCCTCAGAGTCTTGTATACCTCTATTAGATCTCCTCTGATCTACGTCTTTCTAAGGAAAACAGTCCCAATATGCCTAATCTCTCCTCGTAACTCAGCCCTTCCATACCAGGCAGCTTCTTGGTAAACCTCCTCTGCACTCTCTCCAGACTCACCACGTCCTTCTGGTAGTAAGGCGACCAGAACTGGATGCAGTATTCCAAATGAGGTCTAACCAACGTTTCATACAGCTGCAACATTAAAGGCCAACTCTTGTACTCTATACCCCTTCCTATAAAGGCTAGCATACTATATGCTTTCTTCACAACCTTCTCCACCTGTTCTGCCACCTTCAGAGACTTGTGCACCTGAACCCCCAGGTCCCTCTGCATTTCTATAGTCTTAATAGATCTACCCTTTATTATATACCTCCCCCTTACATTCTTTCTTCCAAAATGCATCGCCTCACGTTTATCAGGATTGAATTCCATCTGCCATCTATCTGCCCAAGCTACCAACCTATCTATGTCCTGCTGCATCGCCTGACAATGCTCCTCACTTTCCGCAAGTCCAGCCATCCTTGTATCGTCTGCAAACTTACTGATCACTCCACTTACTCCCTCTTCCAAGTCATTTATATATATTACAAATAGAAGAGGTCCCAGTACTGAGCCCTGTGGCACACCACTAGTGACTGACCTCCAGCTAGAAAAACACCCTTCCACTATTACTTTCTGTCTCCCATTACTAAGCCAAGATTCTACATACCTAGTCTGAAACCCCAGAGAAGCTCAAAAAACAAAATAGTTCTACCAACTCTACAAAGTATCACATTCCTAGTTAGCATCAGTAATTAGCCTGCATTCTTATCATTTGCTGCATGCTTACCAAACAAAATGTGATCTTTTGAAGCAGCCCCACTTTATACACAAAATATATTAAAATAGCACAGTATCATCACACTGGGCAAAACAAATTTGCAGTATTAGTGTGGAGAATAAGCTTTTAGAATTGACATGATCTCAAGACATGAAAGAAATCATAAGCTATGTACATCAAACTGTTATTTCTTGCTTATTTCAAAATGAATTTTGCTGAACTAAAAGTGGTCCAATCTAAGTTATAATTATGTATGATATTGCAAAGTAGCCACTAAAGCATTATATGAATTGCGTTGGAGACACGTCTTGGCACGTTGCTAATGGAATCTTACACTTGGAACTGTCAAGGCACATTCCAAAAAGGAACTGAGTGTTATTTGCCTATTCATAAGCTTATCCCTTAGTAAAGTTTAAAGCTCTACCATGAGCATAGCTACCCGGAACAAAATGAATAATGATGCTTTCAAAGGCTAATGACAGGAATATTCTGAGCCAGAAATTAAATGCCAGATCTAGATATCAGGGTTGGAATTTCCCCAATAAATGACAAAAGCACAATTTACCTGCTTTCATACTAAATACTCCCACTGGGGTAAGAACGGGAATGAATCATGTTTGTGGTGGCAGCGCTGCACTGGTGCAATTCAGCCTATTCAAGTAGGCCAGCATGGCCCTTTCAGGAATGACCTGTATTATCGAACCCCAGTAGCACTTGATTCCCTAGAGTCAGGAATCACCATTTAGCCCTGATAAGCAGGAGCAGCGTATATGCACTCCCTGCAACCTCCATTCTTAGTTCATCAGCATGGCAGTGAAAAGTGCCGAACCTCCCTTCCTGGATGCAGACATTAACAGGATGCTGGACCATTGATGTGAAGAGGACAATCCTGTTCCCAATGTTTCACTGGAGATCCCATGCCAATGTGATGGCGAAAACTATGTTGCAAACACTTTGTAATTTCCTTATTCTGTATTCACTGATTTAATCTTTCCTGATCTGTTCATTGTTTAGTCCCAGGTTACTCTGAATTCCTTCTTACAATTTCCTTCACCTGCTTGTCCCGATGCCTGCACACTCTACCTGATGTCAAGCCCCCAAAGCCAACTGACCACCATCTCACAACATCCCCTAGATCAAGACTTCATACAACCAGAGTGAGGGGGAGAAGACAGGTGAGGTCATGCCTGAGCTATTAGGTTCTCACCCCATTTGAGGAGATGGTACTGGAAATTGAAAGGGAAGCCCCTGAGCAAGCAGTGGCTGACAGCGAGGTTGGATTGCCCCAAACAAGAGAGTGTCCAATGAGTTACCTGGATAACCTATTTCAAGTGAGTCATTATTTTGCATATCTTTGATATTCCCAAATGCTGACTCTATCTCCTTTCTCTTCCTGGGTTTCAATCAAATGAGGTTCACCTATCTAGGGGTCACAGCCCCACAATCAAGTCCTTATAGTGGCCCAGATGGGACAGCACCAAATTCCCTGCAGCTTTCACCAGCACCAAGCGCAGTGCAGAGACTCTTATCTCAGTAGCTATAGAAACAAACACTAGAAGCAGGAGTAGGCCATTTGGCCCTTCAAGTGAATATAATCTTAACTATTCTCCTCACAGGATAGACCTGCCATCCAAGGAATCAGCCTGATAAATCTTTGCTGTACCCTCTATAGCAAGGACATCCTTCCTTTTGATAAGAATACTAAAACTACACAAATACTCAAAGAACAAAGAACAAAATAGCACAGGAAACAGGCCCTTCGGCCCAACGAGCCCGCGCCGCCACTCCGATGTTCCCACCTCTACCCGCGATCCCTGTCCATGTTTATAGATCAGTGGATTTAAAAACCAAATTTGAGACAACTTAGGGAGAATTTGTTTTGCCAATTAGCCTAAGAGCACATCTTTGGGATGTGGGAGGAAACCGGAGCACCCGGAGAAAACCCACGCAAGCACGGGGAGAATGCGCAAACTCCCACAGACACAGGGCCCAAATCCATGTATCTGCACAGCACAGCGATAGTCACTGAGCTGTCGTGTTGCCCATCAGAAGGTCCAGGTCAAGCATACACAAACAACGTGAAGCAGTAGGATACTCTCGAAAAAGATCCAAGAGCAGTCCTCTCATGACCCATTGCGTGTATGCCCCTCGTTAGACAACAAAGCAAAACAAGTACATCAATATCATCCATCATCTATTTACTCACTTCCCAGGGACTCCCAAGGCTCATGATCCCTATTTTAAATCAGTTTTCTATACCCCTCCATTCCCATTCTGTTCATGTGCCCATCTAAGTATTTCTTAAATAACTCCAGAGTACCTACCTCCACCACTTTACTTGGCAGCGCATTCCATACCCCCACCACCCTCTGTGTGAAAAAAACTCCCTCTAGCATCCAAATTATACCTTACCCCCCTCACCCTAAGCCTGTGACCCCTCGTGCTATTTGAGTCCATCCTAGGAAAAAGCTTAACCCTGTTTACTCTATCAATCCCCTTCAAAATCTTGTACACCTCTATCAGATCTCCTCTAAGTCTACGTCTTTCTAAAGAAAACAGTCCCAATTTGCCTAATCTCTCCTCATAACTCAGATCTTCCATACCAGGCAGCATCCTGGTAAACCTCCTCTGCACTCTCATAGAACATAGAACATAAAACATTACAGCGCAGTCCAGGCCCTTCGGCCCTCGATGTTGCGCCGGCCAGTGGACCCTCTAACCTAAGCTATTCCAATATCATCCATATGCCTATCCACCGAACATTTGAATGCCCCCAAAGTAGGCGAGTCCACAACTGCTGCAGGCAGGGCATTCCACACTCTCACCACCCTCTGTGTAAAGAACCTGCCTCTGACATCCGTCCTATAACTCTCCAGAGTCTCCACGTCCTTCTGGTAGTAAGGCGACCAGAACTGGACTCAGTATTCCAAATGAGGTCTAACCAACGTTTTATACAACTGCAACATTAAAGGCCAGCTCTTGTACTCTATACCCCTTCCTATAAAGGCTAGCATACCATATGCTTTCTTCACAATCTTCTCCACTTGCTCTGCCACCTTCAGAGACTTGTTCACCTGCACCCCCAGGTCCCTCTGCGTTTCTATACTCTTAATAGGTCTACCCTTTATCATATACCTCCCCCCTACATTCTGGCCTCACCAATGCTCTATACAATGGTAGGAAAACACCTCTATCGCTATATTCAAATCATCTCATGATGAAGGTCAATGTACCATTTGCCTTTTTTATTGTCTGCTATACCTGCTTTCTTACTTTCAATAACTGATGCACAAGGATTCCAAGGTGTCATTGAGTATCCACCTCTTTCAATTTATATCCATTCAAGTAATAATCTATCTTCCTAGTGTGGCTAACCTCATACTTATCCACATTATACTGCATCTGCCATGCAAATGCCTACCTACTTAGCCTGCCCAAATCACACTGGAGCATCCACGCATCCTCATCAAGGCTCACCCTACTAACCAACTTTGTATCAAGTACAAATTGAGATAATATAATTATCTCCAAATTATTAATGCATAATAGGAACTGTTGGGGTCCTAGCCCAGATGGAACCCCACTAGTCACTGATTGGCAATTAGAGAAAGACAACTCCTTGCTCCCTATCTGATAACTATTTTTCTATCCAATGCAAGACACTACCATACTTCATGTGTAGCCTGACCAATGCCTTATACAACTGCAGCGAAACATCCCTATACTCCACTGCAATCCATGTACTTAAAATTTACATGGTAGCCTGTTATGAGCTACCAAAATGTGAGATTTTGTTGAAAGCCTTCTGATGGTCTAAGTAAACCATATCTGCTGGTTCTCCTTGGTCAAAAGAATCCCAATAGAATCATTAAACACGAAATCCACGATGACATAGTCTGATTATATCATTGCCTTCTAAATGCTGAGTTATGAAATTCTAGATAATGGACTCAAGCAACTTTCCCAGTACTGACATTAGGTACACTGTTCTCTAGTTCTCTATTTTTTGAATACTGGGCTTGCATCAACTACCCTACAATTCATAGGCCCTATTCCAGAGTCCAAAGAAATGTAAAAATAACCACCAATAGATCTACTATTTCTGGGACTCTGGGATGAAATTAAATCAGGATCTTGAGATTTATCCATATTCAATCCCATCAATTTTCTCAAAACCATTTCTCTACTAATGCTTATTTCTTTCAGTTCCTCACTAAAATATGTTTCTCTCAACAATTCAGGTAAATTTGTCATGTCTTCCTTTGTGGAGACTGAATCAAAGTACAAAATTTAGTTCCTCAGATATTTCTTTATTTCCCGTTATGAATTCTCCCGTTTCTGACTGCAAGGGGTCTGCATTCATTTTTAATCAATCTTGTTCTTGTTACATACCTATTGAAATCTTTTCACAGTTTTTATGTTCCCTGCTAGCTTTTATATCTATTTTTTCAATCTTAATTCCTTGGCCCTCTTTTGCTGAATTTTAAACTGCTCCCAGTGCTCAGCCCTATTGCCTTTTTCTTGCCAATTTGTATGCTCCGATACAAATACCATCTCTAATTTCCCTTGCTGGCTATGGTTTGGCCATAGTTTCCATACCACTCTTGTGCCAAACAGTAATAAATAACTTCTGGAGTTCACCTATGTCTGCCATTCCCTGTCCACTGTGTTTCTTTTCAGTAATGTTTCCATGTCCATCATGACCAATTCATACCTCATACAATCAGTTACCTTTGAGATTCAGGACCCTGGTCTCAGGATTAACTCTCTCACTAGCCATCTTGGGAAAAAAAACCATTGTGGTCATTTTGTCCCCAAAAGTTCTCTCAATTAAATTGCCAACTAATCCTTTCTCATTGTACAATACCCAGCCCAAGATGTTCTGCTCCCTTGTTGGTTTCTCAACTTGTTGCTCCAGAAAATCATCCCATATGTACTTTAGGAATTTCTCCTGTGATTAATTTGACTCTCCTAATCTATATGCAGATTAAAGTCGTCCATAATCACAGATGTTCCTTCAACACATGCATTTGATTTTCTGACTAATGCTTTTCCCAATATTATAGTTTGATGGTCTATACACCAGCGCCACCAATGCTTTTTGCCTCTTATTGCTTCTTAACTCAACATACACAGATTCCATATCATCTATGCTAATCTTTTCTCAATATCATATCAATATCATCTTTAATCAGCAATACAACTCCACCATCTTTCCTTTTTGAATTCTGAATATCCCTCAATGTTTAAGTCCCATCCCTGCTCATCTTTGATGTGCATCTGATTTATCTACTTTGTTTCAAATGCTGAGCATTCAGGTCCAAACCTTAAAAGATGTGCACTTTTAACACCTTTTTTCTTTTTTGGTCCTTACCTGACTCTGACCCTTGACTTCTTTGCCCATGTGCAACTGGGCTCAGCCATTGACATCCCAGAATAAGCCAAACTTTCCTTATTCTCCTTATTGTCTTTTCCTCATTCTTAATTGCCCCGCTCTAAATCCTTGCAAAAGTTCTCATCTCCCTGTCATTAGTTTAAGCCCTCCTCAACCATTTCAGCAAGTACCCTACCTGTGCAGATGTATTCCATCCAGTTTGTACATGTCCCATCTCCTCGCAGAGTCAGTCTCAATGCCCTAGGAATCTGATACCCTCCTCCTCGTATTTTCAGCTACATATTCATTGTCTGTAATCCGTTTCTATTCTGACTAGCACAGGTAGTAATCCTGAGATCACAATCTTTGAGGTCCTACTTTTTAGCTTGCTTCCTAGCTCCTTATATTCTACTTTTCAAGCCTTGTCCTCTTTTCAAATTTGTCATTCCAATGTGTACTACGACCATTGGCTGCTCGCCCTCCCTCTATGGCCCTGCAGCTGCTCTGAGACATCCTTGGCCCTAGCTCCAGGGAGGCAACATACCACCTTGGAGTCTCATTTGTGGCCACAAAAACAGTTACTCCCCTTACACTACAACTGTTGCATTCTGCACTTTTTACTCCTCCTCTCTGCAGCAGAGCCAACAATGGTGCAAAGGATTTGGCTGTTGCAAATTCCCCTGAAAAGGCCATTCCCCTCAACAGTTTCCAAAATGGTATTGCTAGTGGTCAGGCTTCTGGAGCACTCTCTAGCGAGCACCACACAACTGCTGTTGCACATAGGTTGAATGTTTTTACCTCCAGCCAATATGGAAAGCCTGAGGCAAGACAACTGAGCCATGTCTGATGTACAAAGCTTGGCTCATTCTATGATGTTCATAGCTGAGCCCAGTCTTACATGGGCATGTTCCAGATGCAGAGGGATATTGCTGAGATACTTTGGAGCTTAGCTTACACATAGAAGATCAATGGCTAATGGTTTTCAGAGCTTGACCCACTCAATGATGGAAATGTCACAGTCAGAGGCCCGTGGATTAGACAATAGTGGGTCTCCAGAACTGGATCATCAGATAATGCTGAGGCAATTGAAGCTCACCCCAGCAGCTTTCAAAACCCATGGAGTGACCAGGGACCAGAGAGAAATCCAATGGGGAAGGCAGTGGGGGGGAGAGGGGGGGGTGCTAGGGCCTTCCACCACAAAGACTTTGGGTCACTTGTGAGCCCAACAGTCAGTTGAGGCCTTCCAGGTTCAGACCCTCCAAAGGATGCTGGCTAAAGTGATCACAAGCCAAAGGGTGTGGAAACTAGCAAGCCACCTCTACTTCATGTGCAATCTGCACAACACCTAACAGTAGCCAGAGGACTAGAAAGTATAAGAAATTGAAGAAACTGTAGTAACACTGCATGAGAGCAGTATCACAAAGTAAGTTAGAAAGAGTGGCCAAAAACATACACTTGCACTGTTACATAATTGTTTCAATCCACAAGTTTCCTCTCGGTGTACATTAACACTCAAAAATGGGGGTACATACGTGGACTAATAGAGCAGTGGGGATGGGGGGGCGGGGGGTGAGGATGCTTTGTCTCCAGTTTGTTCTTGGATTTTCCTAAAGGAAGAATGGCCTTACATTCAAGTGGAGCCATGACAGCCAGTGTTTGCTATTCTGTATGGACACCATCACCACTCAATGATGCAGAAGCTCTATTCCTTCACCTCTACCATTCTGCACACTTTCCCACCCCTCCCTAATTGTGTCCCAGGTGAAAGTGCACAGTGAGGAATGAGCTGTGAGGTCAAAAAAGATAGGAGTCAGACATTGTGAGAATGAGGAACAACATAGCTTTCCTGGCAGTGACTCATCACCATCCTTGCGATCAGACCTGCTGACATTGCCAACCCAGGCCTAATTTCAACCTTGGACAGGGAAGGGAGAGCACACTTGTAGGAAGGGTGGGGAGAAAGGGTTGAGACTATGCGGGGGGAATAGTGAGAAGGAGACAGACTAGACAAAAGTTGCGAGGGGGAAAATAAGGATTGAGGGGGAATTGGGAGAGGAAGGTTGAAAAGGTGGGGGTAGGGAGGCAAGGGACTGGGCAAGAAAAAAAATCTGAGGATAAAGGGGGTGCTGGGGATTTGGCTGCCCTTCTCAGTGAAGAATTTGGAGGCAATGAAACCTTTCCTGGTCCTCCAACCTTGTAGCACTCTAGTGGCTCCTTGTACAGTGTGCTCCAGTTCCTCCTCAGGTTCCTCTTCAAATCCACCCTCCTTCTCCTCATTACTGAGACTGCCTGATCTTTTTCTTCATCCTCCTCAGAATGTTGACCCATTGTGGGGCAAAATTGTGTAACACACAGCAAACATCCTAGAAACCCTCTGGGAGCATATTGAAGATCCCCAGTTGTCCAAATAGCAGAACTGCATTTTTAGAAGCTCAATGCACAGTTTGATGATGATCCTGGTGGCAGAATGGAAAAATTGTAAGTTGCTGCCTTGGTCTGGTGGCACAGTAATTAGCAACGCTGCCTCACAGCACCAGGGATCTGGGTTCAGTTCCAGGCTTGGGTCGTGGTCTGTGTGGAGTCTGCATGGGTTTCTTCTGGGTGCACTGGTTTCCTCCCATAGACCAAAAGATGTGCTGGTTAAGTACATAGGCCATGATAAATTCTCCCTCAGTGTACCCAAATAGGTGCTGGAGTATGGCAACAAGATGATTTTCATTGTAACGTTAATTTAAGCCTACTAGTGATACTAATAAATAATCTCCATAAGGCATCATTAGCCATGACTTTAGAGGGTAACCTTTTTCTCTCACATAAGTCAAACCTTAAGCCAAGGGTTATCTTTGAAGGCTCTTGGTTTGCCAAGATGAATAAGTCATACGTGGTTCCAGGAAAGTACGCACAGGCATGCATGAGCTAGTAATCACACACCAACATGGTAAAGGAGTGGAATCCTTCCTGTTGATGAAGGACACTCCCTCTCAATATGGTATTTTAAGGGCAACATGGGTGCCATCGATTGCTGCCTGGAGTTGGGGTATTCAGGCGATGGCACTGAATCCTGCAGCTTGAGCATCCTAGTGGGTCTTGTTTCAGGTTGAAGGTGATATGGTATGATGCCAGGCATACAGGGCATCTGTGACTTCAAGGATCATTGTGGTATGTCTCTGGATACTGGCTTCCAGATACAAAAGCAGCCATCTGTCAACTTCTGTCTCCTGCAATTGAGCCAATTTTGAATCCACTTTATCAAATTTCTCTGTATCCCATGTACATTTGTCTTCTTTACAAGTCTCCCATGTGGGACCTTGTCAAAGGCTTTGTGGGATTCATACAAACTACAGCTCAACCCTCCACTATGTATACAACTATGATCATGTGGCCAAATTTACCTCAAATTCTATTTTCAAGTTTGCTGACAACACCATAATGGGTCATATCTCAAACAAAGAGACAGTATAGGAATGAGATAGAGAATCTGGTGAACAAATCAAAAAAGGAGATTGTCATTGACTTCAGAAAGCATAAAGGAGAACATGCCCCTTTTTACATCAACAGGGATGAAGTAGGACGGGTTGAGAGCTTCAGGTTTTTAGGTGTCTAGAGTATCAACAACCTGTCCTCGTCCCCTTATGCTGACATTATAGTTAAGAAAGTCCATCTACTTTCTTAGAAGACTAAGGAAATTTGGCATGTCAGTTATGACTTTCACTAACTTTTACAGATACACCATTAAAAGCCTTCTTTCTGGTTGGATCACAGCTTGGTATGGTTTCTGCTCTGCCCAAGGAACTACAAAAGGCTGTGAATGTAGCTCAATCCATCATGCAAGCTAATCTCCCAACGATTGACTCGGTCTACACTTTCCATTGCCTCGGCAAAGCAGCAGCCCAACATACCTGAAGACTCCATACACTCCAAAACATTCCCTCTTCCGTCTTCCTCTCTTGGTTAAAAATAGACAAGTCTGAGGTCATGTAACAACTGCCTCAAGAACAGCTTCTTCCCTGCTGCTGTCAGACTTTTGAGCAGACTTACTTTGCATTAAGTTGATCTCTCTCTACACCCTAGCTATGAGCGTAACACTACATTGTGCTCTCATTTCCTTCTCTATGAACAATATGCTTTGTCTGTATTGCGTGCAAGAAACAATAATTTCACTGTATGTTGATACATGTGACAATAATAAATCAAATCAATTGCACTACCCTCATCTACATACTTGGCCATGTTTTCAAAAAAAATTTAAATTTGTTTAGCATGATCTCCCTCTGACAAAGCCATGTTGACTATCTGTGAACAAGCCTTGCCTCCCAAATGGAGATAAATGTTCTCCAATCATTTCCCCATCACTGATGTAAGACTTACTGGTCTTTCATTCCCTGCTTTATTTGTACAAGCCTTTTTAAATAGCCACATTATTTTTTTGTGCCTACCATTGTGAACAGCTAATCAGAAATAATAGGAAACCAAAGACCTGGCAACAATGACAATCTTAGGAGAAATCAGTATAAATAAACATATCAAAAGATTATGGGACTATATGGCTAACAATGCCACTGGATGTGACAACCAGTGTCCAAGGTTTTAAAAATAGATAGTGGATGTTTTGGTTTTGACCTTCCAAAATTCTTTGGATTTGAGAAGTTCAAGGATTCTAAGACAACAATTATGGGGGCGATTCTCTCATCTCGCCATGCTAATGTTTTAGAGCAGTGGGGCGGGAGATTCACATGTAGGACGATTCATGGAATTTCCCCAAGTGCTGGCACCTCATGCACATCACCCAGCCCGAAGGCCTGGCCACCACACAAATGTGGCGCAACAGGCACACGCACACAATCTCCCACCTCTGGCATGATGTCAATCTGGTGTAGATTAGACTAGGTACTTGTGTATGGGGGGAGTGTGGGGAGGAAAGGAGGAAGTGGACATCCTGCCTGAGGAGCTGGAGGATGGAAGATTGGCAGTATTGCTAAGTGCAGGCAGGGCAGCACAGTGAGGGTGCCTTGATAGCAGCCTGCTTCATGTAGCTGGTACTGTGCAGTAAGAAGCTGCTACAAAAACATTTCCGGCACATCCCGAGCAAATGCAGCCGCCATTCTCATTCAAACCCAAAGTGGAACCACATGACCCTTCCTGAGTCTCTTATCCTATTCCTTTGGCACAGAAACACCAAACCTGTTAACATGCCTGGTCTGGCAATAATTGCCAGTCTTAGTTGAAGGCCTGAGGATGATGGTGATGACGACTCACTATTGTGCACTGGAAGCCTGCCCCTGGTGCCACTCCAATATTTTCTCTGTAAGCATGCTGCCACCTTGGTCTACTCAGCTGTAAGAGTTGGGAACACAAGTGTGTAGGGCAATCAGTGAAAGCGCCACAGGATGGGGTAGGCAGAGGATCCAGATTCACTCAGGGTTCGGTGAGTATTGGGGAAGATAGGGCAGGCACTCTAACAGGCCAGGTTTCATAATTATCTTTCCCTCCACTCGCACTGTCTGTACCAATAAAGACTTGATTACCTGTAAGGCTCGCATTCCAACCATTATCTTGTAATTGCATCTGTCTACATCGTCACTCACCTGATGAAAGAGCAGTGCTTCATAAGCTCACGATTCCAAATAAACTTGTTGGACTTTAACCTAGTGTTAGAAGACTTCTTACTGTTCAGGTTTCTAAGCATGGTTTTAAGAACAAAGAACAAAACAGCACGGGAAACAGGCCCTTCAGCCCAACGAGCCCGCGCTGCCAACCCGATATTCCCACCTCTACCCGTGATCCCTGTGTATGTTTATAGATCTATGGATTAAAAACTAAATTTGAGACAATTTAGGGAGAATTTGTTTTGCCAATTAGCCTAAGAGCACATCTTTGGGATGTGGGGGGAAACCGGAGCAGTCGGAGAAAACCCACGCAAGCACAGGGAGAATGCGCAAACTCCCACAGACACAGGCCCAAATCCATGTATCTGCATAGCCCAGTGATAGGCACTGAGCTGTCATATTGCCCATCAAATGGTCCAGGTCAAGTGTACACTAACGACGTGAAGCACTAGGATACTCTTGAAAAAAATCCAAGAGCAGCCCTCTCACGACCCATCGCGTGTATGCCCCTCGTTAGACAACAAGGTGGACCAAAACACCTGTAGGATAAAAACAAGTACATCAATATCATCATCTATTTACACACTTCCCAGGGACTCCCAAGGCTCATGATCCCTATTTTAAATCAGTTTTCTATATCCCTCCATTCCCATTCTGTTCATGTGCCCATCTAAGTTTTGACATCTGTTCCAAACATGTGCAGGTTTCAAAATGGAATGCGCACTTAATCTGATTGCCCGAAGGTTCCTTCTTGCACTGTTAACTGGACTGAGGTATCAGGTTCCTGGCATTTAATGCAGCTACCACGTCTTCCCATTTGCCCTCGCAGCAGCCAGCACTACTTCTCCACTGCATCAAACTGATGGGACTGGTCAACTTTGGGGAAACTGAGGCAGGTTTCTTGCCAGGCATTTTCGTGACATGATTGGTTGTGTCTCCATTCTTGCAGCTGAGACCAGCAATGTCCATGTACGAGGGGCATGGAGTCAGGGCCAGCGATGTCTGTGGGGAGGGCAGCATGGGGAGAGAGGGCAGTGATGTCTATTTGTGGAGCATGGGGTCAGGGGACAGTGATTTCTCTCTGTTGGAGAAGGAGTTCTGGGGGGGGTGGTGGTGGGATAGGGAGAGGGGGCAGAAAATGGGGAGAGTCCAGCAATGTCTGTCAGAATTTGAGGGCAATGATCTCAATGCTGGTAGGTCTTTTTAGCGATCTTCCAGAGATGTTAGCATGTATGGGTTCCCATACTTCATGCAGATTTCAGCCTCTTTAGTGTAAGTAGACTCCACTCCCAAGCTTTTAAATGATGATCAGAATAGTGACCTCTCCAGTGCACAGAATGTGTGTGGGAGGCTCTTATCTAAAGTTGCATGGAAAACAAAACAGACTAATTTAGCCTAATTTTCCTGCAAATTTGACACTTTTTTTGGGAGAATTGCAACCTGTATTGCTGTTCAACAAAAGAGAAAAGAAAGAAATTGAGGATCTATCGGGTAGTTTAGGGGAGTTGGTGGTATTATGGTATTGTTGTTGAACTGGTAATCCAGAGACCATGGTAGCGATCTAAGGACGTGTGTTCAAATCCCACCATGGCAGATGGTAAAATTTGAATTCAATAAAAATCTCAAAATAAAAGTCTAATGATGACCATGAAATCATTGTTGATTACCATAAAAATCCACCTGGTTCATTCACGTTCTTTAAGAAAAGAAATAGAACAAAACAAAAAAATTATAGCACAGGAACAGACCCTTTGGTCCTCCAAGCCTGCACCAAACATGCTGCCTGACTTAACTAAATCCCTCTACCCTTCTAGGGATCATATTCCTCTATTCCCATTCCCAAATTCATGTATTTGTCAAAATGTCCCTTAAAAGTCACTACCATATCTGCCTCCACTATTTCCCTCGGCAGCAAGTTCCAGGCATCCAACACTTCTTTAAAAATCTGCCTCATACATCTCCTTTAAATTTTGCCCCTTGCACCTTAATCTGTGCCCCCTAGTAATTGATTCTTCCACCCTGGGAAAAAGCTTCTGACTATCCACTGGGTCTACAAGATTGAGAAGCATGGACAATCAGGTCACCCCTCAACCTCTGTTGTTCCAGTGAGAACAAATCAAGTTTCTCCAACCTCTCCTCATAACTAATGCCCTCTATACCAGGCAACATCCTGACAAATATTTTCTGTATCCTTTCCAAAGCTTCCACATCCTTCTAGTAGTGTGGCAACCAGAACTGAATACTATATTTCAAGTGTAGCCTAAGGTTCTACAAAGTTGCAACATGACTTGCCAATTTTTAAAAACTCAATGCCCCGGCCGATAAAGGCAAGCATGCCTTCTTGAATACCTTTTTCCACCTGCATTGCCACTTTTAGTTACCTGTGCACCTGTACACCCAGTTCTCTTTGTCTATCAATATTCTTTTGGGTTCTGCCATTAACTGTATATTTCCTATCTGTATTAGATCTTCCAAAATGCACTACCTCACATTGTCCAGATTAAACTCCATCTGCCATCTCTCTGCCAATGTCTCCAACCGATTAATGTTCTGCTGTATCCTCTGATGGTCGTCATCGCTATCTGCAAATCCAAACTTTGTGTCATCTGCAAACTTACTAATCAAACCAGTTACATTTTCCTACAAATCATTCATATATATTACAAACAAAGGTTCCAGCACTGATCCCTGAGAAATGCTACTTGTCACAGCCTTCCATTCAGAAATACACACTTGCAATGCTACCCTCTGTCTTTGACTGAGCCAGTTTTGTATGCAACTTGCCAGCTCACCCAACCCTGTGACTTCACCTTCTACATCAGTCTGCCATGAGGAAATCTGTCAAAGGCCTCACTGAAGCCCATGTGGACAACATCCACAACCGTACCCTCCGTTCATTTTTGTGTCATCTGAAAAACTTGACCAAATTAGTGAGACATGACTCCCCTTCACAAAACCATATTGTCTCTCACCAATATGTCCAAGTTATTTTCAAGTGGGAATAAATCCTGTCTCAAAGAATCCTCTGCTATAATTTCCCTACCACTGATGTAAGGCTCACTGCCTTGTAATCGCCTGGATTATTCTTGCTATCCTTCTTAAACAAAGGAACAACATTGGCTGTTCTCCAATCCTCTGGGATCTCCTCTGTAGCCAGTAAGAATACAAAGATTTAGAACATAGAACATAGAACATTACAGTGCAGAACAGGCCCTTCGGCCCTCGATGTTGCGCCAACCAATTAAGAAAAAGCAATGACCCTCTAACCTAAACCATTCCCTTTTCATCCATAAACCTATCCACTGACCTCTTAAATGCTCCCAAACTTGGCACATCCACAACTGCAGCTGGCAGGGCATTCCATACCCTTACCACACTCTGGGTAAAGAACTTACCTCTGACATCCGTCCTATAACTACCACCCCTTAATTTAAAGCTATGTCCCCTCGTGCTAGCTTTCTCCATCCGAGGAAAAAGGCTATCACTGTCCACCTTATCTAAACCTCTAATCATCTTATATGTTTCAATAAGGTCTCCTCTTAGCCGCCTCCTTTCTAACAAAAATAACCTCAAATCCCTCAGTCTCTCCTCATAAGACCTGCCCTCCATACCAGGCAACATCCTGGTAAACCTCCTCTGCACCCTCTCCAATGCCTCCACATCTTTCTTATAATGTGGGGACCAGAACTGTACACAATATTCCAAGTGCAGCCGCACAGAGTTTTGTACAGTTGCAACATGACGTTGTGACTCCGAAATTCAATCTCCCTACCAATAAAAGCCAAGACTCCGTATGCCTTCTTAACAACCTTATTGACTTGATTGCCAACTTTCAGGGATCTATGCACATATACACCAAGATCCTTCTGTTCATCAACACTATTAAGAGTTCTACCATTAGCCCTATACTTTACACATTTATTATTTCTCTCAAAGCCCCAACAATTTCCTCCCTTGCTTCTCCTCAGGATTCTGTGGTATATCACATCAGATCCTACAGACTTGTCTATCTTAAACGTTGCTCAAGAACCCCATTACCTCTTTCTTTTTGATCTCAACATGACCCAAATTGTCAACTCAATCTTTCCCAGAGTCATCATCCAACAAGTCCATTTGATGGGAGACCATGCAGACGCTATGATAACAGATGAATAAACATCGCTCGACAATCACCAGGCAAGACTGTTCCCTTCCTGTTGGTGAACACTTTAACAATTGCAGGCATTCAGCCTGACCTTCGGTCAAGCGTTCTCCAAGGTGGTCTTCACAACAGACAAGAGTCGCTGAGCAGATACTGATAACCAAGTTCCGCACACATGAGAACGATCTCAACTGGGATTTTGGGTTCATCTCGCACTCTGTAACCCCCAAGACTTACTTGGGTTTGCAAAACCTCATTTACTGTACAGGGTCTGAAGACAATACACATCTCTAATCTATGCATAATGCTCTTTCCACTCACATTGTCAGCACCTTTAAGACTTGAATAGCAGGTTAGTTGTAAAGACTCGCATTCTAATCAGTAATCTGTAAACTGTCTGTGCTGTTATACGCTCTGAGGCTGGAACTCTTCATTCACCTGATGAAGGGCAAACCCCAAAAGCTTGTGAGTTTACTATGAAATAAATTGACTGGAGTGGAACCTGGTATTGTCAGGCTTCTTCTATATTCAAGTAAGGTTGCAGAGACATGGGAAGTGGTGTCAAGTAAATACCTGGAGCTTCACTAGGAAGGCAGGCATACATGCCACAAGATTAATGACCTGCTCTGGTTTTCAAGGGTAAGCGTCCATTTCCCTGCTCTCAGCCTTTGCCATTTCACCTTAAACCCTCTCTAACCCACTACATTACCTTCTAACATTGTCTCAGAATCCTCAATTGATTCTTTCCTCCCATCTTGTCAGGTCCACATCACACCCCTGACTGGCCTGGCACATTCCTATGCTTGCCAGCAGCTATCAGCACAACCCCCCTCCCCTCCTCCTAGTCAGGTTAACTTCTGTCATCTTTGTGCCCTATAGGCACAAATTGCTTTCAACAAGAAGCAAAGGCAGATGGGGACATTGCTAAGATATGAGTTTTCACCCATTCTGAGAGGGTTCTAGAAATTGCAGGTGAGACGCTAAGAGCAATCTGTTGCTGATTGCGAGGTTGGTAGGCCCTGAGCAAGTAAGAGCCCGAAGCACTGTGATATCAATGACCAATTGTAAGTGAATTTGTCATCCTCCAAACACAATATCTCCACTGGCCCCATGTTCTTCATGTTGTACGATCCCCATCAGCGGTGGTTGGGCCATCTGGGGGTTTCATCTTGCCATCCCACCCCTCTGAGCACACTGGGCCACAGCTCCAAGTAAATCATAGATATCCCATCACTGTATTCATCAGAACCAAGCAGTACAAAGACACTTAACTCAGTGTGAAGCATTAGTAGAGCACTCTGGTGAGTATCACACTGCTGCGATCCACATCAGTTGGAATCTGGAAAATGCAAAGGAGAAACTAGCCAGAGCACTGACGAATCCCCATGATCTGCCCCAAGATAAATGTCACACCTCTGGAAATGATCATCCCACTAATAGTCAACATGCAAAAGCAGAATTCTACAGGAGAGGGTGTCAGCAACCTTCCAGCAGATGCAGACATAACCATGAAATCCTGCAGCCTTACACGAAAAGGTGCAGGTATTGAGTGGTACCCAGGCCAACACTGCAAAGCTGGCATCCATGGTGGAAAGCCTGAGCCAAGATGTCCGAAACATTAAGAATGACTTCCAAGGCATGGCTCACTCAGTGATGTCAGTGGCTGCAGCCTTGGAAAGTAGTGACATGTCACTGGCATTGAGGGAAAATATGACGTGCATTAGTGCCTATTCAAGTCACACAGGACCATAGCTGCTAGCATCCAATCACTAAGGGCCATGGTTGAAGGCATTGGAAGCATGGTACAAATAATAGGCATCCTCCAGGACTGGCAACACCTGATTACGGAGCAGCTGCTGGAGCTCACTGGAGTGACCCATAGACCAATGAGCACCTTGAGGGAAGATTGAGTGCTGGAATCCAGCCCGGGATCTTCAATTATGGAAATTCAGGCCACTACCAGTCCTTCTGACTCTCCCTTCCTGACAGTAATCTTTCTCCTGGCAGCAGGCATACAGGGTGGAATGCTGTTGCCTATGATACCTGAAAGTTGGCTGGTCCTCTCCAGGTCCAGGCTCTACAGAGACATCCACCAGGAGTATCACAGATCAGAGGCTGTGGTCATTAGCAAGCTGCTTCCACTTCTGATGTGCAAGCCAGGACACACTTGGAAGGAGCGGGAAGGAAAAAAAAAAGATAGAGGGCCACTACTTAGGCATTTCTTTTTGGCAAATCAAATTAACTAAACTGCATATCATAGTTCAGTCCATGCATCTGGAGGAAGAAATATGCTACTGGGGCATACCATCAAGGAGGGGAATAAACAAAGAGAAAAAAGGTAAAAGGTTGCCACCTGGGTGCAAAGGCACACCGGCCTCTCACTCCTCTCCTTCCCACTACGTAGCCATGGGTGAAATTTCATACTTATCATTAGTGGGAAGGGGACAACACATGGTGCATAATAAATATGTTACCGAACAGGCCCAATGTTACATCAATTCCATAAGTAGAAGAGAATTGGGGAATGGAGGGAGGGGGGGTGCAGCTAAGTTGACTGAATGGACTTCTGATCTTCAAAGAAAGGCTCCTCATTCATTCTTAATTTGAAAGTAGTATTAGGCACCCTATTCAGACAGCATCAGTAGTCCATGACCTACCCAAACCCCAACCCCTTAATGTGGAATCAAGACCAGCAATGATGAGCCAGGAGGTAAGTGGGTTATCAGAAAGACTAAGTTTGTCTTCAGGTATTAAGGAGCAGCACAGCTTTTCTCAAAGCAAGTCATCATCACCCTCCAGCTTTGTAATGAGACCTGTTGAAAATGACAACCCAAGCTCATCACCCTAGTCTGATGCCACACTGATTCTTGGAAGCAGTAGTAGACAACTGTTGTAGGAGAATGGGAGGGGGAGATGGGTAGAAAGACTGAGTGGGAGGAGTGGGAAAGAGAATAGAATGAAGGAAAGGGGGGAAACACGTGACTGGCCTAGGAAGGGTATGAAGATTGGGGGAGTGAAGGGTAGTGGGGATTGATCTGTTGGATAATGAAGCTCCTACATGTTGAATCTGGGAGCATTGAGGGCTTTTCTAGTCTGACGTCCCCTCAATCTTGGCTGTGCGATGTTCAGCTCCAGTTTCCTCCTCCCTCTCCACACCATCCCGGTCCTTGTCATTCTGACAAAACTGCCTATTCCTTCTCATCCGCCAATGCCATGTTACCTCACTGCTGTGAAACCTCTGGGGCCATACTGTAGCCCCCCGCCCTAACAAAGCACCCTGAAAAGCAGAGCTGAATCTTGAGGATGTCTAACTGCTTGATAATGCTTTTAGTGGCAGAGCGGGCCTCATTGTAATGAGTTTCCCCTTCAGTCTAGGGCCTCTGCACAAGTGAGATTAGCTATGACCTTAGCGCGTAGTCCTTCTCCTCCACTAGTCATTTCCTTAGTGACTCTTGAATGTCCAGTCATGCATGCTGTCCAGGAGGTAGATATTCATTGACACCCCACATCAAGACGGAAATTGAAAACCAAGAGATGTATTGGGTTAAATTGATTGGCCATGCTAAATTGATCATAATGTCAGGGGGGCTTAGCTAGGATAAATATGTGGGGTTATAAGAATAGGGCCTGGGTAAGATTGTGGTCAGTACAGACATAATGGGCTGAATGACCTCCTTCTGTACTGTCAGGGTTCTATGACTTTATGAACATGGGTGCCATCTATTGTCCCCAAGACCTGGGGCATCCAGAGAATGAGTGAGGTATTCAACTTTGGCAAGTATCCTGTTGCCCTTAAGTCCTCCCATTTCCCTTAGTTTTGTTGCACTTGAAGAGTGATGGAATAATGCAACTTGCAGAAGTGCTTCCTCCAAATGTGAGATGGCAAAGTCTGACACTGGCCTCTACTCCCTCAGGGATATACATGGCTTTGAGGTCAGGTGATCCCTAACCTCACTGGATATCATCAAACTGCAGCATGGCTAAACAAGGGACAGGCAACCTTTCCGATCATTTTTGGCTGATATGCACCTTGCTCCTCTAGCATTCTCACCTCACTTGACAACCCTAGTGCCAGGATGATCTGGCAGTTGCTCTTTGATGCTTGAACCCTCATATCACTAATGCTCCCATCCACATAGAGAATCCAAGTCCACAATAGCAAAATTCCTATGGTGGACTCAGATGAGCTCCTCCTCCTTTTCCCTTGGAGTGCAATGGAGGGTGGCTCTTGGAGGGACCCTGGTGCATTCCTGTATATTACTGAAAGACTGTCATGTAACTTGTTAGATACTATAGAGTGGGGCAGAGCTTGTAGTTTTATAAATCCTATCCACTGGCCTGCAGATATGGTCAGATTTAGTAGCTGCAGAACTGACGCAGAATATCGAAATCCTTAGTGAGCCTTGAGAGATTGACTCAACAAGCAGTTCCTCCATGTCACATGGGCTGACTACCTGAACATTGATTCAGCTGATACTGGTTGATCTGGTCATTCACTTCACTGTCCTTGGCTGATTCCCCCTCCTGCAGCTGAGATTGGGAGGATTTCTGCATGGACCACAGTGAGTTTTGAAAGAGCAAAATCCCAAACGTGCCCAATGACCTCACTGAGTAGAAGAAGTTCATGGAGGTGTGGCAACAGGTCACAGTTGCTGACTGAACTAGGGACAAGCCCAGTGTACCCATGGATTCCTTTGAGTGTAATAGATTCACAGACTGACAGGGGAAATGACATTAGGGAAGAAGACATCACAGATGTAACCAAGATCATAGATTGGAATTTTACAAGACTTTTTCTAAACAGTCCAAGCAATGGCAGAGTCATAGCTGTCACTGAGTCACAGGCCACAGCTGAGGGTCTGAAAAGTTTCTTGAAATTCTACAGCTCATGGTTGAGAGGCTTGAGACCTTGCAGGAGACACAGCAGGACACAGCTGAGATGGTGGGCTACGGCAGCAGCCCTTGAGAATGTGGACCAGTCAGAGGATCATGATTGAGGGGCAGCGGAGCATGGCTTAGTTTCAGAGGGTATTGGCTGCAGCCATTGACAGGTGGCCCCTTGACTCAGAGCACCACAGCAGAGGGCCTGACCACCATAGGTGGGAGACAGATGGTCCTCCAGAAGTGGCAGGGCCAGGTGGTGCCAGAGCTTCAGGAGCTCACTGAAGAAGCACTGCTATCCCCTGGAGTGACCCAGGGGCCCATAGGAACCCTGAGGGAGGAGAAAGGATTTGAATCTATGCCAGGCCTTCCAGCCAGCAGACTGTGGCTGTAGCTGCATCCTCTGGTTCCCCACTTCCTGACGCTGGGGCATCTTAGGGATAGTAAGAAGAAGAGGGTGTCATAGAAATGTCCCAGACACATGGACATCAGTCAGGGCTCTTTAGTTCTAGGCTCTCCATAGGACATTCACCAAACACATCACAAGCCACAGGGTACAATAGACAACTGGTCACCTCCACTTCCGATATATATCCTGGGGAGACATCGAGACATAAGCATACATCACATAAAGTTAGGAAGTTGTAATGGCACTTAGATTGCAGGGATGAAGGGCAGCACTAGGTAGACAGAATAGCTATGTACTTTGAAGTCTCATGTTCACATGTTTGCATATTATTATTAAGATATTTTTATTGGCACAAATATCATTTCACCACCCACCTGTGATTAATTTGTGTCCAACAGAAATGTTCTTACCCCAGAGGGAACCTAAACATGGGTATCAGGAGGGGGGGCTCCCCAACATTATTACTGAAAAAACAAAGGCATTCAAAAAAAAAATCACTGGCTATAGCAGGCAACATACAGCATACATCATGTACCGAGGTCTAGCACTCTGGTCTTACAATGTTATAGGAGATTGAGGACCTCGGGGGAGAAGGGGAGAGACAGGTTAAAGGATGCTGCCTTTCCCAAAAAAAGCACCAAAATGGGCGCCATTTCCGCTAGGCGCTTCACGTCAGATTTTATGACGAGGTCAAAAAATGCCGTCCTAAGCTACACTATGACAGGTTAGTTGCCCGAGAGTAGCATTTTATTGATTTCCCTGACATCTTCCCCCACAACATGAGGACGTTCAGCCAGGCCAGTCCCATGTGCTATAAGTGGGGGAGAGGAACCTCTGAGGTCACTTCTGAGTTCAGCTCCTTGCCACCAGCATGGATATCTTTATTCACAGGTGATTTGCAAGACTCCCATACACCCGGGTGAAACCTTCAAGTGGGGACGTATGTCCTTGTTCTCTCTCAGTGCTCAGTCTGCCAGGTCACTGCTTTTCAAGACCTGCACCAATTCCCAACCTCATGACTTCGGGTTGTAAGGGTGAGAGCATTTTAAGCAGCTATTGAAGTGGCATCCTGGCCCACTAATGAGATGCCTGCTCTGTCCTGGAATCAGATTGGGGCCAACAGTGCGGCCTGATATATTAACAGGTTTGGCAACCAGTGCGGAACCTGTTTTTCCACTGATAGCCATTCTTTGGACTGTCTCCACGCTCGCCGCGAGTTAATGGTTCTGCAGAACTGCCCCCCTTCCCCGCTAAGTTTCTTCCAGACCAAACGTTGTTAAACCAATAAAGGTAGAAATAGGAAATGCTCAGCTATCAAGCAGCATCTGTAGAGAGATAAAGAACCGAAATCAGGTACCTTTCATCATAACCCTGCCAGATTCTTGTTGTTGCAATCTTTACAGAGACCATGGAAGGTTGTAGAGTTGGAGAATATGATATAAATAAGGAGGCATGAGGCTATGGAGACACATGAGGCCAATAATGAAAGTTTTAAAAGTGAGGTGTTACCAAATGGGCAGTCATTGTATATCAGTCAACATAAGGGTGAACATGACTTGATGTAAGATGTGCAATAGAGATTTGGATGACCTCAGGTTTGTGGAGAGTGGAATGTGGGGAATTGGCCTAGTGTCTAGAAGTAACAAATGTCTGGGTGAGGGTTTTAGCAGCAGATGATCTGAGCTGAGCCAAGTTGGACATGTAATGGAGATGAAATAAGTAACAATGGTTGGAAGCTCATCTTTAGGGGTGAAACTTGACACAATGGTTTCAAATGGTGTGGCTTAGTCTCGGACTATTTGCAGCGAGGGGAAACTAGTCCAGGGAACCAAGTTTGTGACAGGGTCCAAGGACATTGCCTTCAGTTTTCCCAATACTTCTTAAAAAAATTACAAAATGTTTTAACAATGTAAATGACAGAGTAGATAAGACCACATCATTGGATGCCATGTATGTATTTTCAGAACCATTTACACATCTCCAAAAGGTGTAAACACATTCTGTAAGTGTTTAAAATATTGCTGTGTATTGGCACTTTATAAAATTATATATTTTACAATGAAAATGAGGGGAAGTGCCTGATGCACCGTCACCGATTATACCTACTCTATTACCAGTCTCTCTGCTCAGTTTTTCTCTCATTCAGCACTGTTTTTCTGTCTTGTCCTCGGATCTCTACTGCAATATCGCTGCCTCTCTCTGACGCACCCCCCCCCCCGCTGGACACAGCCTCGCGCGCGCTCGCCTTTCAAATCCATTTCAGCTCGAGCCCAACCGACAGCCTCGTTCTCGCCCGCTAACGTCCCGCTCGCCACTGTCTCTATTTCAGCTTCACTTGCTCCACTTTCACTCTTGATCCTATTTTAATCTGAATCAGTTTAATCTCAGCTTCCATCCTGTTCAGCTTCAGCTTCAGCTTCAACCTGCATACAACATAACCCCGCTTCCAGTTTCATCATTTCCCAATTTGAAATCGTTTACCAGCTAGCCTTTCCTCTTTGAACATCCCCCCGCCCCTCGGATTTGACGTTCATAATGTGATCCCCTTACATTTTGTTTCCTTGCACTCAATTATGTAATAACAATATTTCCACCTTGATGCTCACTAAGTTTAACTCCCACACCCAAATTAACCCACATTTCTTGCTTGACCCTATTCTTACTTAGCCCATTCAACTTGACTCTTCAGTTTGACCCTTGCTCACAGCTTAATCTCCACCCCTCCCCCATCGCGCTTCATTTCATCCCCAGCCTGCTTGCTAACTGTCAGTTACTCCCAGCTTTAGATAATTCCACTGTTCTACCTTAACTTGACCACCATTCTTACTTTGATTGAACTGCCTACTCATCTTGACTCCCTAAATCATTTCTCCCAGCTTAACCATCTTTGCATCTTGACCCATTTCAATTTTGATCCATCACACCTCCCAGTGTAACAGGATCCTACAGCATAAGTTAAACCCCTACTATACAAACGCGGTGTTTTGAAAGGCAATGTGCAATGTAAATTCACATGCTGAGGGACAAGGGGGATCTCCTGAGGTCTCTGTTAAGCAACACCCATTCCATCCCCTTCCCACCATGAATCCTTTGCTAGTACCCACTATCAGACCCCTTTCTCTCCCCCAAGCCTCTGTCAGCACTGCCAAATCCCTTGCTAGTACCGTGCCCTATTACTCTTCTCTGGAGAAGCGATACTGTGGGGCAAGCTGCACACTCATCTCTGAATTTCCCTCACCAGATTCCTGTCTTCTGAAATCAGTCATGGTTTATGCCATGATGATGTCATGCCGCTATAGGCTAACTTTCTGAATGTGAGAGAGTGATTGTTGCAAGGATAACTGATGTGTGCCTTTCTGAAAGGACAAGCCCAATACTGCATCTCTGTGTCCTTTGAATGTGCAAAGATATTGACATGTGGCAGGATTCCAGGTCAAGGTTAGCTTGTTTCAATCTCCTGTAGCCGAGTATTTGCCATCTGATGAGATTGCCATGACATTATCCAAATTTAGTAATTTAAATCATTTCATCAGCTGGTGACAGCCAAATGCAATTGACCAGAGGGAGTTAACCTTTCTGAACAATTATCAGGGAAAGCCTTATGTGGGAATATTCAAGAGGAATTCTCTGGCACATCTTTGGGTTACTCTCCAAATGCAACATCAGGAATCTTGGAAGTTATGGCCATTTTTGAGATATTTGGACTCTAATTCAGGCCTCTTGTTTTCATGCCCAATTTTGTTCATCATTAGCAACAATGCTTCAGCTGCTTGAATTCCAGAGTTGCTCTCTGGAATTCTCTCCCTAAGTTTCTCCATCTCCTTTTTACTTTAAAACACTCCTCAAAGTCTCTTACATATTAAAAGGAGCAAGAGTAAACCACTTTCAAATTTGCTCTGCTAATTCAAAAGATCATGGTTGATTTGGTTATGAGCTCTATCCTGCATTACTGTCTACCCCATTAACCTTTCATGCCCTTGATAATTAAGTGCTGTTTTAAAAATACTCAGACTTAATTTAAACTGCCTGTCGAGGAAGAATTCCAGAGACTCACAACCTTCTGAGAGAAAAAAATTCTCCTCACGCTGTCTTAATTGAGGCTTCTTTTGTTCTTAAACAGTAACTCCCAGTTCTAGTTTCTCTGATGAGAAGACATCTCCTTCCCAAATACACCCCTCTGGATCTCAAAGATTTCAATCAAATCATCTCTTACTCTTCTAAACTCCAGTAGATATAAACCTAATCTTTTCAGCCGTTCCTTGTAAAACAACATGGCTATTCCTTGTATAAATCTATTGAACCTTCTCTGAACTGTTTCCAAAGCATTTAACAACTTTCCTCAAATAAGGAGGCCAATACGTGCACAATACTGTAGATATGGTCTCACCAATGCCCTGTATAATTGAAGCCTAACCTTCCTACTTTTAAAATCTATTCCCCTCATGATAAGTAATAACATTCGAATAGCTTTCCTAATTACCTGCTGAACCTGTATACTAACATTATGAACCTTGCTGTGTTCAATGTCAGGGCACCCCAAATCTAAGAAGGGAAACTTGGAACATCAGTTCTTAATGGTTTGTTTTTGCAATTTGGAAAAATGTGAGAGTCAGGATGAAACTGAATGAGGATAGTGTGAGTCTAGATATAAATTATTCAAACAATAAAAAGTTTATTTTGCTTTAAAATACACAATAAATCAACAGTCAAAAAACACATTTATAATTAACTACAATAATGCATACTTGAATTACCACTCCTGTGCCCTCCCCCACTCCCCACCCAGCCCATCTGTCTATCTACTTCCCTAACTCTGATGCTACACCTTTCAGAAACAACACCTCATAGGTTTTAATACGCTCAGGTAAATTCAGCAAACAATTACACAGGACTTGTGGCTTCCTTTTGAAAACTTTTCTAGTTTCAAGTGGAATTTCTGGCATTTGATCCAGATAGCTTCTTTTGCATTCAGTTCAATAGCATGACTATCTAGAAGGGTAAAAAAAAACTAGATGTGGTTGTCATCTAGGCCACCAGACTCTGAGATTTTACTTCGCTTAACGAAGTATCTGTCTCACCCTGTTACTGATCTAATTTGCATCCAGAATCTTCAATGCAGCTAAATGCCTCTTGGTTTCTTTTTATTATGTTCTTTATTTTTCATTTAATTCCAAATTCTCAACATAACCCTTTGTGATTTGTATATTAGGACATACTAAGATCAGACCACCCTCTCTCTCATTGCTACTCTCTCATCCTAGCTACTAACTCCCTTGCCTTTGACAGCAGCCCCATCACTGCTACTCCCTCATTTTCACCTTCATTCCCCTTGCTCTTGTTGGTATCTCCCGCGCATTTTCCAGGACATTCTTGCCCTCACCAACAAATCCTTTGTTGGCACTCCCTGAGGTCTCTGCTGGAACCAAGCCCCTTGCAACCTCGTCCCCTCACCATGCATTTTTTGCTGATGCCTACCGCAACCCCCCTCCCCCTGCCCAGAGCCTGTCTAAGCAGACACAAATCCTTTGCTACTATTACTCCTTTCTGGAGCTGTGGTACCAAGCTGCACTTTCACCTCCAAATTCCCCTCGCCAGTTTCCTGTCTTTTAAAAGCAGTGATGATTTTGTGCCATGGTGATGCTATGTCACTATGGGCAGAGTTCCTGAATGTGAGGGGTGATTGTTATGGGGAATCCCAATAATGAGTTTCCCACTATTACATGACAAGAAATCCATTATGTCATTAGAGGGAGGGGCAAGATTTGCAACATCACAAAACATAATTTGGACCTCCTAAGCATAGAAGCATGGAATTCCTACAGTGCAGAAGAAGTCATTCAGCCCATCAAGTCTGCACCAATTCTATACAGGCAAAACACACTGCTTATAAAGAACATGGGGAAAAGGCAAAGGAAAGGTGCAGAATATAGTGTTGCATTTACAGGTAGGATGACAAGAAATATCATCTTAATATATGATAGAACCATTCAAAAGCCTGACAACAGCAGGGAAGAAGCTGTTCTTGAATCTGTTGGTACGCGTTTTCAGGCTTTTGTATCTTTATCCAGGTGGGGTGCATGGGTTCTGTGATTATGATGGCTGCTTTCCTGAGGCAGCAGGAAGTGTAGATGGAGTCAGTGGATAGGAGGCTGGTTTGCATGATAGACTGGGCTATGTTCACAACTTTTTATAGTTTTGTGGTCGTGGTCAGGGCAGGAGCCAAATTAAGCTGTGACATATCTGGATATGATGCTTTTTAAGGTGTATCTGTAAAAATTGGTAAGAGTCGTAGTGGACGTACTGAATTTCCTGAACCGTCTGAGAAAATAGAGGCAGTGGTGAGCATCATTGTGGAGGGTCCAGAACAGATTGTTGGTGGTCTGAACACCTAGAAACTTGAAGCTGTCAACCATTTCAGCTTCATCACCATTGATGTAGACAGAGGCATGAACTCCACTACATTTCCTGAAGTCAATGACTAGCTCCTTCATTTTACTGATGTTGAAGAAGAGATTATTGTCGTTGTACCATTTCACCAAATTCTCTCTCATTCCTATACTCTGTCTCATCATTGCTTGAGATCTGACCTACTATAGTAGTGTCATCAGCAAACCTGAAAATGAAGTTGCAGCAGAATTTGGCCACATAGCCAGAAATGTATAAGGTGTATACTAAGGGGCTGAGAGCCAGGTGTTGAGGATAATTGTGGAGGAATCCTTACTGATCGTGGTCTATGGGTTGGGAAATTGGGGATCCAGTCGCAAAGGAGGTTTACAGAGGAGGTTTACCAGGATGTTGCCTGGTATGGAGGGCAGGTCCTATGAAGAGAGGTTGAAGGATTTGAGGTTGTTTTCGTTAGAAAGGAGGCGGCTAAGAGGGGATCTTATTGAAGCATATAAGATGATTAGAGGTTTAGATAGGGTGGACAGTGATAGCCTTTTTCCTAGGATGGAGAAAGCTAGCACGAGGGGACACAGCTTTAAATTAAGGGGTATGAGTTATAGGACGGATATCAGAGGTAGGTTCTTTACTCAAAGAGTGATTAGGGAGTGGAATGCCCTGCCTGCAGCTGTTGTAGATGCGCCAAGTTTGGTGGCGTTTAAGAGGTTAGTTGATAAGTATATGGAAGAGAAGGGAATGGTTTAGTTTGGAGGGGCATTGCTTTTTATTTTGGTCGGCACAACATCGAAGGCCGAAGGGCCTGTTCTGTGCTGTATTGTTCTATGTTTTATGTTCTATAAAGGGAGGAGCCAAGCCCCAGGCTGCTATGAAATGAGTCCTTTAATCAATAAAAATAGGAGTCTGAATAAGTGGCCCTGTTATCTAAGTGTTCCAGGGTTGAGTGTAGGGCCATGGCAAATCAAATCATTTTGATTTGATTTATTATTGTCACATGTATTAACATACAGTGAAAAGTATTGTTTCTTGCACGCTATACATACAAAACATACTATTCATAAAGAACGAGAGAATGTAGAATGAAGTGTTACAGTCATAGCTAGGGTGTAGAGAATGGTCAATTTAACGCAAGGCAAGTCCATTCAAAAGTCTGACAGCAGCAGCGATGAAGCTGTTCTTGAGTTGGTTGGTGCGTGACCTCAGACTTTTGTATTTTTTCCTGAAGGAACTAGGTAAAAAAGAGAATGTGCAGGATGGGTGGGGTCCTTAATTATATTGGCTACTTTGCTGAGGCAACGGGAAGTGTAGACAGAGTCAGTGGAAGAGAGGTTGGTTTGCCTGATGGATTGGGCTACATTCACTACCTTTTGTAGCTCCTTGCAGTCTTGAGCAGAGCAGGAGCCATACCAAGTTGTGATACAACCAGAAAGAATGCTTTCTATGGTGCATCTCTAAAAGTTGATGAGATTCATAGTTGACATGCCAAATTTCGTTGGTTTTCTGAGAAAGTAGAGACTTTGGTAGGCTTTTTTTAACTGTAGTGTCAGTATGGGGGGATCAGGACAGGTTGTTTGTGACTTGGCACTTAAAAACTTGAAGTTCTTGACCCTTTCTACTTTGTCCCCATTGATGTAAACAAGGCATGTTCACTTTACGTTTCCTGAAGTCGATGACAATCTCCTTCATTTTGTTGACGTTGAGGGAGAGCTTATTGTTGCCGCACCAGCTCACCAGATTCTCTATTTCATTCCTGTACTCTGTATTGTCGTTGTTTGAGATCCGACCCATTACAGAAGTCTCATCAGCAAACTTGAAGGTTGAAACTGGAGGGGAATTTGGCCGCACAGTCTTAGGTGTATAAGGAGTATAGTAGAGGACAGAGAACACAACTTTGTGAACCATCGGTGTTGAAGCTGATCATGGAGGAGATGTTGTTGCCTATCCTTACTGATTGTGGTTTGTGAGTTAGGAATTCAGGATCCAGTCGCAGAGAAAGTTACCTTAGGGTTTGGAGATGTGTTTTGTGGAAGCAATAGTGTTGAAGGCTGAACTGTAGTCAATAAATGTCCTTGTTATCTAGATGCTCCAGGGTTGAGTGCAGGGCCAGGGAAAAAGCATCTCTGTGGACCTGTTGTGGTAGTATGCAAACTGTAGTGGATCCAAGTTGTCTGGAATACTGGAGTTGATGTGTGTCACGACCAACGTTTTGAAGCACTTCACAATATTGGGTATCAGAGCCATCAGGCTGTAGTTAAAATGGCATGCTGCCTGGCTTTTCTTTGCTACAGAGATGATGGTTGGCCTCTTGAAGCAGGTAGGAACCTCAGAATGGAGTAAGGAAAGATTAAAGACAGCTGCAAAAATCCTCGTCAGCTGGTCCACACAGGATCTAAGTACTCGGATTGGGATTCCATCCAAGTCACATTCCATGGGTTAAATTTCAAGAAGGCCAATTTAACATCTGTAATTGTGACTCCAGATAGCAGTGCGACTGAGGCTGCTGGGACAGATGATGTCTTTTCGCAGACCTTCTGCTCGAAATGAGTATAGAATGCTTTGAGCTGTCGGGGAGGGATACATAGTTGCTGTCGATTCATCTCATCTTCACCTTGTAGTTTGTAATATCGTATAGACCTTGCCACAATCGATGGGTGTTTACATGGCTTGCCTGGGGCTCTAGCTTGGTCAGTTATTGCCTATGGCTCCTCTGATGGTTCTACGTACGTTATACATCACTATTAAAGAGTATCACATATTCAATAGAAAGGATAAATGCACTAGTTAGATGGCTCATGAGGAACAAGGGCTTCCCGCTGAGGTCACAGCTGATGATGCCAGATTGGAGGATGACTCTGAAGTGGAGACTGACTACAGTGAAACCCACACTACCAACTAACCTGTCATTGAATGGGGCATAAGTCTTCTGAAGATACAGTTCCATTGCCTGGACTGCTGTGGCAATATTCTTCAATACAGCCCCCATTCTGTGGTGGTCTGTGCAGTCTACAGCTTGGCACAGCAATATTCTGGAGGCGAGGACCATGCAGATTCCTCTAAGAGGAGGCGGAGCAGGAGGGGGTGGAAGTTGATCCGAAGGAGGACCCGAGGATGGAAGACATGCAGAGCAAGAGTTCAACATGCCAAGAGGACTAGGAAACAGGACTCAATGTTTCCAGTTTCTTTGAAGAGACTTGGTGTCCAGCAGCTCCAACCATCTCCCCCGCAAAAAAAAACTTCAACATCTAAGACCCTTGTTTACTCTTCCAGAACGCTTGTCCACACTCCCAAGGATAGTGCTCTCCCCTCTCCCCGACAGAGGGTCTGATTGACATCACAACAATGTGATGGGCCTAGGTTGGCTGTGTGAGCGAGTGGCTTGTCAAGGCAGGAAAATGATGGCAACTCACTGTGAGTAAAACTGTGATGGTCCTCTGACTCTGCTTAAATCTGCCTTCTGCCTCTATCTGACTGCATACAGAAATCCAGGCTCATGTCTGTGTGAAGTTGGGGCACGATTGTTTAGCCTAGTACTCTGGAGTTGGAGGGGAGGGGGGAAAGGCCTAGAGCTCAGTGAGTAATGAGGCTGTCATTCCAGGTTATCACTGCAGATCTCTATGTGTCTCAGTTGGGATTGATTGAAGGGTCTGTAGGAAGATCTGAATACAGATGGGGGCAATAAGCACAGCGGGCTGGGAGATTCAAGCTGAGGTCATTTTGTGGACACTCCGCTGGGCATCGTGGCCTCTGCATGTCTAAGGATGCTGGATTTCTGATGCCATCAATTCTGTGCTGGAAATCGGGGCGGCGCTGTACACTTTATGCCAATGAGGATTTTCATCTAATTAGTGAGCCCAGGACTGAAGTCTCTAAATCTGCTAGTGTCTCCACCCAATCAGGAGTGTTTCACCCCAGCAGGGTTTACAATAGCTCCTCACTAGTGAGAAGCTGGTGGCCTAACCTCGATGGAATGAAGGGAGGTCATTGAATTCCCCCCAGGAGTTCAGTGGTAAGAGGAGATGCCCCTGAGCATTACCAGAATGGCAGTGCAGGGGACCTGGCCCCCTGCACTGTCCAAAGGGCAAAGTGGCAATTCCCAAAGAGGCTGGCAGGGCAGGCTACTGTGCATGCGATGATCTCGGTGCTGACATATCTGTATGTGCATATTGGCCTGCTCAACTCTCATCTATGCTTCAGCAGGAATGGACCTTGCCCCTGGATTCTTTGCATGATTCACACTAGTTCCCTCTGTAATGCACAAAAGTGTGGGAATTTCATTTTGAAAATGTCACTGTAAAGAACAGTGGGATTTTCACCAGTTTTTATGTGACTTTGACACTTAGGGGGCTAACATTTTGACAGGTGTGGTCAGGAAATGTGTGTGTGCGCCAATTCATGTGATTCACACATGTGTTCCTGACACATGCGTGTCTCCCAACTCTGGAAATCAGGAGCAGCTGGGACAAAGCAGGAAACCTGCACCAAGACTAGGTAAGTCTTTTTAATCTTTTCTCAATGTTTTATTTGCATGTGATTATCGGGCACAGGACTGAATTCTTCGGGCCTGAGAGCATCTCCCACTCAACCAGTGCAATTTCACTCCGATGGGGTTCAGAATAGCTCCTTGCTTTCGGGGAACTCGTGGGAGATCACACTAGAGTGAAGCAGCAATTGAGGCCTACCAAGAGGTCAGGTGTTGTGGGGTTGGTGCCCAGTGGGCATGGATGCCCTGGCAGTGCCAACTTATGTCTCCTGGCACTGCCCAAGGGATAAAGTGCCCATGCCCAGGAGGCATCTTGGCACTGCCTAGCAGACATCAGGCATGCCAAAGGAGTAGGGCCAATAGTGCGGGGCCTGGGAGTGGGGCATGTAGGATATTCAGTGGGGGATAGGGGATCCTACTGCCACTCTGCAGACAGGATTGGTTGGGACTGGAGGGAGGCCGGTGATTGGGGACTAGCTGGGAGAGGTACATGCTGAGGGTGTCTGCCGTGGTGGAGGGCTGCCTCCCATAGGGGGGAAGGGATCTGCTGAGTAAAGAGTAGGGAGTTGTCAGTGTTGGGAGGCCAGTAGATGTTGGGACACTCCAGAATGGGAGGGAGAAGGGGGGCAGGGCTGACCTCGGAATGCATGTGTGGTCCACAACTGGGCCATGGGGGTATACGAAGGGCAGCACTGAAGAGGTCCCGAGCTGGCCAGCAAACTGCTGGCTGAAAGTTTGGGGCCACTGAGCATATGCAGAGGTCCAGAACTATCAGACCCTGGTGTGATAGGTCCTTGTCCTTGAACTTTTCATAGTATTCACGATTATGACCTCTGCAGTGCACAGAGTGTAGGAGATTCGAGTCTGAACTCCCATTCAAAGGAAAACAATCATGATTTACACCATTTTTCCTGCCAATTCAAAACTTGAAACTTCTTCAGGAGAATTGCCCCCTGAAAATTTTTTGGGAGAATTCCATCCAAACTTTCTTTGGGAAAAGAATCTAAAACAGAAGACTTATGGTTTTGAGGTACAATATTCTTTAATAGTGAATATTTATAATGACAATTATCTCATCGCTAACTACGGTGCCTCCCTTTACCCATGTCCTCTAAGTGCTCTTAAAACTTCCGAATCTTGCATGACGTAGTACAATATCTAGATGAGTCTCTATGAGATGCTCTTCTGCATTCCGCTCCATGTGATTCGCTTGGCAGGCTTCCTCTGGAAGATTGTGACCTGGAGAGCCCCAGCTGACTATCATGCCTTAACGGTGATGCCATACCACTCTGATCTACCTGCTACCCCTGAGGTGTACCACTGTCAGGAAGGGGCACTCAGAAGGAGATTGCCAGAATTTTCTAGGTGGAAGGCCTGAGGTTGGGCTCCTGCGCTTCCCCCTTGCTCAAGGTGCTCATGGGCTCATAGGTAATTCCATGGAATGGTGAGATCGCTGCAATGAGCTTCAGAAGCCTCTGTGTCATCTTGCATTCATGATGTGGAGATGCTGGTGTTGTACTGGGGTAAACACAGTAAGAAGTCTCACCACACCAGGTTCAAGTCCAACCAGTTTATTTGATAGTAAACCTACAAGCTTTCGGAAACACTGTTCCTTCGTCAGGTATGTGGAAAGCTTTGATCAGAGAAGGGCATATAAAGGCACACATAGTTTATGAATAGCAGGCTAGCTGTAAAGATTCACATTTTAATCAGTATTCTGTAAACTCTGTGTGCCTTTATATGCCCTTCTTTGATCAGAACTTTCCACACACCTGACAAAAGAACAGTGTTTCTGGAAGTTTGTAGGTTTATTATCAAACAAACTGGTTGGATTTTAAGCTGGTGTTGTGAGACTTCTTACTGTGTTCACCTGGCATTGCCAGGTCTGGAGACCCACCACCACTTGCTGTACCATGGTGTAAGAACCCTCAGCAGTAAACCTCTGCATTTGGACCAAACTCTGGAACCCCTCAGTAATGGACTTCTGCACTTGGAGCATGCTCTCACAACCTCCAGCCATGATACTTTGTGATTGAGATGTCTTGGGACTCTGCCAGTCATGGCTCTGACATTCTGCCATAGGCTTTCCACAGCAACCACCACTCTTGCAGAGTTAGCCTGGGATCTGGAGGGCTCCAGCGGACTTGCTGCAATGCCAGCACCATCTTCTGCACCTGAAGGCTTTAGGACACGTCCAGTCAGCCTTACTGTTGTTGGTATGTTGCTGACGACCCCTCCAGGAATTCTGCCTCCACCTGATGTGCTTCAGTGACTGTGTAGTGCTCACTAAATTGTGACCCTGAAGCCTGTCTGCTAATATCACCCACCATGGCAGTTTTCAAAATTTGCACTCCTGGCAAATTGGACGGAACTGTTAAATCATTGAAAACAAATATGTAAATGGTTTGCTTAAAAAGCTGAGAGTAATTTCAGCTGATTACAGATTTCAAACGACAATGATTCATCTTTACTCCAGAATCTGTCAGTGTATTGTCAGGGGTGACTCAATGCTATGCATCTACTTGTTTAAAGGTATGAAGAAAACAAGTATGTCAGGTGTTGCTCAGGTCCTTGGACATAAATTTTCTACTATCTAGAAGCAAAAAACAATGGAAAAGTGAACGTTACTGTGGTGATTTTACAAAAATTATGTTCACAAAAATATCAGTGAGATAAATGTTAAATTATTGTAGTAACTCCCTTCATAACAGGATCCAGAAAATGTGGGAGGATTTTTATCTGTAAAAAAAATTAAAATTAAAAAATTAAAATAAAAACTAAAATAAAGAACACAGTAAGAAGTCTCACAACACCAGCTTAAAATCCAACCAGTTTGTTTGATAATTAAAATTAAATTTTAATTAAAAATAATTAAAAATTAAAATTAAAAATTGAATTGTTTTCAAAACATGATAGCAGATTTTTAACAGAAAAAAATGGATGCTAAAAACATCAGACAAGAAATCCTGCAAATAATCAGTTGATCTACAGAATTGGTTACATACTTAAGTTTAAGCTGAAACAATTTTTTAAATAAATGATTTGCTGCTGCATTATGTACTTCTATTTATAAAGTCCAGAATCTCCAAAACCTTTTAACCTTACTGACCTTTCCAGCCTGCCTGACGCCTCTGTGTACAGGCAGCCTAAATTCCTAAATTCCTCTGCTCTTACATCTTCTCTGGGACGATATACTTTATTTTATTTTGCCACTTCTTGACCTACCGAGCAAAATGTGTCACTTCATTCTCTACATTAAAAGTTGCCTATCACATGTCCACCCATCCCATCAGCCTCTCTATGTCATAGAACATAGAACATTACAGCGCAGAACAGGCCCTTCGGCCCTCGATGTTGCACTGACCAATTAAGAAAAAGCAATGACCCTCTAACCTAAACCATTCCCTTATCATCCATAAACTTATCTACTAACCTCTTAAACGCCACCAAACTTGGCGCATCTACAACTGCAGCAGGCAGGGCATTCCATATCCTTACCACCTGCTGGGTAAAGAACCTACCTCTGACGTCCGTCCTATAACGACCACCCCTTAATTTAAAGCTATGTCCCCTCGTGCTAGCTTTCTCCATCCGAGGAAAAAGGCTATCACTGTCCACCCTATCTAAACCTCTAATCATCTTATATGTTTCGATAAGGTCCCCTCTTAGCTGCCTCCTTTCTAACGAAAACACCCTCAAATCCCTCAGCCTCTCTTCATAAGACCTGCCCTCCATACCAGGCAACATCCTGGTAAACCTCCTCTGTACCTTCTCCAATGCCTCCACATCTTTCTTATAATGTGGGGACCAGAACTGTACACAATTCTCCAAGTGCGGCCGCACTAGAGTTTTGTACAGTTTGCAACATGACGTTGCGGCTCCGAAATTCAATCCCCCTACCAATAAAAGCTAAGACTCCGTATGCCTTCTTAACAACCTTATCGACTTGATTTCCAACTTTCAGGGATCTATGCACACATACACCAAGATCCCTCTGTTCATCAACACTATTAAGAGTCCTACCATTAGCCCTATAATCTACACATTTGTTATTCCTGCCAAAGTGAATTACCTCACACTTTTCCGCATTAAACTCCATTTGCCACCCCTCGGCCCAGCTCTGCAACTTGTCCAAGTCTCTCTGCAAACTATAACACCCCTCTTCACTCTCTACCACTCCTCCAACTTTGGTGTCATCCGCAAATTTACTAATCCATCCTTCAATACCCTCATCCAGATCATTTATAAAAATTACAAAGAGCAGGGGCCCCAAAACAGAACCCTGAGGTACACCACTTGTAACCGAACTCCACGATGAATCATTTCCATCAACTACCACCCTGTGTCTTCTATCAGCTAGCCAATTCCTAATCCAATTAGCGAAATCACCCTCAATCCCATACATCTGCATTTTCTGCAGAAGCCTTCCATGGGGCACCTTATTGAATGCCTTACTAAAGTCCATATATACCACATCAACTAGTATGGAAGGGCTGTCTTACAAGGAAAGATTGAACGCACTGGGGTTGTTTTCCCTTGAAAGACGTCGGCTGAGAGGGGATCTATTAGAGGTATATAAGATTATAAGGGGTATAGATAGAATAAATGTTGGTAAGCTTTTTCCACCATTAGAATCGGATAGAACGAGGGGTCTCGGCCTTAGGGTGAGGGGGGGCTATGTATAAGACAAATATTAGAGGGCATTTTTTCACACAAAGGGTAGTGGGGGTGTGGAATGCACTGCCGAGTAAGGTGGTGGGAGCAGGCACGCTAGAGTTGTTTAAGGTCTCTTGGACAGCCACATGAGCGGTCTGCAGATAGAGGGATATAGGAGGACTGTTTAAATACTTTATTTGTTACCACAGGCTGTTCGGTCCACCTTGTTGACCAACAAGGTGCATGCATTTGGCAGGTCGTGCGAGGGCTGCTCTTGGATGTTACTTCAGGAGTGGCCTAGTGCTTCATGTCGTTAGTGTATGCTTAAACTGGACCATCATATGGGCAACATGACAGCTCAGAGACTATCGCTGTTGCTGTGCAGACACATGGATTTGGGCCTGTGTCTGCTGGAGTTTGCGCGTTCTCCCCGTGGTTGCGTGGGTTTTCTCCGGGTGCTCCGGTTTCCTCCCACATCCCAAAAATGTGCTCTTAGGCTGATTGGGTAACAAATTGTCCCTATATTGGTCTCTATATGTCATTAAGACGTTAGGACGGCGGCGCAGGCTCGTTGGGCCGAAGGGCCTGTTTCCCGTGCTGTGTTGTTCTTTGTTCTTTGTTCTTTGTTCTAACTGCCTTACTCCCATCCACGTCTTTGGTCACTTTTTCAAAAAACTCGATAAGGTTAGTAAGGCACGACCTACCCTTCACAAAACCATGCTGACTATCCCCAATCAATTCGTTTCTCTCTAAATAACTATAAATCCTATCCCGAATAATTCTTTCCAATACTTTGCCCACAACAGAAGTAAGACTCACCGGTCTATAATTCCCAGGAAAGTCTCTATTTCCCCTTCTTGAACAATGGGACCACATTCGCTATCCTCCAGTCTTCCGGCACTATACCTGTAACCAACAACGACCTGAAGATCAGAGCCAGAGGCTCTGCAATCGCCTCTCTCGCCTCCCAAAGAATCCTAGGGTAAATCCTGTACGGCCCAGGGGACTTATCGAACTTCAAACCCTCAAGAATATCTAGCACATCCTCCTTACCTACTTCAATACTTTCCAGTTTACAACCCTGTATCCCAGTGTTCTCCACAACTACATTTACATTTCCCTGCGTGAATACCGAAGAGAAATATTTGTTCAGTGCCTCTCCAATCTCTTCAGGCTCCACACATAACTTCCCACTACTGTCTCTGACTGGCCCTAATCTTGCCCTAACCAATCTTCTATTCTTAACATATCTAAAGAAAGCTTTAGGATTCTCCTTGATCCTATCATCCAAAGTCTTCTCGTGTCCTCTTTTAGCTCTTCTCAACTCACTCTTTAGCTCCCTCCTGGCTAATCTATAGCTATCCAGTGCACTAACTGAGCCTTCAAGCCTCATCCTGACATAAGCCTCTTTTTTCCCTTTAACCAGCGAATTAACTTTTTTAGTACACCATGGTTCCCTTACTCGACCATTTCCTCCTTGCCTGACAGAGACATACTTATCAAGGACTCGCAGTAGCTGCTCCTTGAATAAGCTCCACATTTCAGATGTTCCCAGTCCCTGTAGTTTCCTAGTCCAAACAGAAGTAAGACTCACTGGTCTATAATTCCCAGGAAAGTCTCTATTCCCCTTCTTGTCCTCTTGAAACTTCTCACTATCCTCTTCATGGTTCACAATACTTACAAGAATGCATGTCTGTGGGCAGGGGATGGGGGTGAAGGGAGAGCTCTCAGCAAAGATTGCAAACTAAACAATAGTAATCAGGAAGTAATTCTCCTGTCTGAATACCAATGATGACTAATGCTTGTGTTGCCTATGATTCTCTAGGGAGTTCACCACAAGATTGCTATAGTCAATCCTCCAGCCTCAGAGCAAGGCAAGGAATGTAACTGTTGCTAGTAGCTAGGAAAGTGAAATGTGGCAATGAATATTTTCTTTGGCCAGTTCCTTTAAGGCTGGTGCTGGCAATATTAGCATTTTGTAATCTATTGTTGTATTACGGCGGGTTACTGAGGGTCTCTCTTCATAGAGAGACAATTTACATTCTCTTGCCAGAGAAAATATGTGCAATGATTAGAAATATTTGCGAGGCTTCAGGTTTTCCCATGATGCAGGGTGCCAAATGCACACATTTGCTTTCCAGCACCACATATAAATGGAAATAATTCCAGCTTCTCAATATGCACTAGGTATGTAAATATTGTCAGTTGTTCAAAGCCCAGAATCCTAGCAGCAGTAATGATATCTTAATTCTGTGGCTGTCTGCTGTATTGGCCACATTTCAGCCATCATGGTAAGTGAACAGATGGCTTCTGAAAAACAAAAGTTATCTGCTAGAAACATCATTCATGAAATAAAAACAGAAAATACTGTAAATATTCAGCAGGTCAAGCCTCATTCTGTATTCTTAGCTGAGAGCTCAGGCATTCTTCAATTTTGTAAATCACTCAAGTCCCAGAGAAAACATTGATTGACAACTCTGGCTCTCTGATGCTTGCTGTCAATTTCACAATGTTCATTTACACAAAGTTAGAAGGTTTCAGTGGCTTTCAAGTTCTGTTCTTAATACTTCAAAGGGTCTGAATGATTTTCACCAGACTGCAAAGAAATGAATAAATGAACTATTTTCTAAAACACAATTATGCAGCCTAGTGTCACAATAATGTTCATTGACTCTATACAGTATATAGACTGTCAATGTGCCATAGCCTTGCATAGAAGTCATGGTGGGCCAAGGTGATTGGTGGGGACACACTCTGGCATGAGGGAAACCTTTTGAAGTCACCCTCTATTCCACTTATGCAAATAGGGGGTGAGTATTTCCCATCCACATTTCTAGTGGGTGGGAATGGCAGAGGAGGTGGTGAATCAAGCAGGGGTCCCAAAATAGTTTTTATGTCAGCAGTTTCTCTGCTAGATTGTTCTCACCTACCACTCCCAACCCACCCCCTGCTGTCATTTGCATCTGTTTGATAATGAATTTGTATTTGATTATGCCGCCAAGTTAAACTGTCCATTCATATCAGCATGAGGGCACCAACATGAATCCCCACAATGTGTGTCTGGGGTACAGAACCCCATTGGAGAAGGGTCATGCCTGGGAAGTACTCTTGCACTGTCCGTGCATTTCTTCCAGGGAGGTGTTCTATGTCCGTAAAGTGGGAGGGAACTTTGTTGTGCCTCTATTTTTTACATATTTGGGCGGCCTTAGGACGCAAGGCTGCTGGAAGGATGTGTTCATTCAGATCCATGATGTTTGCCTCCTCCTGGATTTTTTTTACTGCGTGTATCAAAAAATATAGCAGAAAAAGCCAGCAGTGCAGCCACACCCTCTTTTCCCCGCTGTGTTGCTATTTAGAACGGGATTTTAAGCTTGCATTAGCCGTCCATTCAAACGGTGGCGCAGGCTCAAAATGTAAAGTTTGGAAGAGCATGATTCTCGCTGATAAGATTACATTTTTTGAATTTTGAGCTAATCCCGCCAGTGGAATGATGCAGAACACACTGGGGAAGGACACAAACCAAATATTAATGCATCAACATGTCGTTAGTGAGCACTCACTCCAGGTATTGAACCCATACCAAATATCAGTGTACGTCATGACAGCACCATTCATAACAGTTCTGCATAAGTGTGAACCTGGTGCCATCACCTAAGATGAACACTCAGATAGCCATTACTTCCCAGGCAATCCAACATACAAGGGCACAAGGGAGAATGTTGCGGCCACACACAAGTACTGCTCATGGCCGAGATTGAAGGCGTGTGTGTGGGTCACTTGCAGGCCTTCCCTCATATCAGGTTGTTCCTTTCCTTGATGGGATGTGCTGGCTACAAATCAGGCATCGCTTCCTGGTTCCTCCATGTTGAGTTACTTTTCAAACAGTAGCTGAGTGGGTGCCATTCCGTGTTGGATCTGCAGACTGGGTATGAGATGGCCACAGTAGAGGACAGTATTGGGTATAACTATGAAGACCTGGGATCCTGCTTTGGGACAGGACAGGTTGCAAGGGCAGAGGCGGGGTATCAATAATGGGGATCTATCCTGCCTCCTGAGGCACAAAGACACTGTCACTTGGAAGAGGGTGATGATGCCTCAGAGTTGGTTCAACATACAGTGATGAGTATGCAGATCACGATTAATGCCATATATGATGTCAAAACAATCATGTTCAAATCGACATCACATGTGATCTTGAGGAGGTGCGGCTGTGCAATGGAATCCTGCATGAGTGTACCTTCTTGGATAGAATTTCACATTGGCCCCAATCTCCTACAGGAGCTGGAATCTCACAGCCTGGTACATCTCATGGAAATGCTCTTTGTGCCCTTTGCCACTGCATAGAGTGGTTTCCTGTAAGGCCTACTGCTGCATGACTTTCACTTCCATGCCTTTGCTCATTGCCAGGGCATGGGCCATCTAGTGGCAGAGATCCCCAGTAAATGTCTCTCTGCAGAGACATTATTATTGGGGACCTCGGTGGAGAGTATTGCATGTGACGTTGGGTCCAAGCATGACTGTTTTGATGTTGTGCATAGCATTGGTCAAAGGTTGGACACTCACTGCTGTGTGTTAAGTCAACCCACAAGGCATCATCACCCTCCCCTAAGAGACAGAATCTTTATACCTCAAGAATTAGGGTAACTTCCTATCGCTGACACCCCTATGCTATCCTTGCAACCTTGCCTCTCCCAAAGCAGGATCCCAAGACCTCATAGTTGCAGCCATTACTGCCACCCTGCAACCTTAGGTTTCACCAGTAACACAGATTCCCAAGAGATCTTCCTTTTTGCCATCTTATGGAGTCTGTAGATCATGCTTAAATAGGATGTTTTAAACTGCAGTCTTTTTTTCATTATTTAAAAATTTTTTGTTACTCTTTTGTGACATAAGAGAGAAGCACGTTAGCACAGTGGTTAGCACTGCTGCCTCACAGTAAATACAATTTAAGCTTATAATACTTGGTTAATTTGTGGTTGTGCAATTTATAATACCTTGGTATATTTTGTTCCATATTGTGAATTCTCTGTATGTGTGTATGTGTATGTATATGAGTGTTGGTGGGGGCTGTGTGTTCAATTCCCAGCTTGAGTCACTGTGTGGAGTTTGCACATTCTTCCGTATCTGCGTGTGTTTCCTCCCACATGTCTGAAAGATGTACTGGTTAGGTATGTTGACCTGAACAGGCACTGGATTGTGGTGACTTGAGGAATTGCACAGTAACTTCATTGCAGTGTTAATGTAAGCCCTACTTGTGACTAATAAATAAACTTTTCACTTTACCTTTGTTTGCACTTTAGCCTCATACTGCTGATCTACGGGCAGCCAGTATGGAGGGGAGCAGGGAAGAAGAGGACCTGCTTGTGAACTTTCTCCTGAGCCTGGCCAAATTTGCCATTGATAGGTCCAGGCAACAGGTGATTGGGGGGCTGTTGTCTGACCTGACTGTCTCTCTACTGCAACGACATTCACAGCCGAATGTCCCGGGAGTCCATGGTGTCCACAGGCATCATCGAGGCCTTCCGTGCATGTAGAACTTCACAGGAACTAGAATGCATTATTGACTCTTTTAATCAGTTTTGATTTGATGTTTTAAGTTTCATTTGGATTTTGCTTTTATTTTGGGCAAACACGATGAAACCTACAATGCTCACTCTATCAATGGTGTGAGGCTATCCAGTGAGGAAATGCAAAATTGAATTGCTTTAGTCCAGATAGATGGTCTGGGGGAGTTTGCTCCTTCCATAAATGGGGTCTGGGGATAGTGGTTTGAGGCTAGGGTTACCTGCAGCAGGGCCTCTTTACTCTGCCTCAGTTGGGAGAGACATAGCACAGCCAGTTTCACAGTCCACAGGAACGAAGCATTGGGAGTCAGCGTGGATCCACTGAACTTGGGTATGCAATGACAGGTGCAGATCCTGTGAGTGAAAGTAGTTATTCATTATTTGTAACTATATACATTGACAACCTCTCTACACTAGTGTTTGCTTTCCCCATGCCAACTAATTACCTGTCACTTCTGAATCTTTCTAACCCTGCCACTATTTCTAAGTGCTTCCCTAGGATCTGCAGCTGAGGTTGAGGAGGCTGCTGACTTCCATATCCTGTTTCTTGAGTTGACTTTGTCAGGCATCACCTGGAGTAGCCTGGACCTTCAGGCCCCTAACCTGCTTTCAGGCAGGAAGGGTATTGCAGTGTTGCCTGCATTGATGTGTGAGGCTGTTGATGTCTCCCTCACAGGAAAGAGGACTCAGATAGGCTTGTCATCTCCAGGATCTCCTGGCTGGAAGCCACTGAGTTTTTTACTCATCCCTTCAGATGCCTGATAGTCTTCCATGGGATAGAGTGGCAGCTGGAGTGAGGTCCAGGACCCCCACCATCTTCTGGAGCTGACAATAGTGGTTTCCTACACTATGTATAGTGTATTGCTCTCAGACCTGCAGACAGTGAGATGAACTATGGTGTGGTCACCTCCTGTCATGAAGTGCATGTCTTACAAGGTCTACAGTGCAGACACCAATGTCACAGTATTGGTCTTGATACACTGAAATGATGTCTCCATCTCAGACATAAGGTGATGGGACTCCTTCCCTTAGCCTTGGAGTCCAAAGAAAGAAGCTGTCATTCCCTCCTGATGCTTGTGTTTTTCTCTTTGCAGCTGCAGCAACTCTGGGATGACAGGTCCACATCACTGGGCAGGGAGCCCAGCAGAGAATAGAGGCAACGTTTCAATTTTAGATGACCCTTTGCATGGCTCTATTCTCAATCCACAGACGCTGTCAGTCCTTCTAAGAGTTTCCAGCATTTTCTGCTTAGGTTTCAGATTCCAGCATCCACATTACTTTGCTTTTAATATAGTGGACCTCTTGTTTCTTCTTAATCTAGACTAATGCAATAACCTGAGGTTTTTTAAGATTGTGGGGTAGAGAATGATTGACAGGTCACATGCTGCCTGGGGACAGTGTATAGGGTGATGTCCCCCACCCCCTACACACTCTGGCAGCCAAAGTTTGAATGAGTCCATTGCTTGCTGCAGAAGCCTGTGGGCAGTGTTAACACACCTGAAAGCCAACCAAAACCTCCAACTGTGCATGCACAGCAAAAGAATAAAATAAAGTAGCTGCTCTGCACCTCCTGGCTCTCATAAACATCGAACACCGTTCCCCCAACCCCCTTTTACCAACATTACTGAGACCCTTATTCCCCTACATCCCTGCCACCCAGACCAATCACAGCCCTACCCTACCCTGTTGATTGCAAGTAGAGTGGCAACACCCACCTCCTCCCTCGTTCAACGATCACAGGCAGAGTGGCAGCATCTCCACCTCCCCCCTCCACCCTGGAACCACTTGCACATGAACCTCATTGTTCCCTGCTCCCTACGGGTATTGGACCTTCCCCAGCATTACTGACCCTTCATTCCTCCCACCATAGATCCACATGCATATGGCCCCCATCTTTCCCTGCTTCCAGTGGTTGTCTGATACCTCCCCCTCTCTCTCTCCCTGTCCCCAATCATCACAGAGACACTCATCCATCTCCTACTGCCCCCATCAGCACATCTGCAAGTGCTCACTTGCCTCCCTCTCAGTCCTAACAAGCAAACTGCGTGTAATTTGCTGGAATGCTCTGCCAAACTGCCCACAGCTAATCTGCCATAACAAAATGCAGCTCCATTAAAAACCCCAACGATGGACAGACAGGCAGGCAGTGCAGAGATAAATGTCATCCAGGAAGGCAACTTCCTGATTTCTGAAATCTGATCTGGTCAGGTTGTTGGGTGCTCTGGAGGCAAGGCAGGACAACCTCTTCCCCCGGCAGGACATTGTCTCAGAGGAAGTGATGGAAAAGTGGCCTTGGAAGCAGTGGTCACCTCAGTGAGTGCTTACCACTAGCCAAGAGAACAGGTGCGAAAAAAGATCAATGATCTATCCAGGCAGTGAGGGTGAATGTGTAACCCAACTCGCCCCTAAATCTCCAACCCACAGCACCCTGCATACTTCCAGTACTTGACCCCCAAAACATCTCCTTCCTCCCTCCCCCCCCCCTCAAGAGTATCACAGTGCTTGCCCTCTAAGGACCACCCCTGATACTCTGCAGCAGTTGTGCCTTAATTTCTTTTGTGAGTTCTGTCCCCACAGGAGGATAATGCCCATAACAGCTGGGAGAAGGCGAAGACAAGAGGTCATAAGCCTGACCTCGGAGTCCTCAACCCCTTTGAGGATCGGATGCTAGAGCTTTCAGGAGAAGAGGACATCTAAGCCATCAGTGACAGCATAGTTGGGCTGGAGTCAAGAAGTGAACACCTGTCAATCCTCCACTCAGTTTGAGTCAATTACATGGAGATGTAAGTTTAAGGTGTCGGAGCAACGTTTGAAGGAAATGTACAAGGTTTTTTTTTTACACAGAGTGCGGTGGATGCCTGGAAATCACTGCTGGGGAAGATAATGGAAGCAGATAGAATAATAACTTTAAGGGGCATCTTGGCTATTATTTGAATGGGATGGGAATAGAGGGATATGATTCCCGGAAGGATAGGAGTATTAGTTCAGATGGGCAGCATGGTCGATGCAGGCTTGAGGACCTAGAGGCCTGTTCCTGTGCTGCACTCATCTTTGTTCTATGTTCAGTGGAAAAATATCAAGTAAGTTACCTAAATCTCAGATTCCTCTCCCTCCCTTGTACTTAACTTTATGTCCTGTGTTGCAGGAAAGGATGGGGCCATCTAACATGTTGCCCCTGCCCAACTAGCTCCAGACAACTCAGAAGATTCCTTGGAAGAGGTAGATAAAGGGAACTCGGAGGCTGGCACCAGTCTTGCTTCAGCTTCAGCTTCCACCTTGTAAGTCACCATCCCAGATACATTCACATCGGTGGATCAAGATACAGAGGCATCTGGGTCACTCTCTGGTGAACATGAAATATCTGCTGATATATATTCAGTGGAAGAGGAACATCCGAGTCCTCTGGCTGAAGTGAGGATTCAGCTGGCCCTAGGCTACATACTGGCCCTCTGCAATCATTTCTCCCTCAGCTGCTGGAGATGAAGCAACAGAGCCAAGGAATACAGAAGGGGCTGACGGCAACACTGGACCAACTGCAAGGCTGTTCGGAGGAGTTCCAAAGCTTTCTGTTGGACCAGCTGTTGCCTGTCTTACATGTCCAGTGCTGGATTTAGGCATAAGCTAAACAAGCTACAGTTTAGGCTCTCACAATCTGCAAAGGCCTCACAAAATTTCAGAAGGTTTACACCAAAGAGAACATTTAAGGGTGGATACCAGAAAAGAAAAAGAAAGCACCAACTCAAAAAGCAACTCAAAAAATTATCAAAAGTTGATAGTTAATTTACTCCAGAAAGAGATAAGGATCCACAAATCCAAGGTGATCAGCAAAGTCCAAGTTTTCTGATTTTGCAAACAATTTCATTATTACTTATATTAATAAAAGAGATCCTGATTACTTATTTTGTCAGCATTTTGCATATATATTACTGTATCTTAAATTATTTTAAAAATTACATTTAAGTATGTTTTCCAGGGTATCCTGTATTATAATCTATGAGAAAGATCAAGCCAGCCAAATGATAATTATCTAATCAGTAAATACATTCATTTGAAAATAATTTGTATTTTTCACTTTAAATATCTTGCTATAAATAACTAAAAGGCATAATTATGTTTTCAATTTTTTGTGGCAATCCAAGATCCTGTTTTGATATGCAATTTTGTGAGACCTTTTTGTGTAAGTTTTTAATAAGGGGCTTCCAAGCTTTATATAGCTTAGGGCCTCACCAAGACTAAATCCAGCACTGCATGTATCCCAGGCCAGCAATGCAAGGGTGGCATCCACGGTGAAAAGTTAGGAACAGGAAATCATCACCATCATTGACAGTGTCAAGCTATGGCTGAGTCATAGCCGGCCACAGCTTTCTCCCAGAGGGCCGGGGCTAAGGGCCTCAATAGGCTTCTCAAGATTCTGCAGCTTATGGCTGACAGGCTGTAAGCTTGCAGGATACCAAACGGGATAACGCTGAGACACAGCGTTGGTAGCAGCCCTTGAGAACGTGGCCCATCACAGACGATCAAGGCTGAGGGGATGCAGAACTTGCAGGAGACCCAGCGAGCTTTGGCAGCAGCATTTGAGAGCGTGGGCCACTCATAGAGGATCATGGCTGAGGGGCTGCAAAGCATGGCCAGCTCTTACAGGATACTTCTGCAACCAATGGCAGATGGCCCCCGACTCAGGTGGCTATCACAGAGGACTCGACCATCATGGGTAGAACACAGGATATCCTTCAGGACTGGCAGGGCCAGGTGACATCAGCATTTCAGCAGAAGTACTGCTGCTCCATGGAGTGACCCTGGGGCCTACAGGAACTCTAAGAAGGATGAAGGACTGGACGCTGTGCCAGGCCTTCAATCCAGAAGACAACAACTATGGCTATATCTTCTAACTCCTCCCTTCCTGACACGAAGGCATCTTGGGAGCAGCAGGATGAACAGGGTAGCATGGATACAGCTATGACACCTGGAAGTTGGCCAGGGCCCTCAAGGTCCAGGCTCTGCAGAGGATGATCGGTAAAGTTGTCAAAGGCATGAGGCATGGTACGTAGCTGGTCATCACAACCATCCTGGAGAAATACTGAGATGCAGTGGTAGGCCACACAGTGTTCAGAAGTTGTAGCGGCACTAAGGTGGCACGGGTGAAGGAGTAAACCAGTCAGACAGAATATTTAGGCACTTTAAAGTCTCACTTTCACTTGTTATATATTAGCACTTATTTTGATGGCACTTTTATTGGCACCAATAAATATTATTGCACCCACCCCACAGCTGTTACTAATACGTCTCCGATTAGCCACCAACTTTTATAGATGCTCCATGGAAAGCATTCTTTCTGGTTGTATCACAGCTTGATTTGGCTTCTGCTCTAGCCAAGTCTGCAAGGAACTACAAAAGATCGTGAATGTAGCTCAATTCATCACGGAAACCAACCTCCCATCCATTGACTCTGACTACACTTTCCACTCAGTAAAGTTTTACAACACCAATTTTAAAACCAACCAATTTATTTGATAGTAAATTCGCGAGCTTTCGACTTTATAGCCTTCATCAGGCAAATGCAGTGTTCTGGTCTGCAATAGCACTCATATCCACACACTTTCCACTGCCAATGCAGCCAGCATAATTAAGTACTGCAGGCACCCTGGACATTGTCTCTCTTCCACCTTCTTCTTTTGGGAAAAAAATACAAAAGGTCTGAGGTCACATCCCAACCAATTCAAGAACAGCTTCTTCTGTGTTGCCATCAGACTTTTGAATGGATTTAACTTGTATTGAGTTGAACTTTCTCTATACTCCAGCTATGACTGTAACACTACATTCTGCACTTCCTTGTTTCCTTCTCTGTAAACGTTATGTTATTTCTGTAAAGCGCACAAGAAACAATACTTTTCACTGAATGTTAATACATATGACAATAATAAATCAAAAACTGGAATGTATTTTGCTGTAGGGATCCTGCACATTGATGTCAGTGGGGAAGGGCTCTCAGTGTAACGATACTGTGAAAAACAAGACTTCCAAATCATTTACTGGCTACAGCAGGTGGTGTGCAATGGCAGCAATTTACAACATCTACCATGGCATCCCCAGAACCAGGGAGATGCTTCCCCCCACCACCCCTCCCACCCCAAGGCCCTGTATGAGTGCTTACTATTTCCCTACTCAAGGCCCTATATGGATGTTTACTGCTTCCCTATCGAAGGCCCAGCTGTTAGCATTCATGCAGAGTTTAGATAGGAGTCTACTAGTCCACTTCACTAGTTTGCACAGGGCATCATTACCATGGCTGATAGTGACTACTATAAGAAGTCTCAAAAAACCGGGTTAAAGTCCAATAGATTTATTTGGCAGATAAAACACTAGATTTCGGAGCGCTGCTCCTTCATCAAGTGAGTGAGTTTTCAATTCACAAACAGGTCATATAAAGATACAAAGTCAATTTACAAAATAATGGTTGGAATGTGAGTCTTTACAGGTAATCAAGTCTTAAAGGTACAGACAGTGTGAAAGGAGAGAGGGTCAAGCACAGGTTAAAGAGATATGTATTGTCTCCAGCCAGGATAGTTAGTGAGATTTTGCAAGCCCAGACAAGTCATGGGGATTACAAATAGTGTGACGTGAACCCAAGATCCCGGTTAAGGTCATTCTCATGTGCGGAACTTGGCTATCAGTCTCTGCTTAGTAACCCTGCATTGTGTCGTGAAGGCCACCTTGGAGAGCGCTTATCCGAAGATCAGAGGCCGAATGCTTGTGACCGCTGAAGTGCAATGGATAATGGTATTCTGTAATGGGACCCTGTGTGAGAACCTCTCCAGCCATGTCGAGGGCATCCTGAAACCTATTGTACAAAGAACCTCAGCTTTTGTTGCAACACTGTGGACGTCCTACAGAGACTCAGCATGCATGCAACATTTGAACCAGAGCACTCTTTGTCACAATGGATGTACACCAGCATCCCTGACGACAATGGCATTGCTGCAACTGCCTCAGTGCTCAACGCGGACAACTACCAATCTGAAGATGCAATTTTACAACTCATCCTCTTCATCCTGGACCACAATGTCTTCACCTTCAACAGCTAGTTTTTCATCCAGACACACGGAACAACCATTGGGACCAAATTCGCACCTCAATATGCCAATGTCTCCATGCACAGGTTTGAACAAGACCTCTTCACTGCAGAGGACCTTCAATGATGCTATACACTAGCTATATCGATGACATTTTCTTCCTTTGGACTCATGGTGAACAACCACTGCAACAATTATATGATTTCATCAACAAGTTCCATTTCATCATCAGATTCACCATGGACTACTCTTTGGAATCAGTTGCATTCTTGGACACGTGCATCTCCATCAAGGATGGTGATCTTAACACTTCACTGTACTGCAAGCCCAAGGATAATTTCATGATGCTCCGCTCCTCTAGCTTCCACCCTAAACATGTTAAAGAAGCCAAGCCCTTTGGACAAGACCTCTGTACACACAGGATCTGCTCAGATGAGAAGGATCACAACTGACACCTCCAGATGCTGAAAGATGCCCTCATAAAAACAGGATATGGCCTCAACTCATCAATCGGCAGTTCCGACATGCCACAGCAAAAAGCCACACCGACCTCCTCAGAAGACAAACACGGGACACAGAAGTCAGAGTACACTTCGTCGTCTAGTACTTCCCTGGAGTGGAGAAGCTACAACATCTTCTCTGGAGCCTTCAATATGTTATTGATGAAGATGAACATCTCGCCAAGGCCATCCCCACATCCCCACTTCTTGTCTTCAAACAACCACACAATCTCAAACAGACCATTGTCCGCAGCAAACTAGCCAGCCTTCAGGAGGACAGTGACCATGACACCACACAACCCTGTCATAGCAACTTCTGTAAGACGTGCCGGATCATCAACATGGATGTCATCATCTCGTGAGAATACCATCCGCAAAGTACATGGTACATACTCTTGCAACTTGGCCAATGTTGTCTCCCTAATATACTGCAGGAAGTGATGTTCCGAGGCATGGTACACTGGGGAGACTGTGCAGATGTTATGACAACAGATGAATGAATACTACTTAACAATCACCAGGCAAGAATGTTCTCTTCCAGTTAGGGAACACTTCAGCGGTCACGAGCATTTGGCTTCTGATCTTCAGATAAGCGATCGCTCAGCATTTAAAATTACCAGAAACACAGACTGAATCAATGGGTGGGAAGCTGGTGTGCATGATGGACTGGGCTACATTCACAGCCTTTTATAGTTTCTTAACAGTCTTAGTCAGAGCAGAATCATACCAAGCTGTGATACATGCAGGAAGTATGTTTTCAATGGTTTCAATTATTTTGTTTGTTGTTCTTCCATTTCTCTTACTTTTTCTTCTGCAAATGCTTCTTCCCTTTTGCTTTCTCTATTACAATTGCATCCCTTTATCTGACTTTTGGTGCTCTCTCCTTGCTTTGAATTCAAGCTGCTTTATTTCTTTTTCATGTTCAAGCTGTTTCATGTGTAATTGAATTCTAGTCTTTTCAATGATTCTGACTGTGGTTCTGATAATTTTAAATGCTGAACGATTGCTACAATTAACTCCCTCTGCCCTGTGCTGTCAGATAATGTCAACTGCACCATTCTTGCCAATTCCCAAGCTTTGTTTTAGTCACCTTTTGTAAAGCACCCTGAGAAACTTCTTCCATACCCAGGAATTTTTTAGTCATTGAAAGAACCATTATTCCACAAGGCACTCTCTATTTAAACTTAAATGCAACATCTGAAAAGAAAATCCGAATATACTCACCACTTACTGGCTGCAATTTTACTAGGTGCTAGGCAGGTTGGGCTATTAAAATCATGCGAGAGCTGAGAAATCAGCATCATGCCCAATTTCTCGGCTCTTGCAATCTTACTGGTGCTGGATATCTAGTGCAATCAGCCTCTCTTCTATTTCTGGTGAGAGGCCAAATAATTTTTTCACACCTTTTTAAGTTCTCATTTGTATGTGTTTCGTGAACTTGAGAGGCAATTGTCCAGGCTCACTTGCCTTTGTGGCCTGGCTGGGAGGGGTTCTCTCTCAGGAGGAAAACATCTCATCTGCAGCAGGGAATTGGATAGTGCCAAAGGGCAGTACCTATGGGGTCAGAGCCTACCGGGCAGGCCTATAGGCTGAAGCAGAATCTGAAAGAGTGGAGCCAGCCCAGACCAGAACAGCCCAGTTGGAGAGGGTGGCCCCACTCCACTCCTATCAGTATGGGGGAGGTGGGCTCACTGTATACTCTGCATCATGCCATCCTTTTTTTGTAAAACCACTAAGCTAATCCCAATTGCCCACACTTGGCCCTTATCCCTGTATACCCATCATACCATGTAACTATCTAAATGCTTTTTAAGGGATAACATTGTACCTGCCTCTACTACTACCTCTGGCAGCTTGTTCCAGACACTTATTACCCTCTGTGAAAAAATTGCCCTTCTGGACACTTTTGTATCTCTCCCCTCTCACCTTAAACCTATGCCCTCTAGTTTTAGACTTCCCTATCTTTGGCAAAAGATATTGACTATCTACCTTTTCTATGCCCCTCATTATTGTATAGACGTCTATAAGGTCACCCCTCAGATTTCTATGCTCCAGGGAAAAAAGTTCCAGTCTATTCAGCCTCTCCTTATAACTCAATCCATTAAGTTTTGATAGCATCCTAGTAAGTCTTTTCTGCACTTTTTCTAGTTTAATAATATCCTTTCTATAATAGAGTGACCAGAATATCACATAGTATTCCAAGTATGGCCTTACCAATGTCTTGTACAACTTCAACAAGACATCCCAATTCCTGTATTCAATGTTCTGATTGATGAAATCAAGCAAGTTGAATGCCTTTTTCACCACTCTGTCGACTATGACTCCATTTTCAAGGAGCTATGAACATGTATTCCTACATCTCTTTGTTCTGTAGCTCTCCCCGGTGCCCTACCATTAACTGAGTAAGTACTGCCCTGGTTCAATCTACCAAAATGCATCACCTCGCAGTGTCTAAATTAAACTCTATTAGCCATTTGTCAACCCACTGGCCCAATTGATCAAGATGCCGTTGCAATTGGAGATAACTTTCTTCACTGTCCACTGTGCCACCAATCTTGGTATCATTTGCAAACTTACTAACCATGCCCCCTATATTCTCATCCAAATCATTAGTATCAATGACAAATAACAGTGGGCCCAGCACTGATCCCTGGGGCACACCACTGGTCACAGGCCTCCAGTTTGAAAAACAACTCTGTACAACCACCCTCTGGCTTTCATTAAGAAGCCAGTTTTGTATCCATTTAGATACCTCACCCTGGATCCAATGAGATTTAACTTCATGCAACAACCTACTATGCAGTACCTTGTCAAAGGCCTTGCTAAAGTCCATGTAGACAATATCAACTGCATTACTCTCATCTACTTTCTTGGTTACTCTTTCAAAATTCTCAATCAAATTTGTGAGGCATAATTTTCCACTCACAAATATGCTGACTGTCCCTAATCAGTCCTTGCATGTCTAAATCCCTGTAGATCCTGTCTCTCAAAATACCTTCCAACAATTTACCCACCACAGATGTGAGGTTCACTGGCCTGTAGTTCCTAGGCTTTTCCCTGCAGCCATTTTTAAACAAAGACACAACATTGCCACTCTCCAGTCTTCAAGCACCTCACAGTGACTATTGATGATTCAAATATCTTGGCTAGGGGACCTGCAATTTCCTCCCTAGCCTCCCACAACATCCTGGAACATACTTCATCAGGTCCCGGGGATTTATCCACCTTGGTGCGCTTCTAGCACCTCCTTCTTTGTAATATGTACACTCTTCGAGACATCATTATTTATTTCCCCAAGTTCCCTAACGTCCAGGCTTTTCTCAACAGTAAATACTGATGAAAAATATTCATTTAGGATCTCACCCATCTCTTGTGGATCCACACATTGATGACCTTGTTGATCCTTAAGAGGCCCTATTCTGTCTCTTGTTACTCTTCTTAAGTGCATAAGATTGTGAATAAAAACTTACTCAAAAAACAGATCTGAAACTCTCCTGTTTCCATATTAGCTGGACTCTAAGAATAGGAGCTTTCAGCCATGCTCATCCCGAAACCAGAAAATCCTGCCTGAGGTCAATGGACCTATCCATGTTCTGCCCCTCATCCATTCTATTCCATCGCAGACAGAACAGGAAAATTCACCCTTTAGAAATTTTCCTGTAAACATCCACCCACTGTGTTTGAGTCCAATAATCCCAAACCAAACAAAACATGAATTTTAATCCCACAAAAGAATCCCCAATTTTTATTATGCAGGTCAGAAACTCCAAGGAGTTTTACAAAATTATTCTAGACTATTGGTTTTGCACTTTGGCACAGGTAAGCATAATTTATTTCACTCCAGGTATGGATTCAAGTGACCCACAGGAAGCTTTTATCAAACAAAATTTATTTAAGAACAGTTAAAATACAAGAAAAAATAGCATAAATTTTCCTCAGTTACAAGGACCATAAAATTGTAGAAACCTTAACAGCTAAGTAGTCTGTTCCAAATCAAATACTTCCACAAACATACATTCCTTTCTCGATTTGGCATGGAAAGCAAGTTTGCCAGTACAGAAGCATGGTGCCAAAATAAACTACCGAGGACTGTTTAAAAAAAAGCTGCAAAGAAACATAATTAAAACACATTTCTTAAAAGCACAGTATCTCACAATCCTATTGAATGTTCAAAGAGTGGAACCCCTTCCTGTTCACAAAATACAGTGCATGGTGATCGCAGGGTGATGTGCATGTAGTTGACAGCCCCCTGCACATTTGGCATTCCAGCGATGGCAGCAACTTCATCAGCCTGAGCTTCTTGCTGGACCTGGCTACGACCCGTATTTCCTTCCAGCAACCTGGGTCTCAAATAAGTGTATTTGGTTGCAAGCTGACACTATGTCTGGTGCCTTCTGAACCTGAACAGGATGGCAAGCGCCACTGTTAAGTGGTTAACATCCCATGAATCTCCTATGATCTTGGCCATTTGCAAAAAAGATTTTGCAAGCTGAGATCCTGCAAAATTGCAAATGCAGCTGGTTACTTTAAGATAAAGTAAAAGGTCTCCATTAGCTTAAAAGCTGTGATTAACTGCATCTTGTTTGAAACAATTTGTGCTTATATCAGTACATATTCCCTATTCTGAACTGTCACCCTGGCCTTGTAAATAATGAAATTCTTGCTTTATTAAATCAGTCTAGACTGGACTTGGCTAAATGCTATTATATATGAGAACTGTTGCTATCTCACACTCAAGCAATGGTGGATGTGCAGTTTCGATGGCAACTGGGGGTGTGTTTTCAACATATTTTTACTCACATTTGTACTTACTTTTGCTGCTGCTAAGCATGTGATCTGGGCAAAGTTATACTGTGTGTATGTGACTAAGTGCTGTAAAAAGAATATAAAAGGAGAGATTCCCTCCCGTTTGAGGTAGTATCACTCGACTAACCTCAGGACACTGTTCTGAGTTTGTAAAACGATTCTCCAAAGAGCTTATACTTGCTTGAAAATAAAGAACTGGGTTTTCTTATATAGATCAGTGTCTTGCTCTTGCATCAAGTATGTAAGGGTCTGTAAAAATGAACCTGACAGGTGGGAGGGGGTGGGGGGGGTGGTTGGAGGGGGAGTGGTGGTGGGGGAGTGGTGTTGGTAGTGGTGGACTTGGTGCAATGAGAACATAGAGGTTGCTGTGGGGGAGGCAGGGTTCCATTCAGCAGCTTTAAAGCATAACATGGGTACGACCATCTAGATTGTTGTATAATACCTTGCAGGAATGACTAACAATTCAGACAGAGTGGGTGAGGGGCATCCATTGAAGGTAGCACTGACAGGTCCATGCTATGTGAGGAACAATCTGTATTCCTGTGCTGGGTAAGAAGTCTCACAACACCATGTTAAAGTCCAACTATTTTATTTGACAGTAAACTCACAAGCTTTCGGTGTTTGCCCCTTTGTCAGATGAATGGAGAGTTCTGGCCTCAGACAGAGCATATTACAGCACAAACAGTTTACAGATTACTGATCAGAATGTGAATCTTTACAACTAACCTACTATTCACATTTTAAAGATGCAGACAATGTAAGTGGGAAGAGCATTAGGCATAGGTTAAAGAAATGTGTATTGTCTCCAGACAGTACAGTAAGTGAGGTTTTGCAAACCCAGGCAAGTCATGGGGGTTACAGACAGTGTTGCATGAATCCAAGATCCCAGTTGAGACCGTCCTCATGTGTGTGGAACTTGGCTCCTTTGCTGGGAGCAGCAGCACTGAGACCTGCTTGATGCTTCTGTCAATGGAGTTACTGGGATGGAGAATCAACACTCCGCCACGGACCTTTGCAGCTGATACATCAGGGTGAAATGGTAACTGCAGTAGGATTGATGTCTGCACTCATGAGACCCCTCAGGCAGTCATTTATCAGCCAGAGGAAATGTATTCTTTACCAGCCAGCACTGAGCCCAAGTCTGAAGCCCCAACCCCTACCTCCCCAGCACACACACAGGTCTAGCCCCACCTGAAGTTGCAATGCTTCTGTGATCCTGCCATGCCCACAACGGTGATGACGGCCAACTACCTCCTCACCACCCCTGCTCCCCCCACTTCAATTCTGCTCCACCTGCAGCAAACTTTTATGGAGAAGATATTTTCCCTGCCAGCATGATGTTTCACTGATGAGGTCATAAAGTTAAGTGCAGTGGGACAATAGCAATTGACATGCACTGACTACATTCAACTACATGGTAACTCATGCAAATTAGCACCTCATCATTTTGGTAAGATTGGTGCAAAAATGGGTTTGATTCCTTTCTTTTCCTTCTCTCACATACCTGAATTCAACTACTCCACTCCCATGGAATTGGAGCAGGCAACAGAAATGAACATTGAGCTCAGGTAGAAATTTCGGTTCTGATTCAACTGGGACAGTAAAATCCCACCTACAATCTTATGTCTGCAATGTTGCCCAAAAATGGGCACGATGGGGTTGTAAGATTGCCCTCTTAAAAATTATTTGGGACGAAAACAGGCCCAATTTAACTATTTTCATTCTAAGTTCTGAATCTGGGTGCAATTCAGATCCGACTTGGAAATCTGCTTTCAGGCACGTCCATACGTACTTAACCTGAAAAAAAACTGCAAGTCTGAATCGTGCTATGGGTAAGGTTTAGCGCACCCAAAACGATTGCAGCTTTGAGCAGTGCATGCACATTAAGAGAAAAAGTGTTCTTGTCACATTGTTTCCGGTCCGCAAAAAGCTGTTAAAGTGGTCCAGGAGTGAAAAGTCGGAGTGATGGCCCCCAAAGATATTGCCTCACCTCCATAACATAACTATCCCCCTTATCCAAATACCCTCCTGCTACCCAGAACGATCGCAATTCATCTGCCCCACTTCCCTGCGATTGCACACAGAGTGGTAGCGGACCCTTCCTGCAACCCCATTCACTCCCCCCCTCTTCTCACTAGAAAATAATCAGGCTTTCCTCTGCCTCGCGCCCCCTCCCCCCCGCAATGAGACAATAATCTGGTCTCCATCCACCCACCCATCAGAGATACATCTGACCCGCCTCCTCTTGTCACCCTACCCCCACCACCAGAAAATGATCAGGCCTCCTTTCTCCTGCCTCCCCCTTCCCTCCACCCAGAGAATGATCTGGCCCAACTCCCCTCCAGCCCCTCTTCCCCACTGATCTGAGTCAGAGAGCTGTTGGAAGCTCTGAACTTACTCTTCATAAGTTGAAGCATCCGAAACAGACTTTTGCTGAGCAAGTCTCTTTCGTACGGAATCTGGACATGCGAATGTGATGGTAAAGGGGGAAATGCTGGTAAAGTTGGGCGGGCAGCCAATTAATTCAATTTAAATATATGCACATGCATCTGGATCACCACTGTGCCCGTTTTGGGTGCAAATCAGATTGCAGCCATTTTTGGGCTTTGGTAAAGTGGGCATCTGTGTGGATATGGTTGCGGATCACGTTAATGGCGTCATGCCCCACTTTACCAAGTTTTCGTGACTGCAATGGTAAAATCGGGCCGCAACTCATTTGTGCACCCGTCTGGACTTGCACTTCATCCTTTCTGCAGTAATATTTTAACTGATATTTGCAATATTTCTATTGTGTTTACCGCATTGTTTCTCCAAAGTCAGATCATTCTTTCCTTTCGGCTATGCTGAGGGAGCTGCTGAGTCCACGCGCTAGAACCGGTGACGGTTTATTTTTGAACAAAACGGCAAACGGTGGCGAGCGCGAGGGCGGGAAGCGCGAGGAGACGGCGCAACGAGAAAAGCGAGTGCAGGGACAGCGAGTGGAGAAAGTTAGGCCGTGCTGACTGTTTCCCCCGCTCTACAGGACCATCAGCAGCTGGACACTAACTCGGGTTTGTTTTGTCGGCACTGTCTGATTTTAAACTTTGTTTCGATTCTCTCGCAGCCTTTCTGGTGTCAAAAAGATTCCGAGCCCTGAAATATGTTTGTGTTTCTCCTCCAACCATCTCTCCCTTCTCCATTTCACTCTTATCCAGTCACTGCAAAAATGGCAAAGTTTACTTTATAACGTCTCTAATCTTATTGGCTGAACTCTCAGTCAGAATTTATCTTTTGCCATTGTCCCTCTAGTTGATAATCAGTAAGTGAATTAAGGTTCATGGCGATAAGGTGGGGTAGTGGAGTTGAGGATTATCATATAAATCAGCCATGATCTCACTGAATGGATGGCACAGTGGTTAGCGCTGCTACCTCAGAGTACCAGGACCCCGGGTTCAATTCCCAGCCTCGTGTCACTTTGTGTGGCGTTCAGATATCCTATCTGTGTCTGCGTGGGTTTCCTTTGGGTGCTCCGTTTCCTCCCACAGTCCAAAGATGTGCGTGCTAGGGTATTGGCCATGCTAAATTGCCTCTAGTGTAGGGGGACTATCTTGGGTAAATGTACAGGGCTATGGGGATAGGGTCTGGGTGGGATTGTGGATGTTGCAGACTCGATGGGCTGAATGGTCTTCTGCACTGTAGGACCTTATGAATGAATGGCAGATTCCAGGACCTAATAGCCTACTTATGCTCCTACACCTTATGGCATTATAGCAGTCATGGCATTGGAAGATACTGCTTAAAGAACCTTTGTGAATTCCTGCAGTGCATCTTGTAGCTGGTATACACAGTTGGTGATCATTAGCAAAGTACACACAGTTATTTGGTGATGGAGGGAGTGAATGTTTGTGGATGAGATGCCAGTTAAGTAGCTGGTTTGTCTTGGATGATGTCAAGCTTCTTTAGTTTTGACTTGCACCTTTTGGATGGTGGACAAGCTTTGTTGAGTTCGGAAATCAGTTACCTGACTCAGGATTCCCATTCTCTGACCTGTTCCAGGAATGAATGGTTCCAGGAATGAAAATCTTCGGTAATTTGCATAGATTTGGAGAGGTTGGAACAATTTTCCTTGGACAGGAGAAGGCTAAGTTGAGATTTGATAAGAGATATTCAAAATGCGATAGGGAGAAATTGTTCCCACTCATCAAAGACAAGAGAACATAGATTTAAAATGATTTGCAAACAAAGCAAATGTGGCGTGAGAAAAATATGTTCACACTGCAAGTGGTTCAGATCTCGAATGCGCTGTCTGAAAATATGGTGCAGGCAGGTTCAACCAAGGCATTCATAGAAACCCTATGGTACAGAAGGAGACCATTTGACCCATTTAGTCTGTACTGACGATAATCCTACCCAACCCCTATCCCCATCACCCCACATATCTACACTACTAATCTGTCTAACCTGTGTATCCCAGGACACTAAGGAGCAACTTAGTATGACCGATGAACCTAATCTGCATATTTTTGGACTGTGGAAGGAAACTGAAGCACCTGGAAGAAACCCACGCAGGCACAGGAAAAAGTTTGCACAGACAGTAACCCAAGCTGAGAATCGAACCCAGGTCCCTGGAGCTGTAAGGGAGCTGTGCTAACCGCTGTGCACGTGCCATCTACAACAGGGTGTTAGATGATTACTTAAGTAGAACCAATGTGCAAAGGTACAGGGAAAAGGCAATGGAACTCAGTCATGATGCTTGTTTGGAGAGTTGGTGCAGAGAAGATGGGCTGCATGGCCTCCTTCTGTGCCATAACAATTCTATGATTAATATAGTTGGTCCAATTCACTTGCTGATCAATGGTAACACACAGGATCATGACAGTGGGGGATTCATCAATTGTAATTTCATTGAACGTCAAAGAATGATGCTTACATCTTTTGTTGCCTAGAATTTATATGGCATGAATTTTACTACTTATTAACCTAAACCTGGATATTGTGTCACTTCTGCTGCATGGACATCTTCAATTTCTGAAGAGTTGTGAATGGTGCTGAACATTGTGCAATCATCAGCAAACATTCCCACTTCTGATCTTCTGACAGAGCATTCTTATTGGTGAAGAAGCTGAAGATTGTACTGCTTAAGACATTACTCTGAGGAACTCCTGCAATGATGTTCTGTGACTGAGATAATTGACTTCCAATAACCATCTTCCTTTGTGTTAGTTATGACACCAACAGCAGAGAGATTTCCCCTTGGTTCCCACAACTTCAGTTTTGCTCAGTCAGATGTTGCCTTGATGTCAAGAGATATACTTGAGTTCAGTTCATATTTGGAGCAAATCTGTGATGACATCAGGAGCTGACTGGATTTAGTGGATCCTAATTGGAGTGCCTGTGAGCGGGTATTTATGTGCAATGGCCACTTAATTGAATTTTCAACAACCAGTTCCATCACTTTGCTGATGATCAAGACTGATGGAATTGTGTTTGTTGGATTGGATTTGTCTTGCTTTTTTGCAGACAGGAAATGCTTGGGCATTTTTTTTCAGACTGGTAGATTTCATTATTCTAACTACACCAGAACAGTTTGGCTAAAAGTGCAGCTAGCCCTAGAACACACATCTTCATTAATATTCTGGAGTATTGTTTGAGCTAGCTATCTTTGAATCATTTAGTGACTTCTGCCTTTACTTGATATCCTATGGAGTGGATTGAAATAGCTGAAGTATTCTTGACTTCTGACTAAAGATCATTGCACATGATTAAGCCTTGTTTTTGCAAACAATGTGCTACATGTTCCCATCACTCAAGTGGGGGATATCCTTGAAGCCTCCACCTCTAGTTAATTGTTAATTGTCCATCACCATTCATGACTACATGTAGCAAGGCTGCTTAGACTTGAACCTTTGGTTTCATTTTACTCTTTCAGATAATTATTGCCTTCTCATATTAAATATTAGCCTCTGCTTTTTACTGGTCCTAGATTGGTCAGACATAAGAACATAAGAAATAGGAGCAATAGCCATCTAGCTCTTCGAGTCTGCCTTGCCATTCAATAAAATCATGGCTGATCTGAAGTGGATCAGTTCCACTTACCCACTTGCTCCCCATAACCTTTAATTCCCTTATTGATCAGAAAACTATCTACCTGTGACTTAAACATAGAACATAGAACATAGAACATAGAACAATACAGCACAGAACAGGCCCTTCGGCCTTCGATGTTGTGCCGACCAAAATAAAAAGCAATGCCCCTCCAAACTAAACCATTCCCTTCTCTTCCATATACTTATCAATTAACCTCTTAAACGCCACCAAACTTGGCGAATCTACAACAGCTGCAGGCAGGGCATTCCACTCCCTAATCACTCTTTGAGTAAAGAACCTACCTCTGATATCCGTCCTATAACTCATACCCCTTAATTTAAAGTTGTGTCCCCTCGTGCTAGCTTTTTCCATCCTAGGAAAAAGGAACATATTCAACGAGTTAGCCTCCAATGGGCAGAGAATTCCAGAGATTCACCAACTTCTGAGAGAAGTTCCTCCTCAACTCTGTTCTAAACTGCCCCTCCCTTATTTTGAGGCTGGTTTCCTTTCTAAGTGGAAAGAATCTCTCTACCTCTAGCCTATCTAGACCCTTCATTATCTTGTAAGTCTCTATAAGATTCCCCCTCAACCTTCTAAACTCCAATGAGTACAGGCCCAGTCTATTTAATCTCTCCTCATAAGCTAATCCCTCATTTCTGGTATTAGCCTGGTGAACCTTCTCTGTACTCCCTCCAAGGCCAATATATCCTTTCGCAAATGAGGGGACCAAAACTCACACAGTACTCCAGTTGCGGCCTCACCAGTGCCTTGTACAGTTGCAGCAAGACCTTCCTGCTTTTATATTCTATGCTCCTCGCGATAAAGGCCAACATTCCATTCACCTTGATCACCTGCTGCACCTGCAGACTGAGTTTTTGCGATTCGTGCACAAGGACCCCCAGGTCCCTCTGCACAGTAGCAAGCTGCAGCTTTTCACCCTTTAAATAATATTGCCTCCTAATATTATTTCTATCAAAGTAAATAGCCTCACATTTGCTAATCTTATACTCCATCTGCGAGGTCCTCGCCCACTCACTTAGCCTATCCAAATCTCTCTGCAGACTTTCCGCGTCCTCCACGTAATTTGCTTTCCCACTCAGCTTTGTGTCATCAGCAGACTTTGTTACCCTACACTCAGCTCCCTCCTCCAGATCTTCTATGTATATGGTAAACAGTTGAGGCCTCAGCACCGATCCCTGTGGCATGCCACTAGTCACGAACCGCCAACCAGAAAAGCACCCATTTATTCCAACTCTCTGCTTCCTGTTAGGTAGCCAGGAATAAAGGCAAAGTAAATAGGAATTAGGAACCTTGGTTCTAGAGGGAGATTGTAATACTGATTAAGAGAAAGAGAGAGTTGTACAGGCAGCAAGGAGCAGATCAGATGCTCGATGAGTGTAAAAAGTGCAAGAAGCTACTTAAGAGGGAAATGAGGAGGGCTAAAAGAAGACATGAGGTTGCTTTGGCAGACAGAGTGAAGAAAATTCCAAAGAGTTTCTATAGATATGTAAGGAGCAAATGGATAGTGAGGGATAAAATTGGTCGTCTTGAAGACCAGAGTGGTAGACAATGTATGGAACCAAAAGAGATAGGGGAGATCCTCATTGTTTGTCGAGCGAGCGGAGCGGAGGATCAAGAGTGAGAAGATGAGCGACTGACTTTTTAAAGTTTTTTGCGGGCTTTCTAACTGTTAAACCTTGCTTTAAACTTAAACCGGAAGTGAGTTGTAGGGTTTACTGGGAACGGTTTTTTAGCGTGTGAAGTATGTAAGGAGGGCTGCGTCGGGAACGGGCAGTGGAGTGAGCAGGGAGCAGAGTGTGTGCTGCAAGGGCTTTGGCTCATAGGGCTTCAGTGAAAACAGGCGGAGGCAAGGTAAGTTTAAACTATTAGGTCTAGCATGAATTAGGTGATTGAGATGGAAGGACATGTAATGTGTTGTTTCTACAGGATGCGGGAGCTGGTGAACCCCTAGATCATTCCCAGTGAGCATGTCTGCAGTAAGTGCTGGTTGCTTGAAGAGCTCCAGCTCAAAGTAGACGAGCTGAACTCCGAGTTACAGACACTGAGACATATCAGGGAGGGGGAATGTTACCTGGATAATGTGTTTCAAGAAAAAGTCACACCCCTAAACTGACAAACCCTGGGGGTCAGGAGCAACAGGGGGTAGCTGCAGGGAAGGAGGGGAGGAAGGAGGAGAGTGGGGGGAGGAAGGAGGGAAGATATGTATAGGAGGTGGAGACCCAAAAGCCTCAGCCCCTGAATCTGCATAATTGGTTTGAGATTCTTGCTCCAGTGTGGACAAGGACAAGGACTGCAAGGTGGATGAGTAAACTGCCCATGGTACTGTGGCACAGGGAGCAGTCAAAGCGAAGAAGTAGAGAAATGCAGTGGTAATTGGGGATAGTGTAGTGAGGGATATAGACACAGTCTTTTATGACAAGGATAAAGAATCCCGAAAGTTATGTTGCCTGTCTGGTGCTCGGGTCCAGGATGTCTCAGCTAGGTGCAGAGGAGCCTGGAGTGGTAGGGTAAGAATCCAGTTGTCATGGTTCATGTACGTGCCAATGACATAGGCAAAACATGAAATAAGGACCTGCAGAGGGAATATGAAAAGATGGGAACCAAATTAAAAAGCAGAACCAACAAGATGGTTATCTCTGGATTACTACCTGAACCACGCACAAATTGGCGCAAGGTAAATAGGATTAAGGAGGTGAATGTGTGGCTCAAAGATTGGTGTGGGAAGAATGGGTTTGAATTTATGGGGCATTGGCACCAATATTGGGGCAGATGGGACCTGTAGTAAGAAAAGATATAGGGTCCAAAGAGCAAAACATGAAATCGTTGTGGGTGGAAATAGTAAGGGAAGAAAGTTGCTGGTGGGTGTGGTCCAAATAATAACTTTGAGGTAGGGCAGGATATAAATAAGCAAATACTTGATGCGTGCAAAAATGAAACGGCGATAATTGTGGGGGATTTTAATCCTCGTATTGATTGGTTGACTCTAGTCAGACACGGTGGGCTTGAGGAAGAGTTCTTGGAATGCTGTTGGATAGTTTCCTTGAACAGTATGTAACAGAACATATGAGGGAGCAAGTTATCTTAGATCTGGTACTGTGTAACAAGGCAGGTAAAGTTAGGGATTTTCTTATGAGCAATCCTCTTGTGAGCGAGCCTCTTGATCACCATATGGTTGAATTTCTGATGCAGATGGAAGATGAGAAAGTAGGGTCCCAAACCAGTGTTCTCTGCTTGAACAGAGGGGAATATGATAAGATGAGGGCAGAATTGGCTAATGTAGATTGGGGGCGCAGATTGGTTGGCAGGACAGCTGAGGATTTTTAAGGAGATCTTTTTCGGCACTCAACAGAAATATATTCCGATGGTAAAGAAGGACTACAAGAAAAGAGATAACCAGCCGTGGATATCAAAGGAAATAAAGGAAAGTATAAAATTAAAAACCGATGCATACAATGCGGCTAAAAATAGTGGGGAATTAGAAGATTGGGAAAGATTTAAAAAGCAACAAAGAATGATTAAGGAAGCGATAAAGAAAGAAAAGTTAGAGTATGAAGCTAAACTAGTTCTAAATATAAAAAATGACAGTAAAAGTTTTTACAAATATATAAAGAAGAAGAGACTGGCTAGAGTGAACGTTGGACCCTTGGAGGACAGCGGGGGGGGAAACGAGGAAATGCCTGAGACTTTAAATAAGTTTTTTGTATTGGTCTTCACGGAGGAGGACACAAATAGCTTACCAAATATTAAAGATAAAGGGTTGGTAGGAGATGAGGTCCTTAATACAATTACTGTTACTAGAGAGGTAGAGCTTGGTAGACTAATGGAACTGGAGGTAGACAAGACCCTGGGACTGGATAGAATGTATCCCAGGGTTCTAAAAGAAATGGCAGAAGTAATAACAGATGCCTCAGTAATTATTTACCAAAATTCGCTGGACTCTGGGGAAGTGGCGGCGGATTGGAAAACAGCTAATGTTACGCTGCTGTTTAAAAAAGGTAGCAAACAAAAGGCAGGGAACCATAAGCCAGTTAGTTTAACGTCCATAGTTAGAAAAATGCTACAATCCATCATCAAAGAAGAAATAGCAGGACTCCCAGAAAAGAATGGTTTGATCAAACAGACGCAGCACTGATCCATGAAAGGAAAGTCGCGTTTAACAAATTTACTGGATTTTTATAAAGATGTGACTAGTGGTAGACAGAGGAGATCCAGTGGGTGTGGTGTTTTTAGATTTCCAGAAGGCGTTAGATAAGGTGCCCTCTGGAACCCTATCAGTTCAGATAAAAGGTTGCTGCAGAAGGTTAGGGTCTACGGAGTTGGCAGTGAAGTGTTAGCATGGATTGAGGATTGGTTATCTAACAGGAAGCAGACAGTTGGAATAAATGGATGCTTTTCTGGTTGGCAGTTGGTGACTAGTGGAGTGCCGCAGGGATCATGTACTGGGACCTTAACTGTTTACCATTAAAATGGACGATTTGGAGGAGGGGGCTGAGTGTAGGGTAACAAAATTTGCTGGTGACACGAAGATGAGTGGAAAAGCGAATTGTGTGGAGGATGCGGAAAGTCTGCAGAGACATTTGGATAGGCTGAGTGAGTGGCAGATGGAGTATAAGATTAGCAAATGTGAGGCTATCCACTTTGATAGAAATAATATTAGGAGGCAATATTATTTAAAGGGTGAAAAGCTGCAGCTTGCTATTGTGCAGAGGGACCTGGGGGTCCTTGTGCACGAATTGCAAAAACTCAGTCTGCAGGTGCAGCAGGTGATCAAGAAGATGAATGGAACGTTGGCCTTTATTGTGAGGAGCATAGAATATAAAAGCAGAGAGGTCTTGCTGCAACTGTACAAGGCACTGGTGAGGTTGCAACTGGAGTACGGTGTGAGTTTTGGTCCCTTTATTTGTGAAAGGATATATTGGCCTTGGAGGAAGTACAGAGAAGGTTCACCAGGCTGATACCGGAAATGAGGAGGTTAGCTTATGAGGAGAGATTAAATAGACTGGGCCTGTACTCGTTGGGAGTTTAGAAGGCTGAGGGGGAATCTTATAGAGACTTACAAGATAATGAAGAGTCTAGATAGGGTAGAGGTAGAGAGATTCTTTCCACTTCGAAAGGAAAACAGAACTAGAGGGCACAGCCTCAAAGTAAGGGGGAGGGGGTGCAGTTTAGAACTGAGTTGAGGAGGAACTTCTTCACTTGAAGGGTGGTGAATCTCTGGAATTCTCTGCTCATTGAAGTAGTGGAAGCTATCTCTGCATATGTTTAAGTCATGGATAGATTTCTAATCAATAAGAGAATTAAAGGTTATGAGGAGAAAGCGGGAAAATGGAACTAATCCACTTCAGATCAGCTATGATCTTACTGAATGGCAAGGCAGGCTCGAAGGGCTAGGTGGCTTATTCCTGTTCCTATTTCTTATGTCCTGAGATACTAAATGAGTTTTTTGCATCCAAATATACTGAGGAAATGGACATGGAGTCTATGGAAATAGGGCAAATATGTAGGAGGTCATGGAACCTTTACAGATCACAGCGGAGGAGGTGCTGGCTGTTTTGAGGCAAATCAGAGAGGATAAATCCCTAGGACCAGACAGCAAACACTAATATCTATGCAGTCCTCTGACATATAATGGAACGAATCGGGTATGAGGTCCACAGTCCTAATCTCATGCCACTTGTTAAAATTTGCTAATTCTCACTTCAGTATAGAACATAGAACATAGAACATTACAGCACAGAACAGGCCCTTCGGCCTTCGATGTTGCGCCGACCAATATAAAAAGCAATGCCCCTCCAAACTAAACCATTCCCTTCTCTTACATATACTTATCAACTAACCTCTTAAACGCCACCAAACTTGGCGCATCTACAACTGACGCAGGCAGGGCATTCCACTCCCGAACCAACCTTTGGGTAAAGAACCTACCTCTGATATCCGTCCTATAACTATCACCCCTTAATTTAATGCTGTGTCCCCTCGTGCTAGCTTTCTCCATCCTAGGAAAAAGGCTATCACTGTCCACCCTATCTAAACCTCTAATCATCTTATATGCTTCAATAAGATCCCCTCTTAGCCGCCTCCTTTCTAACGAAAACACACTCAAATCCTTCAACCTCTCTTCATAGGACCTGCCCTCCATACCAGGCAACATCCTGGTAAACCTCCTCTGTACCCTCTCCAATGCCTCCACATCTTTCTTATAATGTGGCGACCAGAACTGCACACAATACTCAAAGTGCGGCCGCACTAGAGTTTTGTACAGTTGCAACATGACGTTGCGGCTCCGAAATTCAATCCCCCTACCAATAAAAGCTAAGACTCCATATGCCTTCTTAACAACCTTCTCGACTTGACTGCCTACTTGCAGGGATCTATGCACATACACACCAAGATCCCTCTGTTCATCAAGACTACTAAGAATCCTACCATTAGCCCTATACTCTACACATTTATTATTCCTGCCAAAGTGCATTACCTCACACTTTTCCACATTAAACTCCATTTGCCACCTCTAGGCCCAGCTCTGCAACTTGTCCAAGTCACTCTGTAAAGTATAACACCCCTCTTCACTATCTACCACTCCACCGACTTTAGTGTCATCTGCAAATTTACTAATCCATCCTCAATACCCTCATCCAGATCATTTATAAAAATTACAAACAGCAGGGGCCCCAAAACAGACCCCTGAGGTACACCACTTGTCACCGAACTCCACGATGAATATCTCCCATCAACTACCACCCTCTGTCTTCTATCTGCTAGCCAATCCCTAATCCAATTACATAAATCACCCTTTATCCCATACATCTGCATTTTCTGCAGAAGTCTTCCAAGGGCCACCTTATCAAACGCCTTACTAAAGTCCATATATACCACATCAACCGCCTTACCCCCATCCACCTCTTTGGTCACTTTTTCAAAAAACTCAATGAGGTTAGTAAGGCACGACCTACCTTCACAAAACCATGCTGACTATCCCCAATCAATTCATTTCTCTCTAAATAACTATAAATCCTATCCCTAATAATTTTCTCCAATACTTTGCCCACAACAGAAGTAAGACTCACTGGCCTATAATTCCCTGGAAAGTCTCTCTTCCCCTTCTTGAACAATGGGACCACATTCTCTATCCTCCAGTCTTCTGGAACTATACCCGTAACCAACGACGACCTGAAGATCAGAGCCAGAGGCTCTGCAATCGCCTCTCTCGCCTCCCAGAGAATCCTAGGGTAAATACCGTCCGGCCCAGGGGACTTATCTAACTTCAAACCCTCAAGAATATCTAGCACATCCTCCCTATCTACTTCAATACTTTCCAGTTTGCAACCCTGTACCTCAGTGTTCTCAATAACTACATTTACATCACCCTGCGTGAATACCGAAGAGAAATATTTATTCAGTGCCTCTCCAATCTCTTCAGCTCCACGCACAACTTCCCACTGCTGTCTATGACTGGCCCTAATCTTGCCCTAACCAATCTTCTATTCTTAACATATCTAAAGAAAGCTTTAGGATTCTCCTTAATCCTATCAGCCAAAGTCTTCTCGTGTCCCCTCTTAGCTCTACTCAATTCACTCTTTAGCTCCCTCCTGGCTAATCTATAGCTATCCATTGCACTAACTGAGCCTTCAAGCCTCATCCTGACATAAGCCTCCTTTTTCCTTTTAACCAGCAAATCAACTTTTTTAGTACACCAAGGTTCTCTTACTCGACCATTTCCTCCTTGCCTGACAGGGACAAACTTAAAGGACTCGCAGTAGCTGCTCCTTGAATAAGCTCCACATTCCAGATGTTCCCAGTCCCTGTAGTTTCCTAGTCCAATCTATGCACCCTAATTCTCTCCTGATGGCCTCATAATTACCCTTCCCCCAGCTATAAATACTGCCCCCAGCTTCATGCCTATCCCTATCCATCACTAAGGTGAACGTAACCGAATTGTGGTCATTATCACCAAAATGTTCACTAACTTCCAAGCCTAACACCTGGTCTGGCTCATTGCCCAGCACCAAATCCAATGTAGCCTCACCTCTAGTTGGCCTATCCACATACTGAGTCAAAAAACCTTCCTGCACACTTTGTACGAAAACTGACCCCTCTAACGAGCTAGAGCTATAGCTATTCCAATCAATATTAGTAAAGTTAAAGTCCCCATAACAATTACCCTATTACTTTCACTCCTGACCAGAATTGACTTGGCAATCCTTTCCTCAACCTCTCTAGAACTTTTAGGAGGTCTATAAAAGACTCCCAACGGGGTGACCTCTCCTTTCCTGTTTCTAATCTCAGCCCATACTACCTCAACAGACAAGTCCTCATCAAACTTCTATCTATAGAAGTATATAAAGTATATCTATACTTTATAAATATATTGGCAGCTGAAGTTTACAGTTCTTGGCTGATTGAGCTCTCCTCAGTCAGGCACGGTGCCTGATGTCCTCATGAGAGCCATATTGGTCTAATGCCATTGTGGTTATCGTCCTAGAGTATAGATCACTGATTGCTCTTGGCTCAAGTAGCTTATTAGACTATTTGATAGGGCATCTCAGAGTCAACCACATTGCTGTGGATCTAGAATTACATTTAGGGCAGACAAAGTAAAAGCGGCAGATTTCCTTCCTTACACGACATTGGCAAACCTAATATCTTTTTACATCACCGACAATGGTTTCATGATTAGTATTAGAGTTAATTCCAGATTTTTATTGAATTCAACATAACATTTTTGAGGTACTTGGAAGGGTGAGAATATGTTTTTTTGGTTGGGGAATGTAAAATGTGGGTTACAGACTCAGAATAAGGCATCTGCCATTTAGGACTGAGATGAAAAATTTCCCTACTCTCCACTATAGGAAAGGTCATCGCAACAATCCTCCTCAACCACTTCATCCCAGTGGCTGGAGAGCTCCATCCCAAGTCTCTGTAGATTCTGCCCATCAAGAGGTACAATGCACATAATCTTCAATGTGCAACAAATCCAGGATAAGTGCAGAGAGCAGCATCAATATTTGTACATGGCTTTCTTGAATTTCGCAGAACCTTCAACTCAGTCAACTATTAGGGATTGTGGAACATCCTTCTCAAATCTGGCTGCCCGCAGAAATTGGTCACCATTAGTCCAGGCCGAAAATCTTTAAGAAATATTTGGATGATCACTTGACATACCATGCTACTCACGTATATGGGACATGTGCACAAAAATGGGATTAGTGTGTGTTTAGTGGTAGATATTTTCAGTGCAGAGTCAATGGGCTGAAGAGCCTGTATCTGCATTGTGTGATTCTATGACTCTATAACTCTATTATTTGCCTGCTGCCTGCCCCATGATAATACGCAAGCTGTGATCCTCACCAACAGAATCACTGCAGATCCTACACAAAAGTGCAATTTGGGGTCAAACAGGGCTGCGTCATTGTATCAATACTCTTCTTCACCTTTCATCTGCAGCAACAATCCATCCTATCACCTTGAAGCTACCTGCTGGAGTGGAGCTGACCTTTTGGACAAGCAGGAAACTGTTCAATTTCCAATGCCTCCAGGCCAGAACCACGTCCACTCCAACTTCTGTGATTGAGCTGCAGTTCGCAGGCAATGCCTGTGAGTGCGCACACTGAGAGGTCAAGCTCCAAACCATTGTCAATGTATTCACTGAAGCATATGAGAGAATGGGCCTCAGACTAAATATCCAGGGGGAAACAAAGATTCTCTACCAATCAGCCCCTGCCATACAAAACTGCAGGCCGACCATCAAGATTCACCAGGGGAATCCCTAGGCACATGGATAATTTCCCATACTTCAGGAACTCCCTTGCAACGTCAACAATAAATCCAACATTGATTTCAGAATGCCAGTTCAGTTTTCGGACTGAGGAATGGAGTATTCAAAGAAGGAGACCTAAATCTAGCACCAAGCTCATGATCTACAGAGAGCTTTGGTCCCTACCCTCCTGTATGCATCAGAAACATGGACAATGTACAGCAAACAAAAATTCCTATGGAGATAACACCAACGTCAGTCTTCAGGCATCCCAGGACTGCAATGGCACTCTAAAGTCCTCAATATTCTGCAGGTCTTCTGGCTTATAGGCATATCAATATGTGTGTCTTCTCCCAGGCCAATATTTCCAGTCTCAAGGTACTGATCAAGCTCAACCAGTTGCGATGAGTGGGCCACATTGCCTGCGTGCCTGACACAAGACTCTCAGAACAAATGAACATAGAACCCTACAGTGCAGAAACAGACCCTTCGGCCCAGCGAGTCTGCACTGACCACAATCCCATCCAGGCCATATCTCCATATCCCTACACATTTACTTGCTAATCCCTCTAACCTACACATCCCAGGACACTAAGGGGCAATTTTAGCATTGGCCAATCAACCTAACCTGCACATCTTTGGACTGTGAGAGGAAACCAGAGCACCCAGAGGAAACCCACGCAGTCACAAGGAGGATGTGCAAACTCTACACAGACGATGACCCAAGCCGGGAATCAAACCCAGGTCGCTGGAGATGTGAAGCAGCAGTGCTAACCACTGTGCTACCCTGCCGCCCTCTACTCCAAGCTCTGCATTGGCAAGTGATCAAGAGGAGGGCAGAGGAAATGCTACAAGGACACTCTGAAAGCCCCCAGCCATAAATGCAGCATCCCCATGGATACCTAGGAATCGCTTTCCTTGGAATGCACAAACTGGAGAAGAAGCGTACACAAAGGCTTCAATCACCTTGAGCATCACCAGTTGGAGCATGTGGTGGCCATTGCATAAACAAAGAAACAAAAGCGCAGAATCCAGAGTATCCCACCCACTCAACTCATCTGTGGCAGAATCAGAATTGGACTATTCAGCTACTGCAGAATGTATCTCCCTGGAATCGAAACAAGTCGTCCTCAACCTGAGGGAATTGCCAAAGAAAAAGAATAAGGAGCCAATCAAACAAGATTTTCCTTAGTCAAAGAGCAAATTTATTAATCACCAATCCAGAGAAAAAATAATAAGAATGTTTTTTATGAATGTTTTGATTTTATTCTAAAAATGAACATTTACAATTTATATTCATTGCATTTTAAGTGATATGTTTCCAAAATATAAAGGAATTATCCTTTGGCAAGAATGGTGAGATTCATCGTAGGATTTTGTCTAAAACAGGACGACTATACAGACAATGCAACAAAATGATCTCATTGACAATGTATTTCAATTACAGTGTTAATTAGCTTACACTTAATTTCTTCTGCACAAGGTACAGGAAATATTTGCAAATCTTTTTGAGGGGAGAAATGAACTGTCCCAGTAAATGTTTCAAAGACACCCCTAAATGAAATGTTTATGTATAAACTATTACCACAAGGTAACAACGGTGTTTCAGAAACACATCAAGATCAAAAAGCATGGAATTGAAATCAGACAGAAAAATGTGTCCTTAATCGAGAAGCATTTAATTCTGGATTGATTTATGTCATTTTAATTTTATTATAGTCCAGATGAAAATTCTTCATAAAATGCTTCATAATTTCTCTTTCATACAATTGTTAGTTGCGTGGCCATGTAAACAAACAAAGCAATGGACAGGATAACCAAAGTGAATGTGGGAAACACAGTTGGCCCTTGTTGAGTCATTAGGGCAAACATATGCCTGTGTATTAGCAATAAGGGGAATTTAAGTCCAATGAAAAGAAAATACAGTTCTTTGATTATCCTTGAGGAATAGATTTTAAACATTATGGCTGACTTACATTTCCTGAACATAGTCCCGTGTAGAAGATGTTGCAATTATGACAAGATCTTAGTTTGCTGATAGTTTTTGGTAGAGTTGGCTTCTTGATTATTGCAGAAGAGAGAATGAATTATCAGCTTGTTTTCTGGCTAAAGATTTTCTGGACATCACACTTGCAATTTCACCTCATGGCTGGCAACTTTGTGTTGAAATACTTGAATCATTATGTATTTCTTTCTAAGAGGTTTTTAGTGGATCTGAGTGTGGCAACCATTATTTCAATACCCAGTTCTTTACATTTTTATAGTGTCTTCCCTAGGTGGTATGAGTTTTGATAGGCTTCTGGATTATTGAACCTGTCTCTTTCCATGCTTCCCTGAGGGTGATATATTGGTTTCCCAACTTCATTTGAAATTTTGATGATTTTTTAGCAGTTTGCTCTCTCTCTGTCTAAATTGAAGAAATTCCAAAAACATATTTTCACAAAAAAAGAGGCAAAGCTTCATAACAGGTTATTGTAGAACGGGCTGACTTCAGTCATTCTGTTTGTTTCTCTGACAGTGGAATAGCCTTTTTGTTCTTGGAGTTTGAATTTCAATTGAGAAAAACACTACCTTTGAATGATCTCCAAATAAATTCTTTCATGTTTTATTAGGATTAGTTCAAACGACAAGAGAAACCATACCACAACTAGTAGAGATATTAAAATAGCAAAAATCTGAAACTTTGTCCTAACCTACTGTGAAGCCACTGATTTGTTTAACTGGTAGTCATGATTGGTGATTCCGGCGTTGGATGGGGGTAAAACAGAAAGAAATCCCACAACACCAGTTTAAAATCTAAACAGGTTTATTTGTAGCAAAAACCACAAGCTTTCGGGACAGCCTATCCCTTCTTAAGGTGGCTGGGAGTTCAAGGGACAGGCTGTCGCGAAAGCTTGCGGCTTTTGCTACAAATAAATCTGTTTGGACTTTAAACTGGTGTTGTGGGATTTCTTTTTGTTTAACTGGGGCAGCAGATTTTTTTTGTGTGGCCGAGTGAGCATCTCTGGGGAGATAGGTCAGCATGAAGGTTGTCTCATGAAATTTTGCCATTGATCAAAAATTAACACTTGCAAGTGTTATGTTGCAACTGGATGTGGAGAGGTGAGCAACAGTAAGGTTGTGTTTTCAGGAAGCACTGCCCACTTCACAGACTGTATAGATAGAGGCTCAACCTCTTTTAACATTTGGAAGAGCACAGCTTCCAGACATAAAGTCTGTTTTGTCAAAGAACAAAAAACAGTATAGCACAGGAACATGTTCTTCAGTTCTCCAAGCCTGCACCGATCATGATGTCTGCCTAAATTAAAACTGTATATACTTGCAAAGTCTGTATCCTTCCATTCTCATCCCGTTCATGTATTCGTCTAGATGCCCCTTAAACGCTGCTATTGTACCTGTTCCCACTACTTCCCCGATAGTACATTCTAGATATTCACCATCCTCTATGTTAAAAAGTATTTTGCATATCTCCTCTAAACTTTTCCCCAGGTATCTAAAACCTATGTCCCCTAGTACTTGACTTTCCTACCCTAGGAAAGAGCATCTGACTACCCACTCTGTTCATGCGGCTCACAATCTTGTAAACCTCTATTCACCCTTCAACCTCCGTCATTCCAATGAAAACAAACTGAGTTTATTCAATCTCTCCTCATAGCTAATATCCTCTAGACCAGGCAACAAAGCATCCATATTCTGTCCAAAGCATCCATATTCTTCTGGTAGTGTGGCGACCAAAATTGTACACAATATTCCATAAGAGCTCTAATTAAGGTTCTGTACAGCTGTAGCATGACCCGCCAATTTTTATACGCAATGCCCTCACGGATGAAAACAAGAATGCCATATGCCTTCTCGACTACCTTATATCCTGCATTGCCATCTTCAGTGGTCGGTGAATATCTACACCAGACCTCTCTGCCTGTCAGTACTCCTAAGAGTTCCACCATTTACTATAATTCCTATATGCATTTGACCTTCCAAAATGCTTACATCACATTTGTCCGGATTAAACTCCATCTGCCATTTCTCTGCCAAATCTCCAATGGCTCTATATCTTGCTGAATCCTCTGGTAATCCTCTTCATTACCTGCAACTCCACCAATTTTTGTGTCATCTGCAAATTTAGTAATCAGACCAGCTACATTTTCCCTCCAGATCTTTATATATACTACAAAAAGCAAAGGTTCCAGAACTGATCCCTGTGGAATACCACTTGTCACAGCCTTGTATACAAAAAATAATCTCTCTACTGCTTCCCTCTCTTTTATGCCCATGCCAGTTCTGTATCCATATTGCCAGCTCTCCTCTGATCCTGTGTGATTTCACCTTTCATATCAGCCTATCATGAGGTACCTTGTCAAAGGCTTTAATGAAGTCTGTGTATACAATATCTATTGCCTTTCCCTCATCTATCACCTTTGTCACTTCCTTGAAAAGCTTGATCAAGTTGATCTATGTCATGAAATCTAACTCGATCATGTTGCACTAAGTTGATCTTTCTGTACGTCTAGCTATGACTGTAACGCTACATTTTTGTACTCTTTCCTTCCTTTTCTATGAATGGTATGCTTTGTCTTTATAGCATGCAAGAAACAGTACTTTTCGCTGTATACTAATGCATGTGACAATAATAAGTCAAATCAAATCAAAAAGTTAGTGAGGAACTACTTCCCCTTCACAAAACCATGCTATCACTAATAAGTCCATTTGTTTCCAAATGTGAATAAATCCTGACCCTGAAAACCTTTTGCAATGATTTCCCTACCACTGATGTAAAGCTCACCGACCTATAATTTCCTGGAATATTCTTGCTGCCCTTCTTAAACAGTGGAACAACATTGGCTACTCTCCAGTCCTCTGGAACTTCATCTGTAGCCAATGAGAATGCAAAGATTTCTGTCAAGGCCCCAGCAATTTTCTTCCTTGCCTTCTTCAATATTGTGGTAGATCCCATCAGGCCTCGGGGACTTATCTACTTTAATGATTTTTAAGACACCCAACACCTCATGTCAACTACACTCTCCAAGACAAAGTTTTGCTCCTTGCTGAACCTGGTACTCAAGCCATATCATGAAAATAGGGATCATGAGCCTTGGGAATCCCTGGGAAGTGTGTAAATAGATGATGATATTGATGTACTTGTTTTTATCCTACAGGTGCTTTGGTCCACCTTGTTTAACAAGGGGCATACATGCGATGGGTCATGAGAGGGCTGCTCTTGGATTTTTTTCGAGAGTATCCTAGTGCTTCACGTCGTTAGTGTATGCTTGACCTGGACCATTTGATGGGCAACACAACAGCTCAGTGCCTATTGCTGTGCTGTGCAGATACATGGATTTGGGCCAGTGAATGTGGGAGTTTGCGCATTCTCCCTGTGCTTGCGTGGGTTTTCTCTGGGTGCTCCGGTTTCCTCCCACATCCCAAAGATGTGCTCTTAGGCTAATTGGTAAAACAAATTCTCCCTAAATTGTCTCAAATTTGGTTTTTAATCCATAGATCTATAAACATGGACAGGGATCGTGGGTAGAGGTGGGAACATCGGGGTGGCGGCGCGAGCTCGTTGGGCCGAAGAGCCTGTTTCCCGTGCTGTTTTGTTCTTTGTTCTTTATTCACCACAAGAATTTCCCAGTTCACAGTGGCACAGCATATATGCTTCTGCTGTAGCAACAATAGCCAGAGTAAGTGGCATTGTGTCCACATCTCTGGCTGCCTCTTTCCCAGTAAGAAGTCTCACAACACCAAGTCCAACAAGTTTATTTGATAGTAAACCCACAAGCTTTCAGAAATGCTGTTCCTTCATCAGGTGTGTGAAAAGTTCTGATCAGAGTAGGGCATATAAAGGCGCACACAGTTTACAGAACACTATTAGAATGTGAGTTTTTACAGCTAATCTGCTTTTCAAGTCTTAAAGGTGCAGTGAATGGAGATAGCATTAAGCATAGGTTAAAGAGATGTGTATTGTCTCCAGACAGGACAGTAAGTGAGATGTTGCAAGTTCAGGCATGTCATGGGGGTTACAGATAGTGTGACATGAACTTAAGACCCCAGTTGAGGCCAAATTCATGTATGCGGAACTTGGCTATCAGTCTCTGCTCAACGACTACACTATCGTGTGTTGTGAAAGCCACCTTACCGAACGCTTATCCGAAGATCAGAGGTCGAATACCCATGACCGCTAAAGTGTTCACTAACAGGGAGGAAGCAGTCTTGCCTGATGATTGTCGAGCGATGTTCATTCATCCGTTATTGTAGCATCTGCATGGTCTCCCCAATGTACCATGCTTTGGGACATTCTTTCCTGCTGTGTATTAGGTAGACAACATTGGCCGACTTGCAAGAGTACGTGCCATTAACCTGGTGGATGGTGTTCTCACATGAGTTGATATCAAGCATGTTGATGATCCAACGTGAATGCAGAGGTTGCTATGACAGGGTTGTGTGATGTTGTGATCACTGTTGTCCTGAAGGCTGGGTAGTTTGCTTCGAACAATGGTCTGTTTGAGGTTGTGCGGTTGCACAAATCTTTGTATTCTCATTGGCTACAGATGAAGTTTCACACACATGAGGATGGACTCAACCAGGATCTTGGGTTCATGTCACAGACTTGCCTGAACTTGCAACATCTCACCGTCTTGTCTGGAGACAATACGCATCTCTTTAACCCATGCTTAATGCTATTTCCACTCACAGTGTCTGCACCTTTCAGACCTGAATATCAGATTAGCTATAAAGACTCGCATTCTAATCAGTATTCTGTAAACTGTGTGTGCCTTTTTATGCCCTTCTCTGATCAGAACCTTCCACATGCCTGACGAAGGAACAATGTTTCTAAAAGCTTGTGGGTTTACTATCAAATAAACCTGTTGGATTTTAACCTGGTGTTGTGAGACTTCTTACTGTGTTTACCCCAGTCCAACGCCGCATCTCCACATCAAGCCTCTTTCCCCCCAGCTGCCTTTTTTCCCTCTTGTTGATTTCCTCATCACCTACTGCAAACCTAGTCTAGCAGCTATGTACTTTAGGATGCAGTCACTTCAGTCAATGATGGTGATACCCACAGTAGACCCTGAGTGCATTTCCAAGTGTTGTTCAACATTGAGATGTTTCATCTGCAGCCTGATGCTATGAGATTTCATGGAGTTCAGGGTCAGTTTTGAGAATTCCCACCTGACTCAATTTCACTGTGCCTCTACCTGTAGTGTGCCTGTCCTGACAATGGGACAAGCCATTCTGGATGGTTGTGCCTTCGATAATGCCTGTAAGTTATGAGCATGAATATGTTAACCTGCTGTTTGACTAGTCTGGGACTGGTCTTCCAATTTTCACAGAGCCCTCAAATGTTAGCAAGGAGCTCTTTGCAGAGTTGACAGGGTTGGATATGCTGTTGTTGTTTCTGGTGCCGAGATCAATACAAGGTGCTCTGTCCCATTTCATTGTTTTTTATAAGTTTTATGGTGCTCTGATACAAATGAGTGGCTCGCCAGACCATTTCAGATGGCATTTAAGAGTTAACCACTTTGCTATGGATCTGAAATCATTTAGACTAGATCAAACAAGGACGACAGATAAAGGATATTAGATGGGTTTTTAATTATTATTACCAATATTAGCTTTTAATTACAGAATTATTCATTCCATTAAATTCCACTAACTTGTGAAATTTAAACCCTGTCCCTTGAGCATTAGCCTTAGACTCGGAATTACTAGACCTGTGACCTTAGCTATTGCTACACCAATGTTCATAACTGCCCTTCTCCCCCAATTCCATTCTTGATTTTTCTTTTAAATTTTTGAATTGATATTATGACATCCAGGGTACATCCTTTTCACTCATCAGTATTGAAGATAAAAATTAAATTGGCAAAATATTTTTATTAAAATCAAACGTCATGCTGCTAACCATCTTCCCAGTTTTATGCTGACCATCACCTTTATTGAGAATCTATCTATGTTGTAGGATTCTGTGTGATTGTTGCATTTTAAGTAGAAGTGCAGAAGGAGGCCATTTGGCCTATGAAGTCCGCACTGACCATAATCTCACCTGGGCCCTATCCTGTATCCGTTGCATTTTACCCGAGCTAGTCCCTCTGACACTAAAGGATAATTTAGTATAGCCAATCCACCTAACCTGCCCATCTTAGACTGTGGGAGGAAACTGGAACGTCAGGAGGAAACCCACGCAGACACGGGGAGAATATGCAAACTTTCCACAGGCACTGATCCAAGCCACAACTTGAACCTGGATCTTTGCTACTGTGAGGCAGCAGTGTATCACCGTTTTGCACCTATATTATATTATATTTTTATTGTCTACAACAAAACTTAATACTTTGTTTCTATATTTAATTCCCAACTAGAGATTCATGTTGCACTAAGAACGGAAGATGGACTTCACTATTTCAGTGCTGTTAACATTATCCCTTGTCTCCATCCATTTAATATTGGTAAGACTCATGCAGGACAAAACATTGTAAATTTGCACATTTAATTCCTCTTGTAATACATTTTTCTTTTCCTGCAGGTAGACAACATGAATTCAACCATACAAGGTTTGTTTCTTATTTAATTTTTTAACTTACATTTGAGGTAAAATTTCAAAAATGTAACGAGGAGATTAGTTGAAAAATGAAAATTGAAAATTGGGTATAATTCTGGGCATGACACTTCAGGAATGACTTCAAACCCTTTAAGAAGATGCAGAAGAGATTTACAAGAGTAAATCTGTGAGACTTGAGGTATGTGGAGGTATTAGATAAGCTGGGGTTGTACTCCATCCAATAAAGAAAGTTCAGATGTGATAGGAATTCTAAATCCTATACAGTTTGATATAATAAATAAGAAAAAGAAAACTGGCAGGTATATTGGTAGTCAGAGAAAATTTAAGATGTTTGACAGAAGGACCAACAATATCATGAGAAAACATTTTCTTACAAAGTGACGTGTGATCTGGAATGCATTTCCTGAAACATTGATTGAAGCAAATTCACTATGAATACTCAAAAAAGAATTAGGGAAAATAAAATTACATGGCTCTGGGAGCTCAGGATTGAAATTAATGATAGACTGAATTGTCTCTTCCATAGTATTCTAAGAAAAGGAAGTGGAGTGATGCGCTTAATTAGGTATTGGGCATGTCTTACCCGATCCACTGCGCTGATCGAGTAGCATAGTGGGCCGAGAAATTTAAGCGGGAGACCAAAAGCAGGAATCATAGAATCCCTACAATTCAGAAGGAGGCCATTCAGCCCATTGAACCTGTAGTGACCACAATCCTACCCAGGCCCTATTCCTGGAACGCTACATATTTACTCACCAAATCCCTCTAACACTAATCAACTTAACCTATACATCTTTAGGCTATGGGAGGAAACTGGAGCACCAGAGGAAACCCATGTAGACACAGGGAGTGCAGATTCCACACAGACAATGACCCAAGCTGGGAATTGAACATAGGTTCCTGGCACTGTGAAGCAGCAGGGCTAACCACCGCGCAACCATTCTGGAATATATGCTGATTACAAAGATCTGGTCAGACAGGCTTTCTTGAATTCACACAAGAAAGTGGTGAATTTTTATCATGATACAGTCAGATATAAGCAAACGGTGTAATGTGTGAGAGCTCGACAATGTAGATGCAGGAATGGTGGGCCTAGAAACAAGATAAACAGTCTCAGGATAAGAGGTGGTCCATCTAGGACTTTCCCAGACTGCTCCAAAGTAAGTAAAGCTTTTCTTGTACTTGTTACGATCCTTGACCAAATGCTATGATATGAATGATGTTTGGTTAAGGAACAATAATGGTTTTATCTACTTAAAAATCTAGAGTTTACTAAGCCATCAAAGCCACAGATTTTGAACAAAAAAAAACTTTACAACTTCAGAAAGTAATTTACTATGTATTACTTAGATTCCAATATGCAGGGTAATTGTGGAGATGCAAATAAACAGATGAACTGTGGCCATCATGTTGCATAATAAAAAGCAGATGCAACCAAAATAGATTTCATGGATTTCTCGACTCCCTACCCAAACATTAGTCTCACTGTGAATTAACCAATCACACTGAAACCTCAGGCACTATTTTACCACTTACTCATGCCACGTTCCCACTGCTGTGAGGATGGAGAATTTGACAACAAGCTAAATCTCCATTCACAGCAGTGGGATGGGAAAATTCCGCTGGGTGTGAACGGTCGGAAAATTCCAGCCTTCTTCTTTCTCACGAGGCATTCCAGTCTTCACCTTTGAAAATCTCTGCATAGAGTTTTCTCCAGCCATCTCTTCCATTTGGATGGTTTCAATGACATCTCACTTCACAGGGTTTCAAAGAACAAAGAGAACAAAGAAAAGTACAGCACAGTACAAAAGTACAAAAGGCCCATTGACCCTCCAAGCCTGCACCGATCACGATGCCTGCCTAAACTAAAACAGTATGCATTTATGGATTTTGTATCCTTCCATTCCCATCCTATTCATGTATTCGCCTAGTTGCCCCTTAGATGCTGCTATTGTACCTATTCCCACCACTTCCCCAGGTAGCACATTCCAGATATTCACCACCCTCTATGTAAAAACACTTGCCTCGCACATCTCCTTTAAACTTTTCTTCACACACTTTAAATCCATGTACCTTAGTACTTGACTTTTCTACCTTAGGAAAGAGCATCTGACTATCCACTCTGGCAAAGCCACTCAATCTTGTAGACCTCTCTCAGGTCACCCCTTATCCTCCATCGTTCCAGTGAGAACAAACTGAGTTTATCCAACCTCTCCCCATAGCTATTATCTTCCAGACCAGGCAACATCTTGGTAAGCCTCTTCTGTATTCTCTCCAAAGCATCTACAGCCTTCTGGTAATGTAGCAACCAGAATTGTACACAATATTCCAAATAAGACCCACCTGAGGTTCTGCCAATTTTTATACTCATGTGCTGAGTTTCACCTTCTAAGATTATGGGTGGGATTTTCCAGCCTCACTCGCTCTGAAATTGGAAAATCCTGCCTGAGACCAATGAACCTTTCTATGGTCCGCCTCTCGCCCACTCCAATTCCCGTGACGGGTGGGATAGTAAAATTCCAGCCTAAGTTCACTGGATACTCAGATACACTTGCACTAATTTAGAAGCATAATTTCAGTTCTTTGGCTAAGCTGAGCAGAAGGAGGTGTATCTGCCTCTAAGTGTACTTCTGCCTCAGCAGCCCACAAAACAAACTGCAACTCCTTCTTTAATTTGGAATCTATTTCATTGTTCCCTGTTTAATTTATTAACAAGATATATTCCTGTCACTGCCTCTGTAACACTTCCTCAAAACTGACTGATTGCCAACTCTGTTCACTGACCATTGAACTGATCTGTCACGCCACTCTAAGAGGGTCCTACCCTAGTAAGCAATACAGCAAGCATTGTAATATCGTGTATCTTAAATGTGCTAATTTAGTACTCAAGGACAATGAACTGAATTCATTACAGCACCTTACAAAGTAGGAACTGAAGTAGGCCATTTGATCCTCAAGCCTGCTCTGCCATTCAATAAAGCCAATCTATTTGTGTTGAGCTGCACATTTTCTATCTACCCCAGATAACCTTTTACTCACTTGTCTAACAAGATTCTATCTACTCCCCCTTAAAAATATTCAGTGACTCTACATCTCCTGCATTTTGAGGCAGAAAGTTCCAAAGTCACACAATCTTCCCAGAGAAAGAAAATCTCATCTTCATCCTATAAGAACACCTTTTAATTTTAGGCTATAAATGTGGACTCACCACAAGTGGAAAGATCCCTTCAATGTCCACCTTGTCAATTCTATTCAGATCTTATACACATCAGTCAAGTCACCTGTCAATCTTCTCAATTCCAGTGGAAACAATCCCAGTTTTTTCAACTCATCCCTTAAAGAAAATCTGCTCATTTTGGGTATCAATCTAATAAATCTCTGAATTGCCTCCAATGAATTTACGTCCTTTCTTAAATAAAGAGACCAATACTACACACAATATTCAAGAAGCAGATTCACTAATACTCTATATAACGAAAGCATACTTTTATGCTCAGTTCCTTTTGTAAAGGATATAATTTCATTCACTTTCTTGATTTTATGCTGCACCTACAGATTAACTTTTTGTGACTCATGCGTAAGAACAGTTAAATCTCTCTGCATCTCAGCTTTTTTTATTCTTTCTGCAAAAGTGATTTTGCCACATTTTACTCCATCTGCCAGATTTTGTTTAAGTTTATTTATTAGTATCACAAGTAGGCTTACATTAACACTGCAATGAAGTTACTTTGAAAATCCCCTAGTGGCTATATTCTGGTGCCAGTTCGGATACACTGAGGGAAAATTTAGCATGGCCAATGCACCTGACCAGAATGCCTATTGGATTGTGGGAAGAAACCAAAACACCTGGAGGAAATCCATGCAGACATGGGGAGAATATGCAGACTCTGCGCAGTGACCCAAGCCGGAAATCAAACCCGGTGAGGCAGCAATGCTAACCACCATGCCGCCTCTTTCTTTGCCCACTCACACACCCATCCATTTATATACATACATAGAAAATAGAAGCAGGATTTGGCCATCAGCCCTCAAGCTGAATGGTGGATTCATTTTGAGCATGGTGGATCATCAAATTCAATACCTGATCTGCTTTCTCCCTATATGCATTTATCCCTTTAGCACTAAGAGATATATCTAATTCCTCTTTGAAATCATAACATTTTGGCCTCAACTACTTCTTGGTAGTGAATTCCACAGATTCACCATCCTCTGGGTGACAAAATTTTTCGTCATCTCAGTTCTAAAAAGTTACCTGTTATCCTGAAACAAGACCCTTAGTTCTGGACTCTCACACCATCTGGAATATTCTTTCTGAATCTACCTTGTCTAATCCTATTAGAATTTTATAAGTTTCTACAAGATCCCTGTCAGTCTTCTAAACTCCATTCAATATAATCTTAACTAACTTAGTCTTTTCTCATATGAAAGTGTTGTCATCTCAGAAATCAGCCTGGTTAACCTTTGCTGCAATTCCTCTATAGCAGGAATGTCCTTCCCCAGGTAAGGACACTAAAACTGCATGCAATACTCTAAGTGTGGCCTCACCAAATTCATGTACAATTGCAGTAAAACATTCCATGCCTATACTCAAATCCTTTTGCTGTAATGCCAACATACTGTTTGTCTTTTTTACTGCCTACTGTATCTGTGCACTTACTTTTAGCGACTGCATGAGGACACTAAGATCTCATGGAGTATCCACATCTTTCAATTTACACCCATTCAAATAGTCTACCTTCCCATTTTTCCTACTAAAGTGGATAACTTCACACTTACCCATGTTATAATGCATCTACTCACATTATACTACATCTGCCATGCATATGCCGAATCACACACAGCCTGTCTAAATCATGCTGTAGCAACTCTGCGTCTTCCATACAGCTCACCCTCCGAACCAATGTTATACCATCTGCAAATTTGGAGATAATACATTTAGTTCCCTCATCCAAATCATTAATATATAATGTGAACAGTTGGACTCCGAGCATGGAACCCTGCTGTACCCTACTAGTCGTTGCCTGCCTACTGGAAAAAGACCCGATCATTCTGACAGTTTGCTTCCTGTTGGTAACCGTTTTTCAATCTATCTTGTGACACTACCCGCAATTCCATGTGTTTTAAAATTTACATCACAATCTGCTCTGAGAACTTGTTGAAAGCCTGCTGAAAGTCTAAATAAACCTAGTTTATTAAAGCTAGTTTTAAATAAACCATTGGTTTTCCCTGGTCAACTCTACTAGTTACATCCTCAAAGAATTATAATAGATTTGTCAAGCATGATTTCCTTTTTGTAAATCCATGTGGACTTCGTTTGGTACGATAGGAAGTCTCACAATATCAGATTAAAGTCCAATAGGTTTACTTGGATTCATGAGCTTTTGGAGTGCTGATCCTTCATCAGGGGAATGGAAGGAGAAGCGTTTGGTGCCACTGCTTTCCAAATGTTGTATAATGAAATTCTTCATAATAGCCTCTAGCAACTTCCCTACTATCAATATTAGACTCATTGGTCTATAGTTCCCTGTTTTCTCTATATTTTCCTTTTTGAACATTGAGCTTACATTAGCTAGTCTCTAACTACTGACGTTAGGCTTACTGGTCTATAGTCCCTGTTTTCTTTCTATATTCCTTTTTAAATAGCAGGCTTACATTTGCTACCCTCCAGTTACTGATGTTAGGGTCATTGGTCTATGGTTCCTCATTTTTTCACTATCTCTTTGAATAGCTGACTTACATTAGTTACCCTCCAATCTGTAGGAACCACTCCAGAGTCCAAAGATATTAAGAAAATGACCACCAATGGATTATTATTTCTTGGGCTACTTCCTTAAGTATTCTGGGTGAATCACGTTCTACAGATTTATCTGCCTTCAATCCCATTAATTTCCCCAAAACTATTTCTCGAATGTTCATTTTCTTCAGTTCCTCACTAAAACTTGTGTTTCTTAGAACTTCTGGTACAATAGGAGGGGATTCTTAGAGATAGGATGTATAGGCACTTAGAGCGATGCGATCTGATTAGGGATACACAGCATGGATTTGTTAAGGGGAGGTCGTGCCTTACAAATCTGGTAGAATTTTTTGAGGAGGTGACAAAATCGGTGGACGAAGGGCGAGCCGTTGATGTTGTCTATTTGGATTTTGACAAAGGCGTTGACAAAGTCCCTCATGGGAGGTTAGTCGAGAAGGTCACGGCAAATGGGATACAAGGACAGGTAGCTAGATTTGACAAAGATTTGACAAAGATTGACAAAGTTTTGACAAAGATTTTGACAAGATGTTTGACAAAGTCCCTCATGGGAGGTTAGTTGAGAAGGTCACGGCAAATGGGATACAAGGACAGGTAGCTAGATGGATAAGTAACTGGCTTGGAAATAGGAGACAGAGAGTAATAGTGGAAGGGTGTTGCTCTAGCTGGAGGTCGGTCACTAGTGGTGTGCCGCAGGACTCGGTACTGGGACCTCTTCTATTTGTAATATATATAAATGACTTAGAAGAGGGAGTAAGTGGAGTGATCAGCAAGTTTGCAGACGATACAAAGATGGCTGGACTTGCGGATAGTGAGGAGCATTGTCAGGCAATGCAGCAGGACATAGATAGGCTGATAGCTTGGGCAGATAGATGGCAGATGGAATTCAATCCTGATAAATGTGAGGTGATGCATTTCGGGAGAAAGAATGTAGTGGGGAGGTATATGATAAAAGGTAGACCTATTAAGAGTATAGAAACGCAGAGGGACCTGGGGGTGCAGGTGAACAAGTCTCTGAAGGTGGCAGAGCAAGTGGAGAAGGTTGTGAAGAAAGCATATAGTATGCTAGCCTTTATAGGAAGGGGTATAGAGTACAAGAGCTGGCCTTTAATGTTGTAGTTGTATAAAATGTTGGTTAGACCTCATTTGGAATACTGCGTCCAGTTCTGGTCGCCTTACTACCGGAAAGACATGGAGACTCTGGAGAGAGTGCAGAGGAGGTTTACCAGGATGCTGCCTGGTATGGAAGGTCTGAGTTATGAGGAGAGATTAGGCAAATTGGGACTGTTTTCCTTAGAAGGACGTAGACTTAGAGGAGATCTGATAGAGGTGTGCAAGATTTTGAAGGAGATTGATAGAGTAAACAGGGTTAAGCTTTTTCCTAGGATGGACTCAAATAGCACGAGGGGTCACGGGCTTAGGGTGAGGGGGGTAAGGTATAATTTGGATGGTGGAGGGAGTTTTTTCACACAGAGGGTGGTGGGGGTATGGAATGCGCTGCCAAGTAAAGTGGTGGAGGCAGGTACTCTGGAGTTATTTAAGAAATACTTAGATGGGCACATGAACAGAATAGGAATAGAGGGGTATAGAAAACTGATTTAAAATAGGGATCACGAGCCTTGGGAGTCCCTGGGAAGTGAGTAAATAGATGATGGATGATATTGATGTATTTGTTTTTATCCTACAGGTGCTTTGGTCCACCTTGTTGTCTAACAAGGGGCATACACGCAATGGGTCGTGAGAGGACTGCTCTTGGATCTTTTTCGAGAGTATCCTACTGCTTCACGTTGTTCGTGTACGCTTGACCTGGACCTTCTGATGGGCAACACGTCAGCTCAGTGAGTATTGCTGTGCTGTACAGATACACGGATTTGGGCCTGTGTCTGTGGGAGTTTGCGCATTCTCCCCGTGCTTGCGTGGGTTTTCTCTGGGTGCTCCGGTTTCCTCCCACATCCCAAAGATGTGCTCTTAGGCTAATTGGCAAAACAAATTCTCCCTAAATTGTCTCAAATTTGGTTTTATATCCACTGATCTATAAACATGGACAGGGATCACGGGTAGAGATGGGAACATCGGAGTGGTGGCGCGGGCTCGTTGGGCCGAAGGGCCTGTTTCCCGTGCTGTTTTGTTCTTTGTAATATTTCTGTATTTCTTGGTGAAGACAGATGCTAAGTAGAACATAGAACATTACAGCACAGAACAGGCCCTTCGGCCTTCGATGTTGCGCCGACCAATATAAAAAGCAGTGCCCCTCCAAACTAAACCATTCCCTTCTCTTCCATGTACTTATCAACTAACCTCTTAAACGCCACCAAACTTGGCGCATCTACAACTGCTGCAGGCAGGGCATTCCACTCCGAACCACCCTTTGGGTAAAGAACCTACCTCTGATATCCGTCCTATAACTATCACCCCTTAATTTAAAGCTGTGTCCCCTCGTGCTAGCTTTCTCCATCCTAGGAAAAAGGCTATCACTGTCCACCCTATCTAAACTCTAATCATCTTATATGCTTCAATAAGATCCCCTCTTAGCCGCCTCCTTTCTAACGAAAACAACCTCAAATCCCTCAGCCTCTCTTCATAAGACCTGCCCTCCATACCAGGCAACATCCTGGTAAACCTCCTCTGTACCGTCTCCAATGCCTCCACATCTTTCTTATAATGATGTATGATATAATAAGATGATGTATATAATATGATATAATAATATGATGTATGATATGATTATAATAAATTATTATAAGAATTTAGTTCTCAGCCATTTCTTTATTTCCCATTATGAATTCTGTTTTTATCAATCATTTTCTCTTTACATACCTTTAGAAACTTTCACAGTCAGTTTTTATGTTTTTCTTTATCTTCCTTTCATAGTCTGTTTTCCCCTTCTTTATCATTTGGTCTGCCTTTGCTAAATTTTAAACAGCTCCCAATCCTTGGGTCTGTTGTGTTTTTTGCCAATTTATATGTTTCAGGAATTTGACAGGGTAAATACTGAGACAATGTTTCCCCTCATGGGAGAGTTTAGGACCAGAACACATAATCTCAGAACAATAGAACACCAATTTAAGACTGAGATTAGTAGGAATTTCTTCTCTGGGGGTTGTAAATCTTTGGGAATCCTTGCCACTGTATGCCGTGGGAGAGGAGTCCTTTTGTATATTTAAGGCTGAAATAGATTTTTGATCAGTGAGGGAATCAAGGGTTACGAGACAAGGGCATGGAAGTTGGCGTAAGGAATGTAGGATCATCCATGATCCTGTTAAATGACGGAACTTGTTCACGGGATCAAATGGCTTACTTCTATTCCTAATCTTATGATCTTATTTTGGGACATCAGTGAATCCGAGTCAAGAAGCTTAGTTAAAATGAAGATTAAATAATGGACTAAATACAACTGAAAAGAGTTCAATTGCAGTGAGAATTTTAAATATACAGATTAGTCTTGCAACTGAGTGAACAGATATTTACTTAAGTAAAGTTAAGAAAAATAGGGTATAGAATTACAGGAGTTAATGGAGAAATAAGAATGCATGAGACACATGCTAACAGTGTGAATTCTAAGACTATTTTTATGGATTGGACAAGATTAAAGGGATAAGCCACATATTAGTGGCAATGTTATTTTAGTTATTAGTATCACAAGTAGATTTAATTAACACTAATAAAGTTACTGTGAAAATCCCCTAGTTGGCACACTTTGGTGCCTGTTCAAATACACTGAGGGAGAATTTAGCATGGTCAATGCACCTAACCAGCACATCTTTCAGACTGTGTGAGGAAACCAGTGAACCTGGAAGAAACCCATGCAGACAAGAGGAGAACGCGATCCAAGCTGGAATTGAACCCTGGTCGCTGGCGCTGTGGGGCAGCAGTGCTAAACACTATGTCACTCCAGCTTATTCTTGTACTGGGGAGAACAGCCAATAAACAACCAAATTTTCAGCCACATCCATATGGAAACAAAGTTCTCCCTAAATCAAGCTGAGAAACTGCTGTTTTAAATCCCAAAAAAGGTTCTATTTCTCCTCATCTCAATGATTGGCTCCTTATCCTGAGACTGCGCCCCTATATTTTTGATTCCCTAACTGACAAATAGGATTGTTGCAGTGGTAGACTTTAATCTCCCTGGAGTGGATTGGGAGGTGCCGAGGGCTGGGGGTCCGGACGGGGAGGAATTTGTATAATGTGTACTGGAAGGGTCTTTGGACACTATATAGCTAGCCCGACTAGAGAAGGAGCTATATTGGATTTAGTTCTGGGAAATCAGCTTGGTCAGGTGATCGAGGTTGCAGTCGGGAAACATGTGGCAAACAGTGACCACAATTCTGTCTATTTCAGGATACGAATGGAAAAAGTTGAGTGTTGTCCGAAGGGAAGGGTGCTAAATTGGGGGAACGCTAGATACAGCAGATGTTTCTAGATGTACAGGCAGGAACTTATAGATATTGATTGGGAGAGGTTGTTTGAAGGTAAATCCATGTTCGGCATGTGGGACTCTTTGAAGGGATAATTAAAAAGGTTGCAGGAAAGACATGTGCCGGTTAAGAGGAACGATGGGAAAGGTAGGATCAGAGAGACGTGGATAACTAGAGAGATTGAGAACTTGGTCAGGAAGAAAAGAGATGCATATGTTAGGTCTAAGCAACTGGAAATGGAGAGAGCGTTGGAAGAATACAGAGAGAGGAGAACGGAGCTCAAATTGGAAGTTAGAAGGGCAAAAAGGAGCTTGAAATGGTCTTGGCAGACAGGATTAAGGAAAATCCAAAAGCATTTTACTCTTATGTTAGGAATAAAAGGGTGGTTAGAGGAAAGATCGGTCCCCTTAGGGATAGAGGAGGGGAACTATGCTTAGAGTCCGAGGGAATGGGGGAGATCCTGAATGAATACTTTGCCTCAGTATTCACAAAGGAGAGGTACTTGTTGTCTGGTACTCCCTTGGAAGGAGTTGTAGACCAGTTGGAGGAAATATCTATTACGAGGGAGGAAGTGTTAGGGCTTTTTGGTAGTATTAAAATTGATAAATCTCCAGGGCCTGGTGGCATTTATCCTAGGCTGCTTAGGGAGATGAGACATGAAATTGCTGGGCCTCTGACGCAAATCTTTATCCCTTCTTTGGACACAGGTGAGGTCCCAGAGGACTGGAGGATAGCGAACATGGTACCATTGTTTAAAAAGTGTAATAGAGATAACCCAGGTAATTATAGGCTGATGCGTTTGACGTCAATGGTAGGGAAGTTGTTGGAAAGGATTCTTAGGAATAGGATATATATGCATTAAGAGTGTGGCAATTTAATTAGTTATAGGCAGCATGGCTTTGTAAAGGGGAGGTCATGCCTTATGAATCTGGTAGAATGTTTTGAGGAGGTGACAATAACGGTCGACGAAGGACGAGCCATGGATGTCAACTACATAGATTTCAGTAAGGCGTTTGACGAAGTCCCTTGTGGTAGGTTGGTCAGAAAGGTTAAGGCTCATGGGAAACAAGGACAGGTGTCTAGATGGATTGCGAACTGGCTTGGTTACAGGATGTAAAGATGCCGGCGTTGGACTGGGGTGGTAAGAACTCAGTAAGAATTTAGCAACACCAATTTTAAATCCAACCGATTTATTTGATAGTAAAATTGCGAGCTTTCAACACTGTGTCTTCGTCAGGCAAATGCAGTGTTCTGGTCTGCAATAGCACACATCAGCACAGACAGTCAGAGATTGCTGACAACAACTAAAGTTGTTAAAGTACACAACTAAGTTGTGTACCGACAACGAAACAATGAGAAACACTACAGACAGTTACCAGCAGATCCGACCAAAGAACACACTCGTCAACTCAACACTCTGATCAAAACCTTTGATCTGGACCTTCAGAACACCCTCCGGGCTCTCATTCCACGTACTCCCCGCATTGGAGATCTCTACTGCCTCCCAAAGATACACAAGGCAAACATACCCAGCCGTTCCATCGTATCGGGCAATGGGACCCTGTGTGAGAACCTCTCCGGCTATATCGAGGGCATCCTGAAACCCATTGTACAAAGAATCCCCAGCTTTTGTCTTGACACTACGGACTTCCTACGGAAACTCAGCACACATGGAGCAGTTGAACCAGGGACACTCCTTGTCACAATGGATGTCTCGGCGCTCTACCAACATCCCCCATGACGATGGTATTGCTGCAACTGCCTCAGTACTCAATGCCAACAACTGCCAGTTTCCGGATGCAATTTTTCAACTCATCCGCTTCATCTTGGACCACAATGTCTTCACCTTCAACAATCAGCTTTTCATCCAGACACATGGAACAGCCATGGGGACCAAATTCACACCTCAGTATGCCAACATCTTCATGTACAGGTTCGAACAAGACTTCTTCACCACACGAGATCTTCAACCAAGGTTATATACTAGATACATTGATGACATCTTTTTCCTTTGGACTCATGGCGAACAATCATTGAAACAACTGTATGATGATATCAACAAGTTCCAGCCCACCATCAGACTCACCATGGACTATTCTCCAGAATCAGTTGCATTCTTGGACACACGCATCTCCATCAAGGACGGTCACCTCAGCACCTCACTGTACCGCACACCGACAGACAACCTCCCAATGCTCCACTTCTCCAGCTTCCACCCTAGACACGTTAAAGAAGCCATTCCCTATGGACAAGCCCTCCGTATACACAGAATTTGCTCAGATGAGGAGGATCATGACAGACACCTCCAGACGCTGAAGGATGCCCTCGTGAGAACAGGATATGGGGCTCGACTCATCGATCGACAGTTCCGACGTGCCACAACGATAAAGCGCACTGACCTCCTCAGAAGACAAACACGGGACACGGTGGTTTATCCTTTGTCGTCCAGTACTTCCCAGAGCGGAGAAGCTACGACATCTTCTCCGGAGTCTTCAACATATCATTGATGACGATGAACATCTCGCTAGGGCCATCCCCACCCCCCCACTTCTTGCTTTCAGACAACCGCACAACCTCAAACAGATCATTGTTCGCAGCAACCTACCCAACCTTCAGGAGAACAGTGACCACAATACCACACAACCCTGCCACAGCAACCTCTGCAAGACATGCCGGATCATAGACATGGACAACATCATCAAACGTGAGGATACCATTCACCAGGTGCACGGTACATACTCTTGCAACTCGGCCAAATTTGTCGACCTAATACGTTGCAAGAAAGGATGTCCCGAAGCATGGTATATTGGGGAGACCATGCAGACACTACGACAGCGGATGAATGAGCATCGCTCAACAATCACCAGGCAAAACAAGTGTTCCTGTGGGCGAACACTTCAGCAGTCATGGGCATTCGGCTTCCGACCTGCAGGTAAATGTTCTTCAAGGAGGCCTTCGTGATGCACGACAGCGCAGAGTCGCTGAGCAGAGACTGATAACCAAGTTCTGCACACATGAGGACGGTCTTAATAGGGATCTTGGCTTCATGACACACTATCTGTAACCCCCGTAACTTGCCTGGGTTAGCAAAAAACCTCACTTACTGTACTGTCTGGAGAAAATACACAATTCTCTAACCAATGCTCAGGATTCCCTTCACACACATTGTTAGCCACTTTAACACATGAACAGCAGGTTAGATGTAAGGATTCGCATTCTCATCAGCAATCTCTGACTGTCTGTGCTGATGTGTGCTATTGCAGACCAGAACACTGCATTTGCCTGACGAAGACACAGAGTGTTGAAAGCTCGCAATTTTACTATCAAATAAATCGGTTGGATTTAAAATTGGTGTTGCTAAATTCTTACTTGGTTACAGGAGACAGAAAGTGGTTTCTGAAGAGTCCTTTTCTAATTGGAGGTTTGTAACTAGTAATGTGCCACAGGGCTCAGGACTGGGACCTTTGTTATTTTTAGTACACATAAATGACTTGGAAGAGGGAGTAAATGATATGATCAGCAAGTTTGCAGATGACACAAGTATGGCCGGACTTGCTAATTGTGAGGAATAGTGTCAGGCAATACAACAGGATATAGATAGGCTGGTATATTGGGCAGAGAAATGGCAGATAGAATTTAATCCAAATAAATGCGAGGTGATGCATTTTGGAAGAAGTAATGTAGGGGGGAGTTACACTATAAATGGTAGGCCTGTTAAGAGTCTAGAAATGCAGCGGGACCGTGAGGCAATACAGGTGGAGAAGGTGACGAAGTAGGCCTATGGTATGCTTGCCTTTATAAGAAGGGTGTACAGAGTATAAAAGCTGGCGTCTAATGTTGCAGTTGTATAGAACATTGGTTCGCCCGCATTTGGAGTACTGCGCCAAGTTCTGGTCGTCTTACTACCGGAAGGACGTGGAGACCCTGGAGACAGTGCAGAGGAGGTTTACCAGGATGCTGCCTGGTATGGAAGGACTGAGCTATGAGGAGAGATTGGACAAATGGGGGCTGTTCTCCTTAGAAAGGCGGAGAATGAGGAGAGATCTAATAGAGGTGTGTAAGATTATGAAGGATATAGATAGAGTGAATAGTGGTAAGCTTTTTCCTAGGTTGGATACAGAAATTACAAGGGGCCATGGGCTTAGGGTGAGGGGGGCAAGATATAATTTGGATGTTAGAAGGAGGTTTTTCATTCAGAGGTTGGTGGGGGCCTGGAATGCACTGCCAAATAGGATGGTGGAGGAAGGTACGTTAAGAGTTCTTTAAGGCTTACTTAGGCTCATGATTGGACTAGAGATGGAGGGATGCAGGAGACTTTTCTAAATAAAGATTATGAGCTTTGGGATATCCCTGGGAATCAGTTGATTCCTATGGACCTTCCAATATATTTCATGGCTCACTTGTTTTACTTCTGCGCTTCTAGGGATTCCGTAAATGTCTAAGTTGTGCATGTTTATTGATGTCGTTTCTTTTACTTCAGAGGTGATTTGGTCCACCTTGTTGACCAACAAGGGGCATACACGTGGTGGGTCATGCGAGGGCTCTTGGATGTTACTTCGAGAGTTGCCTAGTGCTTCACATCGTTAGTGTACGCTTAAACTGGACCATCTGACGGGCAACATGACAGCTCAGTGACTATCACTGTTGCTGTGCAGATACATGGATTTGGGCCGATGTCTGCAGGAGTTTGCACATTCTCCCCGTGATTGCATGGGTTTTCTCCAGGTGCTCTGGTTTCCTCCCACATCCCAAAAACGTGTTCTTAGGCTGATTGGTGTAACACATTGCCCCTAAATTAGTCTTCCCTCTATCTTCCCCATTAGGTGTAGACAAAGGTCATAGGTAGAGGAGGGCACTCACAATGTTAAAATGGCGGCGCGGGCTCATTGGGCCAAAGGGCTTGTTTCCTGTGCTGTATTGTTCTTTGTAACAAATCTCACAGCATCCACCCTAACAAACCTCTTCAGAATTTTGTAGGTTACAGTGAGATTGCCTCTTCTAAACTCCAGAGAACATAAGTCTAATATACTCAATTTCTCATAGGACAAATTGTTAATGTTAGGGATCAATTTCATGAACTTTTGCTGCATTGTCTGCAAAACAAGTAGACTAAAACTCACCAAAACTCTGTACAACTGTAATAAGATTTATTGTTATATGCCAAGCTCTTTGCAATAAAGGTCAGCATTCATTTGCTTTCCTATTTACTTACAGCACCTGCATGCAAACATTCGACACTCCTTATATGAGCATACCCAAGTCTCTTTAACCATTAACAATTACAGGTTACTTTTTAAAAATATACTGTTTTATTTTTTACGACCATAATGAATACTTCTTACACTTCCCTACGTTACAGTCCATCTATCAGCTTGTGGCCCACTTCCCTGATTTTATTTTTTGCAGTCTCTGTGTGTTCTCCCCACAGTTTACCTTTCACCTAGGCTTGGTATTATTAACAAATTTAGATACATTGCTCTCTGTCTCTTCACCTAAATCATTAATATGAATCCAAATACCAATTCCCCCACCACCACCACCACCACCACGGATCAATAGACCGTGCTGGTGGAAACAGCCAGAAAATTTTGACCATCATCTGAACATCCACATTGTCATGCCTCCTCAGGATCTTGATATATTTCAATAAAATCACCTCCTTTCCTAAACTGCTTATCCCTCCCTCATAAACTAACCACTTTATCTCAGGAATCAGTCAAGTGCGCCTTGTCTGAACTGCTTCTTTATAGAATTATATCCTTTCTTAAGTAAGGAGACCAAAACTATACACAATACTCCAGCTGTGGGCTAGGATTTTATGGCCCCCTCTGGTAGGTCCTGTCTTTGGAGATACAGCGGCATGGTCAGAAGTCTGTTGACTCTCAAAATGGACAACTTCACATTCTCCCATATAATACTTTATTTGCCATTTTTTGGCCATTCGTTTTGCCTATTTAAATCTCTTTGTAGATAGTCTTCTTGGCAAATGACTTGCCTGCCTATCTTTGTGTTATCAGCAAATCTAGTTACCATTCATTTGGTACCTTCATCCAAGTCATTGATACAAATTGTAAGTAATTGAGGCCCCACCATTGATCTTTGTGTGCAAACTAACAGTAACATCCTACCAACCAAAAAAGACTCAGTTATACTTACTGTTTGCCTCCTGTGAGATAACCTAGCTTCCATCATGCTAATGTGCCCTTATTTTGTGGAGTAATCATTGATTATGGCATCTATCAAATGTCTTTTGGAAATCCAAATACATTACATTCGCAAGTTCCTCTTTATCTTGATATTTGTAGTTGTGCCTATTTTGAGCTGGAATGATTCAGAAGTTTTGAACCATTATAATGATTTCAAAGTTGAACCAGATATTTGCCAGCATCAAATTTATCATAAACTGTTTGTAGTTCTCATTGTAACATCACTGTAGAGTCAAGAAGACAACACATAAATATCTTCTCAAGGTAAATTTAGGATAGGCAACAAATGCTGGCCTAGCCAGAGATGCTCACATCTTGTGAATAATCACTAAATTATGAAAAAATACAATGTAGAATTTACCAATAAACAGCCTAAAACATATTTTAGGAATTGTGCACATGAATAGAGGGATGAACATGCGCCTAATGCTGGAAAAGTTGGGGAAATGGATTGGTGGGATCACAGCTATAGAGATTAGCAAAGAAGCTAAAATTGAAATCAAATTAAATTGGTGTTGGCAATGGAATATGACAGAGCAGCACCTTTAGTATTGGACTGTGTTGTCTTATTTTAGTGCTCTAATACACTTTTCTACAAAGTAATGAACATTGTATTATATAGTTGTAAGAAGTGACTACAGATAGAATCTAGGTTTTTGCTTTTAGAGTCAACCAAAGGCACATGTGGCAAAGTCACATTAAAATATTTTTCTACGATAGTCCACATCTGAAAAATGGCACTGGCAAAATTATGTTTGCCCTTATCAAGGACAAATGGCACATTGTGTGTAAACATTATGAAATAAATAACACTTTTCTTTCACTTTCAGATGGCTGGGCAAAGGAACAATGGGACATGAGTGAACCGGATGTGTTTAGCGTAATATCGAATGTCAACAAAGAACTATGTAAGAGAACTTCTGGATTAAAGGTTTAGCATTTTGAAAAGTAGATACTTAAATAATGCTATTTTAAAGACTCAATGGATTTGAGCAAGATATTGGGTGGATTTTAGGCAAAAAATTTCAAGTGTCCAGCTAGCTTGAAAACGGGAGAATTTTAGATCTGTTTTTTACTCCCAGTCTTATAATGGAAAAATGGGCTAGACTGTTTCCAGCCACCAGAGGCAATGGGCAGCCAGCTTGCTCTAGCAGCAGAGGGAGCTATTGTGCATGTGCAGACTTATGTGGTTGCACATGTGCAATTGGAGTTGCAGAGGCCTGACACAGGCAGAGACTTAATAAAGGGAGAGGTCAGTAATTTTTTTTTTCTCACAGAGGACTTTCCAAGAATGCAGTATGCTACCAGATGTAATGAAACAGAATATGTAATAGTTTATAAGGGACAAATAATGAAATAACTTCTAGTGATATGGGAGATGCAGAGGAACAACTGGTCAACTCTTTCACAGAGTTGGCAGAGGATAAAGATAAATAGCTTCTTTCTTTAATGTTAAATTTTAAAAATTAAGTTCCATTGTTCATGTGGTAAATATAGATTCTTACAACTAAAATATATTCAGTGAAGTTCATTAAATTCTAGGATTTGAGATTGTGCTTTTTTGGTTTTAAAAATAATAATGCTTTTACTTATTGGATATATTGGTCAGCATTGGCCATTGCTCAAACCTAACTGCCCTTGAACTGAACTGAATGGCTTATTAGAGAATTAGAGTCAACCACATTCCTATGGATCTGGAGTCATACGTTGGTTACAGCAGATAAAAACAGCAGATTTTCTGCCTCAAAAGATATCAATAAACCAGATGGGTTTTTACACCATGTTTCATGCTCATTATTATTATTTTAAATCCAGATTTTTATTGAATTCAATCAATGATTCCCACCATGTCCTCAGAGCATTACCCTAGGTCTCTGTTCTACAAGTTCAGTTACTGCACTGCTATGCTATTGTCGCTTCGATTTTTAAAATGACTCCTGTCGTCTTATGCTTGCTTGTCTAGCATTCACTTTGAGAATTTTTTTTTTAACCGAAGCTTTGTAACCTTTATAAGCTTCAAGACGAAAGCCTAAAAGCTCCCTAAAATGCAAGAATACATTTGCTTTCTTTATTACTTCCTCACTTGAAGGCATTGACTGCTTATAGGACATTACTGTGAGTACTACTCATTCTCTGTATCTTGCTCAAAGATCCAAGATAGTTGGATAGTAGTGAGAAATTATATAGATGCAGGAGATCAAGACATAGAGCCAGTCTGGGCAGAAAGAAGAAATAAAAAGGAAAAGAAGTAGCTTGTGGCAGAAATCTATGTATCCCTAAATAGTAGTTCCACAGTGGGGCACAGTATAAACCAAGAAATACTAGGGGCTTGTAAGAGAGATATAGCAATAATGCTAGGTGATTTTAGTATGCATATAGACTGGATTAATCAAATTGGCAAGGGTAGCCTTGAAGGAGAGTTCATTGAATATATTAGAGATTCGTTCTTGGGGCAATATGTTGTGGAAGCAATCAGAGAGCCACTATTTTGGATTTGGTTCTGTGTAATGAGGGGGATTTAATTAATCATAATCACAGAATTGCAGAATATTACAGTGCAGAAGATGGTCTTCGGCCCAGCGAGTCTGCACCATAGTGTGAAATACCCTGATCCAACCACCTAATTCCACTTGCCAGCACTTGGCCCATAGACTTGAATGTTATGGATATCAAGTATTCATCCAGGTACTTTTGAAATCCTGCCACTATTCCTCTGTGAGGTATCTTGCTTCCACCACCCTTCAGGCAGTGCATTGTCAACTGTTTCCACCCTCAAGCTTTTCACCAAAAGTTTTTCCTTAAATTCCCCCTAAACCTCCTACCCCTCACTTTTAACTCGTGTCACCTCGTAACTGACCCTTCAATTAAGGGGAACACTTCAGTGGATGGCATCAACCGGGATCTTGGGTTCATGTCACACTATCTGTAACCCCCACAAATTGCCTGGACTTGCAAGATCTCACTAACTTTCCTGTTTGGAAACAATACACATCTTTTTAACCTGTGCTTAAAGCTCTCCCCACCCACATTGTCTGTACTTTTAAGAATTGATTAGCTGTAAGGACTTACATTCCAATCATTATGCATGCTGGATCATCAATACAGATGCCATCATCTCACGTGAGAACACCATCCACCAGGTACATGGTATATATTCTTGCAACTTGGCCAACGTTGTCTACTTGATACGCTGCAGGAAAGGATGTCTGGAGGTTTGCCACCTGATGAAGGGACAGCCTGTCCTGAAAGCTTGTGGCTTTTGCTACAAATAAACCTGTTTGGACTTTAAGCTGATGTTGTCGGATTTCTTTCTGTTTTACCCTAGTCTGATGCCGGCATCTCCACATGATTCATTTCTTTTAGACTTTGTAGCAGTTTGACACAACTGAATAGCTTGCTTAACCAGGAGGTATTTAAGTTATCTGGAATCACATGTGGAACTGACTGGTAAGGGTCACAGATTCTCTCCCTTGGAGAGCATTAGTGAATCAATCAGTCTCCATTAGATTAACTTTTAATTTCCAATTAAATAATGGAATTTAAATTCCATCAGCTGCTATGTTAGTTTTTCAACTCATATCCCCAGAGCAATAGCATGGATCTCCGGATTACTAATCCAGCAATATTATCGCTAAACCACCACCCCTCTTCAGAAATTTGTTGATTAAGACCTCTTTTTCTAACTTAAGGAAAACCTCAGGGATAGGGGTCAAATGACCAACCAATATCATGAAGATGTGCAGGTTAGGTGGATTGGCCATGCTAAATTGCCATCTTGTGCTTAAATTCGAGTAGGTTAGGCAGATTAGCCACGGTAAATATGGGAATAGGACCTGAGTGAAAAACTTTTTCGGAGAGTTGGTACAGTCTCGATGGGCCAAATTTCCTCCTCCTGTGCTGCAGGGATTCCAAGGTTCTGTGGCTCATAATAGTAGGACAGTAAATGCAGTCATGTCTAGTGCTGCAGGCAAGTGGTGACTTTGGCCTCCAGTTCTTACCAATTCAACAGCCAGGATTCATAAACTTGCCTGTGACGAACTCCCAAGTTGAGGAGCTGAGTGGTGCTTAAGACAAAATGCATAAACTCCGAAGGCAGCCAGCTGCCACTGACCAGTCAAGAGCCCAGAACATAATTTCCAATGGGTCAAATCTTTTTATTGTTGGTTCAGGAATTGCTGATTAGGCCAGCATTTATTGCCCCTCCCTATCCACCCTTGAGAAAGTGATGGTGACCTGCCAGCTTGAACTGCTGCAGTCCATGTGGTGCAGGTACACCCAGAGTGCTGTTAAGAAGGGGAATTTCCAAGTTTCAATGAGGAATGGTGATATATATCCAAATCGGGATGATGAGTGGTTTGAGGGGGAACTTCCAAGTGATGGCATTCCCATGCATCAGCTGCCCTTGTTCTTTTAGATTGTAGTGGTCATGGGTGTGGAATGTGAAGTCTAAGTTCTCGTCATGCATCTTGATGATGGTATACAGGGTAAGGAATGAATGTTTGTGGATGTAGGGCAAGTTAAGTAGTCTGCTTTGTCCTGGCCATCCAGGGCATTCTTGATGGCGGAGGATTAGGCTAGATGATGCCAGGCAAACTTGTGTAATATACATCCTCATCATATATTGTGTAATATACATCATCCTTGCAAGAGAACTAGCCAGGCATATCTAAAAATTAAATGTAACTCTGGTGGAAGGTACAACATGGTCTACTTGCATGCCAAACAGTAAGACAGATCTAAGTGAATTCACAGCCAATGGATCAAATCAAAGCTCTGTGGTCCTCAATAGCTACAATTAAATAAATATCCACAAATATCCCCATGCTCAATAATGGGAGAGCCCAGCACATCAGTGCAAAGTACAAGGCTGAAGCATTTTCAACTGTCTTTAACCGGAAGTGCCAAGTGGATGAAACATCTCAACATTCTCCTGAGATCACCTGTTTCATAGATATATTTCCAGCCAATTCAAACCACTCTACTTTGTATCAAGAAATGCTTTAATGCACTCAATTTTCCAAAGGCTGTAGCTCTGACAACATCTCAGCCATTGAATTGAAGTCTTGTGCATCAGAACTAGCTTCGCACCTCGCCAAGCTGTTCCAATATAGCTGCAACATGGGATGTACTCAACAATGTGGAAATTGCCCAGGTATATCCTGCCCACAGATGACAAGATAAATCCAATTTAATCAATTAACTGCCCCAGCAATCTCCTTTCTGCCATCAGCAAAGTGACAAAAGGAGTGGAAGATAACATCGTCAATGCTATTAAGTGGCACTTAACCAGCAATGTTCTATTCATTGATAATAAGTTTGAGTTCTGTCATGGCTACTTGATTTTTAATCCCATTGTAGCCTGAACTCAAATGGTAAGATGATAGTGACTTCCCGTGACATCAAGGTAGCATGTGACTGAGTGCGGCATATAACAAAATTGAAGTTGATGGGAACTCGTGGGGGCAACTCTTTATTGATGGTGGTTATTAGAGACGAATTATATCCACCACAGGACATTGCTGTAGGAGTTCCTCAGTATAATGCCAGTGAGTATTGTTATGATGCAGAGATTGACCCCCTAAAGATGTAACACCAAATCCCCCAAAAAGAAATACCCCACCTTGCAATTTTTTAAAAGTGTGTGGGAAGCTGAACTGTGCTTCAGTAACATTTAGTGGCTAATTAACAGAAACAATGACATTCACTTCATTCTCTTCAGATGAATGCTTTGCAATTTATTTATTTTCCAACAGGGAAATTTAGCTAAACAAGAAACATATGAATAAAAATAAGATTCTACTGGAATGCCGTTCAAATAAGTACGATGCTTATTAATTAATGAAAAGTACAGTTTTGTCACTCCCAAACAAACATACAACCACGTGTTGTGTCTTTTGGAACCTTCTGGAATTTTCAGTTGGTTTCTCTGACTGAGTTTTTTATGATTTGATTTACTGATTTTATGGTGCATTCTCTTAAGAGATATATACGGTTGGCAGGGTGCAGAGCTCTGGCTCTCTCTCAAGACTTGAGGGGTTGCTAATTGTCTGTTTTTCCCTCTTAGACTCTCTTTTCTATCTGTGATGACCTATGAATTTTCCTACAATAGGATTGGTCTGCTGTTGTCAACAACATCAAATTGAAATCCTATATGTTCTTGGTAGCTGAGTGCCTGCTTTAAATTGATTGGTCAAAATTCAAACACAAACAGGTTGCCTTGTCAAGACTACTGTTTGACATTTTGATGTTTCAGTTTGGAGTTTGGATGGACTTCGCATTTTAAGGCTCCAAGTACTGAAACAAAATACCAGCTTTTAAAGGGACCATGCAATGTTTTTTCCCTCTAGCATTTTTTGCATTCTTTACATCTTTACAAATTCAAGTTCGTAATAGTATTAAAATGCAAGCGTACACCAGCTAAATGAATGGCTGTAAAGATGGTGCAGAGAGGAGAGACTTTAGATTTCTGGGAGAATGAAACAAATTGTGGAGAAACTGGGATGTGTGCAAGATAGATGGTCAACATCTGAACATGACTGGGAGAAATACCCTTACAGGAAGATTTGCTAGTTTTGGGGATGGTTTAAACAAGATAAGACAAATCCAGAGCAAGAAGTAAGAGACAGAAAATTAATGAGTGACTGCAAGTGAAAAAGTTCAAATAAATCAGTCAGGAATTTGTTGAATTTGAGAGTCATGTATTTAATCTAATGAATATAGCAAACAAAACCATTGAGCGGAGGCCACAAATCAACACAGTACATGATATCATTGTTATAATGGAAACTTGGCTTAAAGAATGGGAAAATTGGCAGATCAACATTCCTGGATATAGGATGTTCAGATAGGATGGAGAGAGTTCCAAAACGCGAGAGTGTAGCCTTATTGGTTAAAGGACAGCAGGTACATGGTGTAGTGGGAATGAGTCACAAAGATGGCTACCTAGCACATAAAAAAGTTACTTGGGAGAGAGACATTCAGCAGGCACTAACCTTTAGTGCAGACAGCTACTTGAAACTAAAAACATACAGGACAGACAGTTATTTAAAGTTAAATATGCAGGAATCAGATACTGCAGGAAGCCAGTAGAGAGCTGGGGCACTTTTAAGAGACGGACAGACCTTGGACAATAGGGAGATGAGCCATAAATGGAAACAGGAATACATAAATGCAGGAAAACCAATTATTCTATGTATAGACCAAAACTAAATCATTGATAGTCACTGATAGAGGAAATGTATCCATTCTATGAAACAATGCGATGTTAAATGCCAATGATGGCTGGACTTGTGGATAGTGAGGAGCATTGTCAGGCGATGCAGCAGGACATAGATAGGCTGGTAGCTTGGGCAGATAGATAGTAGATGGAACTCAATCCTGATAAATGCGAGGTGATGCATTTTGGGAGAAAGAATGTAGGGGGAGGTACATGATAAAGGGTAGACCTATTAAGAGTATAGAAATACAGAGGGACCTGGGGATGCAGGTGAAGAAGTAAGGGTGGTTCGGGAGTGGAATGCCCTGCCTGCAGCAGTTGTAGATGCGCCAAGTTTGGTGGCGTTTAAGAGGTTAGTTGATAAGTATATGGAAGAGAAGGGAATGGTTTAGTTTGGAGGGGCATTGCTTTTTATATTGGTCGGCGCAACATCGAAGGCCGAAGGGCCTGTTCTGTGCTGTAATGTTCTATGTTCTAAGTCTCTGAAGGTGGCAGAGCAAGTGGAGAAGATTGTGAAGAAAGCATATAGTATGCTAGCCTTTATAGGTACAAGAGCTGGCCTTTAATGTTGCAGTTGTATAAAACATTAGTTAGACCTCATTTGGAATACTGCATCCAGTTCTGGAAGGACGTGGAGAGTCTGGAGAGAGTGCAGAGGAGGTTTATCAGGATGCTGCCTGGTATGGAAGGTCTAAGTTACAAGAAGAGGTTAGCCAAATTGGGGCTGTTTTCCTTAGAAAGACGTAGACTTAGAGGAGATCTAATAGAGGTGTACAAGATTATGGGGGTATAGATAGAGTAAACAGGGTTAAGCTTTTTCCTAGGTTGGACTCGAATAGCACAAGGAGTCATGGGCTTAGGGTGAAGGGGGGTAAGGTATAATTTGGATGCCAGAGGGAGTTTTTTCACACAGAGGGTGGTGAGGGTATGGAATGCGCTGCCAAGTAAAGTGGTGGAGGCAGGCACTCTGGAGTTATTTAAAAGATACTTAGATGGGCACATGAACAGAATGGGAATGGAGGGGTATAGAAAACTGAGTTAAAATAGGGATCATGAGCCTTGGGAGTCCCTGGGAAGTGTGTAAATAGACGATGATATTGATGTACTTGTTTTTATCCTACAGGTGCTTTGGTCGCCTTGTTGTCTAACAAAGGGCATACACATGATGGGTCGTGAAAGGGCTGCTTTTGGATTTGGAGAGTATCCTAGTGCTTCACGTCATTAATGTATGCTTGACCTGGACCATTTGATGGGCAACGCGACAGCTCAGTGATTATCGCTGTGCTGTGCAGATACATGGATTTGGGCTTGTGTCTGTGGGAGTTTGCGCATTCCCCTCCTTGCTTGCATGGGTTTTCTCCGGGTGCTTCGGTTTCTTCCCACATCCCAAAGATGTGCTCTTAGGCTAACTGGCAGAACAAATTCTCCCTAAATTGTCTCAAATTTAGTTTCAATCCATAGATCTATAAACAGATCACAGGTAGAGGTGGCAACATCGGGGTGGCGGTGCAGGCTTGTTGAGCCAAAGGGCCTTTTTCCCATGCTGTTTTGTTCTTTGTTCTTGTTCTTTGTGTGTGTACGTCTGGCTTTAACGATGTGGTAAACTATCGATCCTACTCAACTATAACGATATATTAAATAGCTAATGTCTGGACTGTCCATTGAAAGATATAAAAATCAACTGCTTCAGTGATATCATTGAGAGAAGGTAGCTGTCCAATACTGTGGAGTGCCAGTGCCTTTTCTCCATGAAGCTTCATTAAATAAAACTGTATTTTTGCACCCCCAGTCTGACTCCGAAGTGGCAATTTCCCACAACAATTGGAATAGTCGGCAGGATCCTATTACTAGTAAGTTCTGATTGATTGGCCATGATCAGAAAGCTGGAGTAGAGATCACTAAATCTGTGAGAGTTGGACAAGATCAAGAATACAGTTTGAAAGGGTTAAACTTAAGGGATATTTGCAGTAATAAGTATTGTTGTATATGGTATAGTGATAAGTGCTAATTGCTGACAGTGATAAGTAACTGTTACTTGTGCTGACCAACAAGAGGACAAGGTAGTCCCTGTCTCAAACAATCCAGCCTTAGACTGATTGTTAAGAGGGGAAATCCCCCATGCGATGGTCAGCAATTGAAGTGGATATAGAGGCACCAAAGGCACTTCGGATGTGGCACAAGTGGCAGAGGTCAGTTAACATTAAACTCCGATGTGGCGAACAAACACAGAGTTACCATCTGATTGCATGAAAGTTTGTAAAGTTGGGTACTGGACTGTCAATGTTGTAAGAGCAGGATGGAAAAGGAGCTTGATCATCTCTGACCTAAATCAGACTGTGGTAGAGAAGCACCTTGCTGAGGTGGTAATAGTGGGAACCATGAGTATAAATTTGAAATCCTGAGACAGCAGTGTAACATGGTGCTAGAGTAGTAATAGTGGCTGAGGGTAGTGAAGTCTGTACGGTCGAGAGCACACTTTACAAGGGAGCAATCGTGGCCGTACGGTGTCTAAAACACATTGGCAAACAAAGTGGCAATAGTGACTGGAGATAGTGAAGTCTGCAAAATGGCAGGTAATGAAGTTAAGAGACGGCCTGCAGGATCTGTTATTAAAGAATACATGATAGACCATTAATAAAGAGGATGAAAAAGGATGGCTGGGATACTTCTCAGATCTTAGAGCAGCAGAGAAAGTGGAAAGAAAAGAGAAGCAAGACAAAGAAAATAGGAGTATTGTTAATATATCACTGAGCTGGTCTAATTGAGCAAGTAGTCACCTCTACTAAGAAGTAAAGTGAAGATAAAGAAAAGATTAGGAAATTAGAATCCCAAGTGAGGGAAGTGGAGAAACAAAACCAGGTATTAGAAGAGAGGGGAAACTGTACTTCTACTCTTTATGAGTTCACATAACAGGGATCAACTGCTCCTCCAGAAGAATGGGAAGCACTGGAACACAACTTAGAGCCAGTAACCCGAGGGGGAACAGATACACAGTCAAAAGCGAATTATAAACTGCTCACCGCGGGTGAGGAGCAGCAGATAATTGCTTCCCTGGATAGATTATAACCTGATGTGGAGATGCAGACATTGGACTGGGGTAAACACAGTAAGAAGTCTCACAACACCAGGTTAAAGTCCAGAAGCTTATATGATAGTGAACCCCAAAAGGTAATGGGTTTTCGATCAAATAAATGTGTTGGACTTTACCTGGTGTTGTGAGGCTTCTTACTGTAAATTACAACTTAGAAGCACAAGCACTAAATTCTGGGAAGAATTAGACACAATCTGGGTAGGATACCAATTACACATGAGAGACATACACCAGCTGGTGAGGGCAGTCTGTCCAGCGGATAAATGGAGGCAGGTAGCAGGTGGACCGTCCACTACAGGATTATAGTGGGGATGGTGGACACATGTAGTCCCCCTAACATCAGCGATAGATGCCCAACAGGCATCCTTCACCCAGTTTAAAGCATAAATTCAGAGTGTGTGAGGGAATGCTCCCATTCACTGGAGCAGAATTACCACAACAAAACAGTTAAAAGGGGAAGGAGCTTCTGAATATGGGGAACAATTGTTTCACGTATGTTGAGAGTGCTCAGGACTAGGGAACCCAGGTCGAGGAGATCGAGCATTCATCCAGGCTTTTAAGGATGGACTCTAGTGCTTACCAAGTCATCCTAAAAATGGGAGTGATTATGTCCCACGATTACGATGAGTTGGTAGAGTGGGCTAGCGGCATACCAGGAGAAGAGAAATCCCAGGCAAAGAACAAGGCTAGAAAGAGTAGCAGCTTGCAGTAACGTGAATGGAACAAAGTTTAAAGTGACTTGCCACAATCATGGATGGCAAGGGCACTTTGCGAGGCCTCACGGAAAAAGAACAGATTTGAGAACAGTGGAAAACATTGCAGCTACTGTAATAAATATGGACACACAGAAGCATGTGTTGGAATAAGCATGGGAGACCTCTGACCTGATCCATGATCACAGCTGAACCAGAGGAACCACAGAATCTCTGGGGTCAGCAAAATTGACGGTCTGCAGCCCCCATTCCCAAGGGTAAAAAGCAGGAAAAGATCTATGTGTCAGCACTGATAGGTGCAGGCAGTGTGAGATGCTAGTGGACATGGGAGCATCCATATCTGTCATCGACCTACCTTTACCCACTACAAATAAAATTATTTACCTAACAAGGATAGGAGGGAACAAAACACCTGCCTATCTGAGGGAGACCACGTTAGTAGAGATAAATAATCTGTATATACCAGTGACGTTTTATGTGTGCAAAAATAATGGGGGTACAATAATGGGAAATGATCTGATGAAAGAATATGAGATTCTGATAGACTGTGGAAAGGGAGAATTAATCTGGCCAAGACAGAATGGTTAGAAAAGTAGAATAGGGAAACTCACAAGTCACCTCGAAACCATTAAGGTGGCCACTATCACCACCAGAAATTGGGAATTAGAAACAAGAGCCACCTGTGCTTCCATCCCTGGGGTAATAGCTAAAACAAAATTAGACACTAGTTTCACTAAAACGGACCCAATAAAGGTATCGGGACTGGAGCATAAACTACACTGACAATACCCAATAATGATGTAAAGATGCCGGTGTTGGATTGGAGTGGTAAGAACTCAGTAAGAATTTAGCAACACCAATTATTAATCCAACCGATTTATTTGACAGTAAAATAGCGAGCTTTCAACACTCCCGTGTCTTCATCAGGCAAGATGAAGACACGGGAGTGTTGAAAGCTCGCTATTTTACTATGAAATAAATCGGTTGGATTAATAATTGGTGTTGCTAAATTCTTACTGAGTTCTTAATACCCAATAAACCAGAGCAGAGAAAGCTGTAGTGGAGATAGTTAAAGGGTTATTGGAAAGGGGGATTCTGAAAGAGACCACAAGCACCACTAACTCCCCACCATGGCCAGTGAGCAAGCCTGATGGAAGCTATAGGCTCACGATAGATTACACCAAATTCAATAAAGTCATGTCCAAGTTGTATTCTTTTGTAGCAAGCCCTTTGACAATCCTGAATGGACTGTCATAGAAGCACAAAATATTCACAACATTGGACACAGCCAACGGATTTGGTCTTTACTACTAGATCCCAAATCCCAAGACAAATTCACATTTACAGTGGGAGATAAACAGTACACTTGGACTCGTTTACCACAGGGATTCCACAATAGCCCGCTATATTTCATTGTGTAATGAGTGACATCTTGAATGGGATAGAACTGCCAGAGGGTAGTATGGTTCTACAATATGTAGATGATATCCTAATAGCTTCGGAGTCCAAATCAGGATATCAAGAAGAATTTAGTACTGAATAAATTAAAAACCTCAGGTTTAAAGGTGAGCCCCAAAAAGGCACAAATTAGGAAAAGACAGGTCCTATACCTAGGACATCTAATATACCAAGGACTTAAAGAAATGCCAACAGATCGAAAGAAGGCAATACAACAAATGCCGCGACTCATCACCGTAAGAGGTCAGAAAGGTGCTAGGATTATTCAGCTATAGCCTGAATTTCACCCCAGGGTTTGCAAAATTAGCAGAATCCATGCAGAGATTTAAAGGGGGAAAACCAGCTTTAGATCCCATAGAATGGGGACCCAAGCAGGAAGAGGCTTACAATAAACTAAAAACAGAACTGATATCAGCCCCTAACTAGGATTATCAGATTCTAAAAAGGACTTCTATATCCATTGTAACAATGAGGTAGGTTCTATTCCACAGTAGTAACACAGGACCATGTCGACAAAGAAAGATCTATAGGGTATTATTCCACCACAGAAGAGCCGGTAGTCACTAGACTGCCAACGTGCTTAGCCACCTTGGATTGCGCCACCTGGGCAGTAAAGGTTAGTGAGCCAATAATCATGATAGGGAATATAATCCTTCATGCCAAACACACCCTTGGTGGAAATGTTGAACATGGGAAAACTAAGGTCAGTCTCAAACTTGAGAAAAGCTAAGTGGGAAGCTGTCCTCCTATCTCCAAGCAAGTCCATGATAATAGTAAGAGAAACAGGGAATAACCCAGCAGAAGATATTTTAGATGAGCCACACAATTGTGAGGATATAGATATGGACGAAGGAGAGGGTAGGATAAAGGATATAACCTTAAAAACTGAGAAGACCCTTTTTGTAGATAGGTCACGCAAATATGTGGAAAGAACACTCCGGATAGGGTGGGCAGTATTGAATGACAAACTAGAGACAATAAGGTCAAGAAGGATTGACGGAGGTCTGTCCATGAAAGTGGCAGAACTAGTGGCACTCACACAGGCACTAGAGTTATCTGAAGGTAAAATGGTGAACATCTATACAGATAGTCGCTATGCATTTGGAGTCATACATGATTACATGACAGCATGGGGAAGAGGAGAGTTCATAACCACGGGAGGAACTCCTATTAAACACCAGCAAAGAATTGAGGAACTCAAGAATTGATGAGAGCTAGCTAGAAACCTAGAGAAGCTGCAGTAATCAAAATTAAAGCGCACCAGAAAGAACCAGGCAGAGATAATTCGAACTGGTTAAATTTCAAAGGGAACCAAGCCGTGGATAGAACAGCACAGTTAGCCTAAAGACAGGAGACAATAGCAGCAATAGAACAGACAGAAAACAAAATAGATATTCGGGACTTACATGAGGACACCTCTAAAGAGGAAAAGGAGCGAATGGGAAGCACAGGGAGCAGTCAAAGGGACTGATAACATTTGGAGATGGGAAGGTAAGGTAATAGCACCAGAGTGCATACAAAACACCCTTTTGGAACTACAGCATGGACTCACATGTGGGTAGAGAGGCCATGATAATTAGTATAGAAAAGAAACAGTGGTGAAAATGAATGGGAAGAGATATAGCCCGACGTTGTCACCAATGCATGATGTGCGCGCAACAAACCCTGGTAGACCTATAAAAATTAAAATGGGACACCAACCAAGTGCAAAGGAATCCTGGGAATATCTGCAAGTAGATTTCACAGAACCACTATCACAATCCCATGGCAAAACTTATTGTCTGGTTATTATAGACAAGTTCACCAGGTGGGTAGAAGCATTCCCTACTACAAATTCTACTGCTACCTTGGTGGCTAGGATATTGGCAGAAGTGGTAATCCCAAGATGGGGAGTACCCCTACAAATTGATTTGGACCAAGGGACGGACTTCACTGGAAAGGTGATAAATACAGTATGGGGATAAAACAAAAAATTCACATTCCTTACCACCCACAGAGTTCTGGAATGGTGGAACATATGAATGGAACACTTAAGAATGCACTAGCTAAAGCTGTACAAACATTGGAAAAAATGTGGACGGAGGTATTGCCCACTATAGTAATGAGATTAAGAGCTAACACAACTGGATTAACTTCTTATGAACTAATGACAGGTTGGGCGATGCAATTGCCAGAAAGCATCATAGCAGGAGGGACCAATTTAAGTCCACTAAAAGATAAAATTAGGAGATATGTTTTGGATTCTAAGCACCCAACTCAAAGGGATGCACAAATTGGTAAAAATCAGGAACAAAGAGACGGAGAGAGAAAGCTTGAAATGCTTCCTGACCTTCCAACAATGGGAAGTCGCGTCCTAGTAAAAGTATTACCTAACAAACCAGGATTTGCATCAAATTGGAATGGGCCGTATGAATATAATTAATGGAAACACCTGTGCCTTATAAACATAAGAGGGAAAGCTATATGGAAACATTGGACACAGCTGAAATTGCATGAAGAAATGCATGAATGAGTGAATAAACAGAACTGCTTTCCTCAACACAGGCAAAGAATGCAAGCAAGAGCAACTGGCATGTGCGGGTCAATAGCTAATATAATTTTTGGAGATTACATAATGTTAGGTTTGATACTTGATTGTTATGAATATGTATGTAATTGCAAATGTAACTGTACTACTTTGCATTGTTGCGACTGTAAATTTGACTGGATTGGAGGATATTTGGAGGATATATGAGCAAAGCTCATGTACATTTACATTTCTATTTGGCTGAGCTTACGTGAGTTCCACTGTACTATCCACAAATGAGCTGTCTTCCCGCGGTTATTTTCAGACATTTCTGTTCATCACAAGTGCAAATAAACTGTACTGCAGCACAGGCAGTAGAAGCCCTGTTTATAGCCACCTCTGGGTGGGCCCTTCATGACTTATATACTGTAGGTACATCAGATGCACCCTGTAAGGGACAAATTGGCAAATATAAAAGAGGTATACAGGGGAAGTGTGTGGATCTAGCAAATCCCACAGACTCTGTGTGTAGGGGGTTTCAAGAGGTGAGAGGGAAAGCTATCTGTTTTGTTTTATGGGCAGGGCCGAGGATGTGCCAATGCCTTAGTCCCCAAGAATGATTCCTGCATGCAGGCACAGTGTGTCTGTCAACATTATTGGGTTAATAACGGACAGTTTACTTGCGCTTGTGATGAACAGAAATGTCTGAATATAACCGCGGGAAGACAGCTCATTTGTGGATAGTGCAGTGGAACTCACGTAAGCTCAGCCAAGTAGAAACACAGAAAAACTACAGCAAAATACAGGCCCTTCAGTCCACAAAGTTGTGTCGAATGTGTTCCCACCTTAGAGATTGCCAGACTTACATATAACCATCTATCTTTCCATGTACTTATCTAAAAATCTCTTAAAAGACCTTATCGAATCTACCTCCACCACCATTGCCGGCAGCCCATTCCACACACCAACCACTCTCTAAGTGAAAAACTTACCCCTGATATCTCCTTTGTATCTACTCCCCAGCACCTTAAATCTGTGTCCTCTTGTGGCAACCATTTCAGCCCTGGAAGAAAACCTCTGACTATCCACTCAATCGATACCTCTCAACATCTTATACACCTCTATCAGGTTACCTCTCATCCTTCATCTCTCCAAGGAGAAAAGGCCAAGCTCCTTCAACCTATCCTCATAAGGCATGCTCCCCAATTCTGGCAACATCCTTGTAAATCTCTGCACCCTTTCTATGACTTTCACATCCTTCCGTAATGAGGCGACCAGAAATAAGCACAGTACTCCAAGTGGGGTCTGACCAGAGTTCTATCTAGCTGCAACGTTATCTCTCAACTCCTAAACTGAATTCCTCGATTGATGAAAGCCAGTACACCATACGCCTTCTTAATCAGAGCTTCAACCTGTGCAGCTGCTTTGAGCATCCTTCTGATCTTCCATATTGCCAAGAGTCCTACCATTAATATTATATTCTGCCATCCTATTTGACCTGCCAAAATGAACCACTTCACACTTATCTGGGTTGAACTCCATCTGCCACTTCTCTGCTCAGTCTTGCATTGTGCCAATGTCTTGCTGCAACTTCTGACATCCCCTTCACACTATCCACAACACCTCCAACCTTTGTATCATCAGCAAACTTACCAACCCATCCCTCCACTTCCTCATCCAGGTCATTTATAAAAATCACAAAGCGTAAGGGTCCCAGAACAGATCCCTGGGACACTTCAATGGTGACCGACCTCCATGCAGAATATGCCCATTTATAACCACTCTTTGCCTTCTGTAGGCAAGCCAGTTCTGGATCCACAAAGCAATATCCCCTTGGATCCCATGCTTCCTCACTTTCTCAGTGAGTCTTGCGTGGGGCAACTCATCAAGTGCCTTGCTGGAGTCCATATATTCTATGTTCTATATATATTACATCTACTGCTCTTCCTTTATCAATGTGTTTAACTAATCTTCAAAAAATTCAATCAGTCTCGTAAGGCTTGATCTGCCTTTGACAAAGCCATGCTGACTATTCTTAACCATGTTATACCTCTCCAAATGTTTATAAATCCTGCCTCTCCAGGATCTTCTCCTTCAACCTACCAACCACTGAAGTTAGAATCACTGTCTATAGTTTCCACAGCTATCTCTACTCCCTTTCTTAAACCTCTCCCATCTCCATTGATGATGCAAAGGCCATCACCAGAGGCTCAGCAATCTTCTCCCTCACCTCCCACAGTAGTCTGGGGTACATCTCATCTAGTCCTGGCAACTTATCTAACTTGATGCTTTTCAAAAGCTCCAACATATCCTCTTTCTTAACATCTACATGCTCAAGCTTGTCAGTCCGCTGCAAGTGTGCACTACAACCACCAAAATCCTTTTCTATAGTGAATTCTGAAGTAAAGTATGCATTAAGTACCTTTGCTATTTCTTCTGGTTCCACTTTCCTACCGCCACACTTGATAGATCCTATTCTTTCACTCTTATCCTCTTGCTCTTCACATACTTGTAGAGTGCCTTGGGGTTTTCCTTAATCCTGCCTGCCAAGGTCTTCTCATGACCCCTTCTGGTTCTCCTAACTTCCTTCTTAGATCTCTAACGTTACCTACCTCTCTGAACCTTTTGTAAGCTTTTCTTCTTGACTAGATTTATTACAACCTTTGTATGTCACGGTTCCTTTAACCTACCATAACTTCCCTGTCTCATTCGAACATTGCTATGGACATACCCATTTAATACTTACCAGGTAGTGGGATCAAACAGAAAGTCAAGTAAACCAAACAATTGGCAATATGAACAAACTCATAATCAAGACTCTAAATGTTACCGGGCTAAGAAGGGATATGTGTTCTTCAATGGTACTTACAGGACAGAAACACAAACCTTCCAAACTGTTTTGCATAGGAACAATAGGAGCACTGATGGTTTCATGCCCTCAGAAGGGGCATATATATGGAGGAGAATAATAACTAGGACTATCAACAAGAACTTCTGCACTGATTGGGAAGCCCCAGCCAAAATGAGATTCTCACTGGGATACGGGTTCCTTGGAGCCCTATGTCTGGGAGGGCAGCAGGAGTGATTAGTGCAAAGAATAGGAATCATATTGTTTGTGGATTAAGAGTCCTGGGAAACAACACTTCAAAAGCACTAGAGGCTATTAATCAAGAAATGCCTGAATTGAGATTATATGCACAACAGACATGATATGCAGTGGACTGCCAGTTAATACAACAAGGGGAAATGTGTACAACTATAGTGAATAAATTCATAACCCATGTCACAGACAAGTCTTATAACATTACACAAGTCATCAATAATATCAGAGAACAACTTGATAGTTTCAGACAGGGACCCAAGAAAGGAAGTAAGTAACTGGAATGGTTAGTTTTTTTTGGGGGGGTGGTGGTCCTGGTAATCTTTTTTATTACATGGATTAGTCATTCTCATTTCAATTGTAATCATCTGCTGTCTAATTGTTGGCTATCTAAAAGTTTGCTGCAAGGTTATGGTAACAAGAATTATGCCAGGAACCAGTGTATCCATTGAGGAAGAACCCATGATAAAGATCCCCAAAGACATCAGAAGAAATAAAGAAAGAAAGAAGAAAATTGACCTCTACGTGTGAAGATGCAGCTGCTGATGTAGGCATTATAAAAAATATTAATAATCCTGACCAAAAGAGGGGACTATAGTGAGAAAGAAAATCACAAAGATGGCTATCTAGCAAATAAAAAAAGTTACCTGGGAGAAAGACATTAAGCAGGCACTGACTTTGAGCACAGACAGCTATTTTAAAAACATGGAGGACAGGCAGTTATTTGAAGTTAAACATGCAGGAATCAGATACTGCAGGAAGCCAGTGGAGAGCTTGAGACTCTTTAAGATCAGCATAGACAGAGGACAATAAGGAGATTAGTCATAAATAGGAACAGGAGTACATAAATGGCAGGAAAACCAATTACTGTATGTATAAACCAAAACTAAGTTATTGATAGTAACTGATAGAGGAAATGTATCCATTCTATGAAACAATGCAATATTAAATGCCAATGTCTGTATATGTCTGGCTGTAATGATGTGGTAAACTATCAATCCTATTCAACTATAACAATGTGTTAAATAGCTAATGTCTGGACTATTCATTGTCTGAAAGGTATAAAAATAGACCACTCCTATTGTATTATTGAGAGAATGTAGTTGCCCGGTATTGCAGAGTACCAATGCCTTTTCTCCACGAAGCTTCATTGAATAAAACTGTATTGTTGCACCCCCAGTCTGACTCTGAAGTGGTAATTCCCCACAACAATGGGAATGCCATCATCTTGGAAATTTGCCTCAGAGCTATTCACCATCCCAACCCTGATATACCATTTCTTCATTGTCATTGGGTCAAAATCCTAGGACTACTTACTAACAATATCTTGAGTGTATCTATACCACATGGACTGCAACAGTTACAGAGGCAGCTCACCACCACCTCCTGAATGGCATTTAGGAATGGGCAATAAATGCTGGGCTAGCCAACAATGCCCACATCCCAGAAGCGAATTGAACTTGAGTATATGGTTGAAGCAGGTTCTAACATGACATTCAAAAGGGATTTGGATCATTTTCTAAAAAAGGAAAGAGTTGCTGGCTACAGGGAAAAGGGAGGAAAGTGATATTGAATTGCTCTTAAAGAGAGTCAGTACAACATGAGGGGCTGAATAGCTTTCTTTGCTGTAATAATTCTACGATTTAAATTGTGGAAACTAAATAGCACTATGTAAATGTAAAGACATTATTAAGAAATTTGAACCAAACTTGCTCATTTGATCGTATGATCTACTGAAAAAATGTTACTTATAACATAATGATATGGCTAATAAGTATTGAATGTTTAATATACATTTACTCACTGCAGATGCTTTTAATTTTGAGATGTTTTGTCTTTCTTATTTGCAGTGGAACGTACAGGAAATAAAGTAATTCAATATGGTGACATTTTAGTTGATACTACCAGAAACGCAGCAAAATGTAAAGGACTGCCAAGAAGCTGCTTATGGCCTTCTTCAAAAGATGGGAATGTTTATGTGCCATATATACTTCATAAAAATTACAGTAAGTTACATTTACTTCTGATGTCTAGATCATCAAATTGCCATTCATTGGCACACCCATATTACTGGACATTGCATCAACCACTCTTCTCCATTGACCTAAAGTAGTCCATCAAACAACTCCGTCTTCCCAGTGAATATAAGTTCATTGGTCCCAATCAATCGTCAATGCAAGATCATCAATAGGTGTTAAGTAGTTTCTGGTTTCTCCAGCTCCCATGATATTGATTCCATGAAGAATTGCCTGAATTGTAACAAAGGCAACATGCAATTACTTTAAATCTGTCCCTCTGATTCCTGAAGCTTCCACAATTGGAGACAGTTTCTCTTTACCTATCTGTGTAGTTCCTTCATGGCTTTGGATACCACTATCAAATATACTCTGAAGCTGTTTTTTTTCTAAAACAGTACTAGCTTCTTTAACAAGGCACATGCTTATTCAAAAAAGGCAACAGATGTAACATTACAGAAAACATTGAACAAAATAGATGAAAAGTATAAGAGATAGAATTTAATACCCTTCAATTAAAAATTTTCATAAGGAAGACAACATAAACAACAGTCATACTCCATGAATTGTGTTAAACTATCTAAGGGGGAAGTTAAAAAAGACCCTAATCAACACAACAGTGGTCATTCTCCCAGATGGCTGCATTGTTCTTATAGTGTAGTGGGCCAGGAGACTCAAGTGTAGGACGTTTCACAGGCTCCCCATTGGATGCCATGCCTCTGTAAGTCTCTGGCAGATTTCTGGCGTCGTCAGCTTTGGCACGGAACTGTATAAATTATTCACCTGTTAATATAAATATATTTTAAATATCATTAGTGACTGAAGTCTTCAGGCCAGCTAGTGTCTCCACATTCCAGGAGTAGTTCGCTCCAGCGGGATGTAATATAGCTCCCCTACTTATAGGATACTGGTGACCCGACCTTGCTGCAGTGAAGATTCCCCAGGAGGTTGGAAATGAATGGGATGCCCCTTTGGTGTTACCACCTTGGCAGTGCCAGGCTGGGTCCCCTGGCATGGCCCAAGGGGCAAAGTGCGAATGCTCAGGGGTACCCCCTTTGGCACTGACCAATTGACACAGGGCAGTGCCAAGGGGCAGAGTCCAATAGGGAGGATAAGGCCTCTGGAGGGAGATCGGTGGGCAGTGCCAAAAGATTGGGGTCCAATCGGAAAGGCAGAGTCTCTGGACCGAGATCTGTGCAGGTGGGGATAGCCTGCTGTCATTGTGCACTTTGGAAGGGAGGCCAATGATCAGGGCTGAACAATATGGAGGTAGGTGTGTCAACCTGCCCTAAGTATGGGGAGGGGGCTCAGGGCTATAGGGGAGGTGGGTCAGGTCTCCCAGTGGTTGAGGGATCAGGAGATTAGGGCTTCAGTGGAAGATCGAGGCTTGCCAGGGGTTGAAGGGGAAACATGTTTGCAAGGCCATTGGTTAGGCCATTGGGTGGGTCACATGGCCAGCAATGCCTGGGTAGTTAGGTTGGCCCGCGATGGAATTGGACAGCAATCAGGAGGCAGGCATTCCGGGTTACTGTGCACGCACTGATGACAAATCAGTGCATATGCAGTGGTTTTCTGAAAACTATACTTCTGGCCTCTCCAATGGGAATAAGCCCTGCCCACAGGTTTTTGGAGTGATTTAAGCTAGTGCAATCTGCAGTGCGCAAAGTGTGGCAGATTAACTTTGAAACTCCTGCTGACAAAAGCGGCAGGACTTACTTCAGTTTTTACACAAATTCAACACTTAGAATTTTGTTCGGAGAATCACCCTCAACATTCAACATACCCACCCAACCAGTACAGAGTAATGGTCAAAAAAGAGTGTTAACCTACATGATAAATTTTTGATCAGATCATATTTTGAGCATTAATCAACTGACATATTCAAGCTTTGAGGGAGAATAGAGAAGAGCCATAAATGGAATAATTGGCCCTAGAAATCTGAGTATGAGAGAAGGCTGAAGAAACTGCAGCTTTCAAGTCTGGAATGAATAAGCCTGGGGCATACTATTAGTAGGGGATGGAGTCAGCATGGACTGAAGATTCCATGCAATCATGAGCTTATGCATGCAGAATGTAGGTAAGGACAATCCGATGGAAAAACATCCCAATGATTAGTTTTCTCTTGCAGCTGAGACCATTTAGCTTGAGCATAATTGACTCACTTGGAGCCATACTGGTTATGTAATTATGGTCATTCAATAGCACTGATGCAAAAAAGTGTCAATGATTACTGCTCAGCATTTAACCTTTGGTGCATGGACATCCAAATTCAATTACTACTGTGGTGTGGCTGCACCATTTCCTGAATGGGCAAGTAACTACATCCCCTTAGAAAGATGGCCATAGCACACTATGCAAGGATAGCATTCCAAATCCTTGGCTCTGTATTCAAGTGCCTATTGACACTTCAGGGCTTGGCAAATAAATAATAATTCCTGTGAAGCACCCTGGGAAGATCTACGGTTAGAATTTGACTCAAGAGCATAGAATCCACACAGATCCACACAGAAGGAGACAATTTGGCTCATCCATCCTATACTGACCACATCCCACCCAGGCCCTATCCCCATAACCCCACATATTTGTCCTGCTAATCCCTCTGACACTAATGTCAATATAGCATGACCAATCAGTCTAACCCACAAATCTTTGTATTATGGGAGGAAACTGGAGCACCGGGAGGAAACTTATGCAGACAGGGAGAGAAAATGCAAACTCCAGAGGCCTGAATTGAGCCTGCATCCTTGGCATGGAGTAATCAATATTCCACATCAACATACAAAAAGAGCAGCAAATATTCATACAGATAGTTCAAATTACTAATCATTGTAATCTTTGTAGTCAGCATCTTCTCTCGAATAGATGAAGAAAAGATACCAGAAAGAGTGGGGGATCTCAGAATAACAGGATAAAACCATGAACACATGGCCCGATGGTGTATGTCCTCCTCCACAGGAATAATACAATACGTGGGTAACATGCAACTAACTGAGGCCTAACTCAGCATCCCTCCAAGAAATGGAAGAATAACCCAGAAAAAGGAGAATAACAGGATACTACCATCAGTACTAGATGTAGTGTGGCAGTGTAGGCTCTTGTATACAGGAACCAATAAGACAAGAATTCATGCACTTCGTCAAGGCTCACAACACTTCGACCATATCAGAAGTGCCATTCAAACTTCCCATCATCGGAAAACTTAAACAATTTTCCACCAAGGAAATTCTACTGACGAGTAGAAGAATCATTAAGATATACCCACAGGACTTCTCAGGGAGAGACAAGATAAGATAATAGAAACTCTCCAGGATTAACCTTAACAAATCGGAGCCTATATCAGCAGCCACCTACCTGGATAAAGAAACGAAACCCCAAAGAAAGGAACATCCTGTCAACATGAGCAGTGTGACACCTGAACCTCTATGACAGTACTGGAAACTGCTCTGGTTGCCATCTGAGCCTCTGTGTCATCAATGTGAACTGTTGTGGAAACTGTTAAAACTGTCAGCAGAGAATCCATAATGTTGACTGCAATTGTCATGCTGGTGAAGGTGACCATTCTGTCCATGATGGACAGAAAAAATCCTTCAAATCCTTGAATCACACAGCAGCTGCATGCTTCTATAACAGTGTGCATAAGTATCTGGCAGACTGCAAGTTTTTTCTGTTGTATATTCATTAGCTTCTTTGGTTGCCTGGCTGGGCTCATGATGTCAGCATCTGCATGTTTTGCTACAATGAGGCATCCATTAAGCTCCATTAAGATCTGCGTAATCCGGACTTCCTGCCAATTCACTTAGCACGTAACGTCTTTCAACTTAGCTTGTCAAGTCTTATTTCACTTCCTGCAACGAATGGTGCACAAAACAAACTTTCATCTGATTCCACAGCTTTTTTCTGGAACAGGTTGCTAGCTTGTTGCCAGAGGCTTATAATGTGAGGGATGCCACTTTGTATTAGGCATAGCTGGTCATGAGTCTCTCCTTTTTTACTGCCTGCCATTGGCATGTGTTGGAAAGGTTTTGCAGGTTGATATAGATTAACTGTGTTATGAACACATGTTCCTTGATCATCAAGTCCTGGGTGGGATTCAACACGGATCTTCTAACTAAGTGGCAGGGATTGAACATAGAATCATCTAGTGCAAAAATGGCCCTTCAGCGCATTGAGTCTGCACCAACATGTGAGAAACTGTATACACACAGTGAGGAAGCCTACCAATGCCTTTACTTTCTCAGAAGACTGAAGAAATTTGGCATGCCAGCTGCAAATCACCAATTTTTACAGAAACACCATTGAAAGCATTTGTTCTGGTTGTATCACAGTTTAATATGGCTGCTGCTTTGCCCAAGACTGCAAGAAACTATAAAAAGCTACGAATGTAGCCCAATCTGTCACACAAACCATTCATTGACTCTTCCCATGCCTTGGCAAATAAGCCAGCATAATTAAGCCAGCTTAATTATAAGGAATTAATTATAAGGAAGAGGTTCCGGAGGGTAGGAAGATTGCGGATGTGGTTCCTATTTTTAAGAAAGGGAACAAGGGTAGTCCACGAAATTACCGACCAGTGAACCTGACCTTAGTGGTTGGTAAGCTGATCGAGAGGCTTCTGAGGGACAAGATTTATGAGCATTTGGAGAAGTTTAGAATGATCAGAAATAGTCAGCATGATTTTGTCAAGGGCAGGTCGTGCCTTATGAGCCTAGTTGAGTTCTTTGAAAATGTGACTGAACACATTGACAAAAGAAGAGCTAAGACTGTGTTGAAGAGCAGAAGGATCTTGGGGTCCAGGTCCATAGGACTGTTAAATCAGCCTCGCAGGTGGAAGAAGTGGTCAAGAAGATGTATGAAGGTTCATTAATCGAGGGATTGAGTTTAGGAGTCGGGAGGTAATGATTCAGCTTTAGAATTCCCTTGTCAGACCCCACTTGGAGTACTGTGCCCAGTTCTGGTCGCCTCACTATAGGAAGGATGTGGAGGCTATTGAAATAGTGCAGAGGAGATTTACAAGGATGTTGCCTGGATTGGGATCTGGGCCTCTTCTCCCTGGAGAGACGTAGGTTGAGAGGCAACCTGATAGAGGTTTATAAAATGTTGAGAGGAATAGATAGGGTGGATTCTCAGAGGATATTTCCCCGGGCTGAAATGGTCGCTTCGAGAGGACACAGATTTAAGGTGCAGGGAAGCAAATACAGAGGGGATGTTAGGGGTAAGTTTTTCACTCAGAGGGTGGTGAGTGAATGGAATCGGCTGCCATCGGTGATGGTAGAGGCGAATTTGCTGGGGTCTTTTAAAAGACTTCTGGAAGAGTATATGGGAACTAATGGGATAGGGGGTTATAGATAGGTCTATGGCTAGGTAGGTATAGATGTGATCGGCGCAACTCATGGGCCAAAGGGCCTGTTTGTGCTGTAGTGTTCTATTCTCTCTTCTGCCTTTTTCCATCGGGAAGAAGATACAAAGCTCTGAGGTCACATACCAGCTGACTCAAGAACAGCTCCTTCTCTGTTGCTGTCAGACTTTTGAATGGACCTATCCTGCATTAAGTTGATCTTTCTCTACACCCTAGCTATGACTATAACACTACATTCTGCACTCTCTTGTTTCCTTTGCTATGAATGATATGCTTTATCTGTGTAACATGCAAGAAACAATATTTTTCACTTTATACTAATATGTGTGACAATAATAAATCAAAACAAAGCAAAAGAAACACCTGACCTCCCACATATTCCCATTTAGTAGCAATTGGTTCATAACCTTGGATGTTATGGTATGCCAAGTGCTCATCCAGGGACCTTATAAAGGATATGAGGCACCTTGCCTTTACCACCATCCCAGGCATTGCATTCCAGATCGTCACCATTCTCAAGGTAAAAAGGTTTTCCTCACATTCCCGCTAAACTTCTTGCCACTTACCTTGAACCTATGTCCCCTTGTGACTAACCCTTCAAGTAAGGGGAATACTTACTCATTGTCTACTCTATCCATGCCCTTGTACATCTCAATCTGATGAACCCCCAGTCTTTTTTTCTCTGATGAATATCCAAGACTATCCAACCTCACTTCATAACTTAATTGTTCCAACCTCACCTTTCCAGTGCAATCACATTCTTCTTATAATGTGGAGACCAGAACTGAATACTGTATCCTAGTTACAGCTTCACCAAATTTCTATACAACTCCAACATGACTTCCCTGCTTTTGTAATCTATGCCTCAATTGTTAAAGGCAAATGCACCATAAGGCTTCTATGCTACTCTACTAACATGCCCTTCTGTCTTCATAAATCTATTGACCAGAATCCCAAATTACATTAGGAGGCTAGACTGGACTCCAACAATTTTTCTATATTGGCATAAATATGAGGATAGAATATTTCACTCCAGAAGTAATACTGCCAACAAATTTGGGATTTCTTAGTACAGTGTACTATAAAAATATAGTAATAATACAGTATAAATATAACTCTTGACAAATGAAGCTGTTTAACTATTACCAGTTGAACAATATTTAAACCTGAAGATAAGTCATTCTAATTTCTTAACATCATTTGGAATACTGCGTCCAGTTCTGGTCACCTTACTACCGGAAGGACGTGGAGACTTTGAAGAGAGTGCAGAGGATGTTTACCAGGATGCTGCCTGGTATGGAAAGTCTGAGCTACGAGGAGAGGTTAGGCAAATTGGGACTGTTTTACTTAGAAAGACGTAGGCTTAGAGGAGATCTAATAGAGGTGTACAAGATTATGAGGGATATAGATAGAGTAAACAGGGTTAAGCTTTTTCCTAGGATGGACTCGAATAGCACGAGGGGTCATGAGCTTAGGGTGAGGGGGATAAGATATAATTTGGATGCTAGAGGGAGTTTTTTCACACAGAGGGTGGTGGGGGTATGGAATGCACTGCCAAGTAAAGTGGTGGAGGTAGGCACTCTGGAGTTATTTAAGAAATACTTAGATGGGCGCATGAACGGAATGGGAATGGAGGGGTATAGAAAACTGATTTAAAATAGGGATCATGAGCCTTGGGAGTCCCTGGGAAGTGTGTGAATAGATGATGATATTGATGTACTTGTTTTTATCCTACAGATGTTTTGGTCCACCTTGTCGAACAAGGGGCATACACACGATGGGTCGTGAGAGGGCTGCTCTTGGATTTTTTTTTTCGAGGGTGTCCTAGTGCTTCACGTCATTAGTGTAAACTTGACCTGGACCATTTGATGGGCAACATGACAGCTCAGTGCCTATCACTGTGCTGTGCAGATACATGGATTTGGGCCTGTGTTCTGTGGGAGTTTGCGCATTCTCCCCGTGCTTGTGTGGGTTTTCTCTGGGTGCTCCGGTTTCCTCCCACATCCCAAAGATGTGCTTTTAGGCTAATTGGCAAAACAAATTCTCCCTAAATTTGTCTTAAATTTGGTTTTTAATCCATAGATCTATAAAGATAGACAGGGATCATGGGTAGAGGTGGGAACATCGGGATGGCAGTGTGGGCTCGTTGGGCCGAAGGACCTGTTTCCCATGCTGTTTTGTTCTTTGTTCTTTGTTCATCATTTCAGTTCCAAATAAGCAACAATCTTCTTACAGATTTGCTACAGGTGGGTAAATAGTCTGGAACTATGAATATTGTGGGCAGAGCAGCTTGCAGACTTTCTCCTTTCAACAACCTTGCTCAGAATTCAAAAGAATTCTCTCTCTGCTACATGCCTAGCTCCTCTGATTAAACACATTATCATATGACCCTATTTAAACACACCTTCCATTCCTTTAATCAAAAAACCCAGGGGAACGTCTTCCTTTTGAAAATTTAAGTCCATCAGTTCTCTCCTAAGTAAACAGTATTTTACCATTTCCATTCTAAGTGCTGGGAAACTGGGAGTGTTTCGGGTCCAAACTTTAGGCCTATTCTGAAATGTCCCCATAGGCACTTTGCCTTCAAAAATATCAGCGATTCGAATTGTGTGCTGAAGCCTGTGGGTGGGGCTTAATGCGCCCGAAACTGTATAGCTCTGTCAAAATCTCCATCTGCACATGTGCAAAAGAAAGATAGAATGCTGCTCCCCTGCCACATCTCTCCCAGGCCATACAATGTCATCTCCTAGCTACTATGGGCATTACCCCACCCCCCCCGCAACATTATTGACCCACTCACCCCCCCAGCCCCTGCTATCCAGACCGATCATGTCCCCCTCCCTCCTTCCTCCCACCGATTGCAGGCAGAGTGGCAGCAGCCCCTTTCCACCGATCACAGGCAGAGTGGCAGCAGCCACCCACCCCCCCCATCTCAGTCAGAGTGGCAAGGATGTCAGCTTCTCTCTCACCAATTTCAGGCAGAATGGCAATGGCAACTCCAACACACCGGACCCTCCTGCATAAGGCCCCCATCTCCTCCTGACTCTGATGGCTGCATGAAACGTATCTCTCTCACTCTTATGCCAATCATAGAGGCACTGATCCATCACCCCCTACTGTCAGCAGACCTGAAAGTGCTTACTTGCCTTCCCTTCAATGCTAACAAGCAAACTGCATTTAACTTTCTGGAATGCTGTTCCAAATTGCCTGCAATTGACCTGCAATAACAAGGCGCAGCTCTACGAAAACCTCAAGGATTGATGGGCAAGCAGGCAATCAGGAAAGGAATGATCACATGACCAGCTCCCTGATTTACTGAAGGCAAACTCGGGAGGCTGCTGGATGCATCATGCACCCTTTTCCCTCGAGTAGGATGCAGACCTGGGAGACTGGTGGCAGTGCGACCTGGGAGGCAGTTGCTACTTCTGTCAGTGCTATGGCAATAGCTCCCAGAATGTGGAAGCAATGCCACAAAAAAGTCAATGACCTTATCTAGCCATAAGGGTGATTGCTTAACCCCATTCTCCCAAATCACCCCTCAGATCCTCCCATCCCTAGCACCCTGCATGCTTCCAGCCCCTGACCTCAAGCACCTCCTTCCAACCATCCCCACAAAGAGTAGCAATGCGCTTGCCCTCCAAGGGCCTCACCATCATTTCTTTCATGGCTCCTTCTTTCCCCACAGGAGAAGACCGACCATAATACCTAAGAGAGAGCAAAGAAAGAGGGCGGTGAGTCAAACCTCTGGGTCACCACCTCCTTGCGACAATAGGTACAGGAGCCTTGCAAGGGAGGGGAAATGCAGGCTGTCAATGACGGCATGGTTGGATTGGAGTCAAGAAGTGAGCACCTGTCCATCCTCCATGCAATCTGAGGCAACTTCCAGGGGACACAAGTTATGGGTGCGAGGTGCAAGGCTTGAAGGAGATGTGTGACATATGTTTATTTGCAGAAATGGTAGTGAATGCTTGAAACCTGCTGTGGGGGAGTTCTCGGAGGCAAATATGAGAGTGACCTTTAAGGGGAGATCTTTGCAGCTATGTGAATGGGATGGGAATAGAAGCATAGAAAGCTAGGGGGTTACAATTTAGATGGGCAGCCTAGTTGCTGCAAGCATGGAGGGCCGAAGGGCCTGTTTCTAAGATATAATCCTCTTTGTGCTTTGTTCAATGGAGAAATGTAAATCAAGTTTTTTGCATCCTGGATTCCTCTCCCTCCTTTGCACTGAAACTTGTGCCCTAATTAAATGTTTTTTCACCACTGACTAATTTGTCTCAGATTTGCCTTGAACAATAATCCTCTTCCATTGATGTTTGCCGGATGATTGTTTTGTATTGGTGTCAGTTAAGGAAGCCCCTCAATGCTATGTCACTGAGAAAATGGAGCCATTGGTTCCAGGTGCTCGCATGATATGGAGTTCATGTCAGAATCAGACTTGTTTGCATCAGGGCATCATCATAATGCTGCTTAGCAAATCATCATCACCTTCTGCCTGCCGAAGAAATTAGCTAATATAGCTTAATTAGGCCAACCACTCTGGGGTGACGATGTTGCGGGAGATAGAAGGACTTTGGGAGTGGGGAGGGGGAAACGGAACCCACACGCACAAACAAGACCCTTAGTGACTGAAGCACCTGATCTCTCTAGCTGCCCTTGCATGCCTCATTCTAGCTGCCATCTCTCCAGGGCTGGGTGGTGTTGCTCAGTATGCTCCTCCACTTCCTCCTTCTCCTGCTGGATGGCTTCCTCTACAATGACCAGTTGGTCAACCTCCATGTCCTCCTCCTCCTCCTCTAATAGGTCACCTCTTGCAGGGCACAACACACCAGTGCCAGAAGAGATCAGAGGGCTGTGTTGTGGAACCCTGCCAGAGTGGTTCAGGCACTAGAGTCGCATTTTAAGGATCCCTATGCACCTCCACACTACTTAGTGGTTGGCTACGTGGGCCTCATTTGCGGGTTTCCACCTCAGTCACATGTCTTCGCACAAGTATCATCAGCCATGTCCAAAGCAGGTAACCCATATCCTCCACTAGTCACCCTCAAAGCCTGGGCCCCTCCTCAAGAGTCTCTGGTATGTCAGGGCTCCTGAGAATGAAGCTGTCCTGCATGCTGTCAGGGCATTTCGCACAGACGTGCATAATGTTCATATTGTGGTCACACATGAGTTGAATATTTAGGGAGAGGAACCCCTTTCCGTTGACAATTCCGTTAACGGATTCTGTAGTGAGGCCTTGAGAGAAATGTGGCCTTCTGTACATTAGGCATCCCTGTTACGGCTGCAAATCCTGCAGCTCTGGCTTCCTGATAGGTCTAGTCCAGGTTAAATTTGATTACTGCTCAGCTCAGGCATACAGGACTTCTGTGACCTACTTGACCCAAATATGCACAGCTGACTGGGAAGTACCAATATGTCTCTGATAGGGGTCTAGAAGCTATCAGTTGCATAAAATTTGACAGCCACCAAAGTGAATGTTCCCCCTTCCCATCCCAGTGTGCCGGGCCATGCAACAGATGTCCTTTTGGAGGTTGAGCTGTCAGTGGCACATGCTGTCTGACATCTGTTCAAATGATGCTTGTGCATGGAACTGCCGGAGTCTCCATTCCTTCCTGCTATGCAAATGGCAGCCACCTCCTGCTTCTGATGGTCATCTCTCTCTACTTCTGCATATGGTAAGGCCTGGCATCCTGTGCCCGCAATTCATCCTCCTGTTCCTCCTCCTCAGCTCCAGCAGCAACCAAGATCAATTGGTTGCATTACAAAAGCCATCTTGTCACTCTGAAGGGGGAAGGGAGTGTTGGAGATAGAGAGGAACATATGTAGAGGTTAAGGAATGCTGCTTGCCCCTAGTCAGCAATAGTCAGTGTTCATACTGCCCATTTCCCTGTCCATATGCTCCCCAACATCAGGCAACCCATTTTCCAATCCACATGTACCCCAGCATCAAAGACACCCCATTCCCCGAACCACATGCTCCCCAGAATCACAGGCCCTCCATTCCCACATCCATGTGCTCCTCAACATCACACCTCCTTGATAAGTTCTGAGGCTGTAGCAGTGCAATTTCCAAGAGCTTTGTGCACATCCTTCAGTTGGAAGAATGCTGAGTGTACTATGACCCAACAGCATCTGCAAGACCCCCAAGGTGCTGCAAATCAGACATTGGACACCCTGCTGAGCAACAATCTCCCCACACCCCCTTGACAGACTCGCAGAGCACCACCCAAATGTGAGAAACAAAATAGCCGCAATGAAAGGTCCCCTGTAAGCAGCACAGAGCCATTGGAAACTAGGTCTTATCTCCTCACTAACGCTTAATGAAGGAGCGTCTGAATCGGAATTTTATGGAGCATATGTGTATTATGCCAATACTGTGTGCATTAGCGAACATGGTAGTAAAGAGAGAAGTGCTGGTAAAGTTTTGCGTGCAGCCTGTTAAGTGGATTGAAATGCATGCAAAAACATTTAATTGACTGTCATGCCAATTTCAGGGACAGTTCTGATTGCACCCATTTTTGCACCTTGGTAAAGGGGGAACTGGCACAGAGGGGCACGGATTGCACTACTCACCTCATGCCTAACTTTACCTTATTTCCGTGCCTGAAAATGGCCATAATGCGATAGTAAAATTGGCCTCTATATGGCTAAAATGAGTAATTATCCTATTTTCCCAACATTTGAGCTGCATTCCCTGCCAGACACAACAACTACCTGTAGAAAAAAAACTGAAGTTTTAAACAGCCCCATTAAACCTGGAGGAAATCCACGCAGATAGAGGAAATAAGTATAAACTCCACAGACAGTAACCAAAGCAGGAATTGAGTGTGGGTCCCTGTCATTGTGAAACATCAGTGCTAGCCACTGTGCCATCATGTCACCCACAGTCTGAAAGACAGGCTGGTTAGGTGCATTGACCATGCTAAATTCTCTTTCAGTGTACCTGAACAGGCACCAGAGTGTGGTGACTAGGGGTTTTCACAGTAACTTCATTGCAGTATTAATGTAAGCTTACTTGTGAACTAATAAATAAACTTTAATACTTTAAAACAAAGTCCTCGTCAGTTGGTTTGCCACATGCAAAATCTTTCTTTTAACCCCACACCCTTTGTAAACTACTCCGAGTGACTTAAACAGCCAGGAAATCCATAGCCAATAAAAGGGCCATTTTCGACAAGGCACTCACTATATAATTAACTGAATGCAACACCATAAAGAAAGCATCAGTTCTTCAACATTCACTATCTTTTAAGTTCAATAATCAAAAGCCAAACAAGGAATTATGCTGTTTAATCTGGGATGAGCCACTGATTCTTGCTAGCACCCTGGACCAGAATCTGAAATGACATTAGGAAGCTAGATTATTCTATTTTGCATATATTTATATATTTTTTTTCTATTTTGGCATAAATAGGAAGATAGGATGTTTCATTCTAATATAATTCTGCTGATTAGGGAAGTAACATAATTAAGGATCTTTTATTGTAATACGAACTTTATTTAAAAACACAATTTAAGCCACGTAACTGATAAATGATGCAGCTTAATGATTACTTGTTGAACAATATTTAAACATGAAACAATCCCACCCTAAATTCTACTTTATCACTGTTACTACTCCAGATGAACAACATTCTTTTTATAATCTTAAATACAGTTACTCTAAATACTGTAAATACAGTTACTAACTATCCATATACTTGCTATAAGGGGGGCATAAACAACTTTGATGCTTTCAGAGAAATTTTGTGGCAAGAGCAGCTTGCAAAACTCTTCCTTTAAACAAAGCCCAGCCAGACTCAAAAGCTGTTCTCCCTCTGCTACATTGCACAGATACTTCCATTAACTCTCTTACTATGTGATCCTGTCAAGCTAAACCCACCTTCCATTCCTTTATTCAAAATCCCCAGGGATCTTTACTTTTTGTAAATTAAATCCATTTTCTGTCTCTTCAGTAAACACTATCAGTGGAATTTCATGAAAACAATTCCAAATGCTGAGCGAGAGTGAAAATAGGAGAGAATCATGCAGATTTATTAGATGAACTACTATTCACAATTGTATAATACTGAGTAAGAAGAGTCAGGATACAATTCTCACTAGAAGGACGGAGCCTAATCTTGCTGGTGAAGCTGGTTGCTGAGCTCTTGGACATAATTACGCAGGCACCCCAATCTCCTAGTGTACTAGGAAATCTCTTGTCAACGCATTCCTGCCCCATTCCCCAAACAGACATCAGGACCTGTTGCCAATTGCTCTCCATGTCAGTCTCCACCTACCCGCCCCCCCCACCCCCCGCAACCCCCAAACATCACACCTCCCTTCCTGCAGATTGCTACGCCTGCAGAGCTCCCCTTACCCCCTCGACACCACTATACTTGAGACTTCCCCACCCCATGCCCATGATAGCTGCCATTGCAGAGTCCCCTCTATGCCCTAGATAACCACTGCCTATTGCTATACTTCCTGATCAAGACTCTTCTCTGTAGATCCTTTCCCTCTCCATCCTATGGAACTAACCCTTGCCTCAACATGAGCATGGCTTCACCTTTTCAGGCCCACCCCACTGGGGCCCAGCCTCCTTGGCCTGGTCCTTAGCACAGCCAGGGCGCTCCATGTAGCAGTGTCAGAATACCAGCTGGTACTGCAAGGTTGGCACTGCCCCCAACCACCCAGTGAGGCCATCACATCTGGGACCCCTGGGTAGGGACCATAGGTGATTCTCGCCTGTATGGACATCGACTGGCGACAGGTAACTACAAGTGAGCCCAAACTATAGCTTCTGGAACTCACTAATGACATTTAATATTTAAATTGGCTTTGTGCCTTTTCTGCATGTGGAGCTGATTTCACCGGTTTAATCAGTGCTAGTAAGATCACGAAGCGAGAAACCATCCTTGATCCTGATTTTTCACCTCTCATGGTTTGCCTCACTGATCAACCGGTGGGACAACTGGTAAGATTGAGACTTAAATGGGTAATTATCCTGCTTTCCCAGCATCTGAGTTAGATTTCCTCCAGAAATGTCAATTATCTGCAGAAAAAATTGAGCTCTAAAATGTTTTATTTCTTAAACATTTAGAAATAATGGGCCCTGTTGAAATTTAACCTGCTGTTGTGAGACATCTTACTGCACTCATTGGAGACTCTGCAGTACCTTCCTGGCCTTCTGCTAGTGTCTATCAGAGGAGGGGGGCGGGCTCAGATGGATCTCTGCTTAGGGGAGTGTGGTGGAGGTTGGGGGCTAGAATGGATTTGGGAGAATCTCCACCATTACTCTGATGGAGATCCATCTGAGCCCACTCCACTCTTCCGACAGACACCAGCGGAAGGCCAGGAAGGCACTGCAGGCTGATCAATGAGTGCAGTAAGAAGTCTCATAACACCATTCTAACAGGATGTTAACCTGGTGTTGTGAGACTTCTTACTGTGTTCACCCCAGTCCAATACCAGCGCCTCCACATCACATGAGCATATTTACTTCCTGTGTTAAGCCTGGAATGGAGTTATATGTTCATGGAGGTATTTATGTTGGAACAATATTTGTAGCAGTTAATATTTATACAGTAGCCCAGTTGTGTTTTTTCTCTTGTTTGTATTTGATAAACATTATTGCTAATTTTCTTTCTATGAGTTCAGTATATTCTTAAATAAGCTTTGTTTGATAAAAGTTCCCTTGTGGGTCATTTGAATCATACCTGGAGTAAAACATCTTATGCTAACCATGCCAAACTTCAAAGTACAAAGCTTATGATCTAGGCTGGCTCCATAAAACACCTTGGATTTCCTGACATGGATTATAATAACTGGGGACTTTTTTGCTGGATTGAAATTTATTTCTTGATTGCTTTGGAATTATTGGATTCAAACGTAATGAATGGTGGGCATATCAAAGAATATAGATTAAAATCCTGCATATTTGTGTTTTCTTTTCAGAGGTTGTATTCAGGTTTAAATAGGAAGTGCTTTGTGGAATAATTATTCTTTCAGAGGCTAAGAAGTTCGGGGGGATGGAAGAAGTCAGGATGGTTTACAACTGGTGACTAAAAGGTTTTGGATATTGCAGTTGATGGTGTAAAGAAAGGGGAGATAATTGTGGTGATAACTCAGCATTTAAGATAACCAGAAACGCAGAATTATTGGAAATGGCTAGAATTCAACGACAAATGAAAAAGCTTAAACATAAAAAAAATTAAAGCAGCAAATAAAAGACAGAAAGAATTAAGAAAGAAGAAAAAGGATGCAACTGCTCAGAAAAAGACAGAGAAAGGGAGGATTAGCAAGCAAAAGAATTGAAATAGTTTGAATTGATCAAGAAAATGACATCAAACTGATTGAATTACAGATGAGGGAAAAAAAAGGTTAGGCTTAGCAAAACAAAAGGCCTCGGCTACCCAAGGTCAGCAATCAAGGGCATCTCAGGCAAAGGGGCATGAATCACAGCTGGGCACCTCCACCTCCGATGTGCACCTAGAAGAAGCAGTAAACCACATAAGATCAGAAACTTAGTTTTACTAAGAGGACATGGGTGATTTTATTAAACGTTAATAGCACAATACACTGTTATTTGCCCTTCACAGCAGTGACTAATCTGTCACACAACTGAATGCTCCCCAATCCCGTTCTTCAAGGCACTCACTACTATGCTGCATGTTATGCAGCCAAATGTTATAGACTGCCTGCCCTACCTTCCCCCCTATCCACCAGATCCTTAGTCAAGCAGAACCCCTGTCATGCACCCCTGCTGGTACTCCCGACTCATTACTGCACATGATTATGTTCCCAATCTTCACTGCTATGTGGGCCAAGGTGGTAGTGAGCATTCGGAAAACAGGTCGGAGTTAGATTTGAATGGCACCAGGGACAGTGTGCCTTACATGCCTCATAGCAAGTCATCATCCAGCTTTCACTAAAGACTCATTGCCAGTGCCAGCCCAGGCCCACTAACCAGTTGTGATGTTTCTCGAAGTCGGGGTGGTGCATGACCGAGGTTGGGAAGAGTGGGAGGGGTGCATGAGAAGGAGAGGGGCTGTGGGATGAGAGAGGATGGCAAAGGGGAAGGGTCATGTGGTTTGAGGGAACAGTCTGGGGTTTTTAGGGGTGTGTGTGGTGGGTTCAGTGGCATCTACAATGTGATGGAAGTATAATTGAAGCAACCCCCACACTGTGTAGTGATACATAATGTCCCTTGAATGAATATCTGGTCCAGTACTGCCTCTGCCACTGCATCCTCCTGCTCTGGCCACCTGATGTAGTTAAAGGAGGGGGAGCGGTGGCAGCTGAATATTCCTGGGTATAAGTGTTTCAGGCGTGACTGAGGAGGGTCCAGAAGAGGTGGGGGAGTGACGTTAGTTAGGGAGAGCATCACAGCGGTGCAGAGGGAGGACAATAAAGAGGAGTTAGGAGTGGAGTCGCTGTGGGTGGAGTTGAGGAATAAGAAGGGGGCAATTACTATGCTAGGGGTGTATTACAGGCCACTCAACAGCCAGTGGGCAGTGGAAGAAGGCATATATAAAGACATTTTGGATAGGTGCAGAAAGAACAGTTGTTATAGTGGGAGATTTTAATCTCTCAGGGGTGGTTTGGAAGGTACCTAGAGCTGGGGGTTTGGACAGGGAGTAATCCGTAAAATGTGTCCTGGAAGGATCGTTGGAGCAGTATGTGGCTAGCCCGACTAGAGAGAGGGCTATATTGGATTTAGTTCTGAGTAATGAGCCAGGGTAGGTGGTTGATGTTGTAGTAGGGGAACAAATGACCACAATTCTGTCTACTTTGGGATACAGATGGAAGAGGATACTTGTTGCCCTAGGGGGAGGGTGCTGAACTGGGGGAAAGCTAACTACAGTCGGATTAGTCAGGAACTTATGGAAACTGATTGGGAATGGTTGTTCGAGGGTAAGTCCACACTAGGCATGTGGGAGTCTTTCAAGGGAATACTGAAAATGTTGCAAGAAAGATATGTGCCGGCTAAGCGGAAAAATGGGAAAGGTAGGATTAGAGAGCCGTGGATTACTAGGGATATTTAGGACTTGGTTAGAAAGAAAAGAGAGGCATATGTTAGGTCAAAGCAGCTGGGAATGGAGAGAGCGTTGGAGGAATATAGAGAGAGTAGGAGGGAGCTCAAATGGGGAGTTAGAAGGGCAAAAAGGGGGCATGAAATGGTTTTGACGGATAGGATTAAGGAAAATCTAAAGGCTTTTAATTCCTATGTTAGGAATAAAAGGGTGGTTAGGGACCTCTTAGGGCCAGTGGAGGGGAACTGTGCTTACAGCCCGAGGGAATGGGGGAGATCCTGAATGAATGCTTTGCATCGGTATTCACGAAGGAGAGGGGCTTGTTTTCAGCTCCTGTCTCTGAGGGAGCTGTGGACCAGTTGAGGGAAATATCCATACCGAGGGAGGAAGTGTTAGAGTTTCTAGATAGCATTAAAACTGATAGATCTCCGGGGCCTGATGACATTTATCCCAGGCTGCTTAGGGAGGTGCGAGGTGAAATTGCTGGGCCTCCGACGCAAATCTTTGTCTCCTCTTTTGTCACAGGTGAGGTCCCAGAGGACTGGAGAATAGCTAATGTTATACCGTTGTTTAAAAAGGGTAGTAGGGATAACCCTGGAAATTACAGGCCGGTGAATTTGACATCAGTGGTAGGGAAGCTGTTGGAGGGGATTCTTAGAGATAGCATGTATAAGCATTTAAGGCGTTGTGATCTGATTAGGGATACGCAGCATGGTTTTGTTAAAGGGAAGTCATTCTTTACGAATCTGGTAGAATTTTTTGAGGAGGTGACAAAAACGCTCGATGAAGGGCGAGCCGTTGATGTCATCTATATGGATTTCAGTAAGGCGTTTGACAAAGTCTCTCATGGGAGGTTAGTTGAAAAGGTCAAGGCTCATGGGATACAAGGACAGGTAGCTAGATGGATAAGTAACTGGCTTTGCAATGGGAGACAGAGAGTAATAGTGGAAGGGTGTTTATCTAGCTGGAAGTTGGTCACTAGTGGTGTGCCGCAGGGCTCGGTACTGGGACCTCTTCTATTTGTAATGTATATAAATGACTTGGAAGAGGGAGTAAGTGGAGTGATCAGTAAGTTTGCAGACAATACAGAGATGGCTGGAGTTGCGGATAGTGAGGAGCATTGTCAGGCGATACAGCAGGACATAGACTGGTAGCTTGGGCAGATAGATTATAGATGGAATTCAATCCTGATAAATGCGAGGTGATGCATTTCGGGAGAAAGAATGTAGGGGGGAGGTATATGATAAAGGGTAGACCTATTAAGAGTATAGAAACGCAGAGATACCTGGGAGTGCAGGTGCACAAGTCTCTGAAGGTGGCAGAGCAAGTGGAGAAGGCTGTGAAGAAAGCATATAGTATGCTAGCCTTTATAGGAAGGGGTATAGAGTACAAGAGCTGGCCTTCAATGTTGCAGTTGTATAAAACGTTGGTTAGACTTCATTTGGAATACTGCGTCCAGTTCTGGTCGCCTTACTACCGGAAGGACGTGGAGACTCTGGAGAGAGTGCAGAGGAGGTTTACCATGATGTTACCTGGTATGGAAGGTCTGAGTTGCAAGGAGAGATTAGGCAAATTGGGACTGTTTTCCTTAGAAAGATGTAGACTTAGAGGAGATCTGATAGGGGCGTAGATAGAGTAAACAGGGTTAAGCTTTTTCCTAGGATGGACTCAAATAGCACGAGGGGTCACGGGCTTAGGGTGAGGGGGTAAGGTATAATTTGGATGTAAGAGGGAATTTTTTCACACAGAGGGTGGTGGGGGTATGGATTGCGCTGCCAAGTAAAGTGGTAGATGCAGGCACTCTGGAGTTATTTAAGAAATACTTAGATGGGCACATGAACAGAATGGGAATGGAGGGATATAGAAAACTGATTTAAAATAGGGATCATGAGCCTTGGGAGTCCCTGGGAAGTGTGTAAATAGATGATGATATTGATGTATTTGTTTTTATCCTGCAGGTACTTTGGTCTGCCTTGTTGTCTAACAAGGCGCACACACGCCCTCGTGAGAGGGCTGCTCTTGGATTTTTTTCGAGGGTATCCGAGTCGTTAGTGTAAGCTTGACCTGGACCATTTGATGGCCAACACGAGAGCTCAGTGACTATAGCTGTGCTGTGCACATACATGGATTTGAGCCTTGTCTGTGGGAGTTTGCGCATTCTCCCTGTGCTTGCGTGGGTTTTCTCCGGGTGCTCCAGTTTCCTCCCACATCCCAAAGATGTGCCCTTAGGCTGATTGGCAGAACAAATTCTCCCTAAATTGTCTCAAATTTGGCTTCAATCCATAGATTTATAAGTGTAGACAGGGATCACGGGTAGAAGTGGGAACATCGAAGTGGCAGCACGGGCTCGTTGGGCTGAAGGGCCTGTTTCCCATGCTGTTTTGTTCTTTGTTCTTTGTTCTTTTCGGACAACTGCTCTCCTACTACTGGGCTTCAGTGGTAGCCCCCCTCCCCTCCTTCTTGAGGACCTGTCACTGACTGCTCCTGCGGTAACCTCCAATGCCCTCCACCTCCTGAGTTGCTGCTGCCTCCTCCTCTTCAGCTGCCACTATAATGGTCAGCTCTAAATCAATTAGCTCGAGATCCATTCTGCACAGTGATAGTTAGAGAGAGAAAGATTGATCGATTCAAGTCGTTGCTTGCATTTACCCCAGCACCAACCTTCCCAGCAATCTAGGTGCTGCAGCTCCATAAAACCTATCTCCTTACTCCTATTCAACATTTCCATGCCAACCCCCAACTTTTATATAGGAACTGTAAACTGTGCCAGAGTGACATCACGCCACAGAGGTGGGAGATGCTAATGAGGATGAAGATTGTTGTCATGGATCCACTAATCAGATGGTAAAGCATGTAAATGCAAGCAAATATCTATTACATTGATTTTCACGATGGTTCTGTTAGCACCAAAAAGCTTGGGTTGGGAAGCATTATTGGGGTGGGAACGTAAGGCAAATCAGCTAACATGAGAATCTCCTGGCCCACTGCGCTAATTTGTTAGTGCAGAGGGATGGAGAATTGCCCTCATTTACTTGTGTACCAGGAGGAGTAAGTAAGGAAGTTAAAATTTTAAGAACTACAGGGACAAGTCAGTCTTAGATGGTAAGAAGTAAGGAATGATGTTGTTTGGAAGGAGTATTGCTAAAAAAGGTGATAACATGTGGAATTCAGGGTGAGAAGAGTAGTGTTCTATTATATAAGATGAAGTTGGAGAGTCTAGTAAAGAATGGCAAAGTGGTATAGGAATAATAGAGATAAACTGTTTTCTTGGAGTCTTGTCCAAGAATACAGTTTATGTTGGGTAATGATATAGCTGTAGCAAGGTGGGAAAGCCAGTGGAAAATCAAACAGCTGAATTGCTAAAGGATACATATCTTGGATTTATTCCTGATTATAGCAAGGTCACAAAGCCACACGAGGAGAAATCAAAGAGTTAAGGTAAGAAAGTTGAACTGAGTTTTGAACAAATTATTGACAAAGAACAAGACCAGGTGGAGCATAACGTGCACATTTTTAGTTTGGAATAGTTGGCAGAGTTGCAATAGAAGGACCTAGAGGTAAAGCAGTTATACAGAAGAGAAATCTAAGTGCATACCAGAGTGTTATTATTTTAAAAATGATGTCTTGGTGAGGAAATGCATACTTTCGCATACTCAAGCGAATTAAAAATAAGCAGAAATTCATCAAGTGGCATTGTCTGCAGGGTATAGAAAGGAGGTGTTGTAGGTAGCATATGAGATATGACCACATTAATGGAGTTGTATTATAGACCACCCAATAGTCAGTGAGAATTGGAGGAGCAAATCAGCAGAGAGATAGCTGACAACTGCAAGAAACACAAAGTTGTGATAGTAGGGGATTTTAATTTTTCACTTATAGATTGGGACTCGCATCAGTTAAAGGTTTAGATGGGGTAGAGATTGTAAAATGTGTTCAAGAAAATTTTCTGCATCAGTATATAGAGATGCCAACTAGAGAGGATGCAATATTGGATCTCCTATTGGGAAGTGAGTTAGTATCAATGAACACTTTGGATCCAGTGATCATAATACCATTAGTTTCAACCTGATCATGGATAAGGATAGATCTGGTCCTCAGTTTGAAATTCTGAACTGGAAAAAGGCCAAATTTGATGAAATGAGAAGAGATCTGGGAAGTGTGGATTGGCACAGGCAGTTCTCTGGTAAGGATGTAAATGGAAAATGGGAGGCCTTCAAAGGAGAAATTTTGAGAGTGCAGAGTTTGTATCCTCCTGTCAGGATTAAAGGCAAAGTAAATAGGAATAAAGAACCTTGGTTCTCGAGGGAAATTATTACACTGATTAAGAGAAAGCGTGAGTTGTATGAAATGTACAGGTAGCAAGGAAGAGACAGATGCTTGAGGAGTATAAAAAGTGCAAGAAGCTACTTAAGAGGGAAATCAGGAGGGCTAAAAGAAGACATGAGGTTGCTTTGGCAGACAGAGTGAAGGAAAATCCAAAAAGTTTCTATAGGTATGTAAGGAGCAAAAGGATAGTGAGGGATAAAATTGGTCCTCTTGAAGACCAGGGTGGTAGACTGTGTATGGAACCAAAAGAGATGGGGGAGATACTAACTGGGTTTTTTGCATCTGTATTTACTGAGAGAACAGGCATGAGGTCTACGGAAATAGGGCAAGCAGATAGGGAGGTCATGGAAACTTTACAGATTAAAGGGGAGTAGGTGCTAGCTGTCTTAAGGCAAATCAGAGTGGATAAATCCCCAGGACCAGACAGTGTATTCCCATGGACCTTGAGGCAGTCTAGTGTAGAACTTGCAGGAGCTGTGACAGACGTATTTAAAATGTCAGTATTCACAGGGCGGTGCCGGATGATTGGAGGGTGGCTCATGTTGTTCCATTGATTAAAAAAGGTTCCAAAAGAAATCCAGAAAATTATAGGCCAGTAAGTTTGATGTCAATGGTGGGCAAATTATTGGAAGGTGTGATAAGGGACAGGATCTACAAACATTTGGATAGCCAGGGATTTATTAGGGAGAGTCAACATGGCTTTGTGCGTGGTAGGTCATGATTGATCAATCTATTAGAGTTTCTCAAGGACATTACCAGGAAAGTGAATAAGGGAAGGTGGTGGATATTGTCTACCTGGATTTCAGCAAGGCCTTTGATAAGGTCCCTCGTGGGAGGTTAGTTAAGAAGGTTCAGTCAATTGATATACATGAGGAAGTAATAAATTGGATTAGACACTGACTCAATAGAAGAAACCTGAGAGTGGTTGTGGAAAATTGCTTCTCTGAGTGGAGGCCTGTGACTAGTGGTGTGTTGAGTCCGTTGTTGTTTGTCATCTATATCAATGATCTGGATGATAATGTGATAAATTGGATCAGCAAATTTGCTGATGCTACAAAGATTGAAGGTGTAGTGGATAGTGAGGAAGGTTTTCAAAGCTTACAGAGGGATTTGGACCAACTAGAAAAATGGGCTGAAAAATGGCAAATCGAATTTAATGCAGAGAAGTGTGAGGTATTGCACTTTGGAAGCATCAACCAAAGTAGAACGTACAGGCTAAATGGTAGGACTTCGAAGAGTGCAGTTGAAGAGAGGGATCTGGGAATACAGGCATAGAATTCCCCAAAAGTGATGTCATAGATGGATAGAGTCATAAAGAGTGCTTTTGGTACATTGGCCTTTATTAATCAGTATATTGAGTATAAAAGTTGGAGTGTTATGATAAGGTTGTATAAAGCATTGGTGAGGCCAAATTTAGCGTATCGTGTATGGTTTTCATCACCTAGTTACAGGAAGGATGTAAATAAGATTGAAAGAGTGCAGAGAAGATTCACAAGGATGTTGCTGGGACTTAAGCTGAATTACAGAGAGAGATTGAATAGGTTAGGACTTTATTTCCTGGAATGTAGAAGAATGAGGGGAGATTTGATAAAGGTATATAAGATTTTGACGGGTATAGATAGAGCGAATGCAAGCAGGCTTTTTCTACTGAGGCTAGGGAAGTGAAAAAACCAGAAGGCTTAAAGGGAATATTAGGGGGGCTTCTTCACGTAGAGAGTGGTGGGAGTGTGAAATGAGCTGCCAGATAAAGTGATAAATGCGGGGTCAATTTAACATTTAAGAAAAGCTTGGATGGATTCATGGATGAGAGGGGTGTAGAGGAATATAGTCCAAGTGCAGGTCAATGGGACTAGGCAAAAAATGGTTTGGCACAAACAAGAAGGGCCAAAAGGCCTGTTTCTGAGCTGTAATTTTCTGTGGTTCTACGTATCAGTAGGAGATCTTCTGGGAGTAAGGAAAACAGAAGCTAAAACACAAAAACGTTTTTATTAGCCTGAACTGTGTAAAGATGTACTTAAACTTTGCCAGTCATATCACACGTCAGGTAATAGGGAAACCTCAAGTGGTGATAGAACCAGCATCCTTAACACCCATTTCAGCATTTGAGGAATCATTTACAGGGGTCTTAATTGATTACAAAGAGAACAACAAAGAGCAACACAGCACGGGAAACAGGCCCTTCGGCCCAACGAGCCCACGCCGCCGTCCTAATGTCTTAATGACATATCCTGGACTTTAGGCTATGCCTATTGTTGAATATTCCCATATAGGGACCAATATAGGGACAATTTGTTACCCAGGATTCTGCAGGATCCCTCCCTAAAACAAAAAGTGGAAATTGATATCTGTTGACCATAATAGATGCATCTACTGAGTTTCCAGAGGCCATTCTATTATGCAATATTACAGGTAAAAGGATTGTGGGGGATTTTTTTTTCTATAAACAGGACCACCTGTAGAGATACAATCAGATCAAGGATCAAATTTTACATCAAAGTTATTCAAGGAAGTTGTGGATAGCATTGGAGTAAAACAATTTAACCAACTATTTGCTAGTTAGAATTGCATTAAAGCGGTGGCATCAAACTTTAAATGTCAAGAGCTTATTGTCAAGATTATCCAGAGCATTAGGATAAAGGAATTCCTCTTTATACTCTTTGCAATTAGGGATGCACCTAATAAATCAACAAAATTCAGTCCACTTGAATTGATTTTTGGGACAAGGTGAATGAAATTGACTAAGGAAGAATTAGCCAGCTTTTTGAGATGACATTATTGGACTACATATCAATTTTTAGAGAAAGGTTGAATAAAGCGTGTGGATTGACTAGACAACATTTAAAAGTGACACAGCTTGTGATGAAAGAGGAAGTTGATAGGAAATCAATAATTTGTAGTTTTGTTAATGGGGATAAAATTTTAGTATTACTATCAGTGATATATGAACCTTTAAAGGCAAGGTTCACTGGGCCTTATCAAATTGAAAGGAAATTGAGTGTGGTGAATTATTTGATAAGAATGCTTACTAGAAGGAAAATTCAGAGTGTGTCATTGAATATGCTTAAAAGGTATTTTGATAGGGAAGGAAAGCAAAAGGGGGATATGTTCGTGGTTATCATTCAGAATGAAGAACCAAATCCAGATTACTCTGAATTTGACATTCTTCAAATTAAATTGGATAATGAGAAAATTATTAAAAATTGGATAAATTATTTGAGTTATCTTCCAGAGGAAAATCAAAATAACCTGTTATTTATGTGGAATTAAGTTGGAAGTACTAGATTGTTTATACATGATGCAGTTTTAGAAAATGCTGTTCAATTCAACAACATCCTTCCGGATGTGATATTCTAAAGTCAGCACAGGTTTGGAAGGAGGAGCTGATGTTTACTCAGTCTGAGATGCAGTAGCCAAAAATCTCGATCAATCACATAAAACTGGTGGAGATGGAGAAGGAAAATGACTTGCTGTTCAATGAATTTAACAAAAAAAGTGAGCAGTGTGGAGACAGAGACAAGATCAGTTGAGTGTTTTAGAACCTGTTCCTGTGCTTTTCAAATTTCCTGAATGTAAATGACAGGATTGTCGAAAATAGCTGATCATCTCTGCAAAGGGAAATTAGATGAATCAACAGTCATGTGTAATCTCCAAAAGGAGATTGAGAAGCAAATGTATTGTATTACTCTGAATCAAAGAACAAAACAACGTAAAATAAGATTGCCAAAATTATACTATCATTTAAAATGAACTGCTGGCATACTGATTCTGTACAGTATCCAAAGATGTGATTGCTCAGTGAAAAAGCATTGCACACTGCTGGTGGTTAAAAAAACTTGTGATGGTTTTCGTATCAGCATATCTACTACAGTGATTCTTTAAAACATAGTCAAAATGTGTTCTGACACTAAGAAAGACAATCTGCTGTGTGTCTTTCTCAAAGAGCATGCAGAAAGTGATGGTTCAGGTCCAAAGCTGACAAAGAAGCTGAACTGTTTGGCAGAGGAAGAGCTAAGGCCAATTCACAAGAAAGGGGACAGAGATTAAATGACCTTTCTGAATGGCCCTGATTACACATTAGTATTTTGTTATCCTTCTGATTCTGCCTACTTCTCTGAGGACATTACCAGAACTAATTTATCATCATAACAACAAAAATGAACTTGGATTTAGAATCAGCACACAATTAAGCACCATAGGAGAATCATGGAGTTTTTTTTTTAAGCAACACAGCACGGGAAACAGGCCCTTCGGCCCAACGAGCCCGCGCCGCTGTCATACTATATAGTAGCAAATACATTATCCTATTTTAATATTCCTATATAATAATATATATATTATTCCTAATATGGAAAATTTTCACCATAGGGACAATTTGTTACCCAATCAGCCTAAGAGCGAATTTTTGGGTTGTGGGAGGAAACCGGAGTGCCCGGAGAAAACCCACGCAACCACGGGGAGAACGCGCAAACTCCCGCAGACACCGGCCCAATTCCAAGTGTCTGCACAGCCACATCGATAGTCTCTGAGCTGTCATGGTGCCCTTCAGATGGTCCACATAAAGCACTCATTTACGACATGAGGTACCAGGCAACCCATGAATCAACATCCAAGAGCTGTACCCGCACCACCTGCCAAATGCATGCTCAAAGTATGGACCGAATTACCTGTGGAAAAAAGCCGTAGTTAAACAGTCCTAATATATCCCTCTATCTGCATACCGCTCATGTGGCTGTCCAAGAGACCCTTAAACAGCCCCAGCGTGCCTGCTCCCACCACCTTACTCGGCAGTGCATTCCACACCCCCACTACCCTTTGTGTGAAAAACTGCCCTCTAATATTCGTCCTATACATAGCCCCCCTCACCCTATGGCCATGACCCCTCGTCCTATCCATTTCTAAAAGTGGAAAAAGTTTACCTCCATTTACTCTATCTACCCCTTATAATCTTATACACCTCTATGAGATCCCCTCTAAGCCGACGTCTTTCAGTTTGTCATGAATGTGATAAAAGAAGATGGAGTGTTCAATGGTGGAAGGCAAGGACTGAAATGGACTATAATACTGTTATGTTTGCATGTTTTAATTTTGTAAAATGTATGTATCTTTTATACTTGTGTGAAACTGTAAGATTTTGAAAAATGAAAACTTTTGAATATTCATTTTTTTTGTAATGGAAGAGGTGGGACACTACTGTTCCTTTAATAAGTACATTTTTAATCATGTTCTCTACAGTTTTTTTGCCATTGGCACCATGAGGTCTATAGTGGCATCTTTTATTGTTGCAAGAGTCACATAACTGTCCTAATGCAATGTTCTGGAGTTTTATGAGTTTTACGATCCTTTTGAATTGTTGCAAAAAAGAATGAATAATAGGTCAGGTGGGACAGTTTTTTTCCACAAGAGTACTTTCAGTTTTGACTGCTGGCTAGTTAGAAGCTGTTGACTTCAGGCTGGCTGCAGTATTTTCATCTCTGTCCCTGGTTTTAGAAATTCTGCTGGTTAATTGAAAGCAATCTTTCTTGCCTTTGTGGAGTGAAAATTTTGTTAATGGTTTGCTAATTAGAGGCAAGCAGTGGCACTGTTTCCAATCTGAAGGGTGCTGGGAGCTCTCGGACTGGGAAGTCAGAGTTTCATTTCTCCATCCAAAGAACTAATTCACAGCAGGTGTTGCAAAGCTCCAGCATCATGTGAGCGAATCACTTCCTGTCATAAACCTGGAAAGTGGGTATGTGTTTGTAGGAGTGCTTGTGTTGCAACTGTATTCATAGCAAGCTTTATACAATATCATGGTTATTTTCTTGATTGCAATAGGTAAAATTTGTTAACTTTCCATGTGTTAACTGTATTCTTAAATAAGCTTTATTTGATAAATCTCCCCAGTGGAGTAAAACATCTTATGCTTACCTGTGTGACACTTTAAGGTGCGAAACTAATGATCTAAGCTGACCCATGAAACACCTTGGAGTTTCTGACTTGAATTATACCAATAATCAAATAGAAATCCCAACATCTGGAAATACCTTTCTGATCACATCTAACTCTCATTCCAAACTCCTTCATCTTCTGTTTTTAAGGACCACCGTAGGCCACATAGCAGCTTGAAATTCAAATACTTGTTGCCATCAAGTTGCTGAGAATTCCTAGCTAGTGTCCATGTTTTGCTCACCATGTTCAAAGATTACATAATACATTTTTGGAGGACTTTCCTGCTCTTTCTTTTGAACCATGTTATGAATGCAGATTTAAAGTTTCATTGGAAAATTCTGACAATGCAACTCTTTTTAAAATTAATTTATAGGCTGTCACAAGGCTAATATTTATTGCTCATCTCTAGTGTATTTCCATAAAAATTTGAAACAAAAGCTGTGCTATTTTCCATACAGATTCTTATAATTCTTCAGTTTAATTGTTGTAAACTATCTTTTAGATTGTGAATAATATGTCTGTTTAGTATGTTTATTGTCATGTTGTTAAATTAAGTAAACTCTGTTTCATTCTCTAATTGTAGCTGAAGATCATAGAAAAAGTATATGGAGAGCTGTGCATGAGATTAGTTCCTTAACTTGTGTGAAGTTTTATTATAGGCGAAGTAATGAACCCGGCTATATTTTCGTTCAGCCAGCAAAAGGGTAAGTTGAAAGTGTAATGAAATTGTTAATGGATTCATATTTCTTCACATGCCTCTTACATTTTGAATAATACATGTTCTATTTTCTGCAATCTAGTATAAGGCGGGGCTACATTATATTAGGGGAAAACAAAACTCATAGAAACAATTAATTTGCTCATGCCCAGTGAATCAACAGGAATAGACAAAGTACAGCTCAGGATCAGGGTCTTTGGCCCTCCAAGCCTGTGCCTAACATGATGCCATTAGTCAGTCCATATCTGTCTATTCCTTCCTATTCATGTAACTATCTGGATGCCTATTAAATATTGCTAATGAGCTTCCACCACATCCTCTGGCACCACGTTTCAGGCAATCACCACTCTCTGCATGAAAAACTTCCTCTGCACATCTCCCTTAAATTTCTTTCTCTGACCTTGAACTTGTGCCCCCTTGTAATTGATTTTTCAACCCTTCCATCTATGCTCCTCATAGTTTTGTAGACTTCTATCAAGTCTCCCCTCAGCCTCTGCCTTTCCACTGAAAGCAATCCAAACTTATTTAACCTCTCTTCATAGCTAACACCCTAGAGACAAGGCAACATCTGGTATCTACTCATGACTTGAGCATTCCTGGCTCTCTGGGCCAGAGAACTCCAAAGATCCACAAACCCTCTGAGTGAGGAACGTCTCCGCAACTCGATCCAAAATGGCTGTCCCTTTGGCCTGACACTGTGCCTAATTCCAGATAGCCCCCTGGCGGGCAGGGCAGCCCCTTAGGATCTTCCTATCAAACCATGTCAGAATTGTATACATTTAAATGTGATCACCTCATCTCCCAACTAGCCCGACACCCTCCACAGGTCTCCCCCCTTCCCCTGAACATTGTACATGGAGGAATTTGGATTTAGCTCTCACACATGGAGCAACAGAGAGAGAGAAAGAGACAAATAAACAGAGACAGTGGGAGATGGAGAGAGAGAGTGAGAGAAGCATCTACAGAAAATGCAGATGTGTGGAATAGAGGGTGATTTAGCTAATTGGATTAGGAATTGGCTGGCAGATAGAAGACAGAGGGTGGTGGTTGATGGGAGATATTCATCGTGGAGTTCGGTGACGAGTGGTGTGCCTCAGGGGTCTGTTTTGGGGCCCCTGCTGTTTGTAATTTTTATAAATGATCTGGATGAGGGTATTGAGGGATGGATCAGTAAATTTGCAGATGACACTAAAGTCGGTGGAGTGGTAGATAGTGAAGAGGGGTGTTATAGTTTACAGAGTGACTTGGACAAGTTGCAGAGCTGGGCCGAGAGGTGGCAAATGGAGTTTAATGTGGAAAAGTGTGAGGTAATGCACTTTGGCAGGAACAATAAATGTGTAGAGTATAGGGCTAATGGTAGGGCTCTTAATAGTGTTGAGGAACAGAAGGATCTTGGTGTATGTGTCAATAGATCCCTGAAAGTAGGCAGTCAAGTGGATAAAGTTGTTAAGAAGGCATATGGAGTCTTAGCTTTTATTGGTAGGGGGATTGAATTTCGGAGCCGCAACGTCATGTTGCAACTGTACAAAACTCTAGTGCGGCCGCACTTGGATTATTGTGTGCAGTTCTGGTCCCCACATTATAAGAAAGATGTGGAGGCATTGGAGAGGGTACAGAGGAGGTTTACCAGGATGTTGCCTGGTATGGAGGGCAGGTCCTATGAAGAGAGGTTGAAGGATTTGAGGTTGTTTTCGTTAGAAAGGAGGCGGCTAAGAGGGGATCTTATTGAAGCATATAAGATGATTAGAGGTTTAGATAGGGTGGACAGTGATAGCCTTTTTCCTAGGATGGAGAAAGCTAGCACGAGGGGACACAGCTTTAAATTAAGGGGTATGAGTTATAGGACGGATATCAGAGGTAGGTTCTTTACTCAAAGAGTGATTAGGGAGTGGAATGCCCTGCCTGCAGCTGTTGTAGATGCGCCAAGTTTGGTGGCGTTTAAGAGGTTAATTGATAAGTATATGGAAGAGAAGGGAATGGTTTAGTTTGGAGGGGCATTGCTTTTTATTTTGGTCGGCACAACATCGAAGGCCGAAGGGCCTGTTCTGTGCTGTAATGTTCTATGTTCTATAATGAACCTGACCAGGTGTTAGATTTGGAGATAGGTGGGCACTTTGGTAATAGTGACCACAATTCAGTTACGTTTATCTTAATGATGGAAAGGGATAGGTAAATACTGAAAGACAGAAGTTATAGCTGAGGGAAAGGTAATTACAAGGCTATTAGGTGAGATTTAGGATGCATAGGTTGGAGTAGGAAACTGCAGGTGCTGGGAACAACTGAAATATGGAGCTTATTCAAGGAGCAGCTACTGCAAGTCCTTGATAAATATGTACCTGTCAGGCAGGGAGGAAGTGGTCGAGCGATGGAACTGTGGTGTGCTAAGGAAGTTGAATCTCTGGTGAAGAGGAAGAAGGACGCTTATGTAAAGATGAGACGCGAAGACTTAGGACACTGGAGAGTTACAAATTAGCCAGGAAGAAGCTGAAGAGAGAGTTAAGAAGAGCTAGAAGAGGACATGAGAAGAATTTGGTGGATAGGATCAAAGAGAACCCTAAAACTTTCTATAGGTGTGTCAAGAATAAAAGACTGGTTAAGGCAAGATTAGGGCCAATCAGAGATAGCAGTGGGAAGCTGTGCATGGAGCCTGAAAAGATAGGAGAGGCACTAAATGAATATTTTTGTTCAGTATTCACGCAGGAAAAAGTCAATGTAGTCAAGGAGAATACTGAGATACAGGGTTGTAGACTAGATGGGATTGAGGTACAAGATGAGGGTTAGATAGGGTGGACAGTGACAGCCTTTTTCCTTGGTTTCCTCCAGCTCTTGAGAGTGTGAAAATAGATAAGTTCCCTGGGCCAGATGGGATTTACCCTAGAATTCTCTGAGAGGCTAGGGAGGAGATTGCAGAGCCTTTGGCTTTGATCTTCATGTCATCATTGGCCACCGGTATAGTGCCAGAAGACTGGAAGATAGCAAATGTTGTCCCTTTGTTCAAGAAGGGGAGTAGAGACCATCCTGGGAATTATAGACTGGTGAGCCTCACTTCTGTTGTGGGCAAAGATTTGGAAAGAATTACAAGGGATAGGATTTATAATCATCTAGAGAGAAATAAATTGATTTCGGATAGTCAACATGGTTTTTTTGAAGGTAAGTCGTGCCTCACAAACCTTATCAAGTTTTTTGAAAAGGTGACCAAAGAGGTGGATAAGGGTAAGGCAGTTGACGTGGTGTATATGGAATTTTGTAAAGCGTTTGATAAGGTTCACTTTGGTAGGCTGCTACAGAAAATGCAAACGTTTCGGATTGAGGGTGATTTAGCAATTTGGACCAGGAATTGGCTAGCTGATAAAAGACAGAGGGTGGTGGTTGATGGGAAATATTCAACCTGGAGTTCAGTTACAAGTGATGTACCTTAGGGATCTGTTTTGAGGCCACTGCTGTTTGTCATTTTTATAAATGACCTAGATAAGGGTGTAGAAAGATGGGTTAGTAAATTTGCTGACAACACCAAAGTCGGAGGAGTTGTAGACAGTGAGAATGGATGTTATAGTTTTCGGAGGGACATAGATAAGCTGCAAAGCTAGGCTGAGAGGTGGCAAATGGAGTTTAATGTGGAAAAGTGTGAAGTGATTCACTTTGGCAAGAGTAACAGGAGTACAGAATATAGGGCTAATGGAAGGACTCATGGTAGTGTTGACGAGAAGAGAGATCTCAGTGTATGTGTGCATAGCTCCCTGAAAGTTGGCACCCAGTTTCATAAGGCTGTTAAGAAGGCATATGGTGTGTTAGCTTTTATTGGTAGAAGGATTGAATTTCAAAGCCATGAGGTCATGTTGCAACTGTACAAGACTCTGGTGTGGCCGCATTTGGAGTATTGTGTACAGTTCTGGCCGCCACATTATAAGAAAGATGTGGAGGCATTGGAAAGGGTGCAGAGGAGGTTTACCAGGATGTTGCCTGGTAAAGTGGGAAAGTTTTATGAGGAAAGGCTGAGGGATTTTGAGGTTATTTTCATTAGAGAGAAGAAGGTTAAGAGATGACCTAATTGAGGCATATAAGATGATCAAGGGGTTAGATAGGGTGGACAGTGAGAGCCTTTTTCCTTGGATGGTGATGGCTAACACAAGGAGACATAGCTTTAAATTAAGGGGTGGTAGTTATAGGACAGATGTCAAAGATAGGTTCTTTACTCAGAGGGTAATAAGGGTGTGGAATGCCCTGCCTGCAGAAGTTGTGGATTTGCAAACTTTAAGGGTGTTCAAATGGTCAGTGGATAGGCATTTGGATAACATTAGAATAGTTTAGGTTAGACGGTCATTAGATTGGTCCCACTGGTCGGCGCAACATCAAGGGCCGAAGGGCCTGTACTGCGCTGTAATGTTTTATGTACTATGTTCTAAGTCTTCAGTCTATATCCTGTTATATCCTCTGACAATCCTTAGCACTATAAGCAACTCCACCAATTTTTGTGTCATCTGCAAACTTACTAAGCAGACTAGCCACATCTTCCTCTAGGTCATTTAACAAAACCTGAGGCTTCAGCTCTAATGTCTGTGGAACACCACTAACTACAGATCTTCATTCTGACAAATACCCTTCCACCACTATTTTCTGTCTTCTATAACCAAGCAAGTTCTGCATCAAAGAACAAAGAACGACACAGCACGGAAAACAGACCCTTCTGCCCAACGAACCTGCGACACCGTTTTAACAGTGTGAGTTCCCTCCTGCGCTCATGACACTTTTCTATACTTATGGAAATCCACATTGGAAACCAGATTGAGGGGAATCAACTTAGGAACAATTTGTTACACCAGTCAACCTAAGAGCACATCTTTGGGATATGGGAGGAAACCGGAGCGCCCGGAGAAAACCCATGCAATCACGGGGAAAATGTACAAACTCCCACAGATACTGGCCCAAATCCATGTATCTGCACAGCAGACAGTGATACTCACTGAGCTTCGTGTTGCCCATCAGCTGGTCCAGTTTAGCATACACTAACGATGTGAAGCACTAGGCTACTCTTGAAACATCCGAGAGCAGCCCTCGCACAACCCACCACGTGTATGCCCCTTGTTGGATAACAAGGTGGACCAAAGCACCTGTGGATTAAAAGAGAAAAACATCAATAACATGCACATCTTATGCAAACATTCAAGGGAATCCCCAGAAGATCAAAAGTAAAAAAAAAAGTAAAACCATCTAGTATCCATCTAGACAGCCCACCCCAAATTTATTATAGAACAAAAAGCTGCATTCATACTTTGAAAGATTGCTTAACAAGTGTTCAATCCTAGAAATACGGATGCAACAAAAGTAATAGCAGATGCTAGTACATGAAGGATTAGGAGCAATGCTGGTCAAATAATACATGCTGCAGATCTGAAAAACATTGCATATGAGGAGATTTCTATAAATGTGGAAAGGAGATATTATTTATAGTGAAGATAAAGGCCCTAGGATTGAGGTGGGCATGTGAATGATTCCATGCATGAAGTATTTGTTGAGTCTTGAATTTAAATTAGTGATGGATGACAATCCATTGATTTATTCTCCCAGATCCAAAATTGAAAGATGAGTTTTGAACTTCAGCAGAACAAGTACAAAGCGATTCAAATTGGTGGAAAGATGAACATCACTGATCCACTGTCACTGACCTACTGATAGAGAATCAAACATCACTTTCACAAGGAAAGGAACTGGGAAGGCTGTGGTGGGGAGTTATTATGTGATGCAAGGGAAGGAAGAAATATGTTTCTGTGAACTTTGGTACTGCTCAATTTTTAATCCTTTCTTTCATCCTGATGCACAACTCATAATCACCTAATGCTAGGGTGAATACTCCATGCTATGTTGTTGGGAGATATTTGGTGACATTTTGGTGACAAAATGCCAAGGACTATCAAGAAAATCCACAATAAATGTCTGAAGGCATCTGAGATGGAGCTCGGCCTTCAACATGGTGACCTGGTTGAGAAGCAGGGTGTGGGTCTAAAATTCTCAAAGATATTAGAGGTGATGATTGCCAACATTCTTAAAGTTTTGACATTTATATCTGTGTTAACTCTGATGAACTGCAGAATGCTGGAAATAGGATCTGTGAAGCAGAAGATAGAATCCTCAATGTGAAGAATGCTAGGTCTTTGGTTGCAATTCTTAGAAAACCATGATATGTCAGATATCCTGGTGGATCTGGAGAACTAGGACCACAGGAAAAATGTACATGCGATTGGTTTTCCAGAGGGTGAGCTTGCTATTAAAATTTTTGAAGTTGGCTACAGTGTTTTTTTTCAACCTTGATAAGAAGGCTAGGCTTCATATCCTATTCTTGAGGTTTAAGGGACAACCAACACCTACAACCTATTATGTGTTTTCATAACTTCAGGGATCACCAAAGAAAACTGGAAGATGTAGTACATCTATGGTCATATTCTTCCAAGACTTCTCTGCAGGAATACAGCAAAGAAGTAGGGGGTTCAATGAGGTAAGAAACCATCTGAAGGCTTCTGGATTCCAGTATGCCCTATATTATCTTGCTATCCTGAGGATTACTCTCAAAGGATCCATTAAGACATTCAACAATCTTACTGAGAGCCTGGTTTTTGATCTGTGGAAAATGATTATTCATAGCCAAGATCCGCATGGTGTTCATTACTGCTCTTGGATTGTACCCGCTATAACTATATCCCTGTATTGATCCTGTAATGTGTTTTTTGTACTGTTAGAGGTAATCATGTTTCTGAGTTCTTAGATGAATCTCTCCCATTATCCTGTTTTGAGTTGAATCCTGCAGTTCTTGGTTAAACTAATTGATCCTTGAATGTATTTCCTGTAATTTCACCTCTTAACTGATTCTGTTATGTGATTTATCACAATGACAAGGATAGTCCTGTGAGTGAGCACTAAAGCAAATTTTTGCCTGTTATCCTGTTGAATCCTGGGACATCACTTATCCTGAATGGAACACATCCCACAATGCACCTCTCATGGTGCATTGTTTGAGGAGTGCATTGTATAGGTTGTATAGTACTAGGGAAGTGTGATTTTTATTTGTTTTCTCATTTTATGATCCTTGCATTTATAATGGTGGATTTTTTCAACTTTATTTCAATTACAGTTAAAATGAATAATGTTATTGGATAGCACAGTGGTTAGCACTGCTGCTTCACAGCTTCTGGGTTCAATTCTCGGTTTGGGTCACTGTCTGTGTGGAGTTTGTACATTCTCCTTGTGTCTGTGTGGGTTTCCTCTGTGTGCTCCGGTTTCCTCCCACAGTCCAAAGATGCGCGGGTTAGGGTGATTGACCATGCTTTGAAATTTCCCCTTAGTGTCCATGGATGCATAGGTTGAAGAGATTAGTGGATATAATATGTAGGGATATGGGGGTAGGGCCTGGGTGGGATTGTGTTCGATGCAGATTTGAAGGGCCTCTTTCTGCACAATAGCGTTCTATGATTTTACTGCAGGGAGGTGGGCAAGTGGCTCAACGTGGAGGTAGTGGGCAAGGCCCTATGGTTCCTCTCAGCTGGAGAAGAAAATCCTCCTAGAATTTGTGGGATCATGTATTTCGTATTTCTGTTGTTTTGGGATTATAAAATCTGATTATCTCCTGCTATGGCACAGATTCACGATGATATATTTTGGGATAAGATGTTGGATTGTATCATTGGCCTCTCCAATGTAACTGGAGATGGGGAAGTATTTTTTGGTGCTTGCCCAAGTGTGACATAAAATCCCTGACTATATCCTTTGGGACTGAATAAACAATGGCAGTAATTACTTTGAAGATTTATTTCTGGAATGTATGGGGAATTCAGCATCCTATCAAAAAGGATAGGATTTTGTCTTTTCTTAAGAAGGAGAAAGTTAATATAGCTTAGTTATAAGAAACATCTGGACAACAGGGCGAACTTATGTGAATAGGAGCTAGGTGAGAAAGGTCTTTTTTGCTTCTTTCTTAATCAGCAGTCAAGGAGTATTGGTTAATAAGAATTTACCTTTTGGGCCTGATTTTACCATCAAGGTGTGCCCGTTTCAGGCATGAAACCTTGAAGTCGGGCGTGAGGCGAATTGTACAATCTACACCTGCTGTGCGCTGCTTCCCCCTTTACCAAAGCCCGAAATTGGCTGCCACTGGGATTGCACTTGAAATGGTTGTGACAGTCATTTAAAAGCATTTGCATGCATTTCAATTGACTTAATGGACTGCACGCCCAACTTTACCAGCACTTGCCCCTCAACTACCACATTCGCCCATCCGGAATTGGTGCAAAACAGACATGCTCCATAAAAGTCTGATTTGGATGCTCCATCAGTGATTGTTACTGAGGCAGAAAGTTCCTAGTGTCTGACAGCTCTGTACTGCTTAAGGAGGTCCTTTCTTTGGGGCCATTTTCTTTCTTGGGTTGGTGGGGTCTCTGCGAGTATGTAGAGGAGTGAGGAAGCTATTGCTCAGCAGGGTGTCCAATATCCGATTTGCAGCATGGACTCAGGTCTCAGCAGTTTGGGTCTTGTAGTACTGCTGGGTCCTAGTGCACTCAGCACTCTGCCAGCTGAAGGATGTTCGCAAAGTCCCTTGCAAATTGCACTGTGCAATCTCTGAACTTTTCAAGGAGCTGTGGTTTTGGGGAACGTGGCTGGGTGGATGGGGGAAGTCTGTGATTCTGGGGAGCATGTAGGTGGGGGAATGATCGTCTGTGATTTTAGGAAGCATGTGGGTGGGGGAGTGGTCTGTGATTCTGGGGAGCATGTGGGTGGGGGAACGGGCAGTATGGACAGTGTCTGTTGTAGGTTAGGGGCAAGCAGCATTCCTTAGCCTCTACATGTGTTTCTCTCCATCTCTAACCGCCTCTTCAGAGTGACGAAATGGCCCATAACTCCTCCTCCTGCTCCTCATCCTTAGCTCCAGCAGCAACCGATTGATCTTGCTGTTCTTTTGGTTGCTGCTGGAGCTGAAGAGGTGGAGTTGTGGGCTCAGGAGGCACAGACGTTACCACTTAAAGTAGAGGGAGACAGATACCAGAGGCAGGAGGTGGCTGCTATTTGCCCAAGAGGTGGGGGTGGGGAGAATGGATCCAGGAGAAGGAGGGAGCAGAGACTCTGGCAATTCTGTGCACGAGTGTCATTTGAACAGATGGCACAAGAACAGATGTGCCAACAGCTTCACCTCCGAAAGGAGACAGTGCAACACCTGTGTTCCAGCCTTTTCAGGATCTGGCACCTCAGTGTGGGGGGCACCCAATCTTGGTGACTGTCAAATTGTTGGCTGCTCTGAACTTTTATCCAGACCCCTAGTAGTGGTATTATATGTGGTATTTTCCAGTCGGCTGTGCACATCTTTGTCAAGCAGTCTACAGAAGCCTTGTATGCCTGGTCTGGTCAGTACATCAAATTTAACCTGGAGCAGGCCCATCACAAAGCCCGGGCTTCAGTATTTGTAGCCATTGTAGAGATGCCTAATATGCAGGGAGCTTCGACTGTACCCACGTCGCCCTCAAGGCCCCACTTTGTTTGTCAACAGAAAGTGGTTCCATTCCTTAAATGATCAATTGGTGTATGACCACAACATAAATACTACGCACGTCTCTGCCAGACAACCTGATAGCTTCATTCTCAGGAGCTCTGACAAATTGGAGGGCTTTGAGGAGGCGCCTAGGATGTGGGGATGGCTGGTGGGGGATATAGGTTACCAGCTTCGAACGTGGCTGATGATGCCTGTGTAGAGGCCTGTGACCGAGACAGAGACCTGCTATGATGAGGACCATCCAGCAAGCCATGCGATAGTGGAGAGGTGCATAGGGTTCCTCAAAATGTGATTCTGGTGCCTGGATTACTTTGGCAGGGCCCTATAATACAACCCTGTGATTTCTTCCTGCACTGTAGAAACTGGCACAGCAGAGAAGTGACCTATTGGAAGAAGAGGAAGACATGAAGGCTGACCAGCCGAGCATTGCTGGGGAGGTGGACACCCAGTAGAAGAGAAGGAGCATGCTGAGCAACCATCCAGGCATTAGAGGGTAGCAGCTCCAATGAGGCATGCAATGATGGCTAGGGAGGCCCTGATCACCAGCTGGTTCAAGTCTCCAGGAGCCCATATCTGTGGTTTCCAATTCCTGTCTACACACCCCACCACCCCCACCCACCTCAAATCCTTCTATCTCCTGAAACATCATCACATCAGAGTGGTGGGCCTGAATACACTGTGTTAGCAAGTTATTTTGGCAGGCAGGAGGGTGATGATGACTCACTATGCACCATTATAATGAAGCCCTAGTGCAAACTGATCTGACTCCTACCTGAGCTCCACATGAATGCTGGCACTGGGCCCACATCTACGTAGAGGGTAAGGGATGTGTAAATCCCATACCGGGCCCTGGTCAGGTGGGGAGGGGGATGGGAGGGAATTGCTTGTGGGTTCTGGAGAACCAGTGGATTAATTTTCTGTGACATAGCATTGAAGGGTCTCCTCAACTGACATCAACATAAAGCATCCCTCTGGTAATTGCCAATGGAAGAGGATTTCTGTTTGAGAGAAATCTGAGACAAATTAGTCACAGGTGGGTAGTGAAAATATATTTAATGATTACAATAAGGGTGTTCAAATAATAAGTTCTAACATAAAATGCATAAACAGAAAACATTAAGGTGCTTAATGATCGATCCAACTTGTGTAGCCCTTCATCTTTGCATCTTACTGCAACAAAACTCCCTAACCTTATGTGACCTACCACTACGTCTCAGTGTTTCCCCAGAATGTACATCAAAGATGGAGACAGCCAGCTGCCTAACTTGCCCTATTGCCTGTGATGCAGGTGGCAGGCATTCTCTGAAGGCGCTGGATCTTGAGGGCCCTGGCCAGCTTCCATGTTCTGGGACATCCCATTTCATCCCGCCACCTCTGAGATGCCCTGATGTCAGGAAAGGGGGAGTCAGAAGGTGTAGCCAGAGCCCAGTTTCCTTGCTGGAATGCCCCAGCATGGGTGTGAGCTCTTCTTCCTCCCTAGGGATTCCTGTGGGCCTCTAGATTACTTCGTGGGATGACAGTGCTTTTGCAATGAGTTCCAGAAGCACTGGCATACCTGATCCTTTCAATCCAGGGAGACCACCTATGCATGGTGATCCAACCTTAAATGACAGCCACCTGAGTCTGACGCCACTTGCCAATGGCCACAGCAAGTGCCATCTGAGACTGGGTCATACTCTGCAGCCACACAGCCATGACTGTCTGCAACTGGTCCCATTCTCAAGGGTTGTTGCTGTAGCCTGCTGTGTCTCAGTCCTGTCCCGCTGGATCTCCTGCAAACCCTCCATCCTCTCAAGCATGGGTGGCAAAGCCTTGAGAATTCTCTTCAGTCCCTCAGCTGTAGCCCAGTGTGACTCGGCCACAGCCTTCTGGGATTCTGCTGTGGCCTGCTGTGAATCAGCCATCACTTGGAGCCTGCAACTCATGGTGAGGAATCCTTCCAATAGACTTTCCACCGTGGACATGACCCTTTGTCTGGGAACCAAGCTGGACAGGCAATAGCTGATCCGTCTAAATGCTTTGGGACTCCTCCCAACAGCCCGCGATCAGTCCAGTGTGGCCATCAGCTCCTTCTGCATTCCCTGGCTTTAGAACATAGAACATTACAGCACAGAACAGGCCCTTCGGCCTTCGATGTTGCGCCGACCAATATAAAAAGCAATGCCCCTCCAAACTAAACCATTCCTTCTCTTCCATATACTTATCAACTAACCTCTTAAACGCCACCAAACTTGGCGCATCTACAACAGCTGCAGGCAGGGCATTCCACTCCCTAATCACTCTTTGAGTAAAGAACCTCCCTCTGATATCCGTCCTATAACTCATACCCCTTAATTTACAGCTGTGTCCCCTCGTGCTAGCTTTCTCCATCCTAGGGAAAAGGCTATCACTGTCCACCCTATCTAAACCTCTAATCATCTTATATGCTTCAATAAGATCCCCTCTCAGCCGCCTCCTTTCTAACGAAAACAACCTCAAATCCTTCAACCTCTCTTCATAGGACCTGCCCTCCATACCAGGCAACATCCTGGTACACCTCCTCTGTACCCTCTCCAATGCCTCCACATCTTTCTTATAAATGCGGGGACCAGAACTGTACACAATACTCCAAGTGCAGCCACACTAGAGTTTTGTACAGTTGCAACATGACGTTGCGGCTCCGAAATTCAATCCCCCTACCAATAAAAGCTAAGACTCCATATGCCTTCTTAACAACCTTATCGACTTGACTGCCTACTTTTAGGGATCTATGCACAAATACACCAAGATCCCTCTGTTCATCAACACTATTAAGAATCCTACCATTAGCCCTATACTCTACACATTTATTATTCCTGCCAAAGTGCATTACCTCACACTTTTCCACATTAAACTCCTTTTGCCACCTCTCGGCCCAGCTCTGCAACTTGTCCAAGTCTCTCTGCAAACTATAACACCCCTCTTCACTATCTACCACTCCACCGACTTTAGTGTCATCTGCAAATTTACTAATCCATCCTCAATACCCTCATCCAGATCATTTATAAAAATTACAAACAGCAGGGGCCCCAAAACAGACCCCTGAGGTACACCACTTGTCACCGAACTCCAAGATGAATATCTCCCATCAACCCCCACCCTCTGTCTTCTATCTGCTAGCCAATTCCTAACCCAATTAGCTAAATCACCCTCTATCCCATACATCTGCATTTTCTGCAGAAGTCTTCCATGGGCCACCTTATCAAACGCCTTACTAAAGTCCATATATACCACATCACCGCCTTACCCCCATCCACCTCCTTAGTCACTTTTTCAAAAAACTCAATGAGGTTAGTAAGGCACGACCTACCCTTCACAAAACCATGCTGACTATCTCCAATCAATTCATTATTCTCTAAATAACTATAAATCCTATCCCTAATTATTCTCTCCAATACTTTGCCCACAATAGAAGTAAGACTCACTGGCCTATAATTCCCTAGAAGGTCTCTCTTCCCCTTCTTGAACAACGGGACCACATTCGCTATCCTCCAGTCCTCCGGAACCACACCCGTAACCAACGACGACCTTAAGATCAGAGCCAGAGGCTCTGCAATCTCCTCTCTTGCCTCCCAGAGAATCCTAGGGTAAATCCCGTCCGGCCCAGGGGACTTATCCAACTTCAAACTCTCGAGAATATCTAGCACATCCTCCCTATCTACTTCGATACCTTCCATTTTGCTACCCTGTACCTCAGTGTTCTCCATAACTACATTTACATCACCCTGCGTGAATACCGAAGATAAATATTTATTCAGTACCTCTCCAATCTCCTCAGGCTCCACGCACAACTTCCCACTGCTGTCTATGACTGGCCCTAATCTTGCCCTAACAAATCTTCTATTCTTAACATATCTAAAGAAAGCTTTAGGATTCTCCCTAATCCTATCAGCCAAAGTCTTCTCATGTCCTCTCTTTGCTCTCCTCCATTCACTCTTTAGCTCCCTCCTGGCTAATCTATAGCTATCCATTGCACTAACCGAGCCTTCAATCCTCATCCTGACATAAGCCTCCTTTTTTCTTTTAACCAGCAAATCAACTTTTTTCGTACACCAAGGTTCTCTTACACGACCATTTCCTCCTTGCCTGACAGGGACATACTTATCAAGGACCCGCAGCAGCTGCTCCTTGAATAAGCTCCACATTCCAGATGTTCCCAGTCCCTGTAGCTTCCTAGTCCCATCTATGCACCCTAATTCTCTCCTGATGGCCTCATAATTACCCTTCCCCCAGCTATAACTACTGCCCCCAGCTTCATACCTATCCCTATCCATCACTAAGGTGAACGTAACCGAATTGTGGTCACTATCACCAAAATGTTCACTAACTTCCAAGCCTAACACTTGTTCTGGCTCATTGCCCAGCACCAAATCCAATGTAGCCTCACCTCTAGTTGGCCTATCTACATACTGAGTCAAAAAACCTTCCTGCACACTTTGTATAAAAACTGACCCTCTAACGAGCTAGAGCTATAGCTATTCCAATCAATATTAGTAAAGTTAAAGTCCCCCATTACAATTACCCTATTACTTTCACTCCTGACCAGAATTGACTTTGCAATCCTTTCCTCTACCTCTCTAGAACTTTTAGGAGGTCTATACAAGACTCCCAACAGGGTGACCTCTCCTTTCCTGTTTCTAATCTCAGCCCATACTACCTCAACAGACAAGTCCTCATCAAACTTCTTCTCCGTCACTGTGATACATCTTTGACTAATAATGCCACTCCTCCCCCCCTTCTACCTCCTTCTCTACTCCGACTAAAGCATTTGAACCCTGGAACCTGCAACATCCATTCTTGTCCCTGCCTCTTGTCCATTCTTGTCCCAAGTCTCTGAAATGGCCACAACATCGAAGTTCCAGGTACTGGTCCAAGCTGCAAGTTCCTCCCCCTTATTGCGAATACTCCTTGAATTAAAGTATACGCATTTCAAACCATGCCGAATCAGTTTAATGGAGATGCAGCTTTGTCGCTGCATCTCCAGCAGCTAAGGGAGAAGTGGTCTCTGAAGTCTCGCATGTAACCTAGGACCAGTTGAGTCCTTGCCTCCAAAAGGCTCCTGCATGCTAAAACGTCAGCATTTCCTCCTCCACTCAAGCAGATGTGTCATGCTTACCAGAGAGTGACTCAGAAGTCTCACCACTAACAGGACCCACTGATGTGTCAGTATCAATGGTAAATTGCAAGGCTGAAACTGACATCAAAATGGTGCCATCCTTAGAGGTCCTTCATCCATATCTCTGAGAACTTGTTTGAGCTGTCTGGAACAGGATGTGTGGGAGTCACAGTGGGAGCCACTCAGTTACTTGGCCCCCGGACATCCGGGTATATTCCCGCAACATAGGACCCAAGGTTAAGTGCAAGGGAGAAAGAGGAATCCGGAATGCAAACAACTTGATTCACATTTTTCAATTGAACATAGAACAAAACATAAGGAAGACTACACCATAAGAACAGGCCCTTCCAAGCCTGCAGCGACCATCTGAATTGTAACCCCAACTCTTCCCAGGACCAACTTTACCCCAGTCCAATGCCGGCATCTCTACATCATAGAAGTAACCATACAGGGAGAAGGGGAAATGGAATATAGTGTTCTGCTGAAGCTGGTAAAGGCCTGGCCTAAGATTTTACACGGTAAGAAGTCTGACAATATCAGTTTTAAATCCAACCAATTTATTTGATAGTAAGATTTTAAACAGAAGTAGCTACTTAAGGTTGCTTGGCTGTGAACGTGAATGTACACGTGCATGTGTATATATACCTTTGTGGCTTTTTCAAGAATCATGTCAGCTAAGAAAAATGTGGAGGCAGGAAATGGAAAGGGGTGGGCAAGATGAATTGCTCCACAAAAAATGACTGCCCTCAGCTGTCCATTGCCTGGATCTGTTGGTGGCCATGTTGGGAACAGGCTACAAGGAAATCCTCCACCTGCCATTCCCCCCTACACCTACCTCCTGGCACTTGGTGGTTTGACTGCCACATAAATCAGAAGATGGCTCAAGTGACCACCAAAGCACAGGACGGAACAATAAGCAGATCTGTGGCACATACAACAGTGAGAATACCCCAATTCGTCACCCTACTTCTTCACCGAAAGCACATATTTAGAAGTGGAATTTGAACCCACATCACCAAACAGAGAAAAAACAGCCACCTCACAGTGGAAAATGATTATGTCCTTAAGTCTGGCTATGCTACAATAGAGAGTACACTTAAAAAGGGAGTCTGGTCGGGGAATCATCGGGAGCACCCCGATTGTAATAATTCATGGCAGGGAAGAGGGTGGGAGGTCAAGTCCTTTTCTTTGTTTAATTTCACTAAAAGGAAGCACCAGAGAAACAAAAAAACAAGGACAGCAACAGCAATTTGGAGAGAAGAAAGCTTAGAGGAGATTTGACAGAGATGTTCAAGATTATGAGATGGCTACACAGAGTAGATAGAGAAACTGTTCTCACTCATAAGAAGATCAAGAATGAGAGGGCACAGATTTAAAGGGATTTGAAAACAAAGCAAATGTGATGTGAGAAAAAGTTTTTTTACACAATGAATGACTTGTATCGGGAATGCACTACAGGAAATGTGACTTTAGACAATTATTTGAATAGAAACAATGGGCAATGGTATGGGGAAAAAGTTGGGAAATGGCAAAACAGAGGGGGCTGTGATCTCACTGCACTGGGATATTCCCCCATACCTCCCCCCACCGACATTGGGATTTACCCCTCACCAGTGGCATATCCTCCCACCCCCTTCCCTTCAGAATCAGGATGCTCCCAATGAATCCCCCTACCTGACGCCCAATATGCTCCCATTATAGGTTCATAGAATCCCTACAGTGCAGGTCCATCAAGTCTTCACCAACTCTCAGACAGAGCATCTCACCCAAACCTACCACTCTGTCCTGTCCCCACAGGGTTCACATATTTACCCCTCTAATCCCCTAACCTACACATTTTGGGATACTAAGGGGCAATTTAGCATGGGCAATCCACCTAACCTGCACGTCTTTGGATACTAAGAGGCAATTTAGCATGGTCAATCCATCTAACCTGTACATCTTTGGACACTAAGGGACAATTTAGCACAGCCAATTTACCTAACCTAAACATCTTTGGACTGTGGGAGGAAACCAGAGCATCTGGAGGAAGCCTAACTGGGAGAATGTGCAATCTCCACACAATCACCCAAGGCTGGAATTAAACTTGAATCCATTAGTGATGCAGCAGTGCGAACCACTGTGCTGCTGCTTTACAAGTATGAAAGGATAAGGCAGGGTTGATAGATTAAGAACAAAGGGCCATAGGCAACAGAAAGCAGGAGAAACAACTTCACACTAAAATGTGAGGCTGTATTTAGATAAACAGAGGGCAAATGCTGCCTGGATTGGGAGGCATTCCTTATGAAGATAGGTTGAGGGAGCTGGGACTCTTCTCCCTGGAGAGACAAAGGTTGAGAGGCGACCTGATAGAGGTTTATAAAATGGTGAGAGGGATAGATAGTCTCCGAGAGTCCACCCTATCTCCCCGAGCTGAAATGGTCACTACGAGAGGACACAGATTTAAGGTGCAGAGAAGCAAATACAGAGGGGATGTTAGGGGTAAGTTTTTCACTCAGAGGGTGGTGAGTGAATGGAATCGGCTGCCGTCGGAGGTTGTTGAGGCAAACTCGCTGGGGGTCTTTTAAAAGACTTCTGGATGAGTATATGGAAACGTATGGGATAGGGGGTTATAGGTAGGTCTGTGGATTGGTAGATGTGATCGGCGCAACTCGTGGGCCGAAGGGCCTGTTTGTGCTGTATTGTTCTATTGTTCTATGACCATATGCCTCTATCTGAATCCCATTTATGTAACTGTAAAGATGTTCCTTATACGTCACTCTCATATCTGCCTCCTCGACATCCCTGTCAGTGAGTTCCAGGCACCCACCACCTTTGTGCAAATATACATGCCTCATAGAGCTCCTTTAAATCTTGCCCCTTGCTCCCAAAAACCAGACCCCCCCAAAGTTGCCTCATATTGAGTGGAGGATTGACAGGTGCTCATTTCTTGACTCCAGCCTGACCATGCATGCTGTCTTTGACTGCTCGCATCTCTTCTTCTCTGGACAGCTTCAGCGCCTGTTCTTCGAAGGGAGTGAGGACCTAGAGGTCTAACCACTCCATGTCTTTGCCCTCTCTCTGGTGTTATGATCAATCTTTCTCGTAGAGACAGGAGGAGCAACAAAGAAATGATGGTGTGACTCTTGTAAATTATCAGATGGTGATTCTCAGAGGGCAAATGCAGTGCTACTCTTGTCTTGGGTGAGGCAAGGGTAGGAGGAAGGTGTTTGGGGATCAGGGGCTGGAAATGTGCAGAATTCTGAGAATGGGAGGATCTGGGGCTAATTTGGGGGAAGGTACATGATGAGATTAAGCACTCATCCTTGCTGTCCAGATGAGGTCATTGACCTTTTTGCGGCACTGCTTCCTGGTTTTGGGGGCCAGTGCCATAGCACTAACTCCCAGACCACATTGCTATCAACTCCCCTTCATCTGTGTCCTTCTGGAGGAAAGAGGGTATCCTGCCTCATCTCTGCATCCAATACCTCCAAGTTCATCCTCAGTACATCAAGGGATAGTCATGTACTCATGTTTTCCTGCACTGCCTGTCCATCCTTGTTGTTTTTATGGATCTGCCCCTGGTTAGGACAGATCAGCTGCAGGCAGTTTGATAGAGCATTCTAGCAAATTACATGTTAGCATTGAGGGGAAGGCAAGTGACAACTTGCAGGTGTGTGATAGAGAGTGGAGGGGTATGGGTCATAGATCAGTGTCTCAATGATGATTGCGGATGGGTGAGAGAGGGAAGTGTCATACACTCAACAGAGTCAGGAAGAGATAAGGACCTTGTGCAGGAGGGTCCACAAAAGGGGAAGGGGGAAAGAGGGTTCACTTTGCCTGAGATCAGAGGACAGACGGAATTTCTGTGTGAGATCGGTGGGGAAGGGTAGGGGTGTCGCCACCTGAGATTGGTGGGGTGGGGAAGGTAGAAGAGGGGCTCTCTCTGCCTAAGATTAGTGGGAGAGGAAGTGGAGTCCACTGCTGCTCTGCTGGAGATTGGTATGGGGGAACAGGGATCCATTACCTATCTGCCTGAGATCAGTGCAGGCGAGGTGGGGGGGGGGGGGGTTAATTCTGCTACCACTCTGCCTGAGATCAGTGGGAGGAAAGGGGTTCTGCCGCCACTCTGCCTGAGATCAGTGGGGGGGAAGGGGCATCCGCTGCTGCTCTGCCTGAGATCGGTAGGGAGAAAGGGGAAGGGGCTGTAATTGGTCTGGATGGTGTGTTTGTCTCTAGGACAAGTGTCTCTGTTCCTATTATTATTGGTGTGACAGGTAGATTTAGTCCTTTCTTGGGCTACAAGATTAACTTCACAAAATTGGAGGCTATGTCCCTGGAAAAGTTAAGAGGTAGACCTCCTCCATCTTGTCAGTTTCCTATTAGTGTACCTCAAGGATCTGTTTTAGGGCCACTGCTGTTTGTCATTTTTATAAATGACCTAGATGAGGGTGTAGAGGGTTGGATTAGTAAATTTGCTGACGATACCAAAGTGGGGGCAGTTGTAGACAGCGAGGATGGATGTTACAGTTTGCAGAGGGACATAGATAGGTTGCAGAGCTGGGCCGTGAGGTGGCAAATGGAATTCAATACGGATAAGTGTGAGGTGATTCACTTTGGTATGAATAACAGGCATATGAAATATAGGGCTAATGGAAGGACCCTTAATAGTGTTGTCGAGCAGAGGGATCTTGGGTACAAGTACATAGCTCTTTGAAAGTTGGCACCCAGGTTGATAAAGTTGTTAAGAAGGCGTATGGTGTGTTAGCTTTTATTGGTAGAGGGATTGAATTTAGGGCCGTGAGGTTATGTTACAACTGTACAAAACTCTGGTGCGGCCGCACTTGGAGTATTGCGTACAGTTCTGGTCGCCGCATTATAAGAAAGATGTTGAAGCATTGGAAAGGGTGCAGAGGAGGTTTACCAGGATGTTGCCTGGTATGGTGGGAAGGCCTTATGAGGAAAGGCTGAGGGACCTGAGGTTATTTTCATTAGAGAGAAGAAGGTTACGCGGTGACCTAATTGCGGCGTATAAGATGATCAAAGGACTGGATAGGGTGGATAGTGAGAGCCTTTTTCCTCGGATGGTGATGACCAACACGAGGGGAAATAACTTTAAATTAAGAGGTGGTAGTTATAGGACGGATGTCAGAGGCAGGTTCTTTACACAGAGGGTGGTGAGAGCGTGGAATGCCCTGCCTACAGCAGTTGTGGACTCGCCTACTTTGGGGGCATTCAAATGTTCAGTGGATAGGCATATGGATGATATTGGAATAGTTTAGGTTAGAGGGTCCACTGGCCGGTGCAACATCGAGGGCCGAAGGGCCTGTACTGCGCTGTAATGTTCTATGTTCTATGTTCTAGATTGCCCCCTTTAAGGTTTACTTATCTGTGTATTCATATTAACTCCTTTTGGCAGTTATATAAGGCAAACTTTCTCCCATTGTTGGCTTATATTAACTGGGTTCTACATCGTTGGTCCTCCATATTGATTTCTTGGCTGGGTAGGATGGCTTTTGTTAAGATAAATGTTTTATCTAAGCTACTGTATCCTGTACAAATGCTTTCATCCCGTTGTCTGTGATAATCCTTAAAGACATTAATGAGGTGCTCTATCCTTTTGTTTGCTTGAAATTAGCTAAGCTGCAGTGCCTCGCTTGAAAGGTGCGAGGGGAGGAGAAAGCGGGTATAAGACTGAGGATGCCAAATATTAAAATGTATCAGTTAGCCTCGCACCTTAAATTTATATGACCTGATGTTGCAATCTTTATATTTCTTACAGTCAATATTATTTCTTAGATGTCCTAAGATTGTGTAAAATAAGTGTGATAACCCTATTGTTATTAACACTTTGTAAGCTTGGAGGATGGTCCATGAATTAGAGGGAAGATCTAATTTGATTTCCGTTCTTTCCCCTCATTTAGAGTAATCTGGATTTTCCGCCAGGTCTCATGGATCATGTTCTCAATATCTGGAGAGATAGAGGGCTCCATAGGTTAGATGATGTGTTTGATGGCACAATCCTGTTATCTTTTTAGGAGCTGTGTCAATAGTTTGGTATTTCAAAACATTCCTTTCTTAGATTTTTTTCAATGTGGGAACTTTATTCTTAATAAGACAACTCTTCTTTCCAATATTAAGATTTCCGTGGTAGAAAAAATCATGAATTATGTGGAGCCTAGACAATTAATTAATAAATTTTATGATACTTTGTGCTCTTGATCCTATGAGAGTACGTTGGATTTGCTGTAATCTTGGGAAAGAGACACTGCAATAAATGTTGATGAGGAGTGATGATTTGACACCTAGAAAAGAATGGTTTGATCAAACAGACACAGCACGGATTCATGAAGGGAAAGTCGTGTTTAACGAATTTACTGGATTTCTACGAAGATGTGACTAGTGTGGTAGACAGACGGGAACCGGTGGATGTGACGTTTTTAGATTTCCAGAAGGTGTTCGATAAGGTGCCTCACAAAGATTGCCGCAGAAGGTTAGAGTACATGGAGTTGGGGGTAAAGTGCCAGTGTGGATTGAGAATTGGTTATCTAACAGGAAGCAGAGAGTTGGAATCAATGGATGCTTTTCTGGTTGGCAGTTGGTGACTAGTGGAGTGCCACAGGGATCGGTGCTGGGGTCCCAACTATTTACCATTTATGATCTGGAGGAGGGGGTTGAGTGTAGGGTAACAAAATTTGCTGATGACACGAAGATGAGTGGAAAAGCGAATTGTGTGGAGGGCGCGGAAAGTCTGCAGAGAGATCTGGATAGGCTGAGTGAGTGGGTGAGGACCTAGCAGATGGATATAACATTAGCAAATGTGAGGTTATCCACTTTGGTGGAAATAATAGTAGGAGGGATTATTATTTAAAAGGTGAAAAACTGCAGCATGCTACAGTGCAGAGGTACCTGGGTTCCTTGCGCACGGATCGCAAAAACTCAGTCTGCAAGTGCAGCAGGTGATCAAGAAGGTGCATAGATAGTTGACCTTTATAGCAAGGGGGATAGAATATAAAAGTAGGGAGGTCTTGTTCCAACTGTACAAGGCATTGGTGAGGCTGCAACTGGAGTACTGTGTACAGTTTTTGTCCACTTATTTGCGAAAGGGTGTATTGGTCTTGGAGGGAGTACAGAGAAGCTTCACCAGGCTGATACCAGAGATGAGGGGGTTAGCTTATGAAGAGAGATTGAATAAACTGGGCCTGTAATCGTTAGAGTTTAGAAGATTGAGGGGGGAATCTTATAGAGACTTACAAGATAATAAAGGGGCTAGATAGGGTAGAGGTAGAAAGATTCTTTCCACTTAGAAAGGAAAACACAACTAGAGGGCACAGCCTCAAAATAAGGATGCAGTTTAGAACGGAGTTGAGGGGGAACTTCTTCACTTAAAGGGTGGTGAATCTCTGGAATTCTCTGCCCACTGAAGTGGTGGAGGCTACCTTGTTGAATATATTTAAGTCATAGGTAGATAGATTTCTGATAGATAAGGGAATTAAGAGTAATGTGGAGAAAGCAGGAAAGTGGAACTGATCCACTTCAGATCAGCCAAGATCTTATTGAATGGCGAGGCAGGCTCGAGGGCTATATGGCCTACTCCTGCTCCTATTTCTTATGTTCTTATGAGACAGGGGATGATATTTGTGAATATGCAAATAAAATTTCAGTTTGTAATAGAATAAAAGAGACTCATGTTTAGATATTACATTGGTTACTAATTACTTCAATCTTATGACACATGTTTGATCCTACTATATTCTTGTTGTGCCAAAAGTACAAAGTGGCCACAGGGACATTCAGCTCTCCTATCTGTATTTGAGCCAAGGCTGAAATGAGGTCAGGAGTTGAAAGACCATGTTGGAACCCAAATTGGGTGTCCATGAGCAGAGTATTGCTGAGTAAGTTCAGTTGATGACCCCTTCCAAGACTTTACGGATAAAGATTTATCAAGTTTAAATTTTATTGGTTTAATGTCCTTAAAGATCTTGAGAGAATATTTAATATAGCCTTAGAGTTTGATCCCTTGCATTTAATACTGGGTCTCCCAGATATAAAGATAAATGATGCCAATGGGAAAAGACTGTACAATATCCTAACATTTGCAGCACAGAAAAACATACTTTGCTCATATATTAGTGACAAGTCTCTTTCAATTCAGAATTGGCATAAAATTGTTATGGAAGGTACATAATGGAATTCTTGACCTTTTTATTTCAAGCTAAATTGAATACATCCCATATAGTATGGAACCCTCTATCTGAAAACTTTAGGCTCCATTTTGTTTGACTTACTAAAATTTCCCATAAGTTTTGTAGCTTTGTTGTCATAATCTTGTGAACAAGGCTGAGACAATTATAGATGTACCCCCATATTCTGTTATATCCTTTCACTATTTGTATAATGAGACACTGGATGCAATATGAACAAGCTGTGTTGGTATTCTTAAGTCTTCCCTACATATATTTATTAAATATATGGGAATGGAGGGGTATAGAAAACTGATTTAAAATAAGAATCATGAGCCTTGGGAGTTCCTGGGAAGTGTGTAAATAGATGATGATATTGATGTACTTGTTTTTATCCTACAGGTGCTTTTGTCCACCTTGTTGTCTAATGAGGGACATACATGCAATGGGTCGTGAGAGGGCTGCTCTTGGATTTTTTTTTGAGAGTATCCTAGTGCTTCACGTCGTTAGTGTACGCTTGACCTGGACCGTTTGATGGGCAACACGACAGCTCGGTGCCTAAAACTGTGCTGTGCAGATACATGGATTTGGGCCTGTGTCTGTGGGAGTTTGCGCATTCTCCCCGTGCTTGTGTGGGTTTTCTCCGGGTGCTCCGGTTTCCTCCCACATCCCAAAGACATGCTCTTAGGCTAATTGGCAAAACAAATTCTCCCTAAATTTGTCTCAAATTTGGTTTTTAATCCATAGATCTGTAAACATGGACAGGGATCGCAGGTAGAGGTGGGAACATCAGGGTGGCGGCACGGGCTCGTTGGGCCAAAGGGCCTGTTTCCCATGCTGTTTTGTTCTTTGTTCTTTGTTCTAAAAACTCATTGTGTTGCTCTGTACCAATCTCTGAGGGTTTGTTGCACATTTTGTAAAAAATGAAATACCTTAAATAGAAACATATTTTAAAAAAAGAAAAGGAAACTGAATTGTTTGTGTGGTTTGTGGTGGTTCATGCTACACCTAGAGCAATGAGAAATTGTAAAAGAATCAGATTAAGATCCAGAATTGGATGTCATTGGGTGGAGGAGCAAGCTGTAGAACATAGAACATTACAGCACAGAACAGGCCTTTCGGCCTTCGATGTTGCGCCGACCAATTAGGAAAAAGCAATGACCCTCTAACCTAAACCATTCCCTTTTCGTCCATAAACTTATCTACTAACCTCTTAAACGCCACCAAACATGGCGCATCTACAACTGCAGCAGGCAGGGCATTCCATACCCTTACCAGCTTCTGGGTAAAGAACCTACCTCTGACATCCGTCCTATAACTACCACCCCTTAATTTAAAGCTATGTCCCCTCGTGCTAGCTTTCTCCATCCTAGAAAAAGGCTATCACTGTCCACCCTATCTAAACCTCTAATCATCTTATATGTTTCAATGAGGTCTCCTCTTAGCCACCTTCTTTCTAACGAAAACAACCTCAAATCCCTCAGCCTCTCTTCATAAGACCTGCCCTCCATACCAGGCAACATCCTGGTAAACCTCCTCTGTACCCTCTCCAATGCCTCCAACATCTTTCTTATAATGTGGGGACCAGAACTGCACACAATACTCCAAGTGCGGCCGCACAAGAGTTTTGTACAGTTGCAACATGACGTTGCGGCTCCGAAATTCAATCCCCCTACCAATAAAAGCTAAGACTCTATATGCCTTCTTAACAACCTTATCGACTTGACTGCCAATTTTCAGGGATCTATTAACATATACACCAAGATCCCTCTGTTCATCAACACTATTGAGAGTCCTACCATTAGCCCTATATTCTACACATTTGTTAGCTATAAACTGTAAAAGCTGCCCATTTAAAGTGTGCATCACTTGATGTGATGAAGTGTGCACAGTTGAGATTATGTTCTCAGAGGTGGCAGGGTTATGGTATTCACAAAAACTTCACCTTAGACTGGTAACACTAGGCTATGAGGATCACTTGAAAGTTTTTAGTATCAAGTGAAACTTATAAATGGAGAAAGATGTGAAACAATTTGTCAAAATATGTCATTGATATCAACTTGTACATACAAATGTATGATATAGAAGCAGAAGTATGCAATTCAGACTCTCAAGCCTGCACCACCATTTAATAAAATCGTAGTTGATTTATTTGTGTTTTGAATTCCACATTTCCATCTACCCCTAAAAACCTTTGATTCCCTTTCCTAATAAAAATTTATCTACCTTTGCCTTAAATATATTAAATGATCCACTTCCACAATCAGAGTTCCAAACAGCACAACCCTCTGAGAGGAAAAAAAATTATTTGGGGCTAATTTTCCTGTTCTGCTCACCATAAGAATCAGAATGGGTAAAGGGTGGACCATGGAAAGTCTGTTGACCTCAGGTGGGATATTCCAGTTTTGGGGCAAGTGGGCCAGAAAATCCCTCCCTTTCCCTGGAATTCTACTGCCCCGTTTGCCACAGTAATCAGAGTGGGTGAGGGGCAGAAAATGGAAAAGTCCATTGATCACATGCAGGATCTTCTAGTGTTGGGTCAAGGGAGGCTGTAATATCCCGCCCTTTAACTCTGTCCTAAAAGCCTAATTTTAAAGCAGTGCCCCTTAGTTCTGGGTTCACCCCCAAGGGGAAATGTATTTTCCATATACAACTTTTTAGTAGTGTCAGGATCTTATAGATTCAGTCAAATCATCCATTATTCTTTCAAATGCCAGTGGTAACAAGACCAGTCTGTCTAACATTTTGTTATAAGAAGAGCCATTCATTCCAGGCTTAAACCTAGTAAACCAATTATGAACCACCAGCACATGCACATTCTTCCTTAAATAAGGAGACCAAAACTGCATGCAATATTTTAAATGCCTTAATAATGTCCTGTATAATGGAAGCATAATTTTATTTATTTTATTATCAATTCCTCTTATAATGAAGGATAGCATTCCATTAGCCTATTTGCTTTAGCTGTGTACTAATTTTTGAAATTCATGCATTAGAATGCCAGATCTCTTTCCACCTCAGAATGCTCAGCTGTTCTCTATTCAAGTAATATTCTGTTTTCTTTCATTCTTCATGCAAATTGATCAACTTCACATTTTCCCATATTGTACTCCATCTCAGATTTTTGCTCACTTGTTCAAACTATTCGTACCCATCTGCAATCTCTTTGTGCTCTCTTCAGACCATACTTCCCTATCATTTGTTTCATCTGAAAATTTAGCTGTTTTGCTTCACTCCCTTCATCAAAATCATTGATATAAATTGTAAACAGTTGAAGCTCCAACACAGATCACTGCAGGTCTCCACTCATCCTATCTTATTTATGCATCCTCAGTTTTCTGCCAATATGCTATCCAGTCTAATACATTACTCCTTACATCTTGAGCCCTTATTTTACACAATAATCCTTGATATGACACCTAACTGAATGCCTTCAGCAAATCTAAGCACGGCATATCTGCATGCTCTCCTTCATGCACAATTCTTCTTATTCTTTCAATAAATGTCAATGAATTGGTAAAACATTTCACAAAACCATGTTAATTACCTTGAGATTTTTAAGTGCACTGATATGACATCATTAAATGATTTATTCTAACACCTTCCCCACGTGATGTCAAACTAATTGCTGATAGTTTCTTGTTTCTGACTCCCTTCTTGTGTGAATAGAATGGTTGTATTTGCTACTTTCCAGTATAGCAGAGCCTTTCCAGTATCCAAAATGTTTTGAATCTCAACACTAACTCGTTTACAACCTCATTGACCACCTCTTTTAAGATCCTAGAGTGAAGTCCATCTGGATTCGGATACTGGTCAGTCCAGAGATCTAACAGTTTGCTAAGTCCTGCTTCTCTTGTGATTGTCATTTCAACAAATTATTCTTTCCCTTTTACCTCCTGATTTATAGATATTACTGGAATTTTGTAGCTTCTGTATGAAGGCATAAACAAAATATTTGCTAATTCCTTATTACGTACTATTAATTCCCCATTTTCACTCACTAGAAAACCAGCATTTCACTACTTTGATCAAAATCTCTTAACTGTTTCAAGAATGTTGTTAAGATGCTCATGTTCCCTCAAAATAGTATTATACTCTTGTTTTGACTGTTCTTTGAACTTGTGATTTTGTTATTTCTCCCAATCCCATTTCAAATGAGTTCTTTTCAATTCAGTTTAAAAAGTATCTGGATAAGCACTTTGCACATTGTAACATTCCAGGCTATGAACCAAGTGGTGGCAAATGGGATTAGATAGGAGTTCAGAGTGCAGACTCGATAGGTTGAACGGCCTCTTCTGTGCTGTATGATTGCATGATTCTATACAAACAGATTCATGCCTTTCATTAATGTTTCTTACTGATACCTTTTCCTTCATAAAAAGATCTTGAATACACTTACTGCCCAACCCACCACGTACTTTGTGGCGGCTGGAAGTGGCCAGTGCTGGGATCTTCTAATCTCACTTTTGACAACAGGGATTCCCATTCAATGCTTTCTGGAATTTCATAATTTATTCTAATTCTTCAACATTTTGCACAAATTCTGAGCTTTTTCAGTCCGGCTCTCAATAGATTTTGAATGGTCTTTCACAAACTGTTCACTTGTCTTTCTGCCAACCACTATATTTTGTGTAGTATCACCATTTAAAATTTATGGTCATTGACTCAGAAAGAACATTTTGCAATGTCAGCACTTGTGGTTACAATTCATGTTTTCTAATTTGCAGGTACTTCAGTTGTTTTCTTAATGTCCATTTCTGACTCTGATACATCTATAATGTTACTTCGATCAGCTCTTTGCTCAACTTGATAATGATTCAACAGTTTTTATTCACAGGAACAGCTTTTGAAATGTCACATACATAGCGCCCATCGTTTTTATTTCCTATATTTTACTTTCAAGTTCAGAATCATAAGTTATAGGAGCAGAATTAGTCCATTCAGCTCATCAAACCCATTGCACCATCTGATCATGGCTGATATGCTCCTCATCCTCATTTTCTTGCCTTCTCTCCATAATCTTTCAACCCATTATCAATTAAAAATCTAACTTCTCCTTAAATTTACTCATTGTCCCAGCATCCACCGCACTTTGGAAAAGCAAATTTCATAGATTCACTACCCTTTGGGAGAAATAGTTTCTCCTCAATTCTGTTTTAAATTTGCTATCCCTTATCCTAAGACTATGAATGCCCCATCAGCGGAAGCATCTGCTCCACGTCTACTTTATCCATAGCTTGTATTATCTTGAATACTTCAAGTTGATCTCCTCTCATTTTTCTATAATCCAGGGAAGATAGGCCTAAATTGTTCAATCTGTCCATGCAACAAACCCCTTATTTCTGGAAGCAATCTAGTGAACCTCCTCTGAACTGCGTCCAATGTCACAACATCTTTCCTCAAATATGGGGACCAAAACAGTGCACAATATTCCAGGTGTAGCCTCACCAATGTTTTATATAGTTGCAACAATACTTCCTTACTTTTGTATTCTTTTGCTTTAGCTATAAATACCAACATTTCATTTGCTTTCTTTATTGTCTGCTGTTTCTGGATGCTAGTTTTCTGTGTCTCATGAACAAGGACACCCAGATCCCCCTCTACTGAACCCCCCCAAAGTCTCTCCCCATTTAGATAATAAGTCACCTTCCCATTTTTGCAACCAAAATGCATGACCTCTCACTTAACCATGTTAAACTGCATCTGCCACATTTAGCCCACTCCATCTATATCCATTGGTAAAGTTCTTATTTCTTCATTACAACTTACTGTCCTGTCTATTTTTGTGTCACCTGCAATTGCATTGTCTTCTCACGATTTATTAGCTTTGCTTTTTAATTCCTCATTCAATCAATTATTCTGATTGACCAACGTCCATTTCTTGTTCAAGGTATTTTCTGTAATACTTCTGACGTTTGATGTCCACCAAGTTTTAACTGAAGACAATCTTTTTTAAGTTTATTTTTTATAGGTTTATCTTTACACAGTTCAAATTCTCTTTCTTACGTGAAGTTGACTTTGTGTCAATCAGGTTTTCCTTTAACTGCTTGTTATCTGTGATAATTGTCTTATTTTTCTCCCCAGTAGTTTTCAACTGCCTGATCAATTGCCTGTTGCAATACAGTTGTTATCACATTACTGTGTCCACAAACCAAATCATTACATGGGATGAAATTTATTTCTCCAAAAGGCAATTTAAAAAGAATTTCCAAACTAGCAATTCTATTTACAAAATTACTTTGTCAGAGGAAGATCATGCCTAACAAATGTGATTGTTATTTTTGAAGAGGTGACCATGTGTATAGATGAGGATAAGTGAACACAGTTTATATGGATTTCAGCAAAGCCTTTGACAACGAGGTTTGTAAAGAAGGTAAATTCACATGGGATACAGAGTAATTTGATGAAGTGGATTCAAAATTGGCTCAGTTGTGGAATATAAAGGATGAAGACTGATGGCTGCTTTAGTAACTGGAAGGAAGTGTCTAGTGCTTGTCACAGGGATCTGTGTTAGGTTCTCTAATAATCATCATTTATATAAATTATACTGAGACTAAGGGTAGGATTAGTAAGTTTGCAACTGACACAAAGATTGATTGGGTGATAGCCAATGTGGTGGAGTGCAAGAAGATATACATGGAATGATCAAATGAGCACATAAGTGGCAGATGGAATTTAATTCTGAAAAATGAGGAGATTATCTTTGGAAGGAGTAATTTGACAAGAAACTGTTCAATGAACAGAACGAGGAAGTTCTGTGGAACAATGGAAGCTTGGCGTGTTTGTCCACAGATCTGTGAAAATGGAAGAGCATGTTAGTAGGGTAGTGAAAAAAGCACATGGGACACTTGCCTTTATCAATGGACGTATAAATTCCAAGAGCAGGAAAGTCATGTTGGAATTGTATATAAACTTTGGTGAGGCTACAGCTAGAGTACTGTGTGTTGTGGTCGCCACATTATTAGAAGGATGTGATTGCATTGGAGAGGGTGCAGAGGAGATGCTGCCAATTTTGAATCCACTTCATCAAATTACTCTGTATCCCATGTGAATTTACCTTCTTTACAAACCTCCTTGTCAAAGGCTTTGCTGAAATCCATATAAACTGTGTTCACTTATCCTCATCTATACACATGGTCACCTCTCCAAAAATAACAATCACATTTGTTAGGCATGATCTCCCTCTGACAAAGTAATATTTAAGTTATGAGGAGAGGTTGGCTAGATTTGGGTTGATTTTGTTGGAGCAGAGGAGACTGAGGATGATGACAGAAGGCTGCTTTAATGATTTAGATGCACAAGGTTATGAGAGACATGGACAGAGTGGGTAAAGAGTAGCTATTCCCCTTAGTTGAAGAGTCAGTCATGAAGAGAAATAGGTTCAAGGTGAGGGGCAGAAGGTTTATTTGCAGCGGGTGGGAGGGGTGGTGTTGGTGTTGTGGGGGAGGGGGTGCGGTGGTGGGCAGAATGTAAGGAAAAACATTTTTACCCAGAGGGTGGTGATGGTCTGGAATGCACTGCCAGGGATGATGGTAGAAATGGGTTGCCTCATATCCTTTAAAAAGTATTTGGATGAGCACAAGGCACATCATAACATTCCAGGCTATGAACCAACTGGTGGCAGATGGGATTAGGTAGGAGTTCAGATGTTTGAAATGTGCCAGTGCAGACTTGATAGGCCGAATGGCTCTTCTGTGCTGTATGACTGTATGATTCTACACAAACAGATTCATACCTTTCATTAATGTTTCTTACTAATACCTTTCACCTCATAAAAAATCTTGGATACACTTACTGCCCAACCCACCGCTTACTTTGCGGCAGTTGGAAGTGGCCAGTGGCAGGATCTTCTAATCTCACTTTTGACAACAGGGTTTCCCATTGAATGCACCCCTCACTGCTGTGAAACCTGTGGAGGAAGTGCGTCATTGGTGGAACCACAAGATCCCACTGGCATGAATGGCGGGAGTTCCTCCTGTATCATAAGCTCCCATCAATAATTGATTTGCACCTGTACAGCTCAAAATTTTAATTTGTTTACTTATTTTGTTAGAGGAGTAAGAGAAAATTTCTCTTTTGAAATGAAACATCCAAATCTTCCAATAACCTGACTTCCTCCATCAATACTCAAATAATTAGGCAGTCAAGTGGATAAAGTTGTTAAGAAGGCATATGGAGTCTTAGTTTTTATTGGTAGGGGGATTGAATTTAGGAGCCGCAGCATCATGTTGCAGCTGTACAAAACTCTAGTGCGGCCGCACTTGGAGTATTGTGTGCAGTTCTGGTCGCCACATTATAAGAAAGATGTGGAGGCATGGGAGAGGGTACAGAGGAGGTTTACCAGGATGTTGCCTGGTATGGAGGGCAGGTCCTATGAAGAGAGGTTGAAGGGATTTGAGGTTGTTTTTGTTAGAAAGGAGGCGGCTAAGAGGGGATCTTATTGAAGCATATAAGATGATTAGAGGTTTAGATAGGGTGGACAGTGATAGCCTTTTTCCTAGGGTGGAGAAAGCTAGCACGAGGGGACAGCTTTAAATTAAAGGGTATGAGTTATAGGACGGATATCAGAGGTAGGTTCTTTACTCAAAGAGTGATTAGGGAGTGGAATGCCCTGCCTGCAGCTGTTGTAGATGCGCCAAGTTTGGTGGCGTTTAAGAGGTTAATTGATAAGTATATGGAAGAGAAGGGAATGGTTTAGTTTGGAGGGGGCATTGCTTTTTATTTTGGTCGGCACAACATCGAAGGCCGAAGGGCCTGTTCTGTGCTGTATTGTTCTATGTTCTATGTTCTATGATTAGGTAGGGTGGACTCTCAGAGACTATTTCCCAGGGCTGAAATGGTCGTGACGAGAGGGCACAGATTTAGAACATAGAACATAGAACATAGAACAATACAGCACAGAACAGGCCCTTCGGCCTTCGATGTTGTGCCGACCAAAATAAAAAGCAATGCCCCTCCTAACTAAACCATTCCCTTCTCATCCATATACTTATCAACTACCCTCTTAAACGCCACCAAACTTGGCGCATCTACAACAGCTGCAGGCAGGGCATTCCACTCCCTAATCACTCTTTGAGTAAGAACCTACCTCTGATATCCGTCCTATAACTCATACCCCTTAATTTAAAGTTGTGTCCCCTCGTGCTAGCTTTCTCCATCCTAGGAAAAAGGCTATCACTGTCCACCCTATCCAAACCTCTAATCATCTTATATGCTTCAATAAGATCCCCCCTTCGCCGCCTCCTTTCTAACGAAAACAACCTCAAATCCTTCAACCTCTCTTCATAGGACCTGCCCTCCATACCAGGCAACATCCTGGTAAACCGCCTCTGTACCCTCTCCAATGCCTCCACATCTTTCTTATAATGTGGGGACCAGAACTGCACACAATACTCCAATGCGGCCGCACTAGAGTTTTGTACAGTTGCAACATGATGCTGCGGCTCCTAAATTCAATCCCCCTACCAATAAAAGCTAAGACTCCATAATCCTTCTTAACAACTTTATCCACTTGACTGCCTACTTTCAGGGATCTATTGACACATACACCAAGATCCTTCTGTTCCTCAACACTATTAAGAGCCCTACCATTAGCCCTATACTCTACACATTTATTGTTCCTGCCAAAGTGCATTACCTCACACTTTTCCACATTAAACTCCATTTGCCACCTCTCGCCCCAGCTCTGCAACTTGTCCAAGTCACTCTGTAAACTATAACACCCCTCTTCACTATCTACCACTCCACCGACTTTAGTGTCATCTGCAAATTTACTGATCCATCCTCAATACCCTCATCCAGATCATTTATAAAAATTACAAACAGCAGGGGCCCCAAAACACACCCCTGAGGCACACCACTCGTCACCGAACTCCACGATGAATATCTCCCATCAACCACCACCCTCTGTCTTCTATCTGCCAGCCAATTTCTAATCCAATTAGCTAATCACCCTCTATTCCACACATCTGCATTTTCTGTAGAAGTCTTCCATGGGCCACCTTATCAAAAGCCTTACTAAAGTCCATATATACTACATCAACCGCCTTACCCCCATCCACCTCTCTGGTCACTTTCTCAAAAAACTCAATGAGGTTAGTAAGGCATGACCTACCCTTCACGAAACCATGCTGACTATCCCCAATCAATTCATTTCTCTCTAAATAACTATAAATCCTATCCCTAATAATTCTCTCCAATACCTTGCCCACCACAGAAGTAAGACTCACTGGCCTATAATTCCCAGGAAGGTCTCTCTTCCCCTTCTTAAACAATGGGACCACATTCGCCATCCTCCAGTCCTCCGGAACCACACCCGTAACCAACGAGGACCTGAAGATCAGAGCCAGAGGCTCTGCAATCTCCTCTCTTGCCTCCCAGAGAATCCTAGGGTAAATCCCGTCCGGCCCAGGGGACTTATCCAACTTCAAACCCTCGAGAATTTCTAACACATCCTCCCTATCTACTACAATACTCCCCAATTTGCAACCCTGTACCTCAGTGCTCTCCACAGCTACATTTCCAGCACTCTGCGTGAAAACCAGAGTTTCACGGTGCAGGGAAAGCAAGTACAGAGGGGATGCTAGGGGAAAGTTTTTCACTTAGAGGGTGGTGAGTGAATGGAATTGGCTGCCGTCGGTGGTGGTCGAGGCGAACTCGCTGGGGTCTTTTAAAAGATTTCTGGATGAGTATATGGGATCCAATGGGATTGGGGGTTATAGATAGGTCTATGGCTGGGTAGATTTTGATGTGTTCGGCACAACTTGTGGGCCGAAGGGCCTGTTTGTGCTGTAGTGTTCTATGTTCTAATTATTTGAACTACTTTGAGATCTATATCTCTTTCTCTGATCCTGAAAGACCATGTTTGACCTCACCACTGCTAGCTTTAACAGCCATTTATTTTTCAAATGCTTTCTTTCTTAGCATTGCAAGGGGTCTACCTTAACATGCCCCACTTAATTCCAATTAGAAATATTTGGGCCTGCGAATGTTTCTTTCAGCATCTTCTTTTTTGACCTAAGGTGAAATTTCCAGATCCTTCCCAACTGTTGCATTTCTTTCTTAATTATCTGTTTTCTTCTCTCCTTCCCACCTTCTATTACCTCCGAAGACTGCTGCCCCACTTTAAATCTAGTCACTGCAATAATCTCTTTAATTCAGAACACTTTGTATACTCCTCCTTGAATTCTCCTGAATATCTTTTATCTTGGTTCTTTGAAAATCACTTGTCTTTGACATTCTTTCTGTCCCAATACTCTGTTTATCTGATTTGTAACTTGTTCTTTAGGAAGCCAGTACCTTTGTAGCTCCCTTGTCCTGTGCAGCTACTCTTGGCAGAACTGAGTTTCTCTCAGTTTACTTCGCAGTGTCCTGTCTCCAACAACAATATATACGGCTTAAGATTAAAATTTAAAAACTTTTTTACCCTTAAAAGGGCTTTCATTTGTGAAGCAATGCCTGCATACTTTGGTTAGCCTATTTATTCTTCATGTCTCTAAACACAATAGAATCACAGCTGGAATTGAAATCAATCCCCACACATATAGAAACCTTTATCTAACATGAATCTAAGTGTAGGTTTTATTCTTCCAAATGCAGAAACATTAAATTAAACCCATGTATAACTATACCTTATTTCTATTGTTTACCAGTATAAATGTTGATCCCTTAAAATGACTTTTGTTTGAACTTCTGCTTCTTAATTTAGAATCTCGTTCCTCATATTGACCTCTAGTCCTGTCAGTGACATTGGTACCTACGTGAACTATGAGGATTAGATTCTTCCCCTCCCACTGCAAGTTCCTGTCCAGCCCTTGGCAGATATCCTCAACCCTGAGACCAGGCAAGCAAAACAGCCTTCCGGACTCTTTCCATTTGCTGCAGAGAGCAGTGACATTTCCCTTTCTGTACAGTGCATTATATTCTCATTTGCTCCCTTTATTTGAAAAACCTCATGTCTTGGTACCTTGACTAGGCTGCTCATACACCTAGCAAACCTCGCTTTCGTTAACACAGGTTGTGACTGTTGTGAAGTTGAGTAGTGTAATTGTGGATTAGTGTTTGTAAAATTGTAAAATGCTAGGCGGGAAAGCATTGCATGGTACCTTTGAAAAGTCCCTTTTTCTGTGCTTAGAAAGTTAAAAAAATGCAAGTACACATAGAGTGCTGAAAAATGAAACACCAAAAATGAAACATTTGTATCAAAAGGCCAAGCAGCAGTGTTACTAAGGTTTTTGAATTCAGCTAATTAATTTGAATTAGATACTAGCAACATATTGAATCTAAATCTGATGGTTTTGGCAACCTAGGACCAATCCTATTGTGGGGGATATTGATATGTCATCGTATGTATAAAAAAGAGGCAGTGGGACAAAAAGCAGAGGAACTGCCAGAGTAATAACTCTTAGCTCAAAGCCTCATCTCAATAGCAAAGGTACCAAAGAAGACAAAAGTTCCAGGCAGAAGAATCATCAGAGAAGGCTCAGAATATTTCAGAAGATGCCAAACCTGGTTGAGATTGTGAAATTAGCTTATGTGTTCAATTTAGTTAGATAAATAGATTGTTACTTGTTGATTGTTACTTTAGAGAGAGTGCCAGGGATTTATTTTGATTTAACCGCTAGAAGTTGCTGAAGAGCAATCATACCACGTCATACTCATTTTTCACAGATAATGAGGTAAGGTACTCCTTTTTGGGGGTTTTGATGTTAGTTCTCAGAGGGAGGATCAACCTCCACTTCATAATATGAGCACTTCAAACCTGGTTGATAATTGCGAAGTTGGAGGCTCCTCCCTTACTGTCTGCTTAGCCCTTTTATATACCTTACTGACTGTCACATCTTTCTGTACTTCACTGCTGACTAAAACAAGTGATCCTTTTTAATAGCTATAACTGTCTTCCAGAACTGTGTCTCAGTCCCAGTTCAGTTTCCAGGTTGATAATCTTGATCTAGAATTCATCTAGCTGCTTACATTTTTTGCAGATTGTTTCTCATGGATTGCCTTGGCGTCCAAAACCAGCCACATTTCACAGAAACAACGTAACTTTTCCTGTCATTCTTACATGTTATTCAATTACATTAATTTAATTACTCACTTAACTAATTTTGAATAAATTCTTTGCATACTATACCTGTTACAACAATTGATGATAGTTGCTGAAATCTGTTTCTAAAGAGATGTTGTTTAAAGAGCCTGAGAAAAGAAAGGAAAAACTTGCTTATTTAAAAGCTCAGAAACTACAGTTTCCAATGGGACCTCAGCAGTTTCTGTGTATGTGCTGGCAAGTTCAAACCAGTAGATGGCCTTTTGCACATGTGCAATTTGTTCTTGTTCGTTTTACTGGATTTAAAGCTGCGCTGCACTTGTGCAGAGAAGAGAAAGGCAGAAAATAAATGACAGTGAAATAGCAGGAAAGAAGAAAAAAACTGTTCTGGAGAAGTTGCTAAAAGAAGCTGTCTATGGGAAAAAGATAGAGACCAGGTACCAAACTAAAGAAAAAAAATCCCCAAACTTGGTAGTGGACCAGGAAATGCCCCAAGATGACAGCCAAGTGAAGGAACAAGGACAGAAGCAAGAAATAGGTCTTATGGAGCTGACAAAGGACACCAGTTTAAGGAAATAGAGCTGCACGAAGCAGATGTAAAGCAAAATAGACATATAAGAAGCATAAGATCCGAGGATACAGCCAAAGGTGACTTCTTACTACAGGCCTGTGAAGCATTGGTGTTGTATTGGCATAGCAAAAATCTAAGAGAATGTATAGAAGTCAAAACTTGAAAGCATGTGGTAACTTAGGAAGAGGAACATCAAAAGGAGAGACTTAAACTCTGCTGTGAATCCTTGTTTTTAAAATTTATTTATTAGTATCACAATTAGGCTTACATTAACTCTACAAGTTATTGTGAAAATCCCCTAATCATCACATTGAATTCCATTTGCCAATTTCCTGCCCATTCACTTAAGCTTTGAAAATCCCTCTGTAAACTATATTCTCCTTACAACTTGTCTTGTTCTTCCACTTTTGTATCATTCTTAAATTTGGCCTCCCATTCCCCAAACATCCTACCCTTCCCAGTTATTGGCGGGCCTACTCCATCCCCATCCCTGATTGTCTGTCTCCTCTTGCAGAGTTCCTCCTCATTATCACCTACATTCCCCAATCATCACCCCGTTTCCTGATTACTCCCCCTTACAGAATTCATTCCATCATCACCACCTCCCTGTTCATTCTCCCTTGCAGAGTTCACCCAATAGCACCCCTGCAGAATAGCTGCTCCTTCCCTGCTAATTGAAACCAAATAGCTGCTACATATGGTCCTTCCTGGATTTGACTCAATAGGCGCATGACTTGCGCAAACTGCCTGCAGCTAAACTCCCTTAACAAGTGAAAACTCCATAAAAGCTGGAATGATGGATGTATTGGTAGTCATGCTGCGAAGATGGTATTAAGAAGGAATGCATACACTTCAGTGATGCAGAACTGGACAATCTGCTGAGTGCTGTACAGGAGAGGAGGGTAACCAGATTGGTGATGACCCAGGGGTTGGGTTGTCAACCTAGCGTGGGAAGCTGTGTCAGCTTCTTTCAGTGTCCACATACTAGCACATAGACTGCTGCTAGAAGAAGATGAATGACTTTCTTTAGGCAGGAAGGATGAATGTCCATCCCGTACTGACGTTAGTCCCATTGGTTGCAACTGCAATGTTGATCTATGCTGTCCCACCCTGCAACCTTCCAGAACCTAACTGCCAGCAACTTCCTCCAATTCCCCTGACACCCCCAGTCACAACCCCAGACTGCTGAGGCACATCTGATTAACCTCACCCGATAGCCTATCATTCCACGCCCTTTCATCCATCAGACTTTCAATCGTCCCTTATGACCCTGTAGGATAAGAGGATCCATATCTGCCAGGAACAGGCAAGAACTGGAGGCGAGGTTCCCGAGTTGCGTCTCCTCAGTCCCTACAAGCGGTGCACAAAGGAGCTGGTGATAAAGGGCGAGGAAAGAAATGTCAATGACAGCTAGTCGCATTGCACCATGGAAGTGAACAGACGCAGAACTCTAGTTCAAACAACATATTCTAAGTAAGTGGCGTGCAGACCAGACACTTGTCCTTCTCTTATACTGAACCTTGTGTCATTTGTTACAAGAAATGACCCTGATCCCTCTCGCCCTTCAGGAGTTGCGACTCTCCACTACTGTTCCTACTGTGATGCCACCTGACAGCAGTGACGATTGCTTGGAGGGAGGCTCTGAGAAATCCTTAGAGGGTAGCACATTACATTCAACCTAGGTATCTACCACGCAATCCATGAACACAGAAACGATCACCACGGTAGGAAAAATTAGTAGTGAGGCTTCTAAATCACTCTCTGGTGTGCACAACATTGGTATAAATATACATCAGAAGGAGGCAGGAACATCTGAGGCTTCAGGTACATGGATTCAGTTGGCCTCAAAGCAGGTGCAGGCCTCTAGGATTGGAGGTGTATCAGCAGAATTGGAAAAATTGTGGGTGAGGGCTGGCAGTAACATTTGTGCAATTGCAAGGCTGTTTGAAGAAGACCAACAGACTTCTGTTACAGGAGGTCATTCTGGCAGAGCATGGTATCCAAGCCGATACTGCAAGAGTGATGTCCATAGTGGAAGCCTGGTTCAGGAAATAGTCCCTATGGATGACAGGGTGTAGTCCAGCCTGTGACACAGTGGGCCATGGTGGAGACACAATGCGAGGTGTCGCTGGCATTCTTAAGGCACACCAGGTCACGGCAATGGGTTTGGAGGCATTCTGAAGATGCTGCAGGCCCTAGCTCTGAGCTATGACAACTTTCCCAATCTCACAGGGCTAATACCAAGAGGGTTCAAAGCTTGGCCAAAATATTGGTGGGGCACCAGGACTTGGCCCAGCCACAAAGGCCATCACTGAGGGCAGGCACACAATGCAGCTGACACATCAAGGGCTGGCAGAGCCAAAGCTTCTAGAGATTAGTCCAGCTGCACTGTCATCTCATGAAGTGTCCCTAGGCCCAATGGACACATCGAGAGAGGAGAAAGTGCTGGGGCCTATGCCGGGGCCTCTGAGCCAGGAGACATTGAATGTCCACAGACCTTCTGCTTCCTCACGTCTTGACACTGGGCAGCAGGGATAACAGTGTGGTATGGCTACATCAGTGTGTCATCTTAAATTGGCCAGGATCCTCCACATCTTGGCCTTCCAGGGGATGCTCACCGAAGGCATCACAGATCACAAGACGTGGATCACAACTGATTACCTCCCCCTCTGAACCCAGATGCAGCACTAGGTCTTGTAAAGTTAAGAAGTTCTAGGGTCACCAAGAGAGCTTATTGGATGAAGAGCTGTACTAGTTAGGGTAAGGACACTAGACCGAGTATAATCATTTGTATCTGTTACACTATTGAATGTAATTGGCAGCTTAGACATAAAGAACAACCCTGCCTTGGTGGATGCACTTGTGCATTGATGGCTGCAGTCTGCCATCGATGTCATCTTTGGATACCTGAAAGGACCTGGAGATTAGAGGTTGAGGGTCACCATGATCTTCATTTCCTCTGGGTGTCCTTCTGTCCCTCAGACCTGTTGCCTGTTACTGTTAGTGGGATCTGGGATACAAGATCTGGAGTCAGTCACAGTGCCTGTCTAGAAGATGTATAGTAGGACAAACAGGTTAATATTCGTAGGGTTGCTGATTGATCTCATATGGATCTCGGTGCAGCCAGGAACAAAGTGTCAACTATGAATCTGACCATCTATGAATGTCACTGGCATGATGTCATGTCGGAAAAAGATGAGAGGTATGGGAGAGGGAAAAAGAACATGCTGAACTCCCTAATGATTTGGAAATGAAGTCAGAATCATTTAAGTTGACATTGTTCCCATTCTGGACTGGGATACTTCTAATATCTCTGCCAGGATATTAGTCCCCCTGCAGTTCAAGTGTAACTCATCCCTCTTGAGCAGGTCATTTCTTCCCCAGAAGAAATCCCAGTGATTCACAAATCCAAATCCCTGTCCCTGCAGCAACTCTCAAGCCATGCATTCATCTGCCTAATCTTCCTATTCCTACTTTCACCGGTATGTGGCACTGGCAGAAGCCCAGAAATTAGTTCCTTCAAGGTCCTGTACTTTAGCGTTTTGCCTAACTCTCTATATTCACATTTAGGACATTATCCCTTTTTTTGCCAGTGTTGTTGGTACCATTGTATACAACAACCTATGGCTACTCACGTCCCCCTTCAGAATGTCCTGCAACCGCTCAGAGACTTCCTTGTCCCTGGCACCAGAGAGGCAACACATCATCCTGGAATCTCGATCATGACCACAGTATGCCAGTCTGTGCCTCTAACTATTGAATCCCTTATTACTACTGCTCGCTTGCTCTTTGCCCAACCTTGGTCTACAGTAGAATCAGATATGCTGCCATAGGCTTGGCTGCTGGTGGTATTTTCCCCTGGGTTATCAGGTCTCCCAATTCATTCATAATTTGGTATCTATTATTCAATAGAAGTCACTGCTATATAAAGGGGCCACAAGTGGCACTGTTGGTTGATGGAGAATTGTGGAGTTGGATAAAAGAAATAAAGGTATTTTATGAAGAAGCAGAACTTATGTCCCCCTTACAGCAACTGAGAAGCTCAAATGATAGCAGAAGATGATTAATGGTTTCAAGTAAAGGGCTGCAAGTTACAACTTTTTCAGATAAAAAATAAGATTTCACTCAAATTTGAAGTCAACAAAGGAGTGAATAGGAGAGAACAAAATGGCTGAACACAGAATAAAAGTGTCAGGATATGACTATCCACCATTATTTTCAGAAACTGGACCTCATGACCATTGGAGAAATGAAGTCACCAGATGAAATATGGTAACTGCCTAGGAAAAAAGAAAACAAGGTGTGGCATTGGCTATTTCTTTACCATATGGAAGTAAAATCAGACGCAAAATGTTCTCCGAATGGGAATTAGAACATCTGAACTCAGAAGGAGGTCTGGATAATTTATTAAGATTTATCAAAAGGTTGACTTGTTAATTGCGTATGAATTCTGGTCAGAATTTAATACATTTCGGAAGTCAGAGAATATTTCTATTGAAGAGTATATATGATGGAATTTAGTAGACTGTATAAACGACTGCAAAAACATCACCTGGGGTTTCCACAGTCCCTGTTGCCATTTAAACTATTGTACTGTGCTAAAGTTACCAATATGGATAGGCCCTGGTTTTGACAGGAGTTAATTTGCAGATAATCATATCTTACTTGGTAAAATATCAGAGGCCTCAAAAATATTTTTTGGAGAAACATTCTATCCCTTTGGCTTTTATGAAACAAATGAGTTAGTCAGTGATAAAACAGAATGTGGAAGATACACTATTAACAGGATGGTGAGGTTGTATAGGCACAAGCAGGTTATGAAAGTATGGCAGAAGATTGGGACCCAGAAATTATGAGGACAGAAACCCCTTTAATACCTATAGCAGGAGGAAGGATATGGAGAATGGTAACAAGAAAATTAAATGCCCAGGGTATGATAAATTGGTGTTTTCAATGTGATTCTAAATTTCATTATGCTTTCAACTGTATGAAATGATTTAATAGAGCGTTTGAAGCTACAATGACATGAAAGAATCAGAAGAGGGAAGAGCTAGTAACCAGAAAGAAGGAATTTCCTATTAGTGAAACACTTTACCCCTGTAATGAGAGTTTTTGTTGCAGAGTCCTTTAATTGTGCTGTATTAGATAGTGGCTGCACATCTCCCATATATGGAATTGACTGGTTAAAATGTTACCTGGACTCTAGAAATGCTGAAAATTGGATCAAATTTAAAGAATTTGGAAGTTCCACAAGTTTTGGGTTTGGGGATGATAATACCCTGAAGTCACTGAAATCCCTTGCAATGTTGCCAGAGTGAATATTTTCATTAGCACAGATGTTGTGTCAACTGATATACTTTTGCTTCTGAGTAGATTGTTGATTAAGAAAGCACATGTGAAACTGGATATGGAAAATGATAAGGCAACAGTGTTTGGAAAAACAGTGGAGTTACAATTTACATAGTCAGAACACAATTGTATTCTATTAATGACAAATAATTTTTCAGATAAAAAGGTTACAAAAGTCTTATTAGTATCCAAAAATGGGATCTTAGCTGATAAAAAGCTCATTGTGTTGAAGGTACATTGGCAATTTGCACACCCCTCTCCTTGGAGGCTGCAAAATTTATTAATGAATGTAGGGGTAAGAGATAAAGACTTTACTAAGCTGATAGAACAGGTCAGTGATTATGTGAGGTTCGTAGCAAGCACAGGACACCATCATGATTGATAGTAACTCTATCCTTCACCAGAGATTTTAACAACATTGTAGCCATGGACCGTAAGATCGGGGATAAAACAATATATTTATTTCGCATTTTGTAAATTATAGACCAGTTTTAGTCAATCAACCATTGCATGTAATAAAGAAAATTCTAGATCAGATCATGGAAAAATGAACAGGATTGGGGCCATTGGCAAAGTTCCTTACCGAGAACTGGGGGGAATTTGCTAATGATGAGTTTAGGGATGTGTGAAAACATGAATATCATAGTCATGAATATAGCTGTGGAAAGCCCATTTAGTAATGGGGTGTGAGAGAAACTATGCGGCAATAGATACTCCGGAAAACTTTGGCAGATACACCAAATTGCAGGTTAAATTCAACCTTAGCATGTACATGCAAATAATTTGTTGCAGATTATTGGGGACTATAGTTGCTATCAATTAATATTTGGTAGAAATCCTAAAATTCTATCCATTTTGAATGACTAGCCTTCAACTTGGGAAGGAACTACAATTAGCTCTACCTTTGCTGCTCATACATAAAAAAAAAGCATTTTTGAAAGAGAAGTCTCTGAAAGAATTCGCAGAGCTTTAAGGCACTAAGTACGGCCATCAAACCTGTTAGAACATAGAACAATACAGCACAAACAGGCCTTTCGGCCCACGAGTTGCACCAATCACATCTACCAATCCACAAACCTATCTATAACCCCTTATCCTATTTGTTTCCATATACTCATCCAGAAGTCTTTTAAAAGACCCCAGCGAGTTTGCCTCAACAACCTCTGACGGCAGCCGATTCCATTCATTCACCACCCTCTGATGAAAAACTTACCCCTAACATCTCCTCTGTATTTGCTTCCCTGCACCTTAAATCTGTGTCCCCTTGTAGTGACCATTTCAGCTCAGGGAAATAGTCTCTGAGAGTCCACCCTATCTATTCCTCTCAACATTTTATAAACCTCTATCAGGTCGCCTCTCAACCTACGTCTCTCCAGTGAGAAGAGTCCCAGCTCCCTCAATCTACCTTCATAAGGCCTGCCTCCCAATCCAGGCAGCATCCTTGTAAATCTCCTCTGCACTCTCTCAATCGCCTCCACATCCTTCCTATAGTGAGGCGACCAGAACTGCGCACAATACTCCAACTGGGGTCTAACAAGAGTCTTATAGAGCTGCATCATTACCTCCTGACTCCTAACTCTATTCCTCGATTAATGAAGGCCAGTACACCGTACGCCTTCTTGACCACCTTCCTCCACCTGCGAGGCCGATTTAAGAGTCCTATGGACCCAGACCCCCGAGATCCTTCTGCTCTACAACACAGCTAAGGCTCCTACCCCTTATATTGTACTCCTTCATCCCATTATTCTTGCCAAAATGGACCACTGCACATTTATCCACGTTGAAGTCCATCTGCCACTTCTCCACCCAGTCTTGCATCCTGTCTATATCCCGCTGCAACTTTTGACATCCCTCCAGACCATCCACAACACCACCGACCTTTGTATTGTCAGCGAACTTACTAATCCAGGTCATTTATGAAAATGACAAACAGCAGGGGTTCCAGAACAAATCCCTGGGGCACTCCACTGGTTACCGACTTCCATGCAGAACAAGACCCATTCACAACCACTCTCTGCCTTTTGCCGGCAAGCCAGTTCTGGATCCACGAGGCCAAAGCCCCTTGGATCCCATGCCTTCTCACCTTCTCCAGAAGCCTTGCATGGGGGAACTTATCAAACACCTTGCTAAAGTCCATGTACACTACGTCCACCGCTCTTCCTTCGTCAATATGTTCAGTCACATTTTCGAATAACTCAACTAGGCTCGTAAAGCATAACCTGCCCTTGACAAAACCATGCTGACTATTTCTAATCAGTCCAAACTTCTCCAAATGTTCATAAATCTTATCCCTCAGAAGCCTCTCCATCAGCTTACCAACCACTGAAGTCAGACTCACCGGTCGGTAATTTCCTGGACTATTTCTGTTCCCTTTCTTAAAAATAGGAACCACATCCGCAATCCTCCGGAACCTCTCCCATTTCCATGGACAATGCAAATATCATCGCCAGGGGTCTGCAACCACTTCCCTCACCTCCCACAATAACCTGCGGTACATCCCATCCAGTCCCGATGACTTGTCTATCTTGATAGAATTTAACAGGTCTAACACATCCTCTTTCCTAACATCCACATACTCAATCTTTTCCGTATGCCTCAAACCTGCAGTGCAATCTCCCAGTTCACTTTCCACCGTAAATTCCGAGGCAAAGTACTCGTTAAGCACCTCTGCCGTTTTTTCCGGATTCACACAGACTTTTCCCCCTTCACCTTTTATAGGCCCTATCCCTTCTCTTCTCATCCTTTTACCTTTCACATATTTGTAGAAGGCCTTGGGATTCTCCTTAATCTTACCTGCCAAGGCCTTCTCATGACCCCTTCTGGCTCTCCTAATTTCCTTTTTAAGCTCCCTTCTACGCACCTTATACTCCTCTAGATCCCTAACATCTCCTAGATCTCTGAACCTTTTATACACCTTTTTTTTCTTCCTAATATGTTCACCACTACCTTCGTGCACTACGGTTCCCGCGTCCTACCAGAACCTCCTTGACTCCTTGGAACGTTGTCTTGCAGTGCCCCAGACAAACATTCCTTGAATATTCGCCACTTTCCTGCTGTACTCTTCCCCAAGAACGCATCCTTCCAGTTTATACGTCCAATTACCTGCCTAATGTTTTCATATTTCCCCTTACTCCAGACATACACCTTCCTAGCCTGCCTGATCCTATCTCTTTCCATTGCTATCGTGAAAGAGATAGAATTATGATCTCCATTCCCAAGATGCTCACCTACCGTGAGATCCGACACCTGCCCTGGCTCATTAGCTAGCACCAGGTCAAGTACAGCTTCTCCTCTCGTAGGCTTTTCCATGTACTGTGTCAGGAAACCTTCCTGAACACACCTAACAAACTCCTCGCCATCCAAACCCCTTACCCTTGGGATATTCCAGTCGATGTTTGGGAAATTGAAATCTCCCATCACAACACCCCTGTTATTTCTACATCTGTCTAGGATCTGTTTCCCTATCTGCACCTCAAGTTCCCTGTCGCTATTGGACGGCCTATAGAATACACCCAGCAAAGTTATCGACCCTTTGCTGTTCCTAACTTCCACCCACAGAGACTCCGTAGACATTCCCTCCATGTCTTCCACCTTCTCTACAGCCATGATACTGTCCCTGATCAACAGTGCCACATCACCTCCTCTTTTGCCCCCAACCCTGTCCCTCCTGAAGCATCTGAATCCCGGCACCTGAAGTACCCGGTCCTGTCCCTGAGACAACCAGGTCTCTGTAATGGCCACCACATCACACTCCCAAGCAGCAATCCACACCCTAAGCTCATCTACCTTATTTACCACACTCCTGGCATTAAAATAGACACATCTCAGCCCCTCAGTCAGGATATTTCCCTTTTCCACCACCTGCCTAACCACCTTCTCAGAGTGCCTACAGTCCTTCCCTACCTGGGAGCTAACCTCCTTATTCACCGTCTCATTGATATTCCCACCCCCCAGCTTTTCTAGTTTAAAGATCCCCCAGTAGCCATAGCCAGTCTACCTGCCAAGATATTGGTCCCCCAAGGATTCAAATGCCACCTGTCCTTACTGTACAGACCTGTCCTTACTGTACAGTTCTATCAGCTTAGTAAAGTTTTTCAGCAAGCAGACGTAGTATACTATAAGAGAGACAATTTTAATGATTGGAAAGGCCCAGGGAAGGTTATAGGCATGGATCGCAAAACAATTGTTTCATGACATTGTTATCAGACTGTGTGGATGTATTCATCAAGGATGAAGGTTACAGATTACAAGAATTTAGCAAGAGTAGATAACATAATGAGGAAATAAGATCTTCTGATATTCACATGTTAGGTCTGTATGGAATTAATGGAAATTGACAGAATACTTGTAGAAGAACACTACTTCTAATGAACTAAAAGTTGAATGAAAGGACAACTGCCAAAAATTGGTATAAAAGTAACATACTTGCCTGAAGGATCCAGTTAATACTAGTAGAGCAGAAAAGGCCTCTGGAAAGTATAAACACTGGTTAAATGTACAGAATACAGGGCAGGCCATCAAGACCATGGATTGGGAGCACAAAGTTCAAAAATGGAGGGCACAGAAACGTAGTGTCAGTTTAGACAGTAAGTGATAGTGAGCATGATCACAAGAGGTGATCGAGAACTATTGAAAGAATATTTCACAGCAGGAGGAAAAGAGCAAGCAGTGGTAATACTGAATGAAATATCAGGCGGGATAGGGGGCGAAGCTTGACAAGGTATCAGAATATGCGTAAGACTACAAATGCTACTAGGAGTAGCAGCTCACGTGCTTGTGGAGATTTTGGTGGCTTTCAATAAGTTAGTTGAAAAAGTTATAAAAGATGCCAAACAATTAGAACAGCACATTTGGAATTTGGGGTATACACGGAGCTACCAGATAGGGGACAAAGAGCTCTATCTCTCAGATGGATTTGCATGGAAAGGATGCTTCCAAATGGAACTTTTAAGACAAAAGCCAGGCTTATGGCAAGGAGATCTGAAGAAAATTTAGAAGACCAAGATTTAAAGGTGGATTCACCTATATCAAGAAAGGTTATTTTAAAAATCTTCTAGGCTCTGTTAGCTACGAAGACCTGGGAATACAATCTACAGATATAAAAGCTGCCTTTTTGCAGAGATATCAACTTCAGACAGATACTTTTCTCTGTTCTCCAAAAGAGGCAGTTAACACAGGAGTACTTGAAGTTAAATAAACTGTACATGAGCTAAATGATGCATTCAGAGTTTGTTTTTTTTCAGTAAGATTAGTTTTGTTAAAAGTTGAAAGCAGATCCTGCAATGTTTTACAGGCAAAATGAAGGAAATCTTTCTGGTGTCTATGATGCATGTCAATAACATTTTGTGGGGTGGTAGTACTAATTTTGAAGCTATAGTAATGTCTGGGCCGAGGAAATAATTCAAGGATTTCAGGCACTTTCAAATATATTGGGCTGGAAATTGGACAGACTGGCTGGAATTTTACTGGCATGCCCGCTCCTGAAGCTCAGAGACTGGCATTCTTCGTTGGCCTTGGGCAGATGTGCTAATAAAATTCCGCACACTGACTCAGCTGTCACTTTATGTCGGCAATCTTATTTGGAGGGTATCAGCCCAATTAATCATGGTAAGACTTCACAAAAGGACATGATGGTTTCATGTCTTCTAGACTGAAGAAGTCTAGAAAAAAAAGAAACTCCAAAAAGAGGAACTTAATTGGGCAACTGAGTTGGCTATTTAGAGAGACCAGACATGATGTTAGGTTTGAGGTCCTGGAGGTGAGTACAGAAATGAAGGACCTTACAGTGAAAGACATAATGAGAGCAAACAAAACATTGGCCAAACTAAAAATGCAAAAATGTGCTTTGATGTTCCCATTTTTTGGTGATCTTACACATTTAAAACCCAAAGTTTATAATGACCTATCCTATGCCAATTTATGTGATGAGCTCTCAAGCATGGAAGGTTGATAATATTTCTTTTGTGGGGCCGGGGGGGAGTGAAAAATGTTGCCCACTTGTGTGGGAAACAAAGAAAATAAGGAGAGTGATAGTACATTGGCCACTGAGACTCTGAGCTTTATATAATAGTGGTTATGACCTTTTACATTTCCCAGATATTAACAGAAATTTTGGGGTTGAGGATTCAGGAAAAATATCCATTATGTCACATTGACAATAAATAAGACCGTAGACATAGGAGCAGAATTAGACCACTCGGCTCATCGCTCCACCATTCAATCATGACAGATTTTTTTCTCATCCCCATTCTCCTGTCTTTTCCCCATAACCCCTGATCCTCTTATGAATCAAGAACCCATCTATCTCTGTCTTAAAGACACTCAATAACCTGGCCTCCACAGCCTTCTGCAGCAAAGAGTTCCACAGATTCACCACTGTCTGGCTCAAGAAATTCCTCTGTTCTAAACGATCGTCCCTTTAGCCTACAGGTGTGCCCTCTGATTCTAGTTCTTCCTACTAGTGGAAACATCCTCTGCATATCTACTCTATCCAGGTCTCGCAGTATTCAGGCATGAAATGATTTTGGCGGAAAGGATTAAGGAAAATCCAAAGGCTTTTTACTCTATGTTAGGAATAAAAGGGTGGTTAGAGGTAAAATTGGACCTCTTAGGGACAGAGGAGAGGAACTGTGCTGAGAGCCCGAGGGTATGGCGGAGATCCTAAATGAATACTTTGTGTTGGAATTCACGAAGGAGAGGGGCTTGTTGACAGCTCCTGTCTCTGAGGGAGCTGTGGACCTGTTGAGAGAAATATCCATACCGAGAGAGGAAGTGTTAGAGCTTCTAGGTAGCATTAAAACTGATAAATCTCCGGGGCCTGATGGGATTTTTCCCAGGCTGCTTAGGAAGGTGCGAGGTGAAATTGCTGGGCCTCTCACACAAATCTTTGTCACTTCTTTGGACACAGGTGAGGTCCCAGAGGACTGGAGAATAGCTAATGTTGTACCGTTGTTTAAAAAGGGTAGTAGGGATAACCCTGGAAATTATAGGCCGGTGAATTTGACGTCAGTGGTAGGGAAGCTGTTGGAGAGGATTCTTAGAGATAGGATATATAGGCACTTAGAGCGTTGCGATCTGAGTAGGGTTACGCAGCATGGCTTTGTTAAGAGGAGGTCGTGCCTTACGAATCTGGTAGACTTTTTTGAGGAGGTGATGAAAACGGTCGATTGCAGTCAACCTTCAAAAAGTAGATGGCTTTCTTGTGCATCTTTGAGCCACTACAATGGCCAAAGGGCTGACAACCCCAGCCATTGCCTTTATGCAGGCCTCTGTGGTCATGGTGAGGTTTGTGTAGCACTTAACGCTGAAGCATTTTGTCAAAAGTCTAAACTGTGATTGGGCTGTGATAGTGGCAGAGTCTTGGGGAAATTTGGAGGGCTCTGCCAATGCTGCAGTTGATGCCATCACCATTGAGAGTTGTACTACACCCAACCCAAGTTTCCCCCTGTACTGTTTTAGAGATGGTGATGTACATGGAGAAACGGTTCCCTTCCCAGATGGTGAGCAGAGAGGGAGACTGGAGGAGCAGGATGGAGGATAAGGTTTGGGGCACCAAGGTGGACGGGTGCCCCAAGTCATTGGGTAGTTGGGGGGAGGTGGGGGGATGCTTGAGGGGATATCGTAGCAGTCCCCTCAAGCATCCCCCCACCTCCCCCCAACTACCCAATGACTTGGGACTGAGAGTACTTAGGATCAGGAACTCAGGGCAGGCAGGAATAGGGGCAGGTGATTGAGATTCCGACAGGTTAGAACTCATGTCATTTGAACATCAGTTGGACAGCATGTGCTGCCCCAGGCTCCAGCTCTGTAAGGAGATAGTGCAGCAACTGTGCCATTTCCTGCAGAACCTGGCACCTCAGGGCATGGGGGATACCCATATCCAGTGATGGTGAAGCTCACGTCATCGCTGAATCTTTATGCCACCGGGTCTTTCCTGGCTGCCAGCAGGGACCTCCGTGGGATCTTGCAGTTCTCCATCCACAAGTGTGAGAGAGAGGTGACAGAGGTAAAAACAAAATGTAGCAGATGCTGGAATTTGAAACAAAAACAGAAAATGCTAGAAAATCTTAGCAGGTCTGACAGCATTTGTCGAGAGAAGATAGAGCCAACATTTTGAGGCTAGATAACCCTTCATCAGAGATGACCGAGAACCTGGGCAGTACATCAGTTTCAACCTGGGCCATACCCAGCAGCAAGTCAAGGCTGCAGCTGAGCATCCCCACAATGACAATGTGCAGGAGGCCATTGATTGCATATACATTGCCCTGGGGTCTCCCTGACCAGAACTCTATGGTTTATCAATAGAAGGGCATTTCCCTCACTAAATGTGCTGCTGGTGTGTGATCACTAGATGGATATCATGCAGATAAGTGCCTGACACCCTGAAGCATATATGATAGCTTTATATTTTGGAATTCTGACATCCCCAAAGCATTTGACGTACAGCCCAAGCTACAGGGATGGCTCATGGGGGATACGGGATACCCGCTGAGGACTTGGGTGATGATACCAGTGCAGTGGCCAACCACTGAGGTGGAGACTCATTATAATGAGACTCATTCTGCCACCGAACCAATCATTGAACACTTTCTGTGCCTGGATCATTCTGGTAGGGCTCTGCAGCACTCCATAAAAATGTCCTACATAGCGATTGTCCATGGCATTTAACAAACTTGGCATAGCAATGGAGAAACTTTTTGGAGGAGCTGGTGGAGGGTGGCCATCTCGGATCACTGGGCACTGGGGAGGAGGTGGCCTTGGAGATGCGGAGGAGTATGACAATGATGATCATCTGGGCCATTTAGAACAAGTGGTGACAAATCCAGTGTTCCAGGGCAATGAGGGATGGCTTTGAGCGCCTCAATTGTAAGTGCAGTGATGGGCAAGTAACACGCATCTGGATTTGGGGATCACAGTAGTGGTGTGCTGAGAGCCTTCCTTCTGCGCACAATGACATTCACATCTCTCCAGCTAAGGTCAGGGTCTGGTCATCCCTGCTAGAGGACAATCCAAGACATATTAGTCACAGCTGGGTGAATGTGAATACATTTATTTTTCTCATTAAGTGTGCAATAAATCAAAGTATTTATACTAGTGCTTATGAAACCTAACTGACAAATTCCCTCAACTTAGGTGATACATTTTCACCGTGCCATTTTGGTGACTCTTCAACTTTATAACTTCAAGTTGTCTCCCACTATGTCTAGGTGTGCCCCAGGATGTACATTAGAGGTGGAGGCGGTCAGCTGCATTCCATGTCCTGTGGTCTGTGATGCTCTTGCCCACTGTCTCCTGCAGGGCCGGGACCAGGAGAGCCTCAACCAGCTTTCTGGTGTCACAAATGTTCACTCAAGTTGTCTGCACCTTTAAGACTTGATTAGCTGTAAAGACTTGCATTCTAAATCAGTATTCTATAAACTGAATGTATCTTTATATGCCCTGTTTGTGATCAGAACTCCTTACTCACCTGACAAAGGGGCAGAGCCCCGAAAGCTAGTGGTGTTTGCTACTAAATAGTTGGATTTTAACCTGGTGTTGTGAGACTTCTTACTGTGACAGATGTATCCACACCATCCTGTTCATCCCATTGCCCTTGAGATGCACTGGAATCAGGAAGGGGGAAATTAGAAAGTGTAGCGATGGCTGCAGTCCTCTGGGTGGAAAGCCCAGCATGGCTGCAGTCCTTGGGGTGCCACTGAGCCCCTGGGTTGTCTCATGGGTGGCAGCACTTCTGGACTGAGTCAAAGCTCTGGCCTTGCCAATCCTTGAGGCCCACCTACATTGGCACCATGATGGGTGAATCCCTGCAGATGGCCTAGGGCCTCATGTCAATAGCAGTAGCAAGTCCCCTTTGAGACTAACCACACTCTGCAGTCCCTCATTTATGCCCCATTGTGAGTGGGCTCTGCTCTCAAAGCCATAACCCGCTGTGTCTCAGCACTGTCCTGCTGGGTCTCCGGCAACCTCTCAAGCCTCTCAACCATGGCCGCAGAATCTCAATTAAGCTGCCAAGTCATGGGGGTTACAGAGAGTGTGACATGAACCTAAGATATAGGTTGAGGCCATCCTCATGTGTGGAACTTGCTTATCAGTTTCTGCTCAGCGATTCTGCATTGTCATGTGTCATTAAGGCCATTTTGGAGAACACTTAACTGAAGATCAGAGACTGAATGCCCATGATTCCCCATCCCCCCGCCTTGCTCATGGCATTACCTACCATAAAGATGGTAAATGTTCAGCTGCTTTGAGAAGCCAAGGAGAAAGTAAATTTGTAAGAGAGTGGGTTGGATGGGACTGGGTGAGGGTGTCAGATGGCCAATCAGGAGTGGGTCAATGGGGTGAGGTGGCCAGCATGGTGTGATGGCGAGTTCAGAGATGGGGGTATAGTTAGGGCATGGAAATAAGGGACGTGGGTAGGTACTCAGGAAGATTGATAGGGCAGTTGTGGGTGTTGGAATACAGTTGGGGGTCAGGGATAAAGTTGGTGTGTGAGATTGATAGTTGGGGTCTCTATTGGGAGGTTAGCATTATGGGGTAGTCAGCTGATCCCTTAGAAGGTCTGGGGTGAGAGGGTTTCTTGTCAGGATGGGGAGGTGGTGTCGGTAGTGGGGATCAGTACTAGTTACCTGGAAGTTAGCAGTGATTTTAATTCTTCTAACTTTTTCTGTGTACTGTATAATAGTCAGAACCATCCAAAATTTGTGATTTAAATCATAGTATCAGATAGTCCCAATTGCAGGCAATTGCCCAAAGGAAGTGTGAACTTTAAGTTTATTTATTAGCGTCACTAGTATGCTTACATTAGTGCTGCAATGATGTTACTGGGAAAATCCCCTAGTTGCGACACTCTGGGACCTATTCTGGGACCTATACACTGAAGGAGAATTTAGCATGACCAATGAACCTAACCAGCATATATTTCAGACTACAGGAGGAAACCAAAGCCCCCGGCAGAAATGCACGCAGACACAGAGAGAACGTGCAGATTTCACACAGACAGTCATCCAAGCCGGGAATTGAACGTGGGTTCCTGACACTGTGAGAAGCAGTGGTAACCACTGTGCCACCATGTTGCACGGCAAACTTCCTGGCAATTGCTGTACAATCTTTACCTGTGGATGTGGGGGATGGGTTGAAGAGTGATTGTGTTGGTGGTGGTGTTGGTGGGGGGGCGGGGGGGGGGGGGGGGGAGGTGGAGGTGCAGGCGGTGTGAAAAGGAGTCGCTGTGGTGGCAGTGATGGGAGGAAGGGGTGGAGAGAATTCCTTGGCACATTTTTGGGGTACCCCCCAGCCCCTCTCCTAATGATACCCTGGAGAAACGAAGTTATGGACTAATTTGTTTACATGGATTATAAACTGGTTGGGTATGTTTGCTAATTCAAGCCAATTGAAATTTGTACAGCACAAATGCACAATAGAAAAGGCTGAAAAAGAGTGCCATTGAACAAAAGCTCTTTCAATAGAAACAGCTATGGGAATTAAAACTGCTACAAAGGACTTAAATCTCTAATGGCCAGCAAGTCACATTCAATTTAGAGGAGTGGGTTGCTTTGGGAGATATCCCAAGTGCAGTATTGCATATTTAAAGTAGGATAATGTAAACGGCCAGGAAAATTGGCCGGAGTCACAGCTGATTGGCTACATGTGTCTATATGTCTTCAACCACTTCCTGTCAATGGCTCTGAGGAGTTGTCTCTGTAGTAGTTCAGCCAAAAGCCAATTTTCCATCACCAACACCCATTATTGTGCAACAAAGGAAAAAGAACAAAGAATAAAACAGCATGGGAAACAGGCCCTTCGGCACAATGAGCCCGCTCCGCCACCTCGATGTTCCCACTTCTACCCGTGATCCCTGTCTATGTTTATAGATCTGTGGATTGAAACCAAATTTGAGACAATTTAGGGAGAATTTGTTCTGCTTATTAGCCTAAGGGCACATCTTTGGGATGTTGTGACTCAACAGCAGCCCTCTGGGACTTCATGGCAGCTTGCTGCAGCTCTATCAAGGGCTTGGACTCTACCACTCATGGAAGTTATTTCTGCTCCAGGCTTTCCATTGCAGACACTACTCTTGCAGTGTTGACCTGGCTATCATGGAATACCAGCAATAACTGCTCCCTCTGAAAGCTACTGTGATGCCAGCACTCCCTCCTGCATTCTGACTCTGTTGCCACATCTCAGCAGCTGAGGGAAAACTAATCAGAGGCCAAACATCTGGCATTGGGCCAGTTCAGTCCTTGCCTTTGTTAGGCCTCTGCATGTCAGAGAAACTGGGGCTGGCCTCAGAGATTCCCTCGTGCCTTTCTCTGAGGAATCTTATAAACTGTCGTGAGAGTTTCCATAGGACTGGTGGGAAGGTGTGATGCCAGACCATCCTGATGTGTCTGAGTCATATCCTGCAACACAGAACACAAGAATGGGATAGGAACCTTGGCTGCATGCAACTTACTTGAGATATCTCAAAGATTTGGAGGATTGGCAAGTGTTTATATCTGTGGCGCAGGCCCATCTGGCTTTCATTGATGGTATGGTCATCATCCTCGCTCAAAATATTGAGTGTCATCTCCGCGATAGCTTTTATTACTCTTAGTTATTCTTAGTTCCCCCCCACTACTGACTTCTGCCGCTCCCATTTACTTTGGGCATTCTTTGTCAGTTGGGACTGAAGGAGGCATGTAAAGGCTAATGGCTGGAAGCATGCAGAGTGTCAGGGGTTGGCCTCTGAGGGCAGAGATTGTATGGAGGAAGGGAGATGGAGGCAGGTGCTATGAGTCAGGAGCTGGAAGCGTCGGGACCCTCTTGATGAGTCCACTATCATGAACTTTTCCATGGCCAACTTTGCATGCTCCCCACTTTGCTAGACTCCTCCCACCTTGTGCCCATCTCCCACCCCCTTGGCAATCAACCTCCCCCACCAATTTGCTGCCCCTTGTATACCTGCACCAATTAGTGCCCTTGTATATCCCCTTGTCTCCCCCCACAGATATATATTCCCATTCCTGCAGAGCTGCCCTTTTGCCTCCCCCATCATGGCTCCACCCCCACTCTTGCCTCACCCCCTTGGCACTGCCCTGGCACAAATATGGTGCCCATTTGGTAGTGTCAGGTTGCCAGGTGGGCATTGCCAGCCTTGTGTTGTTGCCGGATAGGCACTGTCTGGCCATGTCCTCAATGACTCAGTGTCTTCAATGACCTCCAAATCCCTCCCAGCAAGGCCATTATGTGCAGTCTTTGCTAAAGAAGACCAGCTGTGATGCTTGCCAGCATGACAACTGACTGGTAAGGAAGTAAGTCAAATAAGCTGAGATGAAGCCATCCAGGACTTGTTTATGACATGCAAAGCATATTTAAATTGGCTTTGCTCCCTTTCTGGGTGGTCTTGCTTGAAAAACATAATCAAGAAGAAACATGTGGGACCTTCACAGCAAGTGTGAATGGATTTTTAATCTCCCATGCAATTTTAGCAGTTTGCCATGTCAGTCAACTGGCACAACGAGTCAGTAAGACCATGCCCAGTAAGTATGAGAGATGAGTTGGCTCGGGTAGATTGGGAAACTATATAAAAATAACAAAAAAGCTATGGCTTGTGCATAATCTGTTGTTCAGCTGGCACAGTGGTTAGCACTGCTGCTTCACAGCACCAGGGATCCGGGTTCGATTCCAGCTTTGGTGACAGTGTGGAGTCTGCAGGTTCCCTCTGTGCCTGCGTGGGTTTCCTCCAGTGCTCTGGTTTCCTCCCACAGTCCAAAGATGTGTGGGTTAGGTGGATTAGTCATGCTAAAATTTCCCCTTAGTGTCATGGGGACTAGCTAGTGTAAATGAATGGGGTTTTGGGGACACAGCCTGGGTAGGATTGTGGCCAGTGTAGACTCAATTGGCTGAATGGCCTCCTTCTGCAGTGTAGGCTTCTAAAAAGAATTAATAATAAATTACAACAAACATACAATTCATCCCCTGATATTCATCCAATACCCTCCCAACTTTTCCCTTCCATCCCTCACAACACGCACCACTCCCTCTCCCCCTATTTTCCCATTTATCTCACTCCTTTTTCTATCCTCCTTAGCCTTCTCCACAACACCCATCTTTCTGGCCCCCAATCCGTCCCCCGTTTCTATCCTTCAAACTGCATCACTGAACCCACCGACACCCTTTAACTTCTACCCTCGTCAACTCCACCCCTATTCTATAGCTCACCCTTTTTCCATCTAACTTTTTATCTACTTCATGTTTTTACTGTTTAAGGTAAATGATCCACTATTGAAGATGAAAAAGAGAAGAATTGTTTTCTCTTAGATGGTCATGAATATTTTTTTTTCTCCAGAAAGCAGAGGAAACAGAGTCATTGAATATTTTTAAAGGCAGAGGTGGATAGATTCTTGACTGACAAAGGAAGTAAAGGCTATTGGGATAGGTTGAAATGTGGAATTAGTCCACAATCAAATCAGCAATTATCTTATTAAAAAGTGGAGCAGGCTTGAGCAATCAAATCATCTCTAATTAATATGTTCATGTGCTTGGGCATACAGAAAAAAGTTCTATTCTAGTGACGAGCATCACATTGGATAAATATGGATGAAACTTGCATTCACTGGGGGAAAGGTCTGTGCTTTATTTACAAACTGTACTTGGACAGGTGTCCAGTCCCTACAAGCCAGTAGCTGTCTCCCTGAATGGCAAGTCCTCTGCCCATCACTGATTGATTGTCTGATGACAGAATGAGACCCTTGTTTGGCCTCTGGCCATGAACGCCTTCCTTTCCTGAGCTTGATCAGGGGTTCCTGCCCTGACCAGCACACCTACCTGCTTCCACATTATATTTCGTCCAACCAAGGCAGTTGATATATTGAAATGGATTGAATGTGCTGCTGTTTGTTTGAGCAGTTGAATTGTAGGATAAAGGACATGTGGTATGAATGTGGAAATGTGTGTTTCCTCCAGATTCTAGTATATATATTGTTTCTGTTTCTCCTGTAGGAAAATGTTTTTATATTTTTAACTCTTTACTTTTTTAGGTGTTATTCATATGTAGGATACAACAAAAATGCACGGACATTATCACTGAAAATACCAGGCTGTCTACAATTTGGTGTAATAGCACATGAGTTTTTACATGCAATTGGTTTTCAGCATGAACATTCCAGGAGCGACCGTGACAAATATATCAAGATCATACCAGAAAATATTAAAGAAGGTAAGAAAATTGAAAATAACTATTTTGATTATCAATATATATTTAATTACATTTTCATTTATTTTATGTATATCAAGTTTAATTTCTTTTACATCACTTGTAACTGTTGAACACTGGTAGTTGCTTCCTGACTGACTGTCCTGACAACTGAACCTCATAAATCTATAATGAATAGTGAGAAATCTTTAATTCTTTGAGTCTCACATAATTTAATTTATTCTTGATGACAATTCAGGATTAAAATGCAATTGGAAAGGCTTTTTCTATAATTATTTAATGGAGTAATTATTTAATGAACAGGAAGTTAATCTTGTGAGATTTTGAAATGAGAAGTTAGCCTGATGCAACATACATCTTTAAGTATAGTATTTAGAAATTGCATAGATATCCTCTTGATATGCATAGTCTATGACATATCTGACCAGTTGTATTCTCAGTACAGTGCATACAAATAATATCGAGAGAAATGGATAACAATCTGAAACAGCAGCAGATAAAGACGAGCTTCATTGGTGCAGGGAGCTTCCTTGTTATTTGTCTAGTTTGATAGTTGAATAATTTTGTACAATTAAGCGGGCAACATTTACTAGAGGAGGGTGCTCCCCCCAAAGTAATATTACATTGAAACAGTGAAACAATAATCTGTTCAAGGAGTGAGACAGCTACAGGAAAATAATGGTATAATGGTACTGGTGTCAGATTCAGAAAAATAGAAAGTCTTATTTGCAGTCAGACTTGGGCTTTTGCACAATATGCTGCTTCACTGGTGACACAATGGAAACATCTCTGGAAAGCAAAAAAAGTCTTGCATTTCTAGATCTTCAAGCATTGGAAGGAGCTCTGGAAAAAGGAAAGACAATACTGAAATGTTACTCAGAACCTTGATGGAATTGGCATTGTAACACTGCTATGAATTAATGGAAAAATGGAAAGCATTAAACTGGTATAAAAGATATGATGGACATTTAAATTTGATGTAACTAGAGCATGATTAGTAATGCTGTTAAAGCAGAATTGAATCATTTAGTTGAAATGATGAGAAATATGAAAGAAAGAAAAAGGTTGTGAGATGGTATAATGTTTTATAAATACTTGTTGGAAGAAAAAGGGAAATGAAAAAATACTGACAAAACATAAAAATACGAAGATTCATTTTTCTTCTAAAAAAATTTGTGCCTCTGGGTGGCAGTTGTTAGCACTGCTGCCTTATTGCGTCAGGGACCTGGGTTCGATACCAGTCTTGGGTGACTGTGAAGTTTACACATTCTCCCCATGTCTCCTTTTCCTCCTACAGTCTAAACACATGCAGGTTAGTGGATTGACCATTGTCCCTTAGTTCCCAAGATGTATAGGTTAGCAGGAATAATAGGATAAATATGTAGGGATAGGATTTGGGTGGGATGTTGTACGAAAGGGCCAGTATAGACTTGATGGGCTGAATGATGACCTCTGTTCAGTAGGGATTCTATGATACATCTCCAGTTCTGTGTTATAATGTAACCAATGATAACATTACAATCTGTTACAACGTAAATCATGGTAACATATTGTGAGTAGACAATGTAACCAATGGCAAAATGATGTGGTGGTCTGCTGACATATAACTAGAAAGCAGATGGAGATTGTGGGAGCTTGTGTAGCCCAAGAGTTGTGTAATGAAGTTTCCTAATTAACCCTTTTTCTTTGATTTACTTTGTGAAGTTAGTTCTTTTATTGCTTGCAACTGAAGATCCTGACTGCCAGATGAATATAGGTAGAAGAGGAAAGTCATCAAATTTTGGTGTTTGTTTTGTAAGATTTGAAGAGGTGCTACAGAATCAGGTGATGACATGGCAAAAGATAAAAGCAAACTTACATTGCATGATTCCCCCCCACCCCGTTTTTTCAGATACT